>JANRMT010062791.1:79323105-79480770 GCA_026402145.1 Polypterus bichir lapradei | reverse complement strand
ATGAAGTTTATGATGTTCTACTTTAATGACAAAATAAACTACGTGATTAAAGTGGAAATTTCGAGATTGAAGTTGATATTTCGTGCTTTTTCCCCACTGTGTGCCTTTTTTTTCTCTGTACCCTAATAAGCTTTCATATGACACTCAGACAGTGGGCTACAACTCGGCTTTTCACGGCGACTTTGATATGTGACTTCTTTTTAATTCCGGCACTGTGCGACTTTGTGAACGTGAGCTTTCAAGTTTCTCCAACAAGCTATGTCACTCGATCAGCTTCCTTTTGTTGATTATACCATGGTTTAATTAAACAAATAGTATGTTTTTCTTTGGCCTCCACTTGGTATTCGCTGAAATTCTTATATTTACCCCGTGCTTTTCCCATTGTCTTTTCACAGAAGACTGAGCTTAAGGGCGATTTATATTGATTTGCATATTCAAAGAGGCGTAATTCTGGGAGGAGTTGGGGCGTTACATAAAGCGCGTGCACGAGCGTTACTTTTCACGCTGACCGGGATTTATGTAGCGGAAGAACGTAGAAGTTGAAGTACGCACAGATTCCTGCATCTGGATTTTTCTGTGCGTAAGCACATTTCGGCTTTTGTGCTTACGCCATGTTATAGTGTGAATTCTACGCATGGCGTTATACATGAGGCCCCTGGTATTTTTGTCTTTCACTCTTGTTTTCAAACCATGAATTTTTGTCTCATGTTTTTGCTTTGACGCTTATAATTATTGATCTCCCATTTTGGACATTTTTAATGTCTTTGTTCAGCAAAAAGTAAAACCATATCAGAAACCAAATGCAGTACCTTATTCAAGAGCTAGGGGGTCAAAACGAGTACAAAAACAAAGCAAGAATCAAGAACAAACCACATTTACTAACTACGCCAAAGCTGTTGAACACTCTAAAGCTTTATCTTACGTACTGGTGGATGCAGAACCTCAGGCACATGTTTAGGTGTCCCTGCCTCCTTAGGCACCAAATACAAAATTCAAAGGCAAAACAAAACAAAAACTGAATTTTATCATAATTTGAAAAATTATATTTAAATAACAACTAAAAAACACTAAATAAACGAGAAATAATCATAACACAGATTATATGATATTTATACCTCGGATGCAATATATAATTAAATAATAATTTTTTCAATGTTTTTTTTTCTCAAACTCCTTTTCTCTTAAAGATTTACAAGTAACCAGATCCTATCTTGGCAATGTAAAAAACAAGAAAAGAAGCAAGTTTGCGTGGGGCATGGGTCCATCATGCACTCACCCTTTCAATCATACCAGTTAAATTTAATTAGAACATTACAATAATCTAGAGAAGAACAGGCCATTCAGCCCAACAAAGCTCGTCAGTCCTATCCACTTAATTCTTCTAAATAAACATCAAGTCTAAAGTCAAATTATGAAGAAAGATTAAAAGAGCTGAGCCTTTTCAGTTTAAACAAAAGAAGATGAAGAAGTGACACGACTGAAGTGTTTAAAATCATGAAGGGAATTAGTACAGTGGATCGAGACTGTTATTTTAAAATGAGTTCATCAAGAACACAGGGACACAGTTGGAAACTTGTTTGTGCGAAATTTACCCTTAACACTAGGACATTTTTCTTAACACAGAGAACCATAGGCACTTAATGTCACAACTTTGTTGTAGGTGAGGATCAGAGTATCCAGAATAAAGGCACGCAGAACTAAGGAGAATGTGTTTAAATTGAAAGATCCCTGGTCAGCGATCACACTATTTACTTTAGAGGGTAAGTAACAGCAAAAAGATAATTTTGACTTGGCTGATTTTGACCAATCAAGGTAATAATGCAATATTTTCTTTTGCATTAAAAAATCATACAGCTCTGGAAAAACAAAGTCTAAATAGTATAAAAATATTCTTTCTTGCACTTTGAAAGTATTTTTTTATTGAATTTTAAGTAATAACTAAATACTTACAAAACTAGTATTAATTCATAAACATATGACCTGAAGCAGTCCAGTCCCTGAGAGTTATCTGTGGTAATTTCATTGTCATTGCTCCTGATGAGGACTTCTTTAAATAAGCCTTAATATTTTGAGTCACTGTAGCAGCTCCTAATGGCTCTCACTCGACTATTTTTAGTTCCCTTGAAGCCTGGGAAATGAAGACCCTGACCTCTTGGAAAAGCCTGAAAGGATTGACTTCAGTAGGGCCTCTGAATCTGATTAGATAAAACAACAAGAAGTCTAGTTGGAGAAGATACAGGAAAGACTTGAGTGAATGGCAAATTCTGTGAAAAATGTGGGTAAAAAATTTGAAGTGACTGAAATGGAAATGGGTGGGCAGGCATTTAAAAAAAATATAATAATAAAACATGCAGGATGACAAGGGCTGATTTTCCAAATGTCATATTTGTGGTTTTTCTTGTGCTCAGTGAATTTTAATGAACTTTTTTTTTATGTTTTTACAGTATCATATTTTCTCCAAAGGGGGTCTCTACAAAGAAGGAAGATTTTCTTGTCATAAATTGTGTACAAAGTGTTGTTATCATGGAACCTATTGTGAAGGTCATTCTAAAATTGTATGCTATTTATTTACTGTGTATTAAAGCCAGGATTTGGCTTTTGAGTGCAGGGGTTTAGAGGGCAGAGGACAGTTAATTAAAGGTGCTTCTAGTCCACCGCCAAGAATGTGTTTTTGTAAGCATCTGGACTTTTAGCATTGAAGCTGTAAATAACATTAGTCAAGATGCCTGAGGCTACAAGAGTGAGCTGGATGTTAATGTGCCAATTATTTCATCATTTAGAAACCTTCCTTTGGTTGTTTTTTCAAGGTGCAACCTTTAAACTTGTGTTTGCTGCCCTTTTGGAGTGGAATTCTTGTTGTAAGAAGCCCATCAAAATAAAGTGGTGTGAGCAGAAGCCTTTCTTTCTTTCTTTCTTTCTTTCTTTCTTTCTTTCTTTAAATTAGTGGATTGGCACCACACAAGTGCTTCGATGTTATCTAAACAAATATTTATTTTCCTTAATTGGCTCCACTATTACTAGTCTGCCTGTTAACATTCAAGTCTCATACAGTAACTTCCCCAATGAGCCGTTCATAATCTGAGATTAAATTAAATTTTTTTTCCCGTATTTTAAAGGACCTAAATTATTTTGTGAGGTGTGTAAATTAACTGAAAACTAACATAAAAAAGGGTTAAAATCCTAACTGTGTTCGTAGATTTTTATGTGACTACTCAACAGACACAATTGTAAATGGCTAAAGTATAGCCTTCTAGGCCCTATTAATTTTAATATGCTTGTCTGTAAAATCAGGGAGCTTTTAATACCATGTTTTAGATCCCCCTTCTGAACAATAAATATAATTCTGCAGGCGTGTATCCATTAATTCTGTGACTAAGAGACTCCAGAGAGTTTACCAACTGTGATTACAGTAGGAAATCTAATGCCAATCAGCGTAAACAAGTTTCTCTTTGGATTTATATGGGGAGTGGGTATCGCTAACTGTTTTAGGAAAGTAGACCCTGGGCTTAAACATAACACCCTACTGCAGTCTGTTTTTCAGTTCCTTTCACAAGATCAGGAATTATACTCTCACGTTTTAAAGTTTTCCATGAATGTTACAGTTTGAAATATTTCAAAAGAATATTTACTGTAAGCATTTATGATTAAGAAAGAGAGGTCTGTATGGCGTGTTTTTTGTGGCATAGTCACAATTTTTTTCTCTGTTCATTCTTCTCCGCCATTTATTTTATTGTTGGCAGTGAATTTCTTTGCTGGTCCCGTAGCTCATAAAGGTGTTACATTAGATGTCACCCTTCCTGCGACTATGTGAGGGGTTTCCAAGGTATTGATATCTAAGATTCTAAAACTTATGATTGTACATTAATTATTGTACTCTGTTTTCAGACATAGAGACAGAATCTTTTTTATGAGAAATGACCAGGAGCCTCATGAATAACGCTGTGAGTAGAATTCACATGAAAACATGGCGTAAGGACAAAAGCGGAAATGTTCGTACGCACAAAAAAATCCAGATGCATAAATCTGTGTGAATGGCAACTTCCACGTTCTTCCGCTCCGTAAATCCTGGTCAGCATGAAAAGTACCGCACGTGCACGCGCCTGCTGCTGCATCCCAACTCCACCTAGAATTATGCCTCTTTGAATATGCAAATCAATATAAATAGCCCTTAAACTCAGCGTTCTGTGAAAAGGCAATGGCAAAAGCACAGGGGGAAATAGAAGAATTTTGGCAAATACCAAGTGGAGGCAAGGAAAAACGTACTATTTGTTGGTTTAAACAGTGGTATGAACAACAAAAGGAAGTTGATTGAGTGACGTAGAGTGTTGGAGAAACTCGAAAGCTCAAGTTCACAAAGTCGCACAGTGCCCGAAATAAAAAAGAAGTTGTCAGATATCAAAGTTGCTGTGAAAAGGCGAGTTGTAGCCCACCGTCTGAGTGTCATATGAAAGCTTATTAGGGTACAGAGAAAAAAAAATAGGCACAAAGTGGGAAAAAAGCACAAAATGTCAACTTTAATCTCGGAATTTCCACTTTAATCACGTAGTTTATTTTTTCATTAAAGTAGAACATCATAAACTTCATCTTAAAATCATTTAATTAACTAGTTTCTCAAATCCCATCTTAACAAAAGTAGCACGTTAAATGCTTTGTTTTGTATTTGATCTTCTGTGTGCTCTATGTGTGTGATATTACAGCTCTCTGAATAATTAAAATATTGAGATGTATATTTGATATCATTTTCATGATGATAGGAGTTAAAGCATGTTATTAAACATGGGAACATGGTGGCACAGTGATTTTTCCTGCCTCCCGCAAGATGGTTGCTGCGCTGTGCGCGACCTTCGATGAAATAATTTATTGCAGCAGTACTGTCTCTTTCAAACGTATTAACCTCCAATTCCTGTCCTTACTTTTCTTTCTCCAAGTAACCAATCGCCACACAAGCAGCTCTGTAATAGATGTTAAGCCATCTGTAAGCTTAGAATGCCAATTCTTCAAAACTTTTAAGGAACATTGAAATATCTTCGTAGTACATGTTTCATTATTCTATCCTTCCAGTGTTGCACCAGCCCCAGCAAGAATACAGCTCAAGGCAGGAAAAATCCATGAATGGAGTGCCAGCTCCTCGCTAGTGCTGCGGAACCGTGTCCTCACATGTTTAATTATTAACAATATAGATTATTTAAATGCAGTTAAAGTTTTATCTGTATAATATAATAAACATATTTTGCTGCATTTCATCTTAAAAATGATATTGACATCATATGTAAATACGCACTTTATAAAGTGGCTCAGGTTCTGCAATATTATAACTGTATTGCAAGTTTACAGTGAGGTAATTGTACTTATAAGTACAAACAGTTCTACAAGGAGCACTTGATGGACTGATTGAGTGCATGCATAGTTCTTGGGATGAAACTGTTTCTGAACCGCGAGGTACATACAAGAAAGTCCCCGAAGTGTTTGCTGTGTGAGAGCAGTTCAAATAGCACATGGCTGAGGCAGTGTGTGCTAGATGCTGTATACCGATAAATCACTTTCTGATCAGCTGCTGTAGATCTGTGATTCCCCACTCAGATACAGTGAAATAAATTCTCCGAGTGGTGTAGTGAGAGAAACAATGCTAAAGCAGCTATGGTATTTGGATTAGTTTGGCCGTTATGTGGACCATTATATTGTTACAGGTTAATTATAATCAGATACCTTAAACTAATAAACAATATTTGGTTAACTTCAGTGTATTTATAAAGCTACATCGGGGTTGTGGATTTAAAAAGAAAGGAAAACCACACTGAAACAGTAGCACTGCTTTGACGCTGAGTGCCGCCAGTTAACAAAATGCCAGGGTTTTAGCTAGCGTGAAAATGTGTGTGACTTAACACCAAGTTTAGGTTTTGTACATCGCAATTTGAGCGTGGAAACAGGCTTATGCAACATTTTTGTGCGTACGCACCATTTATACATGAGGCCCCAGGAGATAAGCATATGCAAATTTCAGGCCAATGTCATAACCAGGAAGTCAGATTACACGGTCTTCAAAGCCTAAACTAATCAAAAGTTTATTTGAAATTTTTAGTCATATTTTCCTTTTCAGCCTGAGCAATACGTTCATCCAAAAAAGCCAATCCTACGTTTGTTTCTGACAGATACCAAAGGTGTCTCTTGCAACTGTGAGAGCACTTTTTTTGACATCTGCATCTGGGTAAGTGCTCTTTGGAGCCCATCGACTTACAATTGCCTCGTGCCAAAAGCGAACATATATGAGGCTGACAAAATGTGCAACCCGTTTCATTCCTTTCAATTCTCATTGAGAAATATTCAACTGTTTAGTGAAGAGGACAATTTTAAGTGCATATATTGCCTTTGCCATCCACCTTGCTTGATGCAGAGCCCCTGGGATCCTGAAACTGAAGTCGTTTTTAGACCAACCTCCTAGGTACACTGTAATAAAAGTGATCAATGTGTGCAACCCCTAAATATTATCCAATCTTCTTGAAATTTGGCATATATATCTTTTACATCTCTGAGACTCAGGGCGTAAGCAAAGTCATATGAAAATCACATCTTTGGAAAAAGAAACACCCTATTACACCCGCATACACCCTACAGCTAAAGAGTGATTTGGGCCAAAGACTCACTAGTAAGGATGATGTGCATGGAGAAATGAGTCTCTTGAGTTGTATTAAAGGCTATTTGGCAGGCAAATGGAAAAGGTAACAAGACATGTTTTGAGCAGGGCTTTTGAGCAGGTTTTTTTATTAATATTGTGTGGTTTTATATTACTCATTTATTACCATCTATCTTCTATGGCCTACAAGGGGCACTTTAACAACTGGAAAGAGTTTTCACACCATTACCATTCCATTTTTACATAAAAATATTTTATTCTATTTAGTAGTTTGATAGCATATAGCCATCAAGACTTCTTGAAATTACAAGAGGTCTCTGTAAAAGAAAAGAATCTCTAGCAGTCTTCCTTTTTCTTTCTTCATTGAAGCCTGTTGCACCCTCCATAACATGTCGTTTCTCCTTTAGCTACAGCCACATGAAAATTGGCCACCTCTTTTCTGGTTCCCCCTTTTATCAGTGTTTCTGGGGTCATGTACAGTATCTGTAAGAGGTGGTCATAGGATATCCAGTTTGGGAGCATCTTCTCTCTCCTGCTGTTCCTCCACCTACCAGGGTGTGGATATCATACACTGCCTTGTGGTCCTCAACTGAGACCCGGATTATTACAATTACCCAAGCAATAGGGGTATGATCCTTTCAAAGCAGGATTGTGCTTGCTCATTCTGCTAAGTAAATAGAACAACTCTGGACATGTTCATACTGGATCATAACTAGCAATCACTGAAATAACAGCAGTGAAACTATTTAAAAAGAAGAAAACTTAAACTAAAACTAAGATAAAGCAAACACTCAACCAAACCAGATCTGTACTAACGGGACCCTGACAAATCAGTAACAAGTTCCTTAATATAACCCTTTTTCGGCATTTAACACTTTTTTAGTCAGTAAATTATGGTTCTGTAGCTTTCTTATGACTGCAGTGCCCTGTCCTGTTTCTGTCACTTGCTTTTACACCAATCCTGGCATTATGAACACCGGTCATAAAAATGTAGAGCTACAGAACCTGACATCTGTCGCTTGCTGCAAATACATTTTACAGTTGTCAGTGGTGAAAATTCACTTGACGGTTTTCACAACATGTAGGGTGGTCAATGCCTAAATTTTATGACGTTAATTTAGTGAATTCATGTGTGTTTTGAACATTTACATGTTCTGTAGTGGTGATCAATAAATCTACCCTTCTGGAAAGTTCTTGAAAAACCAAATAGCAGACGGACAGACCTGTACTTTTGTATTATTAGTAGGCTGTAGATACGGTATACATGTGTATGCGTGAAATTTAATACAGAAATTAAACATAGTCACAAATTTAGTTGGAATAATTGTGAAATATAATTTAATACTTTGTCCAATTTATTTGCATGTGTTTAAGTTTTTAATAACAGATGGAAGTAGTGTCTATAGTGTTGGTATTGCTGTTGTCACATCGTGTGCATTCTTCAGTGTGGCGCTTTAAACAGCAACATCTACTGACACACAGTGGAACTACACTTACAAACAATCAAAAGTGAAAGCCTGCTAATCACTGGAATAAGCTTTGGAATTTTAAAGCTCAAGTTTCAGCAGTTGGTTTAAAATTTTAAAGATGACTGAAGAACAAGCAATAGATAGGTAGGTAGAGTTGCAAAATTTGTACGTTAATTACTCATACAGATACGATATCTGCTTAAATGAATAATACACAAACAATCATACTTTTTGTTAATACTGAACATGTTATGTCTCAGTCAGGATTCCTTCCTTCCCTCCTTGTTAATATTTCTGTTTATTATATGCATTATTCTTCTATGGAGGCACTCCCAGCCCAGGACTAGCTTTGTACCAAATGGTAAATGCATTTTTAAGAGTCTGATCCGAGACAATATCTTATAACAAAATGTGAATGCATTTCTTTTTTGTTTGCTTTCCGAAAAATTGGGGAGTATAAGTAATGCTGAACCTGTATTATCTGACACTTTTTAGACATTTGTACAAAAAAATTAGGAGAATTGTCCATAATTTGGAAATATTTTATTTTCAAAAGTGTACTGTGCCAACTTTGAAACCACTGCAGGCAAACATTTATACAGCCATTCCTTCCTTCCTTCCCTCCTTGTTAATATTTCTGTTTATTATATGCATTATTCTTTGCTTTGGATTTTGTCTAGGTGTGTATGCCTGTGCTGTGTTCTGTGTGTTTTGTGGGGGGTTCCCCCTTCTGCTCAATGCCTCCTGGGACTTCCCCTAGCCCTGTAAAGACGGAAGGTATCCCACAGTACCTTATGGTTCATTGTGAATGCACTTTGGAGTTGGTGAGTTCTTGTTTCTTTTGCTGTGCTTTGTACTTCTTATGATTCTCTGCATTTCTTACTTCTGCTCTATTTTTTAACTTTGCTATTGGATTACTTTTTGTCTACTACCAGATTGCCTTTGTTATAGGTAACTTCTTTTGTTTTCTGCACTCTACAGACCTTTCTTTTGGTAGGAGCATTTTGAAAAAATAATTTTTATTTTTTTTTTAAAGATCATGTGTTTGCTCTTATATCTTACTGGGGTTTGACAGTAAATCCCTCTAGAGGCAAAGTATATTTGGAACTTTGTACTTTGAGGCTCCAAGTCTTAACAGAACACTCCAATTATATAACAAATTCTCAGTATGGCTTTAAGCCCAGCCCATGCAATTGTGTAAAAACTGCTTTCCACTAGTGTTGATCAGCATTTTTTGCAGCGAATATTCTGTGTTTGCCAATGACCTCCTTCGCCGAATATTTTGCTGGAAATTCATTGTGTTAGCTGGCTTAGATAAACTTTCTTATCTCAGTGCCCCATGATGCTTTGTTAAGCCAGCATGACATGACAGAGCTGTAACAGCCAATGGTGGATGGGACAACCCAATATGTATATAACACTGATCCTTCTAGTGGGCAAAAAATTAGCAGAACATTTGCAAAAATTCATCTGAACACAAAATCCGCATAGAGAGAGAAAATGGAAATGCGTTGTTTTATTTGTATCTTAATAGTAATGTCTTTTTGTATGGACCTGTATGTGACCTGTGTGTAATAAACAAGCCCACCCCGTTTGACAGTATTACCCAGAGTGCTATGCAATTGAAGCAAACAGGAAGGAGTGAAAAATCCATGTGAATGAGCAAAAGTGTTGAGGACAAAAAAAAATCTGCTTTTTGTTTTGAAAACAAATGTAGGGGACATGCCTTAATGAATTCAGGCTACTGTCTGCAAGAAATATTACTGTTTTTTTTTAATATTTAATTCTGTTAAATTTATAGTAAGGACACACAGTGGTGCAGTGGTTAGCACTGCTGCCTCACACCTCAGATCACATTTTTAGCCACAATAATAGATCCAGCATGCATGGTTGGCAGATGTTTCGCTTGCCTTGAGGCACATGTAAAGACCACTGCACCACTATAATCTATTCAAGACTAGTTCAGTTTCTGCTTCCCCAGTGACTTTGATGCACAAACATTTCTGTGATTTCACCACCCCTTACATGAAGTGAATTCCACAGGGTTAACTCATCACTACTTTCAATTAAATTCTTCATTCATTTCTTAGCCGGTTTGTATTCTTTTGACACTGTACTGTGTAATTTACTTTTTGTAAGAAAGTTAGAAAGGTAAATACAATTTAATGCTTGGTTTCAAGGCATGCTTTTATTTTCAGTGATTTGTTTATCATTTTGATCCCCATAATCATATTAATTTAGTGACAATTAACAAACCATGAAGAAGACATAATTACAAGTACAGTGGAACCTCGGTTCACGACCATAATTCATTCCAAAACTCTGGTCGTAAACCGAGTTGGTCGTTAACTGAAGCAATTTCCCCCATAGGATATTATGTAAATACAATTAATCTGTTCCAGACCGTATGAACTGAATGTAAATATATATTTTTAAAGATTTTTAAGCACAAATATAGTTAATTATACGATAGAATGCACATCTAATAGTAAACTAAATGTAAAAACATTGAATAACATCAAGAAAACCTTGAACAACAGAGAAAACTAACACTGCAGGAGTTCATGCAAATAGCCTTCTGACCTGATCGCTGTAAACACTTTTTTTAATGAGTTTTAAGCACAGGGGGGAAAAAAAAGGAACATTTGAACAAATCCGAAATTTATTTAAAAACCAACCACAAGCAACCAAGAAAGTAGCATTGCAGGAGTTCACGCTAATAGCCTTACAACCCGATCGCTGTACAGTAAACACTTTTTTTAAAAAGAGTTTTAAGCACAGGGAAAAAAAGGAACATTTGAAAAATCTGTAATTTGATAAACCACCAAGAAAAGTAACATTGCCACAATGCACGCTATGAACCGATCGCTGTAAACAGAACTGAAAACAAAAACAAGCCTTTTCTACCTTACGCGCCCAGCCTTCCCTCTGTCGCTTGCTCACTCGCTCGCTCTCTCTCTCTTTCGTGTGTGCGTGTTTCTCTTTCGCGAGCCTGGAGTGCCTGTGTGTGTGCCTCTGTCTCGCGCGCCTGTGTGTGTGTGTGTGCGCACGCCTCTGTCTCCTGTACCTCTGTGTTTGTGTGTGTCTCGCGTGCCTCTGTGTGTGTGCGTGTCTTGCGCATGTGTGTGTGTGTGTCTCTCTCTCTCTCTTGCTTGCTCGCTACACAGGAAATGCACAGGGAGAGACTGAACATGTACAAACCGAAAGGGAAACTGGCTTGTTCTTGTTCGTATACCGAGTGTGTGGTCGTGAACCGAGGCAAGAGTTTGGCGAACTTTTTGGTCGTAAACCGAGTTGTACGTGTACCGAGACGTTCGTGAACTGAGGTTCCACTGTAACAATAAATGCTGATGTGCTGCCTTTTACTGATGTTAGTGTCATTTTCATTTGTTTATATGTAGAAGAAAATGCCCTAGTGGTATCTGTCACGCAAAGGAGAATGCAAATTACTGAGCCACCATGACAAAACAAGAACTGTCCATATAGCCTTAAACTCCTGCCTGTGTGGTGGGTTTGCTTTCCCACTGAACTCCTTCTCAATTATCACACTTCAACACTACCCGATTCCTTTCTCAGTCACTCTCATGGCACTGTAGTCTGAGGCCAGTTTAAACACCCTCTTTGGTTCATTTTATGGCTGAGCTGTGAATCACTCAGAGGCAATCAAATTTGGCCGCAGGGAACCCAGACTAAAGCACCCCCCTAGTGGCACCTGGTGTCCCTGCACACCACTCAGCCGTTGATTTTTACTCTATTTTTAAATGAGAAAGTGGGGGGTTGATCCTCTCCTCTGAACTTTTGCGATCTTCTATTCAATATGTAAATGTAAACAGGCGTGGTTGTCCCCTTTTCTGCCTTGGCCTTTCGTGCTGTGATCAGTGGCTGAATCAAATAGGACTGACAAGCTTATTGATATTATTCTTGTTCATTCACAAAAAAATAGATCTGGGGTAGGAAGAATAGATCATGGGCTAAAGGCTCTGATGCCACCCTCTCCTGACGCCACATACAAGGAGCCTCTCTATCTGTGTACTTTGAGGGGGCAACACCATTTCAAATTTCCTTAGTCATGAACTGTGTGCTGCCCTGTGGCAGCAGCTCGATAAGAGAACACCAGCTTCCTGTTATACCACACAGCTTCACACACGAGAACACTTGATATGCACCGTTGACCGTCGCCCATTTTCAATTCAGATTCTCAGATGGAGGAGAACCTCACTGTCATTGATAGAAAATTGCCTTCAATTTCTAGCCTTTTTGCCTAAAGTCAACCAGACATTTGATGGAACATCATATTTACATATTTATTTATGAAAATTTATATTTATCATATTTACATCATATCTGCCTCATTAATTAAGCATCTTTTACTCTCAAACAAGAGCAGAAAATTGATTTTAGTAGAAGGAAAGCAGTGTGGTGCTTCATGGGTCTGAGTGTCTGAAGAGCCTGTATGTTCTCTCCATGTTCATGTGTTTTTTGCTCCTTCATCCCAAAGATCCAATGTGGGTGTCTCCATGGGAGTAGCTCTTAACTTGAACTGGTTCCCTAATCAGAAAGGGTTCCTGCCCTGCACCCATAGCTGTGGCTAAGAATTGGCTCTGAATTGGATTAAGCAGGATTGAGACGGTTTTATTATTCTGTTACTTTTGCACAAACTGGTAGATTATTGTGTGTGTCAGCTGTGGCAATCTGCTTAGCCAAAGAAAATTTTCAAAAAGACACCAAATAAGCAAAATAATAGAAACAATGAGCTAAGAGCCAGGCTGTCAGGGTCCTTACCCTCCTTTCAAGACTGGACAACAAGGTTGTAAATGAAAAACAAGTTCATCCCACGCCATGCAGGGTTCTGATTTGAAGCAGATAAGACTAAAGCCTCTTTTTAGTCAAGTATACGCAGGCAGCAAGAGGCCTACTTCGTTGACCTAATGAGAACCAGAGAAACACTAGTATAACAGGAAGACAGATAAAGTTTGAATAAGAAATAAGCAAGGGTAGAAAACAGAATCTTTAAACTATTATCACTTTTGAGCCTGATGTTATCTCGGTGCTAGAGAAAAGCCAAACAGAAATTGAATTTCCCTTTGCCTTGGCCACCTCCCTGTAACCCTGCAACTCTTTTCTTATATTGTATATGGAACCTATTTCAAGAAATGTTTTTTAGTATTAATGAAAACAGAATAGAAATTGTAAAAGAAATAAAATAAAAACAAAAATAAGGAAAATCAAATGCACACTCTCCTAGGGTATGTCACTACAGGCCCTGCTTTGCTGGCACATCATATTACTCCAGCTGCTTGCTTTTGTTTATCTCTCTCAAAGTTATATAATCACACAGCTTTAAAAAGGTGTTGAAAAAATGTCCGACCTTGGCTGCTTTAACGCCACGCCGTGACATTTTATTGTTTTGATTGCAGATGTCCAAAAGTGTGACGAGCCAAAATAAACAGCACCTTCTTCCACACAGTCCAGTTCAATTTGCCGGTAATTGGAAGAACATCTGAGTTTGTGGTTTGATTTTTTTTTCTCACTGGCATCCAGACCAAACCTAATTTGTAATTCTCTAGATATAAATATGTTTTGTTCAGTGTTTTGATTGCAAATACAGTGGTTTGAATTTTAAATAACATGGCATTGCCCTGTGAAGGTAAATTGGTTATTTGAATGTTATGTTTCATTTACTTGTTAAGGATGTGGATTGTAAAGCTTACATCTGCTACTTGATTCTCGGCTGAAACCTAGAGGGAGATGCTTAAACTGTGTCTCCTCCAATTCTATAATTGCCTACATATTTTTTACACATGCAAACATCTACACTCACTGGACAAATTATTAGGAACATTATAATAGTAATACTGGGTAGGACTTCCTTCTGCTCTTAAAAGGATTCCACAAGATGTTGGAAGCATTCATTTGAGATTTTGGTTGACCTGATTGCACCAGAACATTTTTGTAGATTTGTCAGCTGCACACTCATTCTGTGACTCTCCCATTCTACCACATCAAAGCAGATGGTATGGATTCAGATCTGATGACTGGTGACTGGGAAGGCCATTGATGGACACCAAACTCATTGTCATGTTCACGAGAAGAGTTTGAGATGACTTTTGCTTTGTGACATGGTGCATTATTATGCTGCAAGTAGCCATTAGAAGATATGTAAATTGTGGCAATGAAAGCATGCACATGGTCAGAAACAATATGCAAGTGGGCAATGGCATTTAGATGATAATTATTATTATATAATCCAAACTGGCCCAAGATAACATTTCCAACACCATTACACCACAAGCACCAGCCTGGACTATTGACAACAAAGCAGGTTAGATACATGGATTCTTGCTGTGACTTCCAAATTCACACCCTACCATGTGCCTCAGCAGAAATCGAGATTCATCAGACCAGGCTATGTTTTTCCAGTTTTCAGTGGTCCAGTTTTGGTGAGCCCGTGCCCACTGAAACCTCAGCTTTCTGTTTTGGCTAACAGGAGTGGAATCGGATGTGGTCTTCTGCTGTTGTGGCCCATCCGCCTCAAGGTGTGACGTGTTGTACATTCTGACATGCTTTTCTGCACACCACAGTTGTACAGAGTGGTTCTCTGAGTTATTGTAGCCTTTTTGTGAACCTGAACCAGCCTGTCCATTCTCCTGGAACCTCTCTTGTCAACAATGTACTTGCAGAACTTCTGATTACTAATCACACAATTCTTAGTAAACTTTGAGGACTGTAGTGCATGCAAATCCCAGGAGATGAGCAGTTACAGAAATACTCATACCAGCCCGCCTACCGACAACAATCATGCCATGGTCAAAATCACTGAGATCACATTTTTTCTCATGTTGGTTTTTGATGTGAGCCTTAACAGAAGCTTGTGACCTATATCTGCAATATTTTATTAATTGTTTTGATTAAATAATTGTAAGGATTAGCATTTGTATAATAATAAATTGTCCAGTGAGTATATGTTTGGAAACTGTAAAAAAAAATAAAATATGCAACACCAAAATTATAGCATAGTGCTCAGTATATACAGCATGCCGATATGATCAAGATGTTTAATTGTTCGTCCAAACATTTCAATGGACAAGGTGATCTAACTGACTTTGACTGTGGTGTCTGACATTGTGGTTTCAGAATCATACAAACAGCTGGGATTTTCACATACTACAGTCTCCAGAGTTTACAGGAATGGAGAAAAAATTAAGTGAGTGACACTTTTGTGGGCAGATAACCTTGATAATGAGAGAAGTCGAAAGAAAACGGCTAAACTTGATCAAGCTAGCAGAACCACCATGACTAATCAAATACCAGCTCTTTTGAAGAGCATCTCTGGATGAACAATATATCTGACCCTGAAACAGACACGCTACAGCAGCAGAAATTCACGTGGGGTTCTACTTTTGTATTAGCTAGGAAAAGAGAGATGAGCGTACAGGGGCATTTGATCACAAAAAGTGGCAGACTGAAATCTGGTAAAATGCCACCTGATCTGACAAGTTTGAAATTCTTGTGTGAAATGCAGAAGGTGAGGTCAGAATTTGGCATAAACAGCGTAAACTCATGGATTCACACTGCCTTGTGTCAACGGTTTAGGATAGTGGTGGAATTTTAATGGTGTGGAGAATGGTTCCTTGGCACAAAATGGGCATCCTAATAACAATTGAGTGTCATTTGAATGCCACAGTATAGATATGGATTGTAGCTGACCATGTCTTTATGGCCACTGTGTACACCTTTCAATTGTGTTCTTCCAATAGGCCAATGTGCCTTAAAAGAATTACATTAATTAATTAATTAATTAAAGCAACCCCTCAAACTGGTTTCACCAACATGACTGTGCTTTCATTTAACTCCAATGGCCTGTATTTTCACAACATCTGACTCAGATAGAGCACCTTTGAAAAGCAGTGGAATGAAAGTTCTTAGCCTGAATGTGTGGCCAAAAAGTCTGATGCCATTGATTCAAAATGGACGAGAATCACAAAGGAGCGCTTCCATTAAATCAATAACTCTAAAACGTCTGGCTGTTCAGGAAGCAAATGGAGATCCATTGCTAGATAGATGCACCTATTAAAATGAACACTGAGTGTACTTATAATTTGAAAAATCCTTTCAAGTATACAATCTGATATAATAATTTAAATAAAACAAAAACTACTGGCCTGAGAGACCACAAACAGGGTGTTTATTTCTATTGGAGGGAGCTCTAGTCTTGGATAAATTCATATTATACTGTACCTCATAAAAAAACCTCCTAAAATAACAAAACTAAACAAAAATTATACATCAGCAGTTTTTCCAATCCAGGCATGAAACACAAACAATCCTGTTGTTTTAGGCGATCTGGCAGCTTTCATTTCCCTTTTTCTTCTTTAGGCCATTTTTAGGGGGCCTCTCCTAGTTTGCAATTCCAATAGATTTTATATTGTCTTAAACAAAAAAAATGCTTCTTCAAGGATTCTATAAAACACTAGATGATTCTTTAAGTATCAGTTTTCACACTCCTGGGAACAAAGGGCCCCAAAGCCATAAGGCGTTTCTGTAGAGAGCAATGCTGTCTTCAAAAAAATGGTTCTTTTAAAATACAGGATGTAACCGTATTTCAGTCCTAGAGACGCTTAATAAGGAGAGTCACATCAAAACACACCCGTTTTTGGAAGTCCTTTAGTCTGAACTGGCCGCCTCAGATCTGCCAGGGTTGCAATACTTTGTTAATGCCTCATAGCAAAAAGGGAACTTGCTGTTATTTTCGATCCTACTAGTTTGATTCAAAAGCAGTTGGTTCTTTATATCTCTCTTTAATAGTATGGCAGTCACATCAGTCAAACATATAAAAAAGGGCTGAGGGATGGATATGCATATCAATGAAAAAATATATCAGCAGAAAATGCAAAACCAGAGTGTCAAGTTCAGAAGTTGGGGCAGAACTGGGACAATCTGGGCAGTGCATCTAGGGCACATCACTCAGAAGTGTAGCCTGTGGCATCTGGGATCTATAACACCAATAGGGCGGGGGCCTGTTCTGGCACTCACCCCAGAAGCCCCCCTGACATAAGAGAATTATAAAGAAAGGGAATGGAAAGAGAAAGGTAGACAGAGAAAGATCAGATTTGAGAACAGCGGAAAGAATGAAGCACTGGGAAATGTGTACAGTATGTAGTTAAAAAAGTAGGAGATGGATAAGAAGTTGACATTGTGTTAGAATCAGAATGACATAGAGGAGCTATCCATGAAAAAGACCTGAGGTTTTAAGATACAATTTTGGCTTAAGACCACAGCCGTGATGAGGCATGTTGGGGGTCCATGGCATTGTGCTAGTTTTTAAGTAAAAATAGTGTGACTCAGGCTCTTTGGGTGCAGGTGCAGCTGAGACGTTAAGCTGCCACAGGGTGTTCGGTGTGCTGATTGTTTAAGTGGTTGGCTGCCCCATATCGGCACTACACAGATTGTACCTGGGATAAAGTGCCCACAGGGGGGTAAAACGGAGTCTGAGCAAGGTAGATAAGAGAAAAAGAAAGGAAAAAAGAGATCAGATGTTAAGAAAAAGAGAAGGGAAAGAACAGTGTGGCAGGATCAAAACTAAGCTGTGTAGAGGCAAGCAATCAGGAAATAGCCCTAAGAGGAGCAAGCAGACAGGCTCATGGGGCAAGGAGGACCAAAGCAGGAATGACCAAAGAGCTCTGAGGATCATCTAGCAGATGTCTGTGAGTGGTGGAGGGATGATGGAGCCTGACTTGAGGTGCCCAAGTGGTGCCCAGTTGAGGTGGCTGGAGCCAACCAATTTGAGGGATGACTGCGCATGTTGGCGGGAATCTCTGCTGGCTGAGCAGAACTTGTTGGTTAAGCAGCAGAGGTGTGGTTTTGATAGAGGCACTGAGGCTCAGTGTTGGTTTTAAACCAAATTTAAATTTTAACTTGTTATTGGATGTATTTATTGATGATATTTAACCTCCAACATGCACACTGTTATTTATTAGTTATTTTGAAAGATTACACTGTACATGTTTACGCTTTGTTTGGAATAAAAGCACTATACGCTTTGCACCATCCTTTGCCTGTTATGTGTTCTCATTGCCCAGTCCATGCTCTGGGTTCAAGGAAGTATGCCAGCTTTGGGCAATCCAGCCATCACACATGTTAAGGGATGAAAACTGGGTGTGAGCCTCAGCCTGTTCGTTCACTGTCTGTGTGAGTAGGCAACCTTGAAGACTTTCTCTGTGTCTGCATGTGGGCTTTGCTTTTGGTATTCTGGTATTCATGGATTAACATTGTTTATGTATTTCATTGTTACTTTCTTTGTATGATTATTTTTTATATTTTGATTTATTTTTGTTAGTTTTATTTATTATTGATTTAGTGTGTGCTGTCTCTTTAAATGTACTTATGTTCCCTGTTCCTTGTGGTGGAGTCCCAGGAGATGGGGCCTCCCAGACGTCATGACTCCTGAGCCCTCCCTCTGGCAATATCAGTCTGCTGGGAAGACTCAAAAGCAATCATTTTGTGTCTTCTTTTTTGTAAGATTTGCTGTTTTTGTTGGATTCTTTAGCTTTTTTGATTACTTTTTGTTTTTGTTGTTGAATTTTGCTTTCAGATTGTGTTTTTTGGGACTTGTTCATTTAGGATTTCCCTTTAGACAATGCCATTGGCCACTTTTGATTATGTTGTTGCATTTGCCTATTTTGTTAAAGAAATCCTTTATTTATAAAGATTCTTTGTTTGCACTTTTGTGCACAAGCCACTGGCTTACAGTCATCCTCCTTCTTGTATGCTTCTTATATTTTGAAACATTTCTTTATATTTTGATTATTAAGCCAGGTTTCCCCACATTGGTAGATTTCTGGTACCAACTGGTCTATAAGTGAGTCTCTTCTGGGCTGACTATTGAAGATCCTGGCCTGCTTTATCGTTATTTTTGGAGAAATCACACAATTTTTGTTTATGTTTGTGACTCCTAATCATAACATCAGCATCATAAAGACATGCAGGATTGGCCATCTGGATATTCCACTTGAAAGTAGCCCTTTATGTTATGTTGAGGTTTTTCCATCCAGAGTTAAACCTGTCATGCCAGCTTAGTTTTAATTTTGTTGAATTTTCACTACACTGTTATCAGTTTCATTGTGTTCTTATCAAGCTACTATGAATTAGAAAGTCAATTCTTTGTGTTTTGTTCCAATATTTCAAATATCAGAAGAGCATTTTAAATGTCCTTTATAGATAATTCAGAAATACCCTTTCCTGGGTTTATTGTTAGAGTCATTGTTGTTTGCAAAAAATTAGCACGTCCAGGTTTAATCCTAAATATTTTGTTTGACCTTAGCAGTCCTTTGTACTTTTGTAAAAATACAAAAAATGTGCAGAAAAAGTAAACTTCATATTTAGCACTTTTGGAATAGTTGTGTCTATTCTTTGTATTATTATTGTTTTTGAACTGTTGTTTTTCATGTCTGTATGTAATTTCTGTTAGGTGTGATTTTTATTTCTTATTTGTATCCTATATCTTTAAATGTTCTGCCATTCCCTGTGCTTTGTGGGTGGGGCCACCATGACATCACAACTGCTGGCTCCTCCTTCTGCCTTTATATTGCAGTCAGGGAGAGGGTTGCAGCAGTGGATCATTAATTGTTGTTTGGAGATTTCTTGTTATTTTTCTTTTTTGAAAAATTTTTGAGATTACAGTTTCTGGATTATTTATTGGCACTTGTTTACCTTGTACTGCTTTTTTAGCCATGACTACTTTGTTGTACTTTTTCACTTTTTTTTCAACAAATCTTGATTTATAAGATTTATTTTTGCAGGAGCTGTAAGTTACTTGTAACGCATTATTTGCATTTTGAAGTTTTAACCAGTTCCTCATTTTTCTTGACCTGTATAGGTGCAGCCAACCTGTGGTAGTTGGGGTCTGGCTGCCTGGGGTAATGTCATTTATTGACAGGCCAGAGAAACTCCTAGCATGCCTTATGAATCTTTTTTGCCATGTTCATGTCTAAATTACATAACACTGCATTTCATAGGTGTAAGAAACAGGAAAGCACTGATTCACCTCTTGACTTCAACCTTATTAGTATTGTACCTCCCTTGTGTTTCTCACTGTATTCAAGCTTGAAGATAAGAATCAATGTTGGCAAACCCAACTGTTCTGCTTTTATTATGAGGACTTTACTAGGCCCTGCCCTAGTCTTATGGCAGTTCTCTAAACTTCTAGTTGTGACTGACCACATCTATCTATACAGTCCACATAACATCAAATCTTCCTTGTGGCATTGCTTTCTGGGGTAGACCTGGTGATAAGTCTAAACAGTCAGAGGTCTGCTCCTGGGTGAGAAGCTAATAGAAGATGCCCTTCTTTACCTGTGTCACAAAGTACTGGGGTCCTAACCCGGCCGGGATGCCTGGAAGGACCGGAAGGTGGCATTAATAGCTTCCGGGCCATGAGGGGGCAACCGCCCTGGACTAGGAGAGGACCACGGCAGGGGAACAAGGACATTACAACCCATTGGGACCCGTGGCCACCGCCAGGGAATGCCTTAAACCTCAGGGAACCCGGGGAGCAATTACTTCCGCTTCACCCGGCAAGATGGCGGAGGAACCTGCCAGGGACGCCCAGAGTGCTTCTGGTGCAAAGGACAGCACTTCTGCCACACCTGGAAGTGCTACCGGAAGGACATCATCAGCCAGCTGGAGCACATCCTGGCGGGAATAAAAGGGGCCGCCTTCCTACAATCAAGGAGCTTGAGTCGGGAGTGGGAGTAGGACAAAGCTCCCAGGAGGAGAGGAAAGGCGACCAAGGACTGAGAGAGAGAAGCCAATATTGTGGGGATTATTGCTGTGTGCATTGTGTGTGGTGTTCGGGACTGTGAACCTGTGTTTATTAGATGATTAATAAATGTATGAATTTTATAAAGATGTGGTTTCCAACTGGTGGTGTTCGGGCAAGTTTCACACCTGGTATACTTTGGTAGCCTTTCCAATTTTGCACTTGTTATCTGAATTACTCACAGTTTAACTATATAATAAGTCAATTGTTTTATATACCTTTGTAGAGTTAATTTGGTACTTATTGTCAATTTAATCCCTTAGGCACAATACAGCATGCTGGCAATAATCAAATGCTTCTGAATAATTCAGACTGAAAATCGTTTACTGTTGTTTTGGAACTAAATTATAGGTGAATTACTAAAAGAATATTTTTCTCCCTTAACATTCTGGGTTTCCTTGTGAAATAATATCAGGCTGTTTTGTGCATTTGTTGTAGTTAGCCTGCTGAACTCTGTTCATCTGCATAATGGAATTTTAATTCCATCCACATTATTAATTATTATGGATCATACATGTAAGTGCCCAGGACCTATTGTTATGCCTTTTATTTAATTTCCACTTCACTTTAGACATAAACAAATCAAGTTTTACAATTATTTCAATATGTTTTTAAAGATATTTGAAGCTGTGCTTGTTTTTAATACATTCATATGGCACAGTCCATTCAAAGGGCTTGCACTTTTCTTATGACATGTGCATAAGAGGTTCAGCTCATTCAGTTTATTTGTTTAGCTAAAATCTAAATGAAAATATCTCATTTAGATACATTTCTAAAAGTTGTTACATTTTCTCTTTAACAACATGACCTAGTAGTTTGTTCGAATCCATGAATGAAGAAGTGCTTGTTGTATTCAGTCTTAAATGGACTCCCCTTTAATGTATGCATTGTTCTTGAGTACATGATAAACTGTTTAACTGAAACATTAACATTATTTTGACCTTTACGAATTCTGAACACCTGGATTAGGTCCACATGCAGTCTCCTCTGCTTGAAACTAAACAGCTTTAATTCTCTGAGTCTCAACAGAGTTCAACGTGTCTGTAGGTCTTGGGGGATACCTGGGAGCTCTCCTTTACATGGCTTCATGTGCTGTGTTTTTGTAGCGTGGTGACCAGAACTGTGCATGGTGTTGAAAATGTGTTGTACAGTTTGAGCATAAGATCCCGGATTTATATTTAACAATAAAACATGACTTGTTTTGCATTTATAGTTGGTTCTGCACATTGCCTAGAAATGAGAATGTTGCATTAACAGAATTCCTAAATCCTTTTCATATGTTTGCTGTTTTGTTAAATAAAACTGTTCATATTGTGTTTATACGAGGGACGTTCAAAAAGTTTCTGCTCTTTTATATTTTTGTTGGAAATGGTGAAGGCGGGAGGAGTAGTGATTGGTTGTGTCTGAGAGTGTCACATGACTAGTTCTCTCTGGCAAGCCAGCTGCCTTTGCAGTTTAGTATAAGAGTTGTCACTCTGTGGTAGAGATTGCTGCGAAACTTTTAAACTGCACCAAAGATGAAAAGTGTTCTGTCACACGCTTTTTGTGGGCAGAAGGTGTGACGGGAGCAAAAATTCATCTCTACATGTCTGCTCAGTATGGTGGATATAGTTCTCTCTTGTAGAGTCGTCTATGAATGGATTGAAATGTTCAAAAATGGCCGTACTATTGTGAGCGTTCCGGACATCCAGCTATAGCCAAGACAATGAGGAATGAAGAAGTTGTGAAAACAGCAGTGTGTCAGTGGCTATGCGCTCAACCAAAAACATTTTTTGCTAATGGCATTAAAAAGTTGGTATGATGTTGGGAAAATTGCATCATAAAGAAGGTTGACTATGTAGAAAAGTGATGTAATTTATTATTGAAATTCTTAATAAGTAGAGCTAAAAAAAGTGTGAAAACGTTTTGAACGGCCCTTGTAATTAACATTCCTCTTGTCTGCTTCTAGCTCTTTGTTTTTATATATACTATATTTAAATACATTTTCTGAGTGTTCTGTTGTTATGATTGGTGTATTTTATACATTTTTTGTGCCTTCTCCAGAGTTTTTTGAACTTATATGCAACTAAAGTGAGTTTTTTTGAACTCAAGCAATTCAGTTTTAGAATCTTTTTCTCTCTACCATTATTCCTGTAAAACATATAATTTTTTATAATCTCTGATCTTTTTGTGACATTTGCATTGGCCATTTCCCATGATTCCCCAGGAACGCATGATGTGTGACATCATCAGCATAGGATAAAAGGCTGTCGTATGTGTTTCTTGCTTCTTTGAGTTTGGATTGTAATTTCTCTTAACTGTTGTCTGACTTCTTTTCCGGATTCCGATTTTTGATTTTTGTTTAATGTTTCTGGCTTGTCAAAAGACTGGTTCGTCTGTTGGGTATTGACTGTGCACATATTTTTGACCTTGCTTCATCTCCTAGCCTCTTTTACTTAAAATGCTTTCACTGTCTGAATGTAACAAAATGAAGTCCACAGACATCCAACATTGCTGTGTTTGTACACCCCAATTCTAACAATATTGAAACAGTATGCAAAATGCTAATAAAAGGAGTGATTTATAAATGCTATTCACCCTGTACTATACTGAAAACTGTGTAACAACACATTATTTGGTGTTTATCCTTGTGAATTTAATTGTTGTTTTTTCTTTTTGAAAATATACAGTAATATCAAATCAAATAACCATAACACTCTCCAAAAAATTTGGGATAGTCAAGTGTTTGCCTCAATGCATCCTCACCATTTCCTAAGTATTTAGGTAGGTCAAGTTTGGCAAGCGGAATTTTCCCCCATTCATCCATTACGCATGTCTTCAACTGTGCAGCTGTTATGGGGCCTTCATTGCTGTATTTTGTGCTTCTTAATGCATCACACATTCACAACCAGAGACAGGAAACTGAAGGAAGGCCAATCTAACACTCACATTCCCCTGTAATCTGGGCAGAATGTGGGGGATGAACCTGCAAAAGGTGGTATCTGGATGGCAGCATATGTTGCTCCAAAATTCGTATGTAACTTTTGACATTAATGGCACCCTCACAGATGAGCCTACTGAGTTACTGAAACCCCTCCATACCATGACATACTTGGTTTTGGACCAGACACTGATAACAGCCGGATGGTCCTTTTGTATCTTTATGTCAGAGAACATGATGGTTGTTTTTTCCAAAAGCTATTTGAATTGTTGACTTATCAGAGCACAAAACTTGATCCCACAGTGCTGCATTCCATTTCAGATGAGACCGAGCCCAGAGAAGTCAGCGGCAGTTGTGGACAGGGTTGTTGTATGGCTTCTGCTTTGCATAGTAAAGCCTGGTGAATGTTGTTGACTAACAAAGGTTTACCAGAATATTCCCGAGCTCATATTCATTACAGACTCATGATCAATTTTAAGACATTGGCGTCTGAGATATTGGAGATCATGTGTCTTCAGAGGTGGTGTTCAGCTTTGCATTTTATATGTTGAGTTTTGAGTGTTTTAATTATATTGTGACCTGTAAAGGGTGAAAGGCCCAAAATCCTACTGATATGTCTTTGGGGAATCTTGTTCTCAATGTGCTGGATTATCTGCTGACACATTTGTTGACAAATTGGTAAGTTTGAAAAACTAAGCCTTTTTAGGAGTCTTCTTACTGTATATACTATAACATAATTGCCTCACCTCTTTCACATTACTTTGTGATTTCAACTGGTCACATCATTGTTTGTCCTAAATAGCGATGCATGAACCCTGTGGAATTTGCTTCACTGTGAGTTTGGTGAAATCGCAAAAATATTCTGGAACGTTACTGAACTCTGTGAAATGCACTGCAGTCAATGCAGAAGGAGAAACTGAAGTAGTTTTGACTAGATTATAGTGGTGCAATAGTCTTTGAAGTGTTCTTGAGGGCTCCAGAAGCATCTGCTAACTATGCTGGACCGATTATTATGGACAAAAATGTGACCTGAGCTCAAACAACAGAAGATGCAGACGAAATGATAACCACAAACAAAATACCAAAAATGGCCACAAACCAGCATTAAGTAAAAAAAAGATATATCTTTGTGCACATAGAATTCCAACCTTGGGCCACACACTGGCCATGCCATGAAATGGCAATGTAAAACTGTCCCGTTTCAGTGTTTGAAACCACAGCTAAAGATGTAGCCAAAACATCTTTTTTGTTTCCAATATATCTGTACAGATTCTTTGCACTTTTTTCTTTCATCAAGAAGATAGAAACACCTTCTTAATAGTAAGAAATCTTTTGTCATTATTGTTACTTTACAGGGTCTCATTCTGACTCAAGAAGAGGGGTGGGCTTGTTTTGACTTATAAATATGGGACATGGCTGTTTAGGCATACAGAGCCAGAGATCGGTGTTATATATCCAGGGGGAGTAATATTCTCATTATGGTCAGCTAATGTACTTTGCACATGAAAATATTGCAAGTTTTTTTTATTTAACGCATGCGGTGCAATTCTGGTTGGATCGGGTTTGTGACATCACATGTGTGCAAAGCAGATTGGGCACTGATCTTACAGTACAGATGTGAGAAAGTTCTCTACATGGCTGCTAGAGCTCTCTGATGTCACACTGGCCTCGCAATGCATTATGGGATACTGGTAAAAAAAAAAAATGTTTTGTCTAAGCTCTCTCTGCATGGCAGATTTGTAGGAAAATATCCAGTTAACAATGTCTCTGATAATAGTTTATTCGCTGTGAAAAATGCTTTGGCAAATTTCAAAGATTCAACACTAGTCCTAAACTCACTTTCTTTTTTGGAAGTGGTTGCAGGAATTATTTTCAGAATAAACCTATATATTCTGGGTGGTCTTTTCGTATCTTATGTCAGACACATGAACCAAGGGATTGCTTTGAAGGCTTGATCCAGGTAAAAAGAGTGATTAGCAACAAGGGGGTGACATAAATATTAAAGGCCCATTTGAGATTGATGATGTAACCGGACTGGCGACAATGTGCAGATAACCTTGTGAATATGGGTACTGTATCTAAGAACTGATAATGTACACTTATTTGAAAATGAATAGACTACAACTGATACCATCTTCTAAATATTTTACAGACATACATTTTTATTAATAGTTTTTTTCATTAGCATTGATCATAAACTGTTTTGTTTACCTTGGAAAACCAATATATAAGAAAGTGACTCATAATCTCTTAGTATTAAATTAATAAATAAAACAAGTGCACATGGCTGCTTATAATATTTCCTTTTTTATGTGTTTTCCTTACAGGGTGACTAGGTGGTCAAGTTGAGGGACAGTGCCTTAATGTACTGAGGGTGCAGATGTTAAATTTAGTAAGATGCTGGTTATCATGAGTAATCAGAAAATGAATTGATTTCAACCTCAGTTATCTTGACGAACAACCAAAAGGAGTTGCTCCTTATAAAATGTTATAATTGTTCATTTAAGACAAAAACTTTAAAATGTACTCATTTTACGGTTATTACCCGCATTGATCGAGAAAACAGATAAGAAAAAGAACACTTGTGTGGAAAGACGAAGGTTTTATTTACCACAGATGTTTTGATGAAAACGATATTTCCTTCAACAGCCAGTGAACATAAACAAAACGCGATACAATAAGAAAAGATAAGAACAAGCATTCCAAATGCTGCAGCTTTGGTTTTGGAAGAATATTTATATTAATAGTAAATTCAATTACTTACAAGTGGTAATGGGGAATGTGCACATTTTAGCCTTACATTATTCATTCTAATTGAAGCAAGCTCCTTAAATGTATATTGCTTAATCTCTTCAAAATACTGTAATAACACTAATATTTTTGCTTTTCCTTTTAGGTCAATTTCAGTGCAGTTGAACACCCTTTTGATTACTGTGTCTTGGGGCTTGTCATGCTCTGATTGCCATGAGTGTGTCTGCTGATCTTTTTAATATACATAAGTGATCTGGACAAGAATATAATCTATAAGCTGGTTAAGTCTGCAGATGACACCAAAGTAGGTAGAAGGACAGATAATGTAGTATCAGCTAAACTATTACAGAGGGACTTGGATAGTGTACAGGTTTGGGCAAATGAAATTTAATGTTAGGAAATGTAAAGTATTACACATAGGAAATAGAAATGTCATGGGAGGCCTGAAATTTGAATGTACACTTTATGATAAGGACAGAGAAGTCATAGTGGACTCATCACTATCTATATTCAGACAGTGTACAAAACTGATCAAGAAAGGTACTAGGGTGTGTGTGGAGTGCAAGTCAAGGGAGGTTATGCTTAAGTTATATTATTCACTATTCAGGCCTCACCTGAAGTACTGTGTGAGGTTCTGGCCTCCATATTACAAAAAAAAAACATAGCAACACTAGGGAAAATCCAGAGAAGAACAACTAGGCTGATTCCAAGACTAAGAGGTATGAGCTATGAGGAGAGGTTGAAGGAGTTGAGCCTTATAAGTTTAAGCAAATAGAGGTTAAGAGAAGACATGATTGCAGTGTTTAAAATGAAAGGGATTACTACTGAAAATCCCAAGATGTTACTTTAAAATAAACTCTGAATTGAGAACATGAGGACACAGAAACTTACTAATGGCAAATTTTACAAAAATGTTAAAAAGTTTTACTTCATGCAAAGAACCACAGATGTATGGAATAAATTACCAAGTAGTGGGGTTGAGAGTAGGAGTTTAGGGTTAACCTTCAAATTTCAACTTGGTGTTGTTTTGGACAATCTAGGTGAAATTCCCCCCGAAATTGCTGTCATGGCCAGCCTGTACACTGGTACTGTGAGTGTTGTGCAAAGTGTGGGCAGAACCTCTAAGTTTTTCCCAGTATATTCTGGGGTTCATCAGGGGTGTGTTCTTTCTCCTACTCTGTTCGAAGCTTGCATGGAGTGGGTGTTGGGCAGGGTTGTGGTGTCCAGCGGCTGTGGGATATCTTTTGGTAAAGTAGGATTCACTGATCTTGACTTTGCCGACAAAGCTGTGATCTTCATAGAGTCAATTGAGATTCTGATCGGGACTCTCGAGAGACTGAGCGAGGAGTCTGAGTGTCTGGTCTTGTGAGCACCCAAGATCCAGGTCTTTAATGACCTCTTGGGCACAGCCATCAGCAGGGTCTCTGTCTGCGGAGAGAATGACAACCGCATCAAGAGGTTTACTTACCTTTGTTGCACCATTCATAATTATGGTGACTCTACCTAGAAAGTCAGTAGATGGATTAGGAGCATGGGGGTCATGAGGTTACTGGAAAGGGGTGTGCGGCGCTCCCAATATCTTTGCAAAATGATGAAAGTCCAAATTTTTAGAGTCCTGGTGCTTCCAGTTTTGCTATATGGTTGTGAGACATGGACGCTATCCAGTAACATTAGAACATTAGAACAATCTAGATGAGAACAGGCCATTCAGCCCCTAAAAGCTTGCCAGTCCTATCCACTTATTTCTTCCAAAAAAACATAAAGTCTTACTGTCTACCACACTACTTTATAGCTTATTCCAAGTGCCTATCGTTCTTTGTGTAAAGAAAAACTTCTTAATGTTTGTGTGACATTTACCCTTAACAGGTTTCCAACTGTGTCCCCGTGTTCTTGATGAACTCATTTTAAAATAATAGTCTTGATCCATTGTACTAATTCCCTTCATAATTTTAATCACTTCAATCATGTCACCTCTTAATCTTCTTTTGCTTAAACTGTAAAGGCTCAGCTCTTTTAATCTTTCCTTATAATTCATCCCCTATATCCCTGATATCAGCCTAGTTGCTCTTCTCTGGACCTTTTCTAGCGCTGCTATGTCTTTTTTGTAGCCTGGAGACCAAAACTGCACCCAGTACTCAAGATGAGGCCTGACCAGTGCATTATAAAGCTTGAGCATAACCTCCTTGGACTTGTACTCCACACGTCATACTATATAACCTAACATTCTGTTTGCCTTCTTCTCATAAGGTGTACTCTCGATTTTCCAACCGCCCATTGTTTTTTCAAACCTAACATTTTTACTTCCTATGTGTAATACTTAACATTTACTGACAATAAATTTCATCTGCCTCAAATCTACCTAAGCCTGTATGTTATTCAAGTCCTTCTGTAATAATATAACAGATTCCAAATTATCTGCCAATCCACCTATCTTGGTATCATCAACAAACTTAACCAGCTTGTTACTTATATTCCTATCTAAATCATTTATATTTATTAAAAATAGCAACGACCCTAGCACTGATCCCTGTGGAACACCACTCTTAACATCAGCCAGTTCTGATGAGGTTCCTCGCGCCATCATCCTCTGCTTCCTGTGTCTGAGCCAATTCTGCACCCATCTAAAAACATCACCCTGAACTCCCACTTCTTTTAGTTTGATGCCCACCTCTCTTGTGGCACCTTATCAAATGCTTTCTGAAAGTCAAGATAAATAATATAATATGCTCCACTTTGATCATATCCTTTTGTTGCCTCCTCTTTAAATTCCAGCATGTTAGTAAAACACAACCTCGCTCTTCTGAACGCATGCTGACTGTTCAGAATAACTCCTGTTCTTGCCATGTGTTGCTCAATCGTATCCCTAATAATTCCTTCCATTCACCCTTTTTATATAATGGAATAATATTTGGCATTTTCCAGTCCTTCTGAATCTCTCCAGTGCGCAATGACTTCCTAAAAATATGTGTTAAGGGTTTATATATGTTCTCGCTAGCCTCCCTAAGAACTCTAGGATAAATATTATCTGGTCCTGATGATTTGCTTGATTTCAGCCTATTTAATCTGAGCAGCACTTCTCCCTCTACAATTTCCAAATCCCTCAATACCTCCTTAGTAGTCCTGTTTACCTCTGGGAGGTTATCCACTTGCTCACTTGTGAAGACCTCAGAAAAATGTAAGTTTAGGGCATCCGCTATTTCACTGCCTGTATCTTTTAATTCCCCTTTACTATTCCTGATGAACTTGACCTCCTCCTTGACTAATCTTTTACTACTAGAATACTGAAAGAATCTCTTAGGGTCTTCTTTCGCCTTTTCTGCTATATTCTTCTCCAACTCTCTTTTAGCCTCCCTGATATCCTTCTTAATGGTTTCTCTCATGTTCTCATACGTTCTATGATTCACTTTGCAGTCTTTAGTCTTATATGCCTTATAAAGCAGTTTTTTCCTTTGCTGCTTCTTTTTTTAAATCTTTATTAATCCACTGTGGAGTTTTGTTAAATTTCCAATTAATTCCAAATTTAGGTATGTACATGTCCTGCATTACATTTACAGTGATCCCTCGCTATATCGCGCTTCAACTTTCGCAGTCTCCCACAGTCAGTAGGTATCGCCCAAACAACATAACACAACCTGTAAATAACACAACCCACCGAAGGTTGTATATATGCATGGATGCCAGACGCCAGAAGCAAGCCGTGCCAAAAGCACACGCACACAGCGCCCCAGAGTCAAACCCAGTGGCTTCCCAGAGTCAAACCCAACGGCTTCCCAGAGTCAAACCCAGCGGCTTCCCAGAGTCAGTAGGTGGCGCCCAAACAACACAACACAACCTGTAAACTAAACTTGAGGTGAAGCGTGCATGCCAACAAGTTGCCATGGTGACATATTTAAACTTGAAGTAGTGGTGACTACTGACAGTGCCAGCAGTCAGCTACTCCACAGTGCCAGCAGTCAGTGTTCTCCACTCCACAGTGCCAGCAGCTACTCTACTACACAGTGCCAACAGTCAGTGTGCTCTAATCCACTGTGCCAGCAGTCAGTGTGGCAGCTGTCAGTGTGGCTTATTTGAATCACATTACGGTAATTCAGTGTTAAAAGTAAGTTCAATTATGATTCCTAACATGAATTTTTTATTTCCAATTTACTTCATTTAAACCTTTGCACTCCGATATTTTTTTTACTTATGAGTGCAGCAACTCAAACACATTTTGGACTTAAATGATATAACAATTAAATGTCAATTTTAGTTTTAATAAATTGGTTAATTTTAGTAAAAATATATTTATTTCATTAAATAACTTTTCCAGGACGCTTCCACCTTCCATGATTTTTCATCCCTCTAAAGATCGGAGGGAACAGAAAGTGATTGCCATTATTGGATTTGTGATTCTTTAGAGAATTTTTTGCTGGTTCGAGGATTTCTGCGGACAATGGGTCTTTTAATTTATGGTACATGCTTCCTTAGTTGGTTTGCCCAGTTGATTTCAAACAAGGGACGCTATTGGCGGATGGCTGAGAAGCTACCCAATCAGAGCACGTATTACATATTAAATAAAACTCCTCAATGATATACAATAGGCTTCCTGTGTGGTGCTCCGCATACTTAAAAGCCCGAACAGTACCTATTGATTTTTTATTGTTTGCTTTTCTCTTTCTCTCTCTCTGACATTCTCTGCTCCTGACGGAGGGGCTGTTTGCACACTGGCCTAGAGGATATGGATGCTCCTCTAAAAAATGCTGAAAGACTACCTTCACATTGCTCCTTTACTTGCGGCTGCTTTGTTGGGCGGTGCTTCGCATACTTAAAAGCCAGAACAGCACCTATTTTATTTTTGATTGTTTGCTTTTCTCTCTCTCTGTGTCTCTCTGACATTCTCTGCTCCTGACGCGCACTCCTTTGAAGAGGAAGATATGTTTGCATTCTTTTAATTGTGAGACGGAACTGTCATCTCTGTCTTGTCATGGAGCACAGTTTAAACTTTTGAAAAAGAGACAAATGTTTGTTTGCAGTGTTTTAAAGTCCCTGTCTCTACAACCTCCTGTGTTTCTGTGCAAATCTGTGACTCAAGCGTGACAATATAAAAATAACAATATAAACGTATGGTTTTTATTTTGCGGATTTTCACCTTTCACAACCCCCGCGATTGAGGAGGGATCACTGTAAAACATTTTTAAACCTGTTCCACTGCTCCTCGACTGTCTCCATACTTAAAAGCTTATCCAGTGTAACCTCCTTAGACTTTGTCACATTTGGTCAAAATTGGTTTATATTATGGTCACTTGACCCTAGTGGTTCAATCACCTCTACACCCTCAATTCTATCTTGATTATTACAAAATACTAAATCCAGACAAGCTTCACCCCATATTGGTGCTTTGAGTCAAAGCCTGGACTCCTTTGATACTGTGTCTCTTCAGAGAATTCTTGGGTACCGCTGGTTTGACTTTGTGTCAAATGAGCGGTTGCTCACAGAGACTCGATGGAGACATTTGAGACGTTACCTGCATTGTGAGGGAACGTCAGTTACGGCACTATGGCCATGTGAGGTGATTCCCCGAAGGTGATCTGGCTCGAAGGATCCTCATTGTTAAAGACCTGGATGGCTGGACCAGACCAAGGGGACACCCACATAAAATCTGGCTGCGGCAGATAGATGACCATTTCTGAAGGGTGGGACTGGACTGGATGTCTGCCTTGTGGGTTGCCAACCAGAATCCCAAGGTGTTTCATCATGTGATGGGTGTGACAACTGTACCAGTGCATGTTCCCCAAACTGACCTAGGTGAACCGGATGAACAACATTGTTTTGCTGAAAGGTCCATTCTTTTCTCAGTTTTGCTAATGTTCTAATGAGAGCAAAACCTTGGGCCTTAGCCTGGTCCACCCAAAACTTGGACTTACCCCCATGATGAGCAGAACAGGGTGCAACATAGTACAAAGTAAGCCATTAATGTAATTGCATTACCCAATAACAAAGTAGTTTAATACATTAGAGATGAAATTATTGTAATCACATTAGAGTTACTAACTTAGAATTACATTTCTTATGTTACTATATGTTTCTAAGCAAGTGTGGCTACTCAGTCAGTGTCCCCAACCTGATTTGCATTTTGCACATTCACACTATTTTCTTGCAAGCATAGAGCATATTGAAATTTATGATGCTATTAGATCTGCAGTAGAGATTTGTATTGTTTTACATAATTGTTTTTTGGTTTTTTTTTTTTACTTTGGGGTTTTATTAAGGTTGACTTTCTCTTTATAATGTGTGAACAAATCCAATAAAGAGCATAAAGGGTGGGATCTTAAGGGATGCCTCACTTAATGTCCGATGTAAAATAAAGCAAAAAAATAGCAGTTGAAAAAAAAATGTAAAGACAATCTGACATCTTCCAGCCAGGGTAAGGTAAGTACTGTTGTGAGGTCTGGCATCTCAGGTAGCTGGTTCCAGAATGAACACTGACTTCCAGTTAATGAGTGGTTTAAATAGTGGCAAAGGAGAAAGAGGAGGAACTAACATGGCCCTCTCGGATGTGACACTAAAGGTCTTCCTATGGGTTCTCCTCCTGTTTGGAGCTGGAAATGGAGTAGACGTTTGTCACCTTGTCAGTCTTCCCAGAGTGGTTCCACTACTCTAACCCTATGAGACACTCTCGATGTATGAGATAATATAATCAGATATGGAGTTTTACTTTGAAATATAACAAGTCTTCAGTTTTAAAACGCATTGAAAGGATATGATTAAGTAAGAGGGTGGCACAGTGGCCCAGTGGGTAGCGCTGCGCCTCACAGTTAAGAGACCCGGGTTCGCTTCCCGGGTCCTCACTGTGTGGAGTTTGCATGTTCTCCCTGTGTCTTTGTGGGTTTCCTCCTGCTACTCCGGTTTCCTCCCACAGTCCAAAGACATGCAGGTTAGGTGCATTGGTGATTCTAAATTGTCCCCAGTGTGTGCTTGGTGTGTGTGTGTGTGTACGCGTCCTGCAGTGGACTTGCGCCCTGCCTGGGGTTTGTTTCCTGCCTTGCGCCCTGTGTTGGCTGGGATTGGCTCCAGTAGACCCCTGTGATCCTGTAGTTTGGATATAGCGCGTTGGATAATGGATGGATGGATTGAGGGAGAGATTTTAATTTTAGAGAGCAAAGTGAGCTGTGATGTGTGTCCTGGAACATCTATAGTTAAACATAAGATAGCTACCTTAATGCTTATTTTCATTGTGATTTACAGCTTCTTGATTATAGAGCTCATAATAAATTACATTTAATTAAAGACAACAAAAGTATTTGATATTTAGTCAAAGGAAAATGGTGTCATAAAATGTAGCACCATATCTCAACATACATTTCCATTTTTCTGTCACATCTCTTTAATATTTCCATGAAAATATAGAAATCTGTGCACAAGTAAGATAACTGAATCTTCCACGTAATTGTTAATGAAGCTGAGATTGTATATTACACATAAATGTAAATGCTTTTATTTCGAATAACATGTGCCCTTTTATTAATATAAGGAGCATTAGGACAGAAGAGACACTAGAATATTCATTGTGTTACACAGCAGTTAGCTGGATCCCCAGATTAACAAGTGCTCTTATTTGCTAGCCGCCACACAACCAATAATTTTTAAGTACATGTTTGCAAGTGTTTGAGGATTAAACACTTTTTTATTTTTAATCAGGTGAAGAGAGGGGCGGAGCTGTCAACTGATCACCACTTGGTGGTGAGTTGGCTTCGATGGTGGGGGAGGATGCCGGTCAGGCCTTGTAGGCCCAAACGTGTTGTGAGGGTCTGCTGGGAACGTCTGGCAGAGTCCCCTGTCAGAAGTAGCTTCAACTCCCACCTCCGGCAGAACTTCGACCACATCCCGAGGGAGGTGGGGGACATTGAGTCCAAATGGGCCATGTTCCGTGCCTCTATTGTTGAGGCGGCTGACCGGAGCTGTGGCCGTAAGGTTGTCGGTGCCTGTTGTGGCGGCAATCCCCAAACCCGTTGGTGGACACCGGCGGTGAGGGATGCCGTCAAGCTGAAGAAGGAGTCCTATAGGACCTTTTTGTCCTGTGGGTCTCTGGAGGCAGCTGACAGGAACCGGCAGGCCAAGCGGAATGCGGCTTTGGTGGTTGCTGAGGCAAAAACTAGGGCGTGGGAGGAGTTTGGGGAGGCCATAGAGAACGACTTTCGGACAGCTTCGAGGAGATACTGGTCCACCGCCCGGCGTCTCAGAAGGGGGAAGCAGTGCAGTGTCAACACCGTATATGGTGGGGATGGTGCGCTGCTGACCTTGACTCGGGACGTTGTGGATCGGTGGGGGGAGTACTTCGAAGACCTCCTCAATCCCACTAACATGCCTTCAAATGAGGAAGCTGAGCCTGGGGACTCGGAAGTGGGCTCCCCTATCTCTGGGGCTGAGGTCACCGAGGTGGTCAAAAAACTCCTTGGTGGCAGGGCCCCGGGGGTGGATGAGATAGGCCTGGAGTTCCTCAAGGCTCTGGATGTTGTAGGACTGTCTTGGTTGACACGTCTCTGCAACATTGCATGGACATCGGGGACAGTGCCTCTGGATTGGCAGACCGGGGTGGTGGTCCTCCTCTTTAAAAAGGGGGAGCGGAGGGTGTGTTCCAACTACAGAGGGATCACACTCCTCAGCCTCCCTGGAAAAGTCTATTCGGGGGTTCTGGAGAGGAGGGTCTGTCGGATAGTCGAACCTCGGATTCAGGAGGAACAGTGTGGTTTTCGTCCTGGTTGCGGAACAGTGGACCAGCTCTACACCCTTAGCAGATTCCTGGAGGGTGCATGGGAGTTTGCCCAACAAGTCTACATGTGTTTTGTGGACTTGGAAAAGGCATTCGACCGTGTCACTCTGGGAGTCCTGTGGGGGGTGCTCCGGGAGTATGGGGTACCGGACCCCCTGATAAGAGCTGTTCGGTCCCTGTACAACCGGTGTCAGAGCTTGGTCCGCATTGCCGGCAGTAAGTCGAGTCCGTTTCCAGTGAGAGTTGGACTCCGCCAGGTCTGCCCTTTGTCACCGATTCTGTTCATAACTTTTATGGACAGAATTTCTAGGCGCAGCCAGGGTGTTGAGGGGGTCCGGTTTGGTGGACTCAGGATTGGGTCACTGCTTTTTGCAGATGATGTTGTACTTTTTGCTTCATCAGGCCGTGATCTTCAGCTCTCTCTGGATTGGTTCGCAGCTGAGTGTGAAGCGGCTGGGATGAGAATCAGCACCTCCAAATCCAAGACCATGGTCCTCAGCAGGAAAAGAGTGAAGTGCCCTCTCAGGGTTGGGGGAGAGATCCTGCCCCAAGTGGAGGAGTTCAAGTATCTCGGGGTCTTGTTCACGAGTGAGGGAAGAATGGAGCGTGAGATTGACAGGTGGATCGGTGCGGCGTCCGCAGTGATGCGGGCTCTGCATCGGTCTGTCGTGGTGAAAAAGGAGCTGAGCCGTAAGGCAAAGCTCTCAATTTACCAGTCGATCTACGCTCCTACCCTCACCTATGGTCATGAGCTATGGGTAGTGACCGAAAGAGCGAGATCACGAATACAAGCGGCTGAAATGAGTTTCCTCCGCAGGGTGTCTGGGCTTTCCCTTGGAGATAGGGTGAGAAGCTCAGTCATCCGGGAGGAGCTCAGAGTAGAGCCGCTGCTCCTCCACATCGAGAGGAGTCAGATGAGGTGGCTAGGGCATCTGATCAGGATGCCTCATGGACCCCTACGTGGTGAGGTGTTCCGGGCTCGTCCAACCAGGAGGAGGTCCTGGGGAAGACCCAGGACACGCTGGAGGGACTATGTCTCCCGGCTGACCTGGGAACGCCTTGGGATTCTCCTGGAAGAGCTTGAAGAAGTGGCCGGGGAGAGGGAAGTCTGGGCCTCTCTGCTCAAGCTGCTGCCCCCGCGACCCGACCTCGGATAAGCGGAAGAGGATGGATGGATGGATGGATGGATAATTTTTATATTATTTATTAACCCCTTGTTGTCTAAATTTATTTAAAATTATATAAAAAAAATAATTATTTGTGTATTTGCTGTCAAGCAAATGCTACATTAAGTGGAGATTGTTAATTTGAATATAGCACACAAGCAAACAATAAGATGGTACGTATTTTTATCTTAGCACAACTTATCTCAAATTTGGACAATTTCTCGAAATTAGCTGCCAAAATCCATGTGCACGGCCATGCCAACACTTTGCTTCCATCAGGCGGATGTAGTTTCCATGACCAGTGCTTCCCATATGATCCCTGGTACATATCAAATATGCATCAACTGGCAATGGCGGGATACATACGCCACCTTGGCTACAGGCCTCGAAGCGGTTTGAAGCAATTTTGTGACAATTGTCTACAAACAAAGGACTCTGCTTCTTGGTTTATAAGTTGCAAATGGTTCAGTGCTGATATTAAGTCATGTCATTTACTTGCTGAATTCATGTTTTGCATTTATTGTTTATTTGAGTATCATCCTGGTGCTTTATAATTAGTAAATATTTGCATGGTTTTAACTTATTTTCTTAAGATGTCTGCTCAGGTTTGAGAGATATTTTGACTATTCATCAAATGTTTTGTTTCTTCTATGCATATGCACAGGATTTAACCTGATCAAGCAATTAGCCCACAATTTTAGTAAACAAAATTAAATTGAGCCCTGCTTATAATCAAAAATTCCTATTTAATACGTGTACAAGATGCACGGGAGTCAATGTGAAGTGAATTTGTCTAGTTATTCTGATATAATTAAAACATCCACGCATATTCCTTCAGGAAATATTTTAGTAATGGGATGTGATTAACACATTTGTTTCTGACTAATGGTGTTGTCAAAAGTTGACACTCGAATATGTTACACTCCATGGTGTTAATGTGGAAATGGGAAAATGAGACTTGGACCACAAATGTCATGACTGTTAATTTGACAAAGTAAATGAGGTCAACATTCAGACCATACATGTGCATGAGGTTGCCCTTTGTGGTACACCATACAAGGGTGTTTTAGAGTTTAAAAACTGGAAATACGGTACAGCTGGACTGTGGCATTTGAATGCAAATATGAAAGAAATGTTCATAACTGTAATGAAAGTCCTTAAAACAAAATAATTATGGCCTTTTCTAATGGTACAAAGGGCCTAACTGTCTTTATAATATACTGAAGATGAGCCTCCTCTGGGAACATGCACTGCAGTGGAAGTCCACAGTCTTTAATTGTAACACTTCCCACTAGTTTATTCTTTGAAATGCTAAAATATTTTTATTCAGTCCTTCAGCAGTATTTTGGTAAAGCAACTGATAATCAAACAGGCCAGACTACAGTAGTGCAAATCTGGTCCTTCACAGCTGTACACAATCCATCCATCCATTTTCTAAAGTCGCTTTATCCTGAGCAGAGTCGCAAGAAAAAGATGGAGCCTATCCTATCAAGCATTGGGTACAAAAAAGGAACAATCTCAGTCCATCATCTGGGTACAAGGGCACATTTATGTTCACCAATTTATCTAACCTAACTATCTTTGAACTGTGAGAAGAAACCGGATGAAACCCGGAACATGCAGCTTCATGCAGGAAGCGTAAGGGACGTGAACTTATTTCCCTATTGTTTTCTTATTTTGAGGCGGCAGTGCTACCACTGCTCCATCGTGTCGTTTACCACTACATAAGGAATGAAAAAAAAAAAAGCACTGAGGGCAGATGTACTGAAGTGGAAGAAAGACAGCTGCAAACGACAAACCAGCCACTGTTTACCATCGGACTACACCTGTGATATTGAGTTCCAATGGCAACCTCCATCTGATCTGCCTTCAAACGAGACGAAAGAGCAGCGTCTATGGTATCTTAATGCCAGAGGATATAGAATGAGCCATCAGACTCACACTCACTGGAGTGGCCTCTCCTCCCGGGATACTGAGGATTAAACTGAAAGGATTGTAGAGACTCAGATTAAGGGGGGTGTGCCATTTCAGGACAAGGCTCGCAAGGGGCCACACATCTCTGGGCCTTTGTAATTAGTTATTTTATCTTTATTATGGCTTTTGGACTTAATCTAGCAGCAGTTTAGGCTGCGACTAGGCTCATAGAGATTAAATGGTAAATGTTTCTGACTCCATTGTCCCCGTGTTTGTGAGCTCTGACTGCTTCAAAGCTGAAGCACTTTTTAAGATGTGTACCTAAGAATAATGCTTGATACATTTGATGCTTCTTTTTATGCCACTAGCAAACAGGATTTTAAAGGTGGAAGTGTTACTGTTATCTCGAGTGTACAGGTCAAAAACGCATTGAATGAGAGAGTTAATGTGCAGTAGCCCTTTTCATGTATGTATGCATATCTCGCAGATAAATTCACAGTAAATCAATAAAAGCAATCATTTTTACTGCTGTGCTTTTGATATAAAGTCTATAGTCATGACAAACTACAGTATATTGTTGCAGGAAAGGACAGCGGTGACCTGTTTCTACATGAAGAAAATGGTAAAAATAAATATAATAGTAAGAATAATAAGAATTATATTAAGAAAGTTAAAACTATTAAATAAATGCTTCTTTTATTGTGATAAAAATGTAAAAGAGGGATAAACACTGGACACACAGGCAGGTGATCTGCAGAGCTAAATCTATAAACCTATCAACAAGAACATCTAACTGGCACCTTCACTGTAGTATAAAAGGTTTGCATGTTGAATATTTTTGTATTATAACAGGTTGCCTAGCTGACAAGTAGTTTCCATGGGCCAGAAGGAGTATTGGAAGAGCACATAATGGAGGTCAGGCCTGAATGAGTCTGTTCTTTACAAGCAGGTCCTATACTGTTGATGAGGGAGTCACTTCCCCTGAAAATCTGGGCAAATGGGGAGTGGTAGGGACAGCATGCGGTCCTGGAACTAGTTATTTTGGGGGTAACAATGTAAAGCAGGTTTAATGTGGGACTGTTAGAACACCAAGAAAAATAAAGATCATCATAGAGCTTCTACATGCAAGAAGTGGACCCCTACACTACCAAAATGGAATTGGGGCACAGAAGTTCAGTATTGCCAGAGGGAGCTCTAGTGGACCAGTTCCAAAACTTACGAAAATTGTTCTTGACCCAGGAAGTAGTTCAGAGGATTTAACCCCCAGAGTGAGGTTTAAAATTCACTCTATGCCTGTGGACCAGAGGGCCTAAAGTCAAAAGGCCAGCATGGCTAAAGATGCAGAGGTTTAAGGGATTGTGGGAGGTGAGTGAAAACTGTTTATTGAGGCTTGAGACACAGGGTTTGGGTGGATGACAAGTGGGTGATCAACCCCTCCTGTAAAATGGCAGACACTGTGAATCAGCTAATATTTGGTATGTCCTTTATTTCATTTACATTTATCCCTTGGATTATACTCATCTTAGGTATTTTTGTTATTATTCTAAAATCTAGTTTGGCCTGTAACATTAAAACAATCTTTGCTTACCCTTTAAGTTTTGTTGCACTTGTTCTGGATCAGAGTTTCTTCTTAAATAAAAATTCAAAGTGTACTCAAGCACTAAAAGAGTAAGATAAAGTAAGACATTGGCTGCCCAAAGGATCTTGTCAGGCTATGACCCCATTAGGTGGGTCCTGCTTGGCTATAGGAATACAATGCTAGTACGCTACCATTTAACGGGTCATCTGACTTGCTCCCTCTGAACATCATGGGAGAGTTTCTTGTATAAATCTTTCAGGACTTCATTCTGTCCGTCTCTCCTACGCTTTTGGTGATGGTAGGTTTCACACCAGTCTTGATGGGGGGTCTACAGCCCCCTGGGTGTTGTATCTTTCAACTTTGGTATGCCAAGATGCACCCTCATTTCAAGTGTTGCCCCCTTTCACCTATGGAGGCAGTTCCATGTGCTGTGCCCACAATAATTAATTAAGTCAGAAGTGTTCATAAGGAGATTGTTATGGGGACACATTTAGATGTACTTGAAGAGATTTGGAATCATCTACTGGAAGTGGTAATTCCGTGTCTAGTTTCAACTTGCTGAGAAGACAAAATTGGGGAACTAATGCTGTGTTCCATTTGAACTGGGAAAGTGGGATTTCTGAGTTCCTCATTGGAATTTTCAACTGAAACACCCCCCACAGATTGGATTGAGTTTGTCTGACTATTATGTCATTCCAAAATGTCAATATACAAAGCAAAAGTTAGTGAAAGCTGTAGTATTATACTGTTTATTAACACTTCTTTCTATTTGTATCTAATTAAATCAGTCATATACACAGTACTATTTAACCTCTATCTGCAGACAGATTGCTATGGTATTTGGATGTGCAAAATACCATGTAATGCATTGTTATCAACAAGAACAACAAACGTTCTTGACTTTAGGGGGTGTTTTACTGGAATGCAGGTGTGACGTCATTCTCAGCTCCGACATACGACTTCTGAGGTAAATGAAACGCAGCATTGGCATGGCAACACATAAAGGGCTTTTTACCAGTGCGTCTAATGCCTTAAAGAAAGAAAGTGAGTGAGTGAAGAAAGGTGGAGAGGAGCACACTGATCAACTCACTTCATTGTCAAGACCTAAGTATTTTACTCTTCATAACATATATTTGCATAATAAATAGAGAGATCAGTGCCTAAATACGTCTGTCGGCCTTTCTACCACAACAAATACACTGCTGCAACAATGTCCCTGGCACTTCCTGATTTTCTCCATAATAATTCTTTATATTTATATAGCACTTTTCTCACTACTCAAAGAGCTCTCCATACAGGTAGGACCTGGGAGTGAACCCATGATCTCCTTACTGTGAGACAGCATCATTAGCACTGCACCACCACGATATAATGTCTTCAAGTCTTCCACCAAAATATAATATTAGATAAAGGGCACCTAAATGAACAAATAATTGTTTCTTTGTTTTTATATGCACTCAAACATTTGCTAGGACAGAATGTACTTTTTATTAATAGCTAAATAACCTCAACTCAAAGTTTCTTATCCTTTATAAGGAAATTAATTTGGCTTGTGCATCATCAATAAACTTACATTGACAGGTTTTAAATATAAAAGGAGAAGGAAGGAGAAATGAAGCATAAGGAACTACATGTATCTGAACATCAACATATATGAAACATACTGTACATATTCAAATAGAAATATTAAATCACTTTATAGCCATCTGCTGTATATAGTGATTTATATGAATCTACCATGTCAGTGATGGACATGTATTCTGGTTACCTTTTTTCGTTAAACAGCCTAATGGCTGAGGGGACAAACGACCTCTTTTATATCTGGAGGTTATTTTTCATTGTAAGAATTAGTGGCGCAGAACTAAAATTAAACTTGCGATATAGTGGGTGTGTGGGATCGCTGAGGATTTGATGGCACTTTTGAAGGGCCCGGTCCTCATATAGCCATTGCACTGATTTTTGTTCCACCCTACATGTCTCTTTGTTTTGGCCCCAGAGTTTGACTTTGTGTTGAGCATGCATGTTGAAAGAACTCTCTGAAGAACAGGTACATAAAACATACAGAGAATGTGGCATTGTACGCTAAACTCATTCAATTTTACGCAATTTGGTCAGCTGTTTCCAAAGCACTTTCATTGAATCGTAACTGATTATCGATTTCTGTCCCTACATATTTGTAGGATGTGACTCACTCCAGTAGTTCGCCTTCCATTTCAATATGTGGGTGTCTTTATTTTCCTAACTGGTTTTTGACAAATCATTTTATAGGTATTTTAAGTGTTACACAACATTTCTCAACATGTCTAGTACATCCATAGTACTTATGTGTTTAGATACACTCTTTTCAATTATTAGTAGCTAACTATTCAGTGTTTCTAAAATACATTTCACTCAAACAAATTCAAGTTGCTCTCTTCTTTGTTTTAATTCCCCTCACTTATAACTTTTTTTTCCAAGTAAGAATTGGTTGTAAGTGTCTCTACAAAGCTTCACTTGGCTCTTTTGGCATTTTCATCTATTTCTCAGTGTTGCTACAGACGTAAGCAATGAGGGACAAAACACGAGGACCTCTTGTGCCAGACAGACATCGTCTTACTGAGTATTTCAGGTACAAACGTTGAGAAAAGTTTATAGTGGTGTATTGTTAATCTTCTAAACACCTTTGCTTCCCACAAAGATATAACCTCTTAGAGTCTTTTAAAATATGAAGTAACAATCAATGCATTAATTCACGTAATTTTCTTTAAATAAAAGGAATTCATTTAAAACAATTTACACTTAATATCTTCAGCCAGGATGCTGGACATTAGCAGATTCTTGTTCCATTTTATAGACCAAATGTTGAGAAGCTAAAAAGATAAATCCTAAAGTGTTGCCATTCCCTCCGTGCAACACGAGACTTGTCTTTACCTTGTTTCAGAAGCAAGCCTGTCACTGTATGATTCACAGGACTCAAATGTTGCTCTTATTTTGAAAAAGTAATATAAGCTGCAGGCTAATGTTAAAACAAAGCTTTTACTGCCCTGCTTATTGACACCTTCTGAATGTTCAGCTGTTGTACTTTGGGGAAATGGATTTTTACTGTTGCTGTAAGCTAAACCCTTAATCTAAAACTATGGTAACTCAATCTAGTCGTAGAACTATTAGATCATACCTCACAACATAAGCAGCACTGCAGTAATCTTTAAACACAGTAAGGTCTTTCATTGAAATACTGGACACCACCAACTCCTCTACTGTTCTTAGTTCAGGAGAGCAGTCTAACATGGTATTATTTCACAAACAGTATGTAAAATCTGAAAACAAATTTCTAAAGCCCTTTGTAATGACCTCTGACATACAAGGCCTCAGTCCATTTCACTGCCATTGTATCCATTGAAGTTGGCCATCTTATTGAAGAAGTTAACCTAAAGCAAAAAAATGAATTATTGATTACAATACAGCCAGTGACAAACACTTGCACAAAGCAGGTTTAAAGGAATACATCACCCAAAAAGGACATTTATTTTTGTATATGTTACTTAACCCATGGGCTTGGTAGTGATGGCTGAGAAAAGATTTTTAAACTAATGGAGAACAAACATAACAACATTTCTGATGGAACAAAAGCCAAAGATGACCAATGCTGGATAACAGCAAACAAAATCAACAAGCTCCATGAAACAAATCTCACATTACTTGTGTTGTATAATCCACATATCAAGTCCTCCAGTCATAAGATCACAGTGTGAAAAACGCATGCATTTTTTGCTAAAATATTGTTGAACAAATACCTCCAGAAAATAAAAATGAGGAAGTCCCTTCACATTGAATTGCATTTTTGAAATGAAGACCAGCCCGTCTCCCTCATTCATTGGTCAAGGGTCCTGTTCTCAGTTTAAAGTGTAACCCCGTGTGAAGGGAGGTATTTTCTGGAGGTGTTTACCTAATAAAATTTTAGCAAACAATTCTTGTAATTTACACAATGAGCCTATGACTGAAGGACCAGGTCTGTATCGAGGGAGTGACACTTCATAGGAGTGACATAAATACCTTATTAAAGGAGTGACGTTTTATTGGAGTGACATAACGATGGAGTGACAAATTATGATTAAAATTTTACGCTTGCCAAAAAAATCGTTGTCGCCTCACCCACCACACATAACTGAAAGTACGCTCACCAAAAAAATCGTTGTCGCTTCACCTACCACTTGGATGTTTGGATGGATGGTTGTCACTCCTTTGAAATTTATATCTGAGGTTTCACTCCTTTGTTATGTCACTCCTTTGAATGGGACCGGAAGGGCCTGATACGTGGATTATGTGACATGAGTAACATGAGATTTTTTTTCTTAGACAGTTTTCATTGTGTCCAGTGTTGGTTACCATAGGCTCCCATTTTATCAGAAATGTTGCTACCTCTGTTCTCCATGAAAGCATGACATTTAAAGAAAAAGTTTGGCCATCACTACAAACCATATATGGTAAGTAACAGATAAAAGAAATTATTTTTTGTGGAATATTCCTTTAAGAAGTAGTGTTAAGGTACCTTGAAGCCAGATGAAGTGAGATAAGGTATTAACAAATGTTCTGGTACATTTCACCCTGTGTGCTACAGCTAAATATGTACAGTTTAGTTACTTGCCTTTCTTTTTCAGCTGAAAGTTAAATAATGACTCAATTACTCGTGCAGATGGTTTTGTGTGCAGGACTGCTACATTTCATTAACAACACTGCCCCAGCAGTATAAAGAGAAATGGCTAATTAAGCTAATTTGTGGGTCTTGTCTGCAGCAAGACAATTAATTTATAAAAATTACACTCATCGAAGGTGCTTCACAATATTTACTTGCCGATTAGAAGAGTAAATGTGGCACATGTGAAATGAGAACTTTGTCCTAAGGTCAGTTTTGTATCTATTTCACATGTTTATAAATAGTATCAGTGTATCCCAACCTTCACCAGAAAAAGTGAATGACAAAAGTGCATTGGGGTGAGCTCTGCAGACATAACTTCAGTGGGTATGTGGGTTTCTCTTTTGAATTTTGTATTATGACTAAAGCAGATTTTATCACAAAGTAGCACTTAGTGCAGAATCAAATAGTCCAGTTTTCTATGTGGTGGGATACAACAGCCTTGGATTGTATTTAGCTGAGATTTCATAGAAGGTCCATAAGCTGTAGTCCTTGCTACATGCAGGGACATATTTCAATAGGCTGTATCAGTGATTCGGGAGGGGCAGTCATCTTTTGGAACGGTGACATGTTCCAAAACATACATCTCCTTTGCATGTTTAATTTACCATCACAAAAATTAAATCTTGGAACAAATTTCACTCAAAGTGTAGTGTCTCCTGTTGCCAGAATACAAAATTCTTAATTGTAACCCAGTTAAGGGTTTACATGGTGTTCTGCATGTGCTTAGGAGGACCACCTTCCAGGTTTATCAGTGGTAAGCGATACCACCCCAGGGGGAGAGGGGGCACAGCCACTTGCACTCTTGTCTTTTCTGTCATCCACAGTAGCGAGTAGACACCCACTGAGGGCAATTGACTCCATCCCAATGGCCAGAGAACTATATAAGAATGGATGCTCAAGAGAATGAAGACTCAGATTGGACCCGCATTACTATCGACATGGAGCACCCAAAGACGACCCAATTCACTTCGGTTAAGAGAAGACTAAGAAATCTTTTAGTTTAACCTGTTTACTCCCTGTTATATACACCATTGAGTGTGGTTTTTGTTTATCTGTACTTTTGTGGATTAAAAGGGATGACCTGACTCACACCCTAACACTTTCTAGACATGACAAGTGTCCTTCCAATTGTCCACAATCGCCAAATAAAGGGATTACTTGCAGAGAAATCTATGTCCATTAACCAGGTTTCTCAGAGACTAATAGTGTGGTTACTCTAACTGGGTTTAAATGGGATTTTAGAAGCCTGGTTTCTAAAATGAGTTATCAAAGTGCATGTAAACTCCCTGATTGTCTTTTATGCCATACCCTGGGTTTTCAAGTTGTGTGATCTGATATCCAAAGGCAAGAAGATCAGCACCTACAGTTGTCAAGTTTGACATCCCTTCTGATGTCGTGTAATGTGCCACTGGCTTTAGGTAATATGTAAGTTAAAGGGCAAAATGATACCCGAGAATATATAAAGGTGTCAAGTGGCATGCTGGCCACATTGTATTTATACTTTATATGATATGCAATACACAAGTCCATCATCTTGTATATTGTTATTTTAAGCACACTTTTAACTAAAAAGTTGTAACGACGGTATGTTAAATCCCTTTATACTCATGCCACTGCTAACTTACTTTAAGCATGGCTGATCTAACCCTGCTTTTTTGTTATAAAAAACAGAGCAAGGAATTGCAGTAATTATTACAACAGAGGGATATGGAACAAGTGGTGGGATGTGCTCAGGGGATCAGAGGTCACTAAGAATTAGTTTAATCCATTCCAGTGTGCTTCACTGACTTCAAGTATCTCAGTGGAAAAATACAGCAAAATCTCCATTGACGTTTGCTTCTTACATCTGTGGCTTTAATTACTTAAACTGTTGAAACAATGTATCTTTGGTTGTCTCCAGGTAAAGAATAATAGTATAAATGTTTCCGTTTGGAACACCCATTAGCATTCAATCTAATGTTTTCAGTAATTTTCATTTTAGACCTTTTGTTCAAATTAATTCTAGTATTAAATTTTGCGTGTCCAACTGCAGTTTCAGAACCCCAGTACTCTTGTTGGTTATGGTACCAATTGTCCGTAAATTATGCCTGTGTCATAAAGTGCTTGTAAAGTTCATTTTGGCTGGTACAGTTAATCTTGTGTCTGATTTTCTGTGATATAGGTCCAGCAATTATTAATTTTTGAAGATACAGTATATGATATAATGTAGTATATAGTAATGGTAACCAATCAAAGCTCTTAACTCACTTCACAGCAAAGCAGCGGGTCCAGATGGTGTATCACCACGACTGCTGAAGGCCTGTGCGTTGGAGCTGGGGAGTCCTCTACAGCGCATCTTCAACCTGAGCCTGAAACAGGGGAGAGTCCCGAGGCTTTGGAAAACATCTTGCATCACCCCAGTCCCAAAGGTATCACGTCCTAGTGAGCTGAACGACTTCCGGCCTGTCGCTCTGACGTCACATGTGATGAAGACCATGGAGCAACTGCTGCTTCATCACCTGAGGCCACAGGTCCACCACGCCCTCGACCCTCTGCAGTTCGCATACCAGGAGAAGGTGGGAGCGGAGGATGCTATCATCTATATGTTACACCGATCCCTCTCCCACTTGGACTAAGGCAGTGGTGCTGTTAGAATTATGTTTCTGGACTTCTCTAGTGCCTTCAACATCATCCAACCTCTGCTCCTTAGGGACAAGCTGACAGAGATGGGAGTAGATTCATACCTGGTGGCATGGATCGTGAACTATCTTACAGACAGTATGTGCATCTCAGAAACTGCAGGTCTGACATTGTGGTCAGCAACACAGGAGTGCCACAGGGGACTGTACTTTCTCCGGTTCTGTTCAGCCTATATACATCAGACTTCAAATACGACTCAGAGTCCTGCCACGTGCAAAAGTTCGCTGATGACACTGTTATCGTGGGCTGCATCAGGAGTGGGCAGGAGGAGCAGTATAGGAACCTAATCAAGGACTTTGTTAAATGGTGCTACTCAAACCACCTACACCTGAACACCAGCAAAACCAAAGAGCTGGTGGTGGATTTTAGGAGGACCAGGCCCCTCATGGACCCTGTGATCATCAGAGGTGACTGTGTGCAGAGGGTGCAGATCTAGAAATATCTGGGAGTGCAGCTGGATGATAAATTGGACTGGACTGCCAATACTGATGCCCTGTGCAAGTGAGGACAGAGCCGACTATACTTCCTTAATAGACTGGCATCCTTCAACATCTGCAATTAAGATGCTGCAGATGTTCTACCAGACGGTTGTGGCGAGTGCCCTCTTCTGCACGGTGGTGTGCTGGGGAGGCAGCATAAAGAAGAGGGGTGCCTCACGCCTGGACAAACTGGTGAGAAAGGCAGGCTCTATTGTAGGCACAGAGGTGGACGGTTTGATATCTGTGGAAGAGCGACGGGCGCTGAGCAGGCGGCTCCTGTCAGTCATGGAGAATCCACTGTATCCACTGAACAGTATCATCTCCAGACAGAGGAGCAGCTTCAGTGACAGACTGCTGTCACTGTCCTCCTCCACTGACAGACTGAGGAGATCATTCCTCCCCCACACTAAACGACTCTTCAGCTCCACCCGGGGGGGTAAACGCTAACATTATACAAAGTTATTGTCTGTTTTACCTGCATTTTTATCACTCTTTAAGTTAATATTGTTTTTTCTCAGTATGCTGCTGCTGGAGTATGTGAATTTCCCCTTGAGATTAATAAAGTATCTATCTATCTATCTATCTATCTACATCTATGCTTGATCTCCTGCCTGAAAGTATTGACAAGATTACCATCAGTTCAGTCTCATGTGTGGAGAAGGTCCAAGAAGGTGCTGGGTCTTAGATGTGTGTGCTGATGCATAATACCTGATCACAGCATATGGAGGATACTTGGGGTCTCATTTGTAAAACTTTGCTTGAATCCAGGTGGGAAAGTTGGCATGAAGAAAATATAAAAAAATAATTTCAAAAAATATCTGATTTATAAATCCTTGAGTGTTCTCATTTGTACACAATATGTCCCCCTGAAACCACAGACCATGCGAATTAACCTAACAAGATTTACCTTTAAGGTGAGATGGTAGTGACAAGAGAAGACAGGGAAAAATCACAAGCTTGAAGACTATGAGAAGTTCTCATCTCCAAAGTAGAGGCATGCAAAAAAATTTTATTTGGCGGCTTAAGGCATGGGTGTCACCATCAAGCACAAATATCATGAATGACAACTTGTTATTGCTACCATGAATATGATAAGCTCTACTGGCCACATCATACCTGAAATAAAAGAATAAATAAATATAATAAGGAATGACTTCAATGTGGAGGTGAAGAAGCGGATCGCTCGTCACCGACAGAATGTGGTTGCAACTGGAGAGGGAAAAAGCACATCTAATTCCCCCCCCCCCCAAATGGCATCATTTGTGCCTTATTATGCAGCATTATGCCAGATGGTATAGATGTGGTAGAATCAGGTAAAACACTTAATGCATGTTTTTGAGTGAAATAATCACACTAGTGTAATATTGTTTATACAGTTGTCTTCTTGCTTCATATCACCAAGGACAGGGGGTGGAAGATTATTATCATGTGCCACATTATATAGCATTTAAGAAGACTGAAGTCAGGAAGCACTTCTTTATGCAAAGAGTTGTGGGACTCTGTAACAAACATTCAAAACATGTAGTTGAAACAGAACCTTTAAGAAGAATCAGGATGAGATATTGGGACAGCTTAACTATTAGCTAAACAACCAGACTTAATGGACTGAATGGTCTCCTCTCATTTATCACATTTTTTATGTTTCTTATATAGCACATTTATTGCAATGCCAACCTTTGCTGGCTAGTAGAGCAGTCTTCCTCTTAGACACATCCAGATACCACTACCTGCATTTGAAAAGTCCAATGGTGCACTCCACAAATGACTGTGCAAGAGTACAGGTATGTGTGCATTATAGCACCTCTTCTCTTTGCTCCATGGGAGTTGGGCAGAGCCGCAAGGTTCCAGCGTCTGAGCAGGAAACCACTGTCACCTGCCACATGTAATTGCGTGTTTGCTGTTATAATAAATTGTACAGGCCATATGAAAAACTGAAGGTTCAGGCAGTTACCTTACCAACAAGCCAGCCAACATGTACTGCAGCACCATGAGCAAGTTGTCTGCCAGCATTATTTTTGCCTCAAAATTAATGAATCATGGGTTCACCCAGGCTATCGAGCCATGACGGTTGTTATTGTCATTTCTGACATCATAGATGACTTGTGTGTTAATGGAACAAGCAGCTTCATTCTCACTAGGTGCTCTTATTGCAATATGAGTGCAGTCAATTTCAGCGTTTATGTTAGGAAAACAGGACACTTTTACAAATTTTGTTTTTGTGTTGACCTGTACACCCACACCCACACACAGAAACCGAATGTAGCACCTCAAAAGTCAGTTTATGGCTTCCAGCACTGTAGCCACAAAGGAGCTAAAGCCTGGATGAGATATTCCTGACCTGTTGGTTAGTTGTTTCTGTTAGGTGTCTGATGCCAGAAAGTCAACCATTACTAAAAACCTGAATATGAACAGGTAGAGACCAATTTTGGGCAATCTGTCTTTCTAATGATGAGCCCAACTCAGTACATACTTCCAAAAGAATAGCTCTTGAGAGTCTAAATCGGCTCATAAGCCGGTTATCATCATGGCAAAAACAAAAAAAAAAAACTTGTTCCTATCGTATATGACCATTTGTGTATTCATTCATAGTGTTGCAGTGTCAAACAAGCCACATTATGTAAAAAACCATTAGGCTAGAGGACATGATATCTATAGCTTTGTGCATGCAGGGAGTGAATCAGTCCTGTGTTTTTACTTAATGCAATCATTGACAACAAGGGATTGCATTGTTTTCTAATCCTGAGAAGTGAGAGCAGGAAGCCGTTATAAACTGAGGAAAACTCAAGTAAATTATTCAGTGCAAGCATTTAAAGTCAACTACAGTACAGTGTATTCATCATATGCATCACTTTTGAGGTTTAATATGTTTTTCACGTCAACTTGCATTATAATAATGGCTCTGTGATATGAATGATTATGTGTGTGAGTCGCCATTTAGATGGTTTGGCTGTATTCCCTACTTTATCGTTTCCCAGCTTCTCCAAAATTTGCATATGGATGGATCAGAGTTGATGTAAATATACCCAAGTTCTCCCATCAAGTTTTCTTTGATAAATGCTGACTTTTGTGTGGAAAGTTGTGCATACAGATTTTGTCCTCTTTCTGTGCGTATACAAATTTTATAAATCTGAATCTTGGCCAAGAATAGGCTTGGGCTGAAAAGAAATTCGGAAGAAATTAATATTCAGAATGTCAAAGAGCAAAGTCAAAAAGTCAAGCCATGAAATTGAATCAATCAGTTTCAAGATTAAACAATAAGACTTTGTGGAAGACTTTCTTTAATAATGATTACCTAGCAATGGAGATTAGATGAGCTGCCTACCACAGGTTCCATTGGCAAAACAAATTATTTAACATTAAATTAATCATAATTAAAAAAAATAATAATATCCCTGCTAGTGACTTCACCCTGATGTTGGAACTTGTGTGTTTCAATTATTCTCAGGGCTATGATGTCTGGAAATGTATTCAAATTGGTCTATAGGGATGGTCCACACAAAGAACAGTCCATTAATTATACTTGTGATAGTCTGAAATATATCAAAGAGAAGCTTCCTTAATAAAGGGATAACAGGATTGTCTCCTTGTACCAGACCTGGCTGTGGAGTGTGGAGTGTTTAGTGGCTAGAAAACTATATTGTCTGATTGGTCTCATTCTAAAAAAGCTCTATAGGACCGTGATGTGTATTCACCGCCTGCAAGAAGAAGGAGGCAGGTTGGGTGCAATGCCAGTTGAGCAACAAGCAAGAGTAGGACATATCCAAGCATGTGACCCTTGGCAATTGAAAGTGGTTCTTGGAATGTGGAATACAATACAAGGTAGGAAAGTTCTGGGTAGCTAAAGATTGACTCAGCTCCAGACAAAGCTTTATTCTTTCCATGATAAAGAGTTGTCTTTATCGTACTGAAGTTTCCACATGGGGATACTCCTATACCTGTGGAGGGTTGCCAAACAGTTTGTTCTGGTAGACAAGACTGTTATTTAAATTGCAAAGAGGAAAACTTTAAGTGTTATTAGCATATACAGTAGGTCCAAAAAAATTATTCACAGTGATTGACCCTACGAGACACATTAGATTCTGTTGTTAAAAGGATACCATCTACTGACTCATTAGTCTTACTGGGAGTCTACAATGCTTATATGGATATTGACACAAATAACTTCAGAGCTGTCATTGAGGGGAATGGCCTGAACCTGAGTGGCTAATTGTTATTGGACTTGTGTGAAATCCAATAGATTGTCCTAAAGAAGACCTTCTTGAAACACAAGGATACTCCTAAGTTACCAGGATACCTTGTGCTAAAGATAATGACTTTACAGTTATGTATTCTGTTCTTAGGCTGTACGAGAGGACCTGAGGTTTCAACTGATCATCACCACACTCTTACACGAATAGTGAGCTTACTGGACAGACCTTGAAAACTCAAATTGGTAATGAGAGTTTGCTAGGAATGACCAGAAGATGCCTCTGTTCAGGACAAATTCAACTGTCAACTTTGGAAGAACTTCACCTGTATGTTGAGGAAGGTTAAGGACACAGAGTCAGAATGGATCATGTTCAAGACCTCAGTAGTAGAGGCATGAAGTTTTAGGGTGCCTTTTATGGTGGTAACCCTAGGACCCTTATTGGTGAAGGCAATTTACAATGGTAGAAGAGACTTTCTGTGAAATGATAGCAGGAGTATTTAGATTAAAGTTAGTGGTTCAAGCACAGACATAAGCTAATATCCACGTTGGAAAGATCTTGGTGAGACAATGGAAAATGACTTTAGGATGGTTTCAAAGAGTTCTTGGCATTTGAGTATTCGAAAAGTCAGGAAGGGTATGTAGGACGTTGCTTAGACTGTTTTTGGCAAGGGTACAGAAAATGTTGACCTCAACAAGGGGTACTGCTCAGAGGTGAATGGGGCACTCTGTGAATTCCTAACCTGGGGCTATTACCTACTTGCAGGAGACAATGCCAGGAGCATTGGGTGGAATTAGGCTATCTCTGTGACTGAGGGTGTGGAGGTGATTAAAAAAACTAGGCCGAAGAGGTGGAGGAGTTCTATGCAGAAAGTTTGAAAGCACTGGACATTGTAAGGTGTTTTGAGTAATATTCCCCCACAATGCTGTGTGGAATTCAAGGACAGCACCTTGAGATTGCCAGACTGGAGTGGTGGCTCCCTTTGTTAAAAATGGTTTTCAAGTTACTGAGGTATCATACTCTTAAGCCTCTGGGTAAAGCCTAAAATGAGGAAATGGAAAGAAACTTTCATCCAATATTTGAACCTTGGATTAACTAACTCTTTACTGGTGATTTAGCTTGCGATTGGTGTCTACATGTGTTTTGTGGATTTAGAAGAACATAGTACGTGTATTAATGTGTGAGATTTGGTTCAATTTTATGAGATACCTGGGCTGATGCTGAATGCCAATTCCTGTTCTTGCAGAGAGACAGAGATTTGCTTTCAAGCTAGGTCCATTCAGTGTGGATGTTGCACTTCATCAAGCATGTATTTTATCTCCACACCTGGGCATGATTTTCATGGAGATGATATGAAGTTGCAGCTGCAGACTGGACCTTATCCAGTTTTGGGACCTATGGATTGCATGTCTGCTGTTTTCACATGACGGTTTCCTTTTTGATTTATCAGACTGTGATTTCTGGTGCGCACTGGAGCGGTTTGCAAGTGAGTGTATTGCCCCAGGATGAGAATCAGCACTATGAAGCAGTGCAGCGAAGCAGTGCATCACAGACATGCTTCTATTATCCTAAGTAATTATTTATTATGACCATGAAAGAAGATAAATAAAAGTTGAACAGAACTTGTGTTGTTGGTGAGCTTTGCAGCTTTTTTGCTGTAGGCTGGGGGTCCTTTTTTTTATGTGGATTGGGGTGGCCTTGTGGCGATGTGCAGGTGTTAGGGGAGTCGCAGGAGCCAACAGGGGTATGGGGCTGTATTATAGGGACCTTGTGAAGGTATGATACAATACTGTCAATTTATGGAAAGGCTTGCTCATATGGTGGGGTCCTGGCTGACCTCTTTTTCACTGACATGTGATATGAGTGTTATAAAGGTGAGTTGGGGAGAATCAGATGGGTGGAGCGATGGGGAAGAACAATCAGATGCACGAGAGATTTAAGTTCAGGGTTGGTTTTAAATGCCTGGAAGTGCAATTTGTTTAACAAGGTTTGTAAGTTGCTGATAAAGCTTTATGAAAGTAAATGAAAGCCAGTGTCTATTCTACAAGTAATTGGCTGGAAGAAGGAAAGACCTATTAGAATGAATGAAAAAGCTGATTAAATAGAACTTGGAAGGAAGTGCTAGTGAGGAATACTTCTTTTTTTGTTTTGTTTTTTTCCCTGGGGAATCAGTCCCTAAAAAAATTAAACAATATTGAACTTTATGTTTGTTTTAATTCACGTGTTAATTATGAACTAAAGTTTCTGCAAGATTATTCATTTAGATGAATACATTTTTAAGAAGCTGTTCTATGATCTGCACAGTTAAACAATTTGTCAACCTACTCACTGATTCACTGGTCAGGGTCTTTTTTATTCTTTGAGGAAGTCAGCCATCATAGGGTCTTATTCACGAGTGAGGGGAGAGAGGATTATGAGATGGCCTGATGAATGAGCGTACAGGCAATAATTTTGCAGGCCTTGTACCGGACTGTAAGGGTGATACAGGAGTTAGGTCCTAGGATGAAGCTTTTCATTTGCCAGTCAGTATACTTCCCCATCCTTAACTATGACCACAAGCTCTGGGTACTGATAAAAATAATGGGATTATGTGTACAAATAGCTGAAATAAAGAGTTGCTTCTTCTCCAGATTGAGGTGGCCCAGTTGAGGTGGTTTGATCATGTAGTTACGATGCTCAGATAGATAGATAACACATGCTAGGCAAGGTGAACAAAGCACAGCCCACTACGGACTATAGATGTTAACTGGCCTAGGAGCATCTGTGAATTCCCCAAAAGTCCTGGAACAAGTTGCTGAGGATAATGTGTTTGGTCAGGGCTACCTAGCATATTGCTAAACAGAATGAAATGACTAATAATACAGTACAATACAATGCAATACAATTTATTTTTGTATAGCCCAAAATCACACAAGAAGTGCTGCAATGGGTTTTAACAGGCCCTGCCTCTTGACAGCCCCGCCCAGCCTTGACGCTCTAAGAAGACAAGGAAAACTCCCAAAAATAACCTTTGTAGGGAAAAACAATTAAAGAAAGAAAGAAAGCTTAGGAAAGGCTGTTCAAAGAGAGACCCCTTTCCAGGTAGGTTGGGCATGCAGTGGTTGTCAAAGGGGTAAATACAATACAAAACAATACACAGAACACAACACAAGAAATCCTCAATACAATACAATAGTGCAATAGAAATATTACAAGTATAGCGCATAATTCAACACTAGATGATATCACATAACACAGTTATTCAGAGTCCTGGAGACCTCAGCCATCAAGCTGCCTCCCCCATTTGGCCATTCCACAGCTGAGTCTGTGTTGGGCCAGCCAATTTGATGAAAGGACCCTTCTACTCCATGATTCCTGCGATCCTCCATCAAAGATGACTTTACCTTAGGCAGGCAAAACAACTTGGCAGGTGGGCAGTGGCATCAAGTGCCACATTTGAGTACTGAAAAAAGAAACAGAATAGGTGAGGGTTAGTTTCCAATTATAACTATCATGTTATTATCTTTTAGTGCTAATGACTAACAACAGAGATGCAGTCTGTACAGTTAATCAGCAGCTCTAGTCAGGATATGCTAAACTGAAGTACTGAGTCTTCAGCCGGGATTTAAAAGGTGAGACCGAAGGGGCATCTCTTATAGTAGCAGGCAGACCATTCCACAGTTTAGGGGCCCTGTAACTAAAAGCTTGACCTCCCACTCTTATTTTATTAATCCTTGGAATCATAAGCAGACTGGCATCTTGAGATCTTAATGTGCGCTCTTGGTTTGTAAGTCATGATAAGTTCAGACAAGTAAGCCGGACCTTGGCCATTTAATGCTTTATATTTTAAAAGGAGGATTTTGAAATCTGCCCTAAACTTAACCGGGAGCCAGTGTAAGGATTTAAGAACTGGAGTTATGTGTTTGTATTTTCTTGTTCTTGTGATAATTCTTGCAGCAGCATTTTGGATTAACTGGAGGCTGTATAAAGAACAGTTTGAACATCGCAATGCATCTAGTCCTACTAGAAATAAATGCATGAATTAATTTCTCAGAGTCCTGCTTATTTAGAAAATGCCTTATAATAATATGTATAGCCATATGCACTTTCTCAAACTTGCTTAACACAATTTTGGGGTATAGGGGGCTGGAGCCTAACTCAGAAGCACTGAGCATAAGGTAGGAAACACCCCTGGGCTCTAGTCCATTGCAGGACACACACTAACCCTGTAGAGCTAAATGAGAGTCACCAATGAACCTGACCAATGCATCTTTGGAGATATGGGAGGAAACCAGAGTTCCTGGAGGAAAACCCTTGCAAACACGAGGAGAATGTAAAAACTGCACACAGCTACCTTAGGCAGGATCCATGAAGCTTCAGTGCTAACCACTGCACCACTTTTGCCTCCTGGTACAATAATATGTAAACACATTGTGGAAGAGAACTCATCTAGGTGCCACCTAAAGTGCCATGAAACTGCACTTTAGGTGGCACCTAGGTGGCACTTCAAAATCAGAAGGGCTTTATTGATTGGAATAGAGAATGGACAACTGCTGACATTTCACTTCAGATTCAGCTATAAGGTTAGCACAGTTCTATTTTTTTATTTTTCAGTTATAATCCTGATATAGACTCCAGCTTATATTTTTATTCATTTACATCCAGAGTTTTGTGTTGATTAACAGCGGCTTAGGTTGTTAGGCAATACTGTTTATAAAAGAATGAAGGTCAAAGTGCTCCTAATGCTAAATAAGAATAAAAACTGATAATCAGCTCTTATGTTGTATTGTACACTAGATTTTTGCCACTAAAGCAGTCATGAATTGTGTTACCAGGAATGATCCATCCATCTCAGGGGACACCACACGAGGAGATGGAGAGACCATGCAGTAGCCACATAAACGTGATTGGTCTGGGTAACTGAATTCAGGTTCCTCCATTTGTGAGGTAATAGTGCTAAGCACTGTGCCACTTTGCCATACTATAGGGGTTTATGCCATTACCATACTTGGTTCATTACTGGATGCTCAAGATTAACAATTTTTGGACCCTCTTATGTGCTCATGACAGAAAATGTCAGTTAAATAGTAACTCATTAATACACAATGAACTGAGTTCTATGAGGCGAGCCATCAGGTACACTGCAGCTCTGTAGTTATCCAGCTCTGATCATGTTTGTATGAAGTTTATACTTTAACTTTTACAGGCTTTGCAATAAATAACTTGTCACGGAAAGTATAATATTGTACAGTTGCTATAACTTTAAAATCATGTATATACGCTTTAATATACACAAATATTAAAATAAAGTGTTGCTTTACGGAAAGATTAATGACAGGAGTTATTCTTTTAATGATACGCTATACAGTTGAACTATCTAAAAACCATTTGGCCCTGGGTCTGGCTTGGAAATTTCATTCCCAGATGAAATTAATTGTAGAAACGTTTCACATCCAGTAAACCCTGGAGAAACATATTGAAAGAATTGTGCTAAACTGACAGGAAATAGCGATGGTGAAGGGTTATTTCACCCATTTGCCTGTGGGTTGATTGTTATTAGTTTTTTCGGACTGTGTAAATAAAACAGATATGAATTGGTTATGCAGCCCAAGGTGTCTGCTTGGGAGGTGATTGCTTTGGGGCAGATTCGCCAGAAAAATGAAACAGGTGTTGACAAGTCTCAACACCCACTACGCATTGCCCAGAAAATGCCATGGGGGCCCTGATTGAGAAGCTGTTTCTGGATTGACAAGTTCATGGTTGGCTGAAACTATTAGAAACAGTTGTGCGACTGGGAAACCTTAGTGCGGCTTAGCTGTGAGTGCTGGTCACCAGAGGTGCTGGAGTCCATTTGTTTTATGAGTTGATATAATGTGAACAACATAACGAGAAGGGGTGTTGCGTCGGCAGGATTTGGAAGCTCATTAACTCAGCTGTTACAAAAATGAGCTCACAGAACAATAAAAAGGTGCAACGTGCACATCGTGAGGCCACTTGAAGGTTGAGGAGTTGCTGTAATGAGGCTTCTCCTTTTCAAAACGCTTCAAGGCTTAGCATGGCAATTAGGTGTTTTTTAACTGAGAAAACGGACAGGCCCTGCGGAATGTGAAAGGGCTGCCTGAGCTTCCCTCGCTGTTTCATAGCCTTGCAGATCTCCCCCTGTGTTTGCTCTAAGTACACTCTTTTCATTGTCTCTCATTCCACAGTATACCTGGTATTAGTGAAGATTACACATTTAATCCTCCAAGGGTGACAAAGAATTACTTTTTTCATTCTTATGGTATTTAAGACAGAATTTTAGCTTATCAGAGTTTGCATTTGAATATTGTTTTTCCAGAAATTCCAATCCTTCCACTGAAGAAGTACAGGTGAGTTACTGAGACCATTTTAAATGCCTATTATAATCTATTGACCTGTCAGTAAACTTTAATGAGTTGAAGTAATGTCTGCCTCCATTGGGCTGAGACCCACCCAATATTTCTTCTGTGTCAGACCATGTCCAGAAGTCATGTAGTCGTTGGTGGTGGACAGGGACTATAGCGGTATGTCAACCCAAGAGACCCTAGACACATAGTGAGACCCCAGACCCATTTATAATTGTAAAGATGTCTCACCCCAGAAGATACATAAAGCTATCTCATCCAGGTAGGCACTGTACAGTCGTGGCTAAAAGTTTTGAGAATGACACAAGTATTAGTTTTCACAAAGTTTGCTGCTTAAGTGTTTTTAGATCTTTTTGTCAGATGTTTCTATGGTATACTGAAATATAATTACTTCATAATTACAAGCATTTCATAAGTTTCAAAGGCTTTTATTGACAATTACATTGCGTTTATGCCTAAGAACACAGCCATGACTAAAGAATGGTACCAAAACATCCTCCAAGAGCAACTTCACCCAACCATCCAAGAACAGATTGGTGACCAACAATGCCTTTTCCAGCATGATGGAGCACATTGAAATTTTGGGTCCATGGTCAGGAAACTCCCCAGACCTTAATCCCATTAAGAACTTGTGGTCAATCCTCAAGAGGTGGGTGGACAAACAGAAATCCATAAATTCTGACAAACAACAAGCATTGATTATGCGAGAATTGGCTGCCATCAGTCAGGATTTGGCCCAGAAGTTGATCGACATTTGTCAGGGCAAATTGCAGAGGTCTTGAAGAAGAAGAGCCAACACTACAAATATTGACTCTTTGCATAAACTTAATGTAATTGTCAATAAAAGACATTGGAACTTATGAAATGCTTGTGATTATACTTTAATATACCATAGAAACATCTGGCAAAAAGATCTAAAAACACTGAAGCAGCAAACTTTGTGAAAACCAATACTTGTGTCATTCTCAAAACTTTTGGCCACGACTGTACCCATCTAATACGGACAGGATGCTTCACCCCAGAAGACACTGGACTACTTTTGACCATATCGCTCTATCTCTCCTAAGGAGACACTATAATTATTTATTACTCTGGGGATATCTTACCCTATGAAACCCATAAAGGAAGCATGACATGACGATAACTCATCTGAGAGGACATTGGACTTTTTCATGAATATAGGAGTATCTGACTTTAGGAGACATTGTGTTCTTTATGAATATAGGGATATCTCATTCCAGGAGACATTGGACTCCTCTACAACTTTAAGAATATCTCACCTCAGATAACAATGGACTTGTTAACATTGCAGGAGACATTGGACTTAATGTCTGACTGAAAGGATAGGACACCTCAGATAACATTGGGCTTGTATAAGAGTATCAAAGTATTTAATTCTAGGAGACATAAGACTCACGTATGACTGAAATAATAGATAGAGATAGGTAGATAGATAGATACTTTATTAATCCCAAGGGGAAATTCATAATATGACACATCAGATAACATTAGGCTCATCCATGACTGTAAGGGTATCTTATTTCAGGAGGCACTGAATTCATTCACTGCGGTGGGCTGGTGCCCTGCCCGGGGTTTGTTTCTTGGCTTGCGCTCTGTGTTGGCTGGGATTGGCTCCAGCAGACCCCCGCGCCCCTGTAGTTAGGATATGGCGGGTTGGATGATGGATGGATGGATGAATTAATTCAGGGATAACATATCCCAGGAGGCATTAGACATATCCATAACTATAGAGATATTTCAATCCAGGAAATGCTAGAATCACCCATTACTGTATGCATATCTCACCAAAGATGTACTGGACTCAACTATGAGTACAGGACTTATCCATGACTGTAAGGATATCAGAAGTCTTCGGACTCATTTATCCACATTAAAGAAATAAAACAGTGCCAGTCTATAGTGTACATAAAAACAGGATTGGCCATTTACAATGTCACTCATGTAGTAGGTTGGTTTATAGATGGAGATTTGATTTGCCTTCCTTAAACATCATCTTTGCCAAAATGTAATGTGAAGCATTTCATAACACCAAAAACTTGGATCAAAGACAGCCTTTTTAAGACTTCTTCAATTTATATGTGATATTTTTCTGACTTACACTCTTTCTGTTGGCAAGTTATGTCATTCTATCATTCTGTCATTCTAGGTCATCACAGTCGGCAGCTCTTAATATGCAGACCAGGGCTGCCGTCAGGTCTAGCAGGAGCCATTACCAAATGGTTGCTCCAGGCGCTTCTGGGGTTCTTCTAAACCCTGGTCTTAATCAGATCCTGATGTCTATATTTGGCAGTGAGCCGAGAGTCGCATAGTGGATTAAAGTAGTCATATGCGAGAGGGACCCTTTAGTTGTGAAATGGACGAAATGGAAATAGAAGGAGAAAGGTGAGAAACAAAACAAAACAAAACACTAGGGACATGCTTTTGGCTCGATAGACCAACATTACATCTGCACAGAAATAATTTCAAATATTACACTGAGAGAAATTGTTTATTTTCTTGCAATATTAATTGCCCCAAAATTACTGGATGCCTTTTGCCATAATAATTAATATTTTTCTTCTGACACTTAGAAAAAAAGATGATGCATGGAATGTTTTCCCCATGCTCAAACATACAAGAGAAACAGTAGTTGTATTCCTGTACGTATAGAACTCACTGTGTTTTGATAAATCTTTTCATGACTATGCGGTGGTTAGTACTGAGGCTTCACACCTCCAAGGGGCTTGGTGTGGCCACTGGCCATGTGGAGTCTACATAAGTGTCTCTGGGCACTCGACTTTGCTTTACCCATCTACCACACGTACAGATGAGGTAAACTGGCATCTCTGCTTTACCTGATTTGAGTGAGTGTGCCCTCATACCGGTCTGCCTTTCTCCCCATGCTGCTCTGACTGTGTAAGTATTTTTATAGAAATAAACTGAAATGAGTCAATTGCCCATGGACGTCTGATAGATCTAGTGGATTCAGTATATGGACAGCTGCTTAAAACTATACAAGACAACCTTCACATTTTTAATTTTTATGACATCTTTTGTTTTCTGAATATGAACATCAAGTGGAAAAGATGATAAGTATTAGAAACTGATAGCTAGTGACATTTTTGGATTAAGCTAATCTCTTTGTCAGTGGTTATCCTTACTTGAAAGTCCTTTAGACAAGATAGAGTTCACACAACATTAAAGAAAGCTAAGCTGTAGGAGTGACTTCTTTATTTAGAAAGTTCTCTGTTACAGCTGCTCATGGCTGTGGTGAATGCGGACAAAATGTAAAGGAAAGACCTAGCAGGGTGGGCACCCAAATTCCTATTGATAAAAGTCACTGTGCTGGAAAGTAACAATTGAAAAGATGCTCCAAATGGAAAGCGATTAGAGAAATCCTGTACTTTAAAAGCATTAACATAATCCCGCTAAAAGAATAGAGGAGGTGTTGTCACTTTGTAGTCAGGTCAATGGAATCTGGAGTGGCTAGTTTATGGACTTATTATGAAAGAATTTTAGGTGTATTTGATGCCTGCTTTGCTCCCCTGTTGAATGCTGTAGCATCCAAATGGGCTTTCCTTGTGTTATTACATCACAAAACTAAGTGGGGTCGTTCGGCTCACCTGAAATATTTTAAGTGGGGTCGTTGGTGCATCTTAAATATTTTAAGCCTTAATGAAGGGAAAGTATTGAATTAGTGTCACAGCTGATCTGTCCTTGTGTTCTGTGAGCAGTGATGGTAAAGACTTAAGGTTTTAGAATCTTCATGAAGATCCAACTGCTTACGTACAAAGCTCAGAATCTGAATACCTGTCTACGCGGCTTACCCCATATAAGCTGGTAAGGCACCTGAAACCCTCTGACGCCAGTCTTATCGCAATCACAAAGCCTCACGATCCTACTGGACTGTCTTTAGCTAACCTTATCTACATGCCATGCATTGTTTCATTTACCTGGTAATGTCATTTCATTAACTACATTGTGATGGTGCTTTTTGTAAAAGGCACTATAGAAAATAATTGAACTACTGCAACTGGAGTCTGTTAACACATTTGGACAAAATTAAAGGACTGTGGGCAAACTGTTAAACGAGGCCCTCGCCTCTTCAGTTGGACAGGCCTGGGATAATCGGAGAGCAGCTTCTGTATAGCATCTGAATGCTGGTGTATTTTTATTTTGGAATAAAATAATGATGCTTTTTTATACAAGGATAAGATACTCTGCAAACTGTCTCAAAATATCCTTCAAATATGCACAAACACTTGCCACCTTGAGGGTCTTTAAAGTCCAGTGCCAGTATGCCACACTGCCTATTTGTCACTGAAGTGAATTCATTACATTTATGGACTTGAACATTATTTTTTGTGCCCTGATATCCAAAAGCACCAAATTAAATTTTCTTTTTCAGAAAAATATATTTGATCTGCTGACTGGTTTGAATTTTTTCTTGTTGATGGTCATCAATGACCACCAAGTATTTTATTATAGGACAGTGTTCCAAAATCTTCAGCACTTTTCACACTAAAATCCTATTTATCCATTTATCAACCCATCGGCTGAACCCACTCAATCCACATAATGGTGGCGAGGACAGGAAACCTACCCATGCAGCACTGGGAGCAAGTGCCAATACTGCTTTTATGTCCTAATATAATAAGCGCCGGCAAAATCCCATTTGCTTCCTATTGTGGCTTTACATTTCAATTCATTATTGTAGAAATTGATGCCATTTTTAAACATTTTTTATTAAACATCAATTTAGCATTATTGGATATTTAAAAATAAACCCCAACACTTATATTTGATAACCTGTAAATTGAATATTTGGGCTAGAAAGTGGTGCACACGCTGAGAAAACAGAGGGTTAGATATGACTGACGAGCACTTCAAAAAAGCAGAAAGAAAGCATTAGGCTTGGGTCTCATTGTTTTAATTGCAGCATAAAATGAATTCCCTGGGGGTTTTTGGAGTCAATTTCTGCACAAGTCAACAACTACATGATCCCAAAAGTCCAATACAGGGTGGCATTTAGCCAGAGACTACACTGGCAGCACCTAATACAACATGGGGGACCAGAATGCTACTTTGGAGGGAGCCTCTTTAGGATGTGGCAGAAAACCATTGGACCCATAAAAACCTCCACCTCCTTGGGCAGAGTGGTGGCTCTGAGGCTAAGGATCTGCGCTGGTATCCCGAAGGTTGCTGGTTTGAATCCCCGTCACTGCCAAAAGAGATCCTACTCTGCTGGGCCCTTGAGCCTTCAACCTGCCTTTAATTGCTCCAGGGACGCTGTAAACTGGCTGACCCTGTGTTCTGACCCCAAGGGGTATGCGAAAACTAACAAATTTGTAATAGGAGAAATCATATAAGGAGAAATAAAGAACCAAAAAAAAAAAAGATAATGACTGGTCCCTGACGAATCCCCTGAAGCTATCCACTGTACCCCTCAATAACATATCTAATAATAAAAATAAAGGGAAGCAAACATCCGAAAACCATCTACCTACCATCTATCTACCATCTACCATCTAAAAGGTACCTGCCCTTTTCCGCATGGTACACACTCAAATCCACTTAATCCAGTTTGGGGTGATGGGGGGCTGAAACCTTTCCCAGCAGCATTGAGCAGAAGGCACAAGCAAACCCTGGATGGGGTGTCAGTCCATCTCAGGGCCCACACACAGAGGGCCAATTTAGTGCTGACAATTAACCCAACACACACACACGCACATCTTTGGGGATGTGGTAGGAAAACCAGAGAACCTGGAACCAACCCACACTGATACAAGAACAAACATGGACACTCCAAACAGACAACAGCGAGGCACTCAGCACTCCACGACTCAGGATTTGTGAAAAAGGCAGGACTGACCACTGCAGCAACTAGCCCTGTCTTAACAAATTTTTAAATACTATTTTTGTTTCTTAATCAGTGAACCCGTCTGGTTTTATTCACTTTTCTGTATTAATATTACGTTTATTTATTTATTATTTTTGTCTTTTCTCATCTGCAGCTCACTGCTGTCCTGTTCTCTGTGTATAATGAAATAATGGGCTTTATTTACACTCACACTATTGTGCTTTGTGTTACAATGGATTTTTCAACTGTCCTCATCAAGAAAGGCACAAGATATTAATTATGATTCAAGTCAAGTCAAGTTGGGGAGCATGCACTCGTACAGTGCGTTGTCGCACCCACCACACAACGAAACAACTTGGGATCCCAGTTGGCAACCCCCCAGGCATATAAGCAGTCCATTCCCACCCTCCGGAAATGACCCTCTATCTGCCGCAGCCAGGTGTTATGTCCAGCCACTCGGGTCCCCAACAATGAGGATTTTACGAGCTGGATCACCCTCAGCGAAACGCGCCACATGGCCTTAGTGCCGTAACTGATGCTCCCTCACAATGCAGGTAATGTGCTTCATTCAGGACTCCATGAGCACCCGCTCATTCGACACAAAGTCAAACCAATGGTACTCAAGGATTTTCTGGAGAGACACAGTACCAAAGGAGTCCAGTCTTTGTCTCAGATCACTGGATAGCATCTATGTCCCGCAACCATATAGCAGGACAGGAAGCACCAGGACTCTAAAGACTTGGACCTTCGTCCTTTTGCATAGATATCGGGAGTGCCACACACCCCTTTCCAGCGACCTCATGATCCCCCATGCTCTCCCAATCCATCTACCGACTTCATAGGAAGAGTCACCAGAGACATGAATGTCGCTGCCAAGGTCAGTAAACCTCTCGACAAGTTTTTAATTATGATTAATTAAGATTAATTGAGGAACTGTTCTGTTGTTCATTGGAAGTCAAATATAAAAACCCTGTAATAGAGGTGGTCCTCATTTTGTTGTCACCAAACTGGTAACAATGCTGTAACCGTGCAGTGTCTAATGATAAGCAATGTCAGACTGGGAAGTGTCCCTGTTGTACACAATCACAAAGACGTTCAGCTCTCCCATACACACCTTCTCAGCATTGGCTTTCTGCTGACTCAGACACACACGTTCACTCTCTTCTAAATAATGGTTGTAATTCTGAGGTCTTTTCTTTTTTCCTTTATTAGGCATGGCACAATGTTTAGCGCTGCTGCCTCACAGTTGCTAGAGCCTGGTTTAGAATGACGGCATGGTCACACTCTGTCTGGAGTTTGTTCATTTTCTTTCTGTCCAAGTGGGCCATTTTCTGCTTTTCTTGCTGTATTAGGGCAGAGTGGTGGCTCTGAGACTAGGGATTTGCACTGGCAATTGGAAAGTTGCCGGTTCGAATCTCGTAAACACCCTTAACCTGCAATTGCTCTGTCCTGGGAAGGATGCTAATTTGCCTCCAGCCCTGCAAGTAGACCCTCCAAACTGTAGGGTAAAACCTGGGGGTTGGTGGCAGAATTGGTACTCCAGCCACCCTAAAAAACCTCACAGTGTTCCATTCCATCTGAACTAGTGTGGTGCTGAGGTGTCACCCGTTGCGTGGCTGCACTTGGGTCCTAATCTGGGGATCCTGAGTTGATTTGTCATGTGGTGGGTGCGGCAATGCACTGTATCAGTGTGTGCTCCTAACCTCTATCTCTCTTGCCATATCCCAAAGACATGTGTGGTTATGGTTAGGGTGACTAGACACTTTAAATTGTCCCTGGATGTGTACTGCAACTGTTCATGTGGATCTGCCCTACTATAACCTGGGAATTTGTTTGGGGTTTGTTGTTGCTGATGTCGCTGATTCAGGCACTTTGCAATTCTATCATTGGAATAAATGGATGTATAGACAAAACATCCAGGACACTCGGGAGATCTCTGTATCAGTGTATACTTTAGAAAAAGGGACTCAAGTGCAGATAACATTGTAAATGGTCTTACCTGGCACCTTTAGGTGTCATTGGTTCTTTTAACTTCAATTATGATGACATACATTTAGCCATTGACAGTTCATTTTGTTACAGTTCTTTACAAACTAATGATTATAAATAAATTGTACATTAAGAAAATCATAAATAGCTGTGCATCCTCTCTTTAGAGTTGTGTGACTTGTTCCCACTGCTCCTCTGTCATCTAATATCATTTTGGTGCTCCCTATAACAATAATAATAAATAAGTGTATGCTTAGAGAGAAAGTTTGGTCTTATTTTATTTTTAAAGAGCTGTTACTCACCATTTCAATAATGACAACACTCATGCCACAAAGGACATTGCTGCTTCAACAGTGGCTGTATTTCAAAAGTCAGCTGTTGATTAAATATGCACTTTCTAAAAACTGAACAATTAGCCAAAGAAGAAAATAATTGATGAAAAAATTGGCTATAAATGACATAAACAAAATAAATTGAAAAACTGAAAATAAAACAAAACATTTTTACACTGTTCAGAGCAAGGAAGTGTGTTGAGAACGCTGTCTGATAGAGTGCATTCTTTGTCCTCAGAATGTTTCCAGTTTAGACCACCTGAGGGCGCATGTGAGCAGCTGGAGAGGTAGGGAGGACACTCGCAGACAGGAGCTTATTAAGACACAGCAATGAAGTTGTTAACAGGTACAAAGTTTTACAAAGGAGATCGTTTCGTTTGTTGAAATGTGGAAGGCAGAATATATTAAAGTATTTAATAGTACTTCATAGGACAATGTTTCCAGATGTTAAAATAGTATTCAGATAGCAATAGTTATAATAGTGAAAACATTTGTATGAAGCAATAAAATATGACATGTTTCATACAACTTTTACCAAGAAAGTGAAGTTTATAAAAAATGCATTATTTATTATTAGTACATTTGTAGCTCTTTTTAGTGATAAATATAAAATATAATTACTATTTAGGGTGGCACGGTGGCGCAGTGGTAGCGCTGCTGCCTTGCAGTAAGGAGACCTGGTTTCACTTCCCGTGTCCTCCCTGCATGGAGTTTGCATGTTCTCCCCGTGTCTGCGTGGGTTTCCTCCAGGTGCTCCGATTTCCTCCAACAGTCAAAAGACATGCAGGCTAGGTGCATTGGCGATCCTAAAATTGTGCTTGGTGTGTGTGTGTGCCTTGTGTTGGGTTGGCGCTCTGCCCGGTATTTGTTCCTGCCTTGCGCCCTGTGTTAGCTGGGATTGGATCCAGCAGACCCCTGTAACCCCATTTTAGGATATAGCGGGTTGGATAATGAATGGATGGATTATAATATGATTTGGTTTTGATGTCACAAAGCAATAAAAAGGTAACTTCCCTTTAATTTTATGTTATTTAACTTTGCTTAAATGTATAAACCCCAAAAAAATAAAGATTTTAGACATCTTCAGTAGTTTTCACTACTTTCAAAAAAGAGATTTTGTTTCTAAAGCTCATAATCATATTAACATAAAACAACTCACTTCTAAAATTCTTTTAAAGTTAACGAGACAAAAATCTAAAATGGAGAGTCATTCCTGATGAGTTAATGTAATCTGCTCTCATGCTGTGTATGCATCTGCAGACTTAAACACTGGTCCCCAGATTTGATCCTACATGTGAGAGATTGCAGCCTTTTCCTGTGGACTCGGACTGTTTTGGACATTTATTTTTACTTCTCTGTCAGACATTCTTGGAGACTTTCATCCTGTGATGTACCCAGTCCACTTCATCTCATCATCTGCTCGCTCATCTCTAAAATGTGCTCATTTAGAAGAATCCTGTAAAACACAATGCCTTTACAATTTAGAAAAATAGAACCTCCCAGCAACTTTACAAAATATGGCAACTTTTCTCAGCAAAAGTACTCGGTAAATCTTGCTTTGCTTGCCCACCCCCTCCCATCCCCCCCCGGGCGCTCTACGCTCCAGCCACTTTGTGTCTCTGCTGCTTGCAATGTCAAGGGAGGGGCTGAACACACATTAAGGAGATGTGGTCGGATCAGCTGCTGTCTTTTTCCTGCTACTGCTGCCGAGCTGCATGATCTGCATGTCGCACTGCACGTCGATCATTTAAAAGCCTGTACAATAGCTATCATTTTGTCTCACTGCCTTGTCTCGTGGGACGTCAAATTGTCTTCCGAGAAGATCATGTATCATCTCCATCCAAACCTTCCAAGATTTTATTATAGAGGGATATGTTTTCTAATGTATGTTTGCTTCCAAATTGGCCAACACTTAAAATGCTGTGAATACAAATATCTAAAGCAGTCTACTGTGTGGTACAATTATAATATAATATAATATTGCATTGTACTGATTTTTCAAACAAATAAACACATTAAACATATACAATTCAGTACTCTTGCTGTCTTCGTCGATCATTTCACTTCACTTTCTATTTGCTTTTTTGGATGATTTTTGTGGTGCACCATGTCAGCAGAAACAGAACAGGCCACTCTACATCCAGTGACATTTTCCATCTCTTCCTGAGCCACTCCAAGACCAGATGAGCAACCTGTATAATATTTCCAATGCATTCTGGGTATTCTCTAAAGGGGCTGTGCCTGGTAAAAGGTTCCAAAACGTGCCCAACCCACCTGAGCAGGCTCCTCTTAATCTGTAGAAGCAGTGTCTCTGCACTAAAGTCCTCTCATATTGCTGAGCACCCTGTAGGGAGGTCAACACATTATGATCAAGAAAAGTCTCCAGAAGCTGTTCTTTCTTGAGTCAATTAAAACAGCCCAGAATGTCACTGGAAGTAATGTCCATCTGCTACTAGTGTTCTGACCTAAACCATCAGAGCTTGGTTTTGACAATATGACTGGCAGGAATAAGCTAGACAGAGTGGTGTTACTGCATCTGAAATCACCAGTTTATACCTCCCCACTGTAGATACACTCTGCTTTTCCAGACTGAAATGTAAAACCATTAAGATCCTTTCTGACTCATCATATGCAACCCTCTCCTTCCGTCTGGTAAGTAGCTCTTGTAAATCAAGATGAGGAACACCAGATTTCATATAAGTCCTTATCCACAAGCTGTGAAGCACATCAGCAACATCAACTTAACTCTTGAGTAGAATGATTTGATGCATATGTATAAGAAGTGGTTGTTTGATCACTGCTGGGGAATAATGACCACTGATGTTCTTATGCTTTGTATTTATGTGTTATTTGCATGTACTTCACCAAATCAAAAACCATGCAACGCAGAATATTATGGCAGTAGTACAGACACCATGATAGGTGAACAGATTTAACTAAAAAGTAGAAAATGTCAATTCTAAACAATTAGAAAGAACTGGATTAACTGAAAAAAGAACTATTTTAAAGTGCAAAACATAAAAAAACAGCACATAATAAAAGAGTCTTAAACATAAAGAAACTAAATAATCAACAATCTTAACAGAGAGCTTTGAACAAAAAAAATGCATAAAACCTGCATTTGGAACCCTGACTGAAATACAGTACAACACCTTTTTCTTGGTCCGTATTGATTTAAAGAATGCCCTCTCCTTACTTGCCCCTTAAAAAACTAGCTGTGCCCAGCCTGTTGAAACACACTCATATTGACCCATGCAGACTGCGAGGTGCTCATAGACTATAAAGAGCTCTCCAATCTCTGCTATAATATTTCCTTGCAAACTCTATAACACTATGCCACATGTTAACTTTTTTATTTTTACGGACCCCTTCCCACATTTTTGATTTTCAGGCTTTTAGGAGGCCTTAGTCCTCCCAGGAACCCGCATATTCTCGTGTCATTGAATAGCAGGCGGATTCATGAACATCCCTGCATTCAGTCATTCTGTGCTAATTTAGAATTGGCAGTTACCCTAACCTGCATATTATGGGACACAAAGGGAGATGGAGATCCTGTGAAACCCTACATAAACTTAGGAAGAATGAACACACTCCATATAGATGGAAACTAAGTTGGAATTTGAACCCAAGACTGCAGAAATGTTAAGCAGTCATTATAACTAATGCATCATAAGTATCCTGATCAAAAGCCATGCCAAACTTGCCTATATATACTTGATCTGGAGTGACTCCCAATTTTAGCAACTGCTACTGTACACATTACCTTGGAAAAAGGTGTCATTTGAATGTTAAAAACACTTACATGAAATGTAATAACATCAGGGGACATAATTATAAGAACACAGGAAATATTTGAACTGTATGATCCTTCTTGCCTCACTTTTGTGACACTCTCTCCTCTTGCTGTGTCAGCATTTGCAACAAATCCTGCATGTCATCATATGTAACGTGTCAGACAGTATACATCCAGTGATTGTGGCTTTATAAAGAAAAAAGGCCCCTGACCCTAACCCTAACCCATACCCCTAATACAAGGCTTTTTGATTTTTGACCCTATACATGTTTCCTGGGTAATATGGTACAGTTAAATACTTGTGTAATCATGCATTCCTATACAAATAAAGCACAAATGTGAATGAATTTTTAAACCCTGGCTTTTAATAAAAATAATATAAAACATTTTAGCAACTAAGCTAACTTATACTGTTTCATGCAGATAAGCATACCTGAAAATAATCCTGAAATTTGGATTTATAGTCTCCAACCTGTGCCATGTCAAATGTTATTTGAGCTCATGTGTTGCTAATATTGAAAATATACCTGTATATTAAGAAAAAAGAACAAAAACGTTTGCTCTCCTTTTTATATGTCAATTAGAAAACTGATGACAAGTACAGTGGTAATGAGAGCGTTTGTACAGTCTCCTCCCTCAGTCCAAAGACAGGTTAACTTGCAACTCTGGAGTGAGTAAGTGGGGATGTGTGTGCCTTTGCTTCTCCGTTGGCAGGAATCCCACCCATCTCCCCAAAATGATAAGCTGGTTAGAAAATGGAAGAACTGATAGCAAAGTAAATTCCTTCCTGCAGAAAATGTGCACAGTTACAAGAATATTATACATGGGTTCTACAAAAGTGAGTAAAAATAAAACACACTTTTAAGAGTATTGAATTACCTGCAGCTCAACAGGACAACTTTCCACACATAACAGCTATAGGTTTTCTTTACAACCAACAATTTGGTCAGAAACATCTTTTTGAATTGAATTACTAAGTGCAATTGGTGTAATAACTGCAGGATGACACTTTATTTGTCGGAAATGTCACATCCAAGCAGGATAAAGAATCTAGGAGAACCTTCATTCTGCTTGAACCTTTAACAACAAAACACATTATATGAATTATGTGAAGAACTCCAGTACAAAGAAAAAAAAATCTAATGGATGGCTTGGATGGACTGTTCTCTGCATCAGCCAGAAATAGACTGGCATCCTGGCAAGGTTGGAAAGATCCTTACCCAGCTGGGAGGCCAGTATAATTGAAAGGCATGTTCTCCTGATATACTACATGGTAGCCCTCCTGACCAGTCCCCCATGCACATGCCCGCAGGGCACACAGGGAATTGCAGTCCCATTGGGTGGAGCAGCTGGGTATCATGGGTGCTGCCAAGGAGAGCATTAAGGGGGGACTATCCATACTTTGGGAGACTTCCACCTAATGCAGATGTGCTTCCTTTTTGTGCAATGTCTTGGTATTAGAAGTACTCCCATGTCCAGGATAAAAGCGGCTGCCTCACCTCACTCGGGAAGCCAGAGCAGGGAGAGGATTATGGCGACTCTCACCTGGGGAGGACTGGAGGAAGGGAAGAAAAGGAAAATTGAAGATTGATATTGTGGAAGTGTGTTTAATAAAATAAGCCTATTTGAACCCAGGACTTGTGTGTGGTCTAGTTGTGTCTTGTGTCTGGGGCTCTGCTATGCCCCCTACAGGTCACACAGTGTATTAACTATGTTTTATGTCTTGTCTTCTTCATAGCCAACTGCAGCCAGTCAGTAAGGTGGACACTCCTTTCTGTCTCTTGTCTCATCTTCTGGCTTCTCTGCTCCCATTTTTAAAATCTGTTATAATATCATTTTCTGACATAGCCCCCCTCCCTCATTCTGGATAGCCCCTGATCCATAGGAAATCACTTTTAAAACACCTGTATTTTGTGTAAATGGCTATATTCCTATTTTACAAATGAAATCATCTTCCTATAAAGTATACCTGCTAAAGTGTCTGCTAGTGCTTTAAGTCTCGGAATTTTTTCATTATTTGCTATAATGTAAACAGCTCGCCCATTCTGTGTCATCTGGGATGGAGTGGGATCATTAGGTCAAGGAATTAAAGGCTTAGTAAAAATCTTTCATGAGAGTGTGGGGGAAGTTGATTTGTTCCCTTCCTATGACCTTTACTGTCTGAAAAAGTTCAAATGATTTTCAAGAAATTTATTCAGTTTTTAATATTCCTAATTATGGTCACAAGATCTAACATTTAAAGAAATTAAAACTGAGCATGGCTGTGTTTTAATACGGCTATCACTGTTTCATTCATTTAATGGTTTTAAGCAAATGTAATGTTATTTGTTCTTTAGATTATTAAAAATAGTTTCTAACCTGTATTTTTTTTGTTTTGCTTCAATCCCTTATGCCTTTTTAAAATGTTTCTGGAAAAATCCAGAGAATAGAATCTTCTGAATGCAATTTACTAACATACACACAAAATGTACGCTGGTGCCAAGAAGCAGTTATTTTTTTGTGAGAAAACTTGCCATCCTTAATTTTCATTCAATGCTTCCTATTTCAGTACTTTGTCCGAAAGCAATAATAAATTTTGACACCTTTGTCAAATAAGTGTATTATATTTAGAGAATGGTAGAGTTGTACTTGGCAATAAGTGACCAGTAGACCAATAGAAATTTTAAATATTGCAAACCTGCTTAGTTCAATTCAGGGCCAGGGAGATTGGAGCCTATCTTGTCAGAGAGCAAAGCAGGTACCTGCCAAACCATCGAAGGGCCATCTCACACACATCCACACTCACAATGTACCACTTGAAAGCGACCAGCTAACCAAATGTGCATATCTTTGGGTATATGGGAGGAAATCTTTACAGACATGGGGGAACGTGAAAGCTCAACACGGAAAATGAACAGGAATGGGGTTCAGTTCCAGAATACGAGATCCATGGCCAGAAGCACTTAACCCACACCTCATCCAAGATCAATAGTAATAAAAATAATTATTCATTGACTTGGAATGTACAATATCCAGGATGTAGTCCCATTTTGGTTTCATAATACGTTAATTATTGCTGTTTGCCTGTTCATTGCTGTTTTGTAAGATTATTTTTTCATGGGCACTGCCATGCTGTGTTTCTTTTTGTGTTCCCACTGTCCCCAGTGTAATGGACACTTCATACTTTAAAAAATGGCTGTGTGCATTAAACAGTGTCTGTATTTAAAACAAAAGACTTCTCCAAAAGACAGTAGTACTTAGAAAAAAAAAATAACCATTCAGATTTAGGTTTTGAGCTTGTTCTATATTAGGACTACAAGTTAGGATATTTCCTGAGAAATACTTCCGTACCAACCTCTGCTTTGTCTCACAAGACTTTGGTTAACTTGTGAAAATAAATACAAACTCTGACACTCAGCTTTACAATTGTCGAGAAAACCTTCATGAAAGTTTTTGCTGGTCACCACAGAATGACACATGGATCTATGGATGACACGGATATAACGCAATGTATAGCTGGCTGTGATTGAATATTGTTTCTTTCTCTAATAAGTCATCTCTTATTGGTAGATTTTGAATTTGAAAGTTTCCAATGTCTAGTAGCCAGTTGGCGAAATCATCGCAATTTTGATTTGCTCTCATGTAATTTTTTAATTTGAATTGTTGGAACAAGGACCATAAAGGCCCACTCTTTAGAAATGCATCATAAATCTGCTGTCGGCCTCCTTTCTTGACTACTGGTAGTCAGGATAATTCAGGATAGGTTTCTCTGCTTAGAATTTCAGCACAGACAAACTGATCTACATCATCAGCAGTTAATCATTTTTTTGCAGAGTAATCACTAAATGCATATGAGGCAAACCCCGTTTTTGAAATTCGACCATGTAAATGTATGTTCTGATGTGACCAAACACCGTTTCTAGTTCATTCAACAAAAATAAGACTTTCTGATAAAACAATCTCGTTACAAAAGTGGGAATATCCAGAGCCGATGTAGCCGGTGGCATTGTTCTCAAGAAGCTGCGTGTTTTTGGCCATTGTGGATTGCACGTCATTGTAATAAATAAATCTGGCGACCGATAGTTCTGGATATTGCCATTGCATCATGATAGAACTGTTGCAATGCTCTTTGACTACCTTGATATGATGATGGTAATATTATTGCTTTACCTATTTTGAATTTTTCTGAACTATTGATATCTGAATTTTGAACGTGATCAATGAGCATATGTTACGTTCTAAGTTTTGCTTGATTTAATAAAGAAGAGACGATTAGCTTCGACTTTTAGATGTGCATTAATAATGTAATGTTGTGATAGACATTGAGATGATAGAAGTGGGTTAAATACATGGTAATGTATCACTAATTTTAACCCGAGATATTGTGTGGGTGATATTCGTTTAGCAGAATGCATTTGTTTCATATTGTATGACCATCCTGTTTCACCATCTGGAAGAAGCAAAGGAAAGATTAAAGGATCTGAATGTGGAGATGTATTTGACATAAATGACGAATCATGCTTTGCCTTTGTATATACCTATATCTGAATATCTACTCTGTCTTTGATATCTCCATCTTTTGAAATTATTACTGCTGACAATTCGTCACATGTTAGTTTATTATAAATGCGACTGTGATCTTTCGGATTCGTATAGAAATCCAAGAACATTTCTTTGTCTGTGTTTTGCAGATATAATGTCGTGTAAAGTGCAATACTGTTGGACGTATGGATTTGTATCCAGTATTGGCGGTATAATGTCTATTACGTCCGATCGTTTAACTCTTTCGACTCTATGTTGCATCACTTCTCTGTGATGATAAAGATACACCTGACCAAATTGCGGTTTCTTCAAAATTAAACTTGTCATAGATGTAATTGTTGCCGGAACACAGACTCTCAATGCGTATGGTCCTTAATTGTGTAAATCTACATTTTATACATTGAATGATGAGAACACAAAAAGGTTATTGTTGACACGTATATTTTGCCTGTAGTGTTTGTGGATTTCACTTTCACCAAACAACAAACATTTAATTCTCGCGGATACACCTCTTCATTGGCAAGCAGCAGTACTTTTCCCTGATGGCAACACAAATTAAACGATCTACAAGTCTCCGACTTAAACTTTAAAGCCTTGCAATATCTACATACTTCTGACATAACACTTATGTCCATATATTAGATTTGTTTTTGCTGTTCCATTATTTCACCGAGTAATAATTTGTTAGCGCTAATGCGATCTTTACTCTGTTGTTTTTGATACTTGCAAATTTTACTACTTTCATATTTTTGAACTTGGTGTTGCAGGACATGAAAGTGTCTCTCTGACTCTTGTCTGTCCTCCAAAGATCACATCTCGTCGCACATTTTTTTTTTTTTATAATAGAGAGATAAACACAATGGCATCAGCAAGAAAGAAATACCACCCTCCAAGGCCCCAAAACCCAAACTTTATTATGTTTGTTTCTCCACTGATATGAGTTTCAAGCTGAACATCCACCTTAATAAAATAAAAGTGTCTATGTGTCTGTGTATCAGTGTGTCTGACCAGTTGCTATGTCTCTTCCATTCCAACAGATGGCGCATCACAAACATTACCACTGCTTTTACGAATCCCATACCAGATCGTATATAACAGAAATATATGTATTGTATTTGTCATTTCAGCAGATATCACATCACAAACATTTCTGGTGATGCATTTTATTACCACAAATGTTTGTGATGTGCCATCTGTTGAAATGACAAATGCAATGTGTTTCATTTCTATACACATTACAAAATATATTCCAATAGATGGTACACTGCAAACTGCAAGCTGGGGTCAATTGTTTTAGATTTCAACCTGTCATGAACGGGTAGTACAGCTAGTGGAACTATAAATGTGCATTACATGGGGACTTTTATAGAAATGTGCAGTTGTTTTTCCTCCCTCCACTAATTTCATGTTTGTATTTGAAGTGATGTTTAGATGACTTTTTCTGGAAAACTGTGGCGATTCAGTATTTATAGGTAATTCGTTTTGGTAAATCTATCTTCCCTTCTTGTTAAGTTTTGTAAGATTACAAGAAACTAACTTGGCTAGCTAGCTTGTTGTCTTGCTAATAGTGATACTCCTGCTTCTCATCATTTTATATGTTGATGTTTCCTCTGTTCTCTGATTTCAATACACCACTATGGTCAAATTTTTTCAATGCAGTCAGTAGACTATAGATGTTAAGCATTATTGATGTTTATTTAGTATGAGACCAACAATTTAGTTGGAACCAATAGTCAACTCAAGTCAAGTCGGGGAGCATTGCTGTACCCACTACATGACAAAACAACTCAGGATCCCAGTTGGCAATGCCCCAGGCAGACACGCGGTCCAGTCCCACCCTCCGGAAATGACCCTCTATCTGCCACAGCCCGGTGTTACGTGGGCGACCCCTTGGCCTGGTCCAGCCACTCGAGTCCCTAACAATGAGTATTTTATGAGCCGGTTCACCCACAGCGTAATGCGCCACATGGCCGTAGTGTCATAACTGACGCTCCCTCACAATGCAGGTAATGTGCCTCATTTGGGACTCCATGAGCAACCGCTCATTCGACACAAACTCAAACCAACAGTACCCAAGGATTTTCTGGAGAGACACAGTACCAGTCCAGTCTTCGTCTCTGGTCACTTGATAGCATCCATGTCTCGCAACCATATAGCAAGACAGGAAGCACCAGGACTCTAAAGACTTGGACTTTTGTCCTTTTGCATAGATATCGGGAGTGCCACACACCTCTTTCCGTGACCTCATGACCCCTTATGCTCTCCCAATCCATCTACTGACTTCATAGGAAGAGTCACCAGAGACATGAATGTCACTGCCAATGTAAGTAAACCTCTCAACAAGGACAACACTCTCTCTGCAAACAGACACACTGCTGATGGCTGTGCCCAAGAGGTCATCAAAGGCCTGGATCTTGTTTTTTATCAAGGACACTCGCAAGCACAGACACTCAGACTCCTCATTCAGTCTCTCGAGCGCCCTGATCAGAGCCTCCATTGACTCCGCGAAGATCACAGCATCGTCAGCAAAGTCAAGATTTATGAATCTTTCTTCACCAACAGATGCCCCACAGCCGCTGGACCCCACAACCTTGCCCAACACCCAGTCTATGCATAGCATTGAACAGAGTAGGAGCAAGAACACACCCCTGACGAACCCCAGAATTAACTGGAAAAAACGCAGAGGTCCTGCCTCAACTCTGCACAGCACTCACAGTACCAATGTACAGGCCGCTCGTGATATCCAGCAACCTCGATGGGATCCCGCGAACCCTCAGGATGACCCACAGGGCAGCTCGATCAACTGAGTCGAATGGTTTATGAAAATCGACAAAGGCTGCAAAGAAACTCTGCCGATATTCACGTTTGCACTCCATGAGAACCCTCAGTGCCAGGATGCAGTCGATGGTAGACTTCTTAGGCGCAAAACAAGACTGTTCTGGTTGCTGGTAGGTGAGCAAGTGATCACAGATCCTATTGAGGACAACCCTAGCAAGGACCTTACCTGGCACCGAGAGCAGTGTTATCCCCCAGTAGTTGTTGCAATCCAAGGCGATCACCCTTCCCTTTCCAAATAGGGACGACAAGTCCCATTTTCCAGTCAGGAGGACAGCCTTACCACCAGCCTGGAGAAGTTCACCACAGATACCACAGATCCCTGCAGATTCTGATACGACTGCCAATCCGCTGTTATGTGGGAGACCTTCCGTGACAAGACCATGAAGGTTGTTGAGGGTTGTGTTGGTGTTACCGGCCTTCCCAGAAGGAGATGTTTCATCTCGCAGAGCACCCTGGACATCGAGAGGAGTCACAGCGCACGGCTCAATGGCAATTCTGGTCTGTACCAGGATCTGAGAAGGATGGCTGCGAGGGCTCTGAGGGCAGATAAAGAGGCCTTTGTTTGAGGAATCTGTGAGCAAGTGACACACCATCTGTGGTCTAGCGACCCATGTCCTGCTTACAGAGGAATCGAAGCATTATGCACATCTGAATCTGTCCCTCAGAGAGTCACAGTCAGGGTGGCTGATGGAACAGTCCTTACGGATGACACTGCAGTTGTGACCCACTGGGCTGGCTACTTTGAGCAGTTGTTCAAAGCTGATCCTCCGGCTAGGGCGTTGGATATCTCTGGGTCCACGGTCCTTGAGGCTGATCCTTCAATTAGCTGTGAACCACCCAATCTCACTGAGACTGCATAGGTGGTGAATCAGCTGAGGGGAGGAACCAGTAGCACTGGCAGAAATGCATATTTAGGTGTGTCTATGGATTAAACTGCATGCCAGAATCTAAACAAAAAGAGACTTGAATTACAATTATTGTTCAGATTTATCATAAGCCCACACCTACGTATTTACAGACATGCAGGTTTATCTGTCCAGGAACGGTCCGTGCAGTACGCCATCTAAAGATGCCACAGTTGTCAGCATGAGGAATGCATATTGGGTGAGGAGGTAAAGAAGCAAACAGGCTCTGCTTCATTGTCTGGGTTATCCCAGCTGGACAGGTCTGTTTTGGTTTCTGACGTTTGCTCATTTATCACAAACAGTGTTACCAACTATTTACGCTGACACGTGCTCAAAAAGTCAGCGGAAGTCACTTGATGACATCATCAGTTCATTGGCATTACCACATTAAACAGGACTAACAAATGAGGTTTTACCGAAGGTAGTGGGTTATCACAATTTAACTGTTACTGGCTGAAGACCTTGAATGAAGCAAATAAAGTAAGGTATTACTGAAATGTCAGTAAATCGTATTGCATACAAATAAACTGAAATGAAATTAACTCAAAAGAGAACAAATTGAATTAAGCTGTAAAAAAGAAGGAAAAAATAATATCATAATTTAAAGTTATTAGTGTATTTTTAAGTGTTTAATTCCAATTAAGATAAGAGAAAAAACAGCGCACGTATAACACATAAACTAGGCCAACCTGTAACCATACAAAGATGAATAGTAAAATTCTCTACTTAGATTATAGACCACTAATTACAACTATTTTCGGATAAAATTTGGGTATATCCTTTATTGGTAAATCTGTAAAAAAAAAGTAAGTTTCCGTACAACTTCAGTAAATTAATATAGAAGAGTCTATTTTTTGGTTATGAATAGTAGTGTGGATTACTTTGAAGAGTTATATGGTTTTGATTTTTCAATGTGCTTTTGAGTACACTTATGTCATTTAGCATAGACGTCTGTGTTGCAGTAATGACAGTCTAGCCAGAATCTTTATTGATGTCGGGTTTCAGCCATCCCATGATATTAGGGATTGACTCCCATTTATTTCTACACTTTTGCAAATGCTGTATACTTTTCAATGGGACATTTTCAACCAGCGCCAAACAAGAATCGTTCTTTAAATGTGTCGGCTGTGTGTAGCGTGCTAAGAACGGCACTCTGTATTTAACACATTTTCGTTCTTGACTTAACGTAGGGCCTAATACAAGCAAATTTAGCAGAAACGGGAAAAAAACTAAATTGAAACCTTTTTCACTACTTGAAAATTATAGCATCGCAATTAGCTGAAACATTTCAGGTTTGAAACGAAGAAAAGGCAGTTCCCCGGGTACAGAAAAGGATAAAGAAAAAGCAGCTCATCTGTGATTCAGGATGAACTCTGCGAGTTTTCTACTGCGCTCTGTCAAACTGCATAGCAGTCACTTGTTACTGTTGTCAGCGACTTGAGTAAAGAAAAGTCGCCGATGTCAACTAAAGCTGTCACTAGCCTCTTTTATTTATTTATATATTTAAATAAAGTCGCTACATATAGCTAAACAGATCACAACTCGCGGCTTCTTAAAAACTTTGGTGGCTTTGACACCAGCCAATCAGGACACCCCCCCCGATAACCGGCCAATGCTTGGACAGTCAGGTCACCACTTACTGCACAAGCGTTATGCGCATGAACCTTATGGGATTGGTATTTGCTGCCGTTTCTTTCATTAGGATGAATTACGGTAAATCGCTGTCATTAGCATCATCATGTCAAAGCAATTTCATTCCTAATTCCCAATTAACTTATAAATTACAGAATCATAATTGTGTGTGTCAGCTGCAGATTTAGGCTATAGGCTGGCACTCATCCGCCTTTCAAAACTAACCTGAGTTGTAAAACTGGTGATAATGAAAACGTTATCCGTTCAAACTTTTAAAAAGGCGTTAAATGACAATGAATTTAAAAAAGACAGTGGCGCGCTTATGAGGTTTAACCGTATCAATTAATTTATGCCGGCACATGTTGAAGCAAACTACATAAACTACTACTTTTTTTTGCAAAGAAGACTACAGAGTCTGGTGGAGTTAGGAAGGATGAGGAGACTTAGGCAGAAGAAAAGTCAAAACGCAGAGCAGAGGTATACCTGACAATTTTATATTTTAAGGACTCGATTTCTCTTAATTGTACATCTTTCTTATGTGTGTATTATTTACTACTACTACTACTAATAATAATACATTGTATTTATATAGCGCCTTCAATATTAATTTCTTTTGCATGTAACTGCTTCTTTGACTTGTTGTAAAGCACTTTGAGCTAAATCCTTTGCATACAAATGTGCTCTAGAAATAAAATAGTTGACAAGAAAAGTGACTTCAAAACACAAGTGTACCCAGTCTAACAGTTTCTCGGGCATTAGAAAGACATTTTCATGAGCTGTTTAAATTTTATAAGATTGCACTGTTAGCACTGCAGCTTGGTTAGTGTAGTTTTTCAGTTGTAAAGCAAATAAAGACTTTTTTTTTTTTACGATATACAATGAGTGATGAAAGAATGATTTGAGGGTGCTACGTATATAGTCAATTAATCTGAGGATTTTGTGAACATTTATATCTAAAAGTACAATAACAGGAGAATAGTTCTATTCAACTTCAAGCGCATTTTTTATGATAAATATGTGCAGCTACACATGGAGATGATCTAAAGAAAGTAAAAATGAAATTGCAGTATGGCTCAGAATAATTGAAATGTACAGTTAGATACAATCATGTAATTTGATACTTGTTTAATTTCAAGCTACAATGAAGACTGATTTTGCAATGCAGATGATGCAGACTATCATTTGAACAATGTATTCAATTGGACTTGATCCGTCCATTTCCACTGAACAGATTCATTACTGCCATCAGCTATTGTACAGCTAGACAGCTGCATATATAAAATTTAGCTATATGACTGATTTTGGTGTGCCCCTTAAATTTTTCCCTGGTCCCCATCTGGCTCCTTGCTGATTTTTTTTTGGAGGCACTACTGTATAAACCACCCATCTTTATTACCCTCAGTACAACCAACTGTTTCTTGTTGCTTCACAGTCAAAATGTAACACCATAAGAAAGGCATGCATAATGACTGCGGTCTCTATGGACCCGATAAACACGAACCAGGATGTGCATTTGGGAAAATTAACTCCCAATGCCGTCTTGACACAAAGTTAACTGTACCTCCTTAGATGATCCATCACATATCAAAGTGCATTTTCTCCCTACAGATATGAGCAGATATTTTAGCTAACACGCTGTGCTATAATTCACGTGCTCACTCTTACCGCCTCCACTTGTAAATTTAGTAATCTAATCTAACCATTTCTTTTGATAATGGCAAGCCCCTCACAATAATGCTGAGTGATACAATCAGGTTTATCTATGTTGATAGTCAAAAGATGCTTTTTGTGTTGGAAAATGAAGCCAGAGGCTAAATTTCAAGATTGCCATTTCCCAAACATACAGGTGATTGGTTTTGTTCCTGGTGCTGTATTCGCAGAAGGTGGCAATATGTGGTAGGTGTCCCTCACGTTTTCTTCTGTTTGCTAGGTGATTGAAATAAAAGGACAAATCAAAACAAGTCAGCAAAGTCTTTACAAAAGAGAATAAGCATACAAAGAATAAGAATACATCATCGCATTCCTTGGAACAAAATATCCTTTAAACTGTTATTAATACCTTTTGTCACAGCTCACTGTAGCATAATGTAAAATAATAGACAATAGTCAGGAAAAGGTTTGGGGAACCAGCCAGTGATCCTTGTATAGTGTTGAAAAAGGAAAAAAAAACAAGGTAGTTTTCGAAGTTAAGAAGGGGAGACGACACCATGATGGAAAGATAGAAGTTTATAAGGCTTCTTTGACATAATGAAACAGGAATAAGGGGCAGAATCAGAAGTGACATCACTGATTGTCAACTTTCTGATCTTCTGGTCTGTAGATGGAGCAGAACAGGATGTGAATAACAGCGCCCCCTCTCAACTTGGGGTGGTGTTTTCGACATTACACAAGCCCTTTGAATGCCTCCTACTCACATGTGCTTGACAACAGCTGCCTGTTCTCTCTTGGGACATGTCTGCCTATACCTAACCATGACACACAGCTGAACGTTATTCTCACTTGAGCTCTGGTCATCTCCTCTTAGATGATGTCTGCTAATTAGAGATCAGTATATCATTGCTGAATATCTGCACGTTTATTGTACATTAATGCATTGTTGTGATTTAGTCTCAAAATGAAGGACAATCGTGTCAACTATAATCCAGGCCACAACAAAACTTTAAATGAATCAAAATCAATTTATTAATTCAATTAACAGTACAAAAACAAAAGTTTAAAATTTCTAATTTAAAAATTCATTCCACAAGAAGGAAGACACAGACAACTATACAAAAAGCAAACCAGCTTACAGAATGCTAAATTTGAAATTCAATATATTTGTGAGGAATTCTTTAATTATAACAGAACAAAAAAAGAAGTAAATTTAAAACAACAAAGCAAAAATAAAAGAATCCAAAAAAAGCAAAGAGGGTAAAAGGAGAGCAAAAGAGAGCAGAATAATATAGTTTAAGAAACTAAAGCCACTACATTCTGTCTGGAAAAATGTAAAGGCACATTTGAAGAAAATAAGGAGCTAGAAGACAAAACATAAGCAAATAACAATAAAAATAGCAAAGTAACTAACCTAAAGGTAATTTCTGTGAAGTCAATACTATCAATCATCAAGGCCAAAATGTTAAACTAAATCACAGTCAAAATTCGAAGCAAGAATCAGATTTGATCATATCTGTAATCTGGGAGGTCTACAAAATGCAGTTCACTATCCCTTATTCCTTCACGGCTATTTCACAATTAACTGAAATGTATCCTTAAGAAACAGAAATTACATTCAGCAGCCAAAAAAACAAAACAAGGTAAAGAAAAAAATGAAAACTGTTAACATAACAGAACACAGCACTTGTCCTTAGGTATTGCAGCTGAACTTATTGCAACCCCAGAGGGCTGTTTACCTAATCAGGGGGTCTCACCACTCCACCATGGATAAAGCAAATTATACAATTAGCACCAAGAAGATAGATAGAAACAAATAAAGAAATATAATTAAATGAAAAATGATTAATCAGGCAGTGATTAAGAAAGGACAATTTGCAGAAACAATTTAGATAAAATAAACTACAAATTAGAAATCAGGGACATGACCCTTTAAAATCATGTATATTGTATTGCTATTTTACAATCATTGTGTATATCTTTTATTTCATATTGTTATTACATAAATAAGCACAACTAAGGCATTCCATGTACTGGCCCATGAGCTGGTGTACATGTAGAAAGTAAAACGTATCTGCTTCTTTACAGATTCTCTTCATTCCTTTTGTCTGTTTTCATGACAACAGCCTTTGGACACTGCATAAATGTCAACAATTAAACAAAACATAGATTCCTGGAAAACATTAAAATTGTCTCTATGGCCTGCTATGTTACTGGCCATTTCATTGTTCCTCCAGGCTGGTAACAGCACCCTGGTCACACCAGCACATAGTTGGAGAGAATGTCAACAGCATATTCCTCATCCATTAGTCACCTATGTTTTATTTTCCTTGGAAAATTTTTATTGTAACTTTAAACTTGTGTTAGCTTTGAGTTTTCAATATTATATGTATTAAAGTATGTCTGCAAGCAATTGAAAGACTTTTTGCTAGTTTATTTTATTCTTAACACCTTTGTATCTTTGATAATTTGCCTAGTATTTTTGCTGTAGCCAATTATAAAATTTTACCCAAGAATGTTTTTGCATAATTCTGTTGTTCCGAAGAAATACTGTATGACTAAATGTCTCAGATGTCAGCATAATGAGTAAAGCCTGCAGATTTTATAAAACATTTGTTCGGATACATTTCACTTGTGCCAGCATGTGTCATCAAGCGTGGAATCTCAAGCTGCAGTCACCCAGGCAGACCTCCACATTCTGTTTAACTCAAGAGTGTAATTTCCATTTGTCACAGCAGGGGGAAACATCTGTTTAATTCTAGACATTCCATTATTATTCACACCTACAGTACAATGAATATTTACACAATTACTGTTTCACCCATTTTAGGATGTGCTGAAAAACTGCACTATTTTAAGAACATGTATTTTTTTTATAACGATTTCTAATATTTCTGACGTTTCAAGGCCATGCACCAGGTAAGCACTAGATTTACTGTATGTGCTCAAGTTTGGATTCTTTGGATTGGTAAAGAAACTTCCACACACTTTCTGAAACTGTTTTTCCGTTGATACATTTTGGGTAAAACATGCTAAGCTTGCAGCAACAACACTCATTCATCACAGAACACACACAAACACACTTGTAGGCCAAAGCAAGATTTACCAGTGAACTTAATGGCATGTCTTTGAATGAAACTAGAATTCAGGAGGAGATCCACATGAACAGTGAGAGCAAATGCAAGCTCCGTCAAAAAGAAAATCTAGATCATAACTTAGTGAGGAGCAAAGCCACCCAGGGCCCCACCTACAGTATATCCCACTCAAACATTGTATTTTAAAGGTGAAAATAAACTGTAATGTGCTTATCAAATGAAATTATGTGCAATGACTTCCATTTCCTGAACACTCTGTTTCTATGTCATCACAGACATGTATATTGTTCAGACAAAAGACACCAGGCAGCCCATGATGAGACATCAGTTCATTGACATGATGGCAGTTATGTTTATTGCTTCCCCAAGCCTCTAGGATTCTAGTTAGTTATCTGTCTGGTCTCCTTTCTGCATTATGCTTGCACATCATCGACATGTCTTTGTTAGTTTTCTCCATGTATTCTAAAGTCTTGCATATTTAGTTAGTTAGAAACCTTTAATGTTTGCTCATAATAGTCCAATTTAAACTGTGATAAAATGACCCAGTAAAGGCTCAAGATATGAAATACTTGATGACAACCACGTTTTACCATGTGAACAAGCTGTCACTTCATTCAGGACCCAGACGGCTGTGTATTGTTAATTAGCAGCATGTTTTTTCGCATTTATTTTTCCTTTTGTCCATTCTCATCCTTGTATTTTTTGCTTGTATTCTTATTAAAGCAAACTATTTATTTTTCTACTCAACATTTATTTGACTTAGCCCCTAACTATAATGTGTAGCATTCAAGGTATTTTATGAATACTGTACACAGTTTTACAACTGGGGAACATTCAGGTTAAATGATTTAGATTGGATTAGATTAGATACACGTTCTTGATCCCATGGGGAAATTCAAATGCATGCAACAGCAGAAACAAGGATACAGGCTCACAGGACAGATAATACAGCCAATCACTTAATTGATAAATAATAAATAAATAAAAAATAAACATAACAAGTACACATTGGGTGGAAGTTTGGAGTCTTGCTTAGGGTCACACAATGAATCAGAAGAGGACATTGCATTAGCAGCATTGTGGTCCACCAGACTATAATGCCTGCCTAATGAGTGAAAAAACGTTGATTTACATCCAGTAATAAATTAATCAATCAATTTTTATTTTACATCAATATGGCACCTCATAAAGCAACTTACTTTGCACCCATCTAAAATAGTATGAAATCAGGAATTTCTTCTGTAATGGTGAAAGCACAGGAATCGGAGAATTATAGTGCTTGGATCAGAACTGGGGCTGCTACTTTTTATCTAAATGTTCAAAATAAAAATGCAACAAAAATTTGGTTAAATTTGCAGATGTAGCTTGATCTAAGTAGTTCAGTAAATGCCATAGAGCCAACAAAATCATTATTAATCAGCCTGAACAAAATTAATAATTTGATGGGTATGTGGAAAATAATGACTGCAAAAAATAAAAGTGACCCTCCATTACAAGATTGTACAAATAAATTAAGAGGATTATTTAGCTTGTTGTGTTAAATGCAAATCACAAAATGTTACACTTATGTTGTGTTACACACATTTGAGGCTACCGTCCAGTGATATAATGTAAAATATTGCATTTTCTAAAGAGGTGGTAAATACTTTAACTAAAATCTTGGTATCAGTATTTAGTAGTAAAATGGGCATATAAGATTCAAAGGTTATAGGATTTTCTTGGTGGAATTGCATAAAGAAGCTGGTAATAGCTCATCCCTCAAGGCTTCTTGAAACTTTGAAGCAAACATTTTGTTGATTTCAGCCATTTAGATGTCTGGTTCCTATGATTTTCTTTCCTTTCCTTTTATTTTTTGCAAAGCGGTGGAATGTGTTATGTGCTTGAGAGTTCCGAAGCACATAAGTCCTGAACAGTTCAAAAAATGTAAAGTATAGGGGAAATTCCTGTCAAAAACCTTGGCTATTATCACAGAGTATAATGTAGATATTTATATTTATTTCAAAAGCTCTTTAGAACAAAAATAAGTTCAGAGGAGCATGAAGAAGCACAGAAGGTAATGCCTTCAAAATAAGGCAATACCAAAAGCAAACAATGTGCCAAAAACCAGTCCAAAAGTAGTTAAAATAAAGAGCAAAGAGGTAAAAAAAATCCAGAAATTCACAAGAAAAATTCACCAACTCCCAAGCATATTCAAATGAATTGCAAGGGGCTGTGGGTTGCCCTGCCTTTATAGGGCTGAGGGCAGTCCTTTGCACCCACAAAATACAAACAACTTAACACATATAAATGGAATTCAAAGCAAATAATAAACAAGAGTAACATTACCGTAAATCAAAGACTTAAAAAGGAACAAAAAAAGACAAAAACAAGACTTTGAACAACAGCCAGTGGAGGAACCCTAGCTGAAACATAACCGCATGTATTTATAATAATGTAACTTTGATTACTTATGCATTTTGATGAAGACAGTGTTGCAGAATAATTCCCAAGTACCTCATTATTTTTAATATACATTAATAGTTTTGATCCATTAACTTTATTTATTTCATTTGTGACTTTAGTAAGCCTTCTTTTTATGTATTTGGTGTACTCAAATTTAACGTGCCTTTACTTCATATTACTAATACCAATGGTATGATTTTAGTAAGATTTGTTTAGTTTTTCTGTATTTGCATGTATTTTCTTCATCACTCTTTAAGCTGAGATTCCTCAAGTCTAATAGATTATGTGTTGCTTCCTCCTCTATGACGAGTATGACATAATTTGGCCTGTGAGCTATCTCTTGAAAGATTCCTTTTAAGACATATTTGGCATAGTATACAGTTTCTAAAGTAGATTTATTTTCAGTCCAAAGTTTGTATGCCATGACAGGTATTTAGCAAAAGTTATAATAGTTGGTTTTCTAGTTGTTAGTTCCATAGTAAGTGGAACATAGTCCATGAATACAACTGCTACCTAAACACATAATCAAGAGGATAATATTATAAACAGAGAAATAATCATTCCAAAAAAACTGTGATGCACAGGACCAGGGTCAGGTCTACCATAGAAATGAACTAGGCGGACCCCTAGGGTGTAAAAGTTTTTTTTTTTTTTTGATGTCAGGTGGTATTTTGTCAACTATAATAGACTTAACATATACAGACACTTTTACCCAAAAAGTTAGGGGACCAATCCCCATCCACTCTTCTATGCAATAATATGTACATGAATTGCCTTCAAGACTATTTGGTTCGGGCATGACATTTTCAGTTTTTCCTAGGGCAGCAAAAAGTTAGAGCCCAGGAGAAGTAAGCCAGTCCTTTTCTGAGTAGTAAACAAAATCTACACATACCATGTATTTTGTGGGTTTTTGCAATAATTAGAGAAAACAAGGGCCAGTATTGATGATAAACAATCCAGGAGTGAGGTAAAAATACATTTAAAATTACCATCAAGTATATGATTTTGTTGGAGTATATTAGGAATTAAGGAAAACAACACATAAATGTGTTGCTTTTAAGGTTGGGAGCATAACATTTGTGATTCTCTTATACTTTTAACTACAATTCTATAATAGCCCTGGGATAAATTACCTGGGATGCTACTCACAGAACTGTACATCATATCTCATCCACCGGAATTTCAGAATGAAAGGTAGAGTGAAGTATCAGTCACACCTACGCCATGTTTATGCTGAGATCAGCTTAAGTTGTTATGAAATCGGGCATACAAACTCCAAAAAGGTACCAGACCACAGGCAAGAAAACTCAAAATTGTCTTATATCTGAAACTCAAAATCAGGCCCATGGCCTGCACTCACAATAAAGGCAAAGATCTATAAAACCCATAATGGGAGAGGGGAAATATAAACCTTTAGCTCAAAGAACAAAATGGAATTTCTTGACATGTTAAAATTTATTCACAAAAAAGATTAATAAAATAAAACAAGGAATTAATAAAATTAGACCACAAAAGCATCAATCCAAAAGCAAACAACAATAACAACAACAATATTTATTTATATAGCACATTTTCATACAAATGATGTAGCTCAAAGTGCTCTACAGGATGAAGAAAGAGAAAAAAGACAAAATATATAAAAACTAAAATAAGGTAATACTAATTAACAAGGAATAAAAGTAAGGTCTGATGGCCAGGGAGGACAGAAAAAAACAAAAAAAATCCAGGCGGCTAGAGAAAAAAAAAACAAAATCTGCAGGGATTCCGAGGCCACCCAGCCCCACTGGGCATTCTACCTAACATAAATAATCTCAATCAGTCCACATGGTTTTCAGGCTTAATATGGAAGAATTTGATGATGATGGTCATGTGGACCTCTGGCCTTCAATTCATCAAATGTAGGGACAGCATGGTGCTTTGATCGGGTGGTGATGGCGTAGATCGACAAAAAACAAAACAACAAAATCTGAGAGACCATAATCAAATCCAAAAAGCAAATGCAAGATATCCAAAAAACCAAACAATCAAAACAAGAACTTACAAATTACTTAAAAACACAAACAGGAATCAATGCCTCAGCCCTGTCCTTTAAGCAGGCCTAGATAAGCAGTCACAGCTTAAGCATCAGAAGACCTCACTTCCTTGGGCTGAACATACAAATGACAGGATAAATAGAAAAAAAGGTATGGACATAACAAAAAAAAACTTAAAGTGAATTACAGAGGATAAACAGTAAGCAGATACATTTGAATTCAAATTAGAAAATAATAAAAAACAAGCACTAATCAAAGAAATTAAAGTTACGAAGGAAGCTCTGGCCAAATCATAACAATTGTTTTTTTTTTGTAAAAATGCAATGTCAACTTTAGGCTGAGTTAATAACTTAATTTTACAGCATGATCTAGCTCTTTGAAATTCTGTCTAATAATGTTCACTGAGCATGCAGTTTTATTTTTCTGTTATTGCATATTCACACTTCTGCATTTCCCTGCAATGTTTGTGCAATCGCATAACACAAATGATCATCAGCACATGAGCAGTGACTGAGCTGCGAATCAAACTCTGTGTACAAGATAAGAAGATACAGTATATAAAATATTATAAAGAATGCATTAATTGTTTAGGGTTGTGGAAAATTATATGTACTTGTTTTAAGGATGACACAATCCTTGTAAAGCTGACAGAATGCATTGTTAAACTGAGTAGCTAAAGTTTTCATTCTACCTTGTACAGACTGAATGACAATGACTGGATAAGCAGTGTGCCACGTACACGCTCCAACCAACTGAGCCTGAATGAGCTACCTGATCTGTAAAGTCACAACATCATTACAAAATGCAATGTTTGGCTATACCTCAGAGTGTTTCATCAGAGCCAGCCGTAGACAATTTTGGGCCCGAAGCAAACTGATACCGAGGGCCCCGTAGGGTTCAGGGCAGTTCTTTCTAACAAAATGGAAATATATTGATATGAAGGAAAGTGATGGCTTTACGAAGAGAAGGGCCCCTTTTATGCTCTGTCGAGAATGCAGTGCGGCGGAGCGGCCCTGACTGAAGCGTAAGTGGCCGCCTACTGAGGACGGAGGCACAGATGAGCCGTGGAGGCGGCAACAGGCGTGCGGGCCTGAGTGAAGCATAATGAAGATTGGAGTGCCGAGTGGAGATGTCCACGTGGAGTAATTAGGTGATGGAATATGTTGCCCGTGAATTATATATATATAAAAAAATTAGTAATAGAGGTTGGAGTGAAGGAGTCTATTGTTCCATTGGGCCCTCCGCAGCAGCGTCACATCACAGAAAAAAAAAAAAACCTTGGCCGCAGTGGGCCCCCTCCAGCTGTGGGCCCGAAGCGGTTGCTTCGTTCGCTTCACCCTAAGGCTGGCTCTGGTTTCATTTGCGTATTCAGTGTATTCTAGAGTTATACAAATTGACTGCTCGAGTCAGGGCTGAGATATTATAATTATGTTTCTCACTCTTGATTCTTCCCACCTGAAAAAGATTGAAGTTTTCTTCTATCATGTAAAACAATATTATTTCAACTGTTTTATTCTTAAATAGTTATGAAGATTTATGTTCAGACTGTTAGCTGTGCTGCTATGCTGCCTTGATGATAAATTTGTTCTTTACCGTGCCTATAAAAAGTATTCAGCATCTTGATAATTTTCCTGTTTTACTGTTAAACTATAATGGATCACAGTAGATTTAATCTGTCTCTTCTTGATCATTATAATATCAAAGTGAAAAGAGAACACTTCAAAGTGGTCTTAATTAATTACATATATAAAGTATAAAATAGTTGATTGCATTATGTAGTAAATGCATCTTTGGCAGTCAAGTCAGCCTTGAGTCTCTGTGCACAGGTCTCTGTCAGCTTTGTACATCTGCAATTTTTCCTCACTTTTCTTTACAAAACTGCTCAAACTCTGTCAAGTTGATTGGGGATTGTGAGTGAACAGCCTTTTTCAAGTCCAGTCACAAATTCTCAATTGAACTGAGATTTATATTTACTCGGCCACTCCAGGACAATATCATTTTTGTTTTTATGCCATTTATGTGCAGCTTTGGCTGGAAAACAAATCTTCTCCCAAGGCATAGGTTTCTTGCAGACTGAATCATGTTTTCCTCCAGCATTTCCTTTTATTCTGATGCCTTCATTTTTCCCTCTACCATCACAAGCCTTCCACGATCTGCTGCAGAGAAGTTTCCCATGGTATGATGCTGCCACTACCATGCTCATGGTGAGGATGGTGTGATTTTTCATAATGTGAAGTGTTCTAACATGGCATTTAGACTGAAGGCCAAAAAGCACAATTTTGCCCTCACCGGGCCCTAGAACCCCTTTTCCAGCTGACTTCAGAGTCTCCCATGTGCCCTCTACTAAGATATCATGTGAGTTTTTTCTCTGTGTTGCCCTTCCATAAAGCTGTGACTGGTGAAGCACCCAGGCAGCAGTTATTGTATGCATAGTCTTTTAAGTCTCAGCCACTGTAACACCTTCAGAGTCCTCATAGGCGTCTTGGTGGTCCACCTCAGTTTTTTTCTTCTTGCATGATCACTCAGTTTTTTAGGGATGGCCTCCTCTAGGCAGATTCACAGCTGTGCCATATTCTTTCTATTTCTTAATGATTGATTTAACTGGACTCAAAGGAATATTCAGTGACTTGAATATTTTCTTTTATTCTTCTCTTGATGTGTGCTTTTCAATCATCTTTCCGCAAAGTTGCCTGGAGTGTTCTTTTTGTCTCCATTGTGTAGGTTAGGCCACCATACTGCTTCAACACAAGTCAAGCCTCCCAGATAAGGTGTATTTATACTACAATCAACTGAAACCACTGGACTACAGACAGGTCGTCTCCATTGAACTAATAATGTGACTTCTAAAAGCAACTGGTTGTTCCTCTGATGATTTAGGTGTGTCATATTAAAGAGGGTAAATGCTTCATGCGATAAATTATTTTGTGTTTTTTATTTGTAATTAATTTAGACCAATTTACAGAGATCTGTTTTCACTTTAACATTCAAGTCTTTTTCTGTTGAGCAGAAAAAGCCAAATTAAATCCACTGTGATTCAATGTTGTATAACAGTAAAATGAGAAAACTTTCAAGAGGGTTAATACCTTTTACGAGCATTATAATAATAAGGACCAAGTGTTTTCTTTTTTATATTAATATATTTTGCCTGGACATATCTCATATACTTTTCAATGCTGTTTTTATCTTCCCCTCCAAAAAGGAAAACAAAACCAACAGCACAGAGCCAGGTTCATTTTCTTTACTGATGTCATATAGATTTTTCAGATGTATACATAGATGAAGTGTTTAACTTACTGGCCTAGTTCAGGTTGCTTGATAATTTGAAAGGTTTTCTTTTCTCAATTGTATTTCATTAATGTATTTATTTAACTGAGGTTGTAGAGTTCATGGCTTCCCACAGGAGGTAAACAAACATGATTGAATTAACCAATTGTGGGTTTGGGTGTGTCTGTTTGTGACACAGAGAGGAGTAAAGTTCTTCAAACTGCTGATAGCGTGTAGCCATTATTACTTATGCATAACACAGCCCAGTTTATATTGACATTAACATTACAAATAGTGGTTTGGTGAAGGAGTTGGAGAGAGAGAGAACCTGAATTCTGTACCAACATGTCCCACACATGAAAAAAGGACAATAGCAGTGCATTGCATATACATCTGAATGCTTAACGAATCTTGAAAACTTACAAAGCTTGAAACCTAAAGGCACAGCGTTGCAATTTTGAATATAAGAAACTTTTTTCTTGAATGTTTTTATGTTTGTACAGTTCACCAATAATAGAGCATACAGCTTTCCACATCTGGCTTCAAGTGCCTAAAGGAGCAAGATGTGGCAAATTGGATAACTGACAAAGTGACAACATGATTATTTTAGAAATGTAATTGAAGACAGGACATCTGTTTTCTGTCAGAACACTTTGTGAAATAAAGTGCATGATTGTCACAGTCTTAAAGTCTGTGCTTATAAGCACAAGCAGGCAGCTTCCTTTGGTTATGAGACCATGAAACTATTTTGGATTGGTATAGTAAGTACTGGTGGAATGTTACAGAACTGAAATTTAGAAACTGGTAATAGGATGTGCAATAAATAGGTTCATTGCCCGTTCTTGTTCTCCAGGCTTCCTTTGGGGATGCCAACTTCCTCCAAATGTCCAAAAGACAATTCGGTGCTGCTAAATTGGCCCACTGTGTGTGTGACAGATTCGTTGAGTGGTGCATTTTGAAGGGAGCGTTTAGTGTTGCTGTTCAGTTGCTTCAAACAATTGGCTTCAAATCCTGGCCAGTCATTGTCTATGTGGTGTTTGCATGTTCTCATGTCCATATAGGTTTTTCTCTGGATGCTACAGTTTCCTTTTATTTACTGGATAATTGCCAACACTCTAACCTATACAGTACATATTAAGGGAAAAGCAGGGAGTAAACCGCAAGGGACAAGACAAAGAATTCCAGATGTGTAAACACAAGTTCTTTCTATCTTTTTAGGAGAGGACACACTTCTGGAAGGAACCAGAAGGAGTTAAGACGTGACCCAGCCCAGGCAGATTGAAGATATTTGCAAAAGACTGTATTACGATTATTATTATTACATACTTTTTAGATTATCCTGAATTGGTAGAGATAATTTAGAAACATGGGTCAGTACTGAAGGAAACTTCTCTTACATTCGTTGCTTGTCAGGTTGGCAGCATAACAGTTCTGTATTATAATTTTTTTCTGTACTAATAGATATCATTTCTGCTATCTCAAGAAAGCGTGAGCTTGCAGGTCCATATTGTTTCTATTCTTTATTTAAAGAAAAATATACTGTTTTAGTGTAAGGAAACCTAATCAAAAATGTCAAGTTGCTGTGAACACTGTACTGTACATTCAGTGCCCAGTTGGTTGTGAGGAATTTACACATTTTCACTGTGGCTGCCTGGGTTTTCACCACAAGTACTCCAGCTTTCCACTCACTTCCCAAACACACGTGTTTTGCTAATTGGCAATTCCAAATTTACTAACTATGTGTGAGCGGGTCACTGCCAAACTGAATTTTTACAGTTACAATACTTCAGTTTTTCCCAGCAGTCCAGTAACATTCTGGGTTTGTGATTTTTTTGTTGTTTTTGGTCTTTGTAACTCTAAATTGGATTAAGTAGGTTTGAGAATATTATATCATAAAATACTCTGCCTGTTCATATGGTTAAACTTAGTTATATTTAAGTATTAGTATCTTTTTTGAAAGATCCTGTACTTTAGTAGTTCTCTCTTCTTTTCAATTTGACTCCTACTTTATTTAAGCAAGCTGTTTATTCACAAGTTTTAGTTTCTTTGTATCAATACAGAAATCACAAACTGGATATGCTAAATATGTACTGAATGAGGCAATAATTGATTTGTTAATAGGTATAAGAATTCATTCCTTTGAACAGGTTTTTGTGCATTACAGTGCTCTGGATATCTAAACCATTCCTTACCAATAGGCACACAGGTGGGTAGCACTGGTATCATCCCACTCATTATTGTTTGTCAATTTTAAGGTACAATTAGAGCACACTCAAGTGAATTAAAAAGAAAATGTCAAAACAGAGCTAAGCTTTTTAAAGATACGGCACAAATACAAATAATTCTCAGTTTTCAGACAAATGCAAATCTCGTATTACTACACTTTTCTGTATGCACAACCAGATAAGCGAAAAAGTCAGCTACTGAAACATTCAGATAAATAAAAAAGTTACTAAGATGGGTCTAAAATCTACATTAAAACTGGGATCTCAAAAGTACTTGAGAACCACTGCGCTAGTTCAAATTTAAAATTTGAATTCAGAAAATCAATGGATGTTGAAGGCTACAGAATGATTATGCTGGAATCTGCACTATAAATATTCAGTTTTCTTTGCTCAGACCCACTTTTGTTTAGAAGTTTGGCTACTAAATTCTGTTTCTTTCCTTAAAATACATAATTGGGGTTTGTTTCAGTATATCTATCTGTGTCATCACTAATCATATGGCACTGGTAGATTTGCCACATAATACGAATATAAAATCTAACTGTTGACACATTTATATGTTAACTCTAGATATATTACCTGATACTTAATCATCCTTCCCCTGTTATGTGTTTGAAAAGCTTGGAAGTAAAGTTGTAATAGCAGTAAGTAGTTGAGAGCTTAAATAGTTGATTACAACATGGAGGTCATTTTAGTGATGCTGTTGTTAAACACATGACCTTTCTTGATTTTACCATTCTTCACATTCCTCTGCACTACAATAGTAATCTAAGTGTGTGATTTTTATTGATAGCAATTGATGCAATAATAGAGTATTCTTATATGTGTCTCATCAATGAAAGTACAACACCCAGTTATTTCAACTACAAGACACAAAGCCAGAGCATGACTTGACCAGAGAAGCCACAAAACAGAAATCAGCCAGATACAGAACATTAACTAATCCAAGTGTAATGTGGTCAGGAAGATAATCAGTGCCTCCAAATCTGAAGACATATACTGCTCTCCTTAAAAGTTTACCAGCTTTTTTCAGCTACCCCCACAATTAAAGATTATGTATGCTAGTGAATGTATAAGATACCATGAGATTCATCCACTGCTTGGTGCAGTGATGGCAGTACTGTGAGAAATGTGCCAGGCTGTAGTGATGAAAAGGACGCTCAGTCATATTGGTTATTTTTATTTGACTGAAAGAATGGAATTACTTGGGTTAACTGAGACTCACTATTTGTGATAAGATAAGGAGATCAGATACAGGAATTACAAGCTTAGCAGTAGGAAATCTCCCACGAATTAATAAAACAACAGTTGAGGTTGAGCTTTTAGTTACAGAGACCCAAAGCTCTGGAATAATCTTTCTGCTTGTTCAAGTTCAGGCTGAAGACTCATTGTTTTCAGTCTAGCATACAATGATCAGAGCAGCTAGTCTGTTGTTTACATTGTGCCTTTCTTGTTAGTCATTTGTTCAAAGATAGAAGTGTGACAATCATTATGAACTGTTACCCAGTTCTCTACTCCATCTATCTTCTTGGCATCCTGCTGTGGCACTTGGTTCCACTGCTGTATTGTCAAACTGTTTTCCATGTGAAGTGACACCAAGGAGATTGTGAGCCTTGGAATACAAGGATGATAAAATCTAATCTTCAGATAAGACTCCCTAGAACATATTTATATTATGGAATTACCAGGACAGGTTGGTAGCAGGAAATGAAATCAAAACATAAAACCAAGTTCTTTTAACGTGTTTTTTCTTTTTTGACAGTGAGTCTTTACTTTAGAGATTTCCATTGTGTGCAGAATGTTCTTTTGTAGAGACTGGACAATGACATCACCAGGTTTTAATCCATGTGACTAACTATGACTAACAATGTGATGAAAATCAGCAAACAAAATGATAATGATCAGGAGAACATGTATAAAATGGTGCAATGATATTACAAATATAACGTCAAAATAAGCAATGCAAAGTAGTTCACATTTTTGCAGAAATGCACACATTTCCACAGTACTGCTAACATTTATATTTGTCATGTTTTATTTTTGAAAAAAGACTTGAAATTGTTGTTTTACTGTGCTTTTCTTTCACTGTGTGTTTAACCTAATTTGTGTGTTCATTTATGTAAATGATTTAAGGATTTAATTGTTTCTGATTTCACATTATACTATATTCATGAACTTGTGCAAGCTCAATAAGCCTGTACTCAGTGATGCACTATACTGTAATAAACAGAATACCTGCCATTTGCAGATCAGATGGTGTATTCCACATGGTCATATTTTGTTTCAGTCTAATACTGAATCATAATTTTTCTTAAAAAGTACACCTCCACCCAGTGCACTATACATTTCTACAAATTTAGTTTAAAATGCAACATTGCATGCAAAGAAAACCGTAAAAATAATAATGAACACAAAAAAGTGCACATAGAAACATTTAAACATTATGTACAATACAGTGTATATCTACAACTTTTTTATATGCTGTGGATTCTAAGTAATTCAAGTTCTGATTGCTTATTTAAATATAAGAAAACAGGACATACACTCCACCTTTGTAATCACTTTGCTTTAATGATTTGGCTATAAAAATTAAGAAGAAGCTGAGGAAAACCGAGTTAAAAAGAAAACATTTGTACACATAGGAAATGAGGGTTAGGAGCAGGATTTGGCTTGTGGTAGGGTAGGTAATGAGGTTCTGAGGTAATAACAAACAAAAAAAAGGGAAGCTGAAGAAGTGAACTGCCACTATGAGCGTGGTTTGATCCAAAAGTGACAAGAAGTGTGATGGCACCTGAAATCTACTGTCATTATCTGACAAATGTCATTCTACTGTATCTTCCCATCTCTCTATGGGAAGCAGTTCATTTTTTCCTTAAAACTTCATCAAAGTGAAAATTGGACACTGCCCTGTAATCCTGTTTATTTACTTGGACACTAATATTCATTGCTAGGTAAGGAGAGACTAGATTTTCTGGGGTGATGAGGTTGAATGGAATTACTCATATTAATTTTTTTGGATTCACTTGTTATCTGTTTTACCCATTTTATTCAGGTAAAGAATTGAGTATTTCTTTGAAACTTAATACAGTAATTTTCAATTATAGATCTGATTATGTTGATTTTGCGACACCAATAATTTGGGACTTTTCTGATGGGTGTTTTGTTACAGTTGAGTGTTGTTCAGAGTTGGTCTTCATTGAAGCCTGTTGTATCAGGAATTTTGTGATCCTCTTTTTTTCCATGAAATATTAAGTTTAAAAATTTTGCCAGATATCCCTACAAATATTGTAGGGTAAGTATCAGATTAAAAATGGTCATTTTTTGGGTGAAATATTCTTTAAAGTATTGAAAAATCTTTGATATGCAAAATTGTTGGAAAGAGCAATAAAAATAGGAGGTAAGGAGAGCGGGAGTTGAGACACTAAAGGTTTCAACATCTGCAGTTGATCAAGCTATGGAAGTAGAATATGGGTAAAGACTATACACAGATGAAGGCAGTAAAAGTCAGTCTGAAGAAGATGTAAAGTATTAATGTGAGAAGAAATGGTAGCCAGAGGGGACAAGATAAGGAGGTAAACATCATAATACACAGTAGCTGGAAAGAAATTCAAGCATGTAAAGTGGTCTTATTACTTAGAGTTGCTCATTTTAGATCACATCTGAATCCAAATTGTCATTGCCAATTCAGCTAGACAAAGGTGATATTACCTAAGCACATGAACAGGCTGCTTAAGGTGAAGATCATTGACATATGTTACGACATGTGTCTTTGAGGATGTGGAAACTGGTACCCTGACATCAAGTAACAGTGCTGAGGAACAGTTGAACAGTAATCGGAGACACACGCAAGAAGTACACATGTAAAAATGTGATTTTAATATACAATCATTGCCAAAAATAAATATCATAAAACAGTTCCAGTGCACTTTCAATTCCAATTAGTACTAAATAGTGATTAAAAAGTGTTCCTTTAATATTGGAATAAATAGAAAAACAATTCAATGATTTATAATAGCTCAAATCTCCTTCCAAAGAAAGTCCAGTGCAAAAGTAAAAAATATTATCCGTACAAAAGAATAACACATTCAGCACATGTCCAAGCCTAATCTCTCCCTCTATCCTTCATGCATTTGCAGAGAGAGACCTTCTTTCATGAAGAGAGCTAAACTTAAACCTTAGCCCTGAACTCCACAAGATCTTGAAAGCTTATAACTGTTTTTTTTTAAACTACACTTCCCCTCAATAATGTGCAAGCACTACATTTTAAATTGGTGTTATAACTAGGAGTCACAAACATAGTGAAAATGGGAAGAAAGTAAAGCACCAAAACAGGCCAAGACTCTTACTGGGCTGTCTAGCGGAGGCCCATCCCAAGATGTGGAAGTGGACAGTCGGCTTTTAAGTTTCAAAGTCCCAAAATCTCTCAAAGGAGAAAAGACATGAAAGTTCCATCTTGTAGAGACACTCTGAAAGAAAGAATATTTCTAAATTAAAATATTTATTTAAAAAACAGAAACTATAACAAAAAATGTGTGAAGGAAAAATAAGGAGTTCACTAAAAGACAATCTGAAGTAAACAAGTCATAATCACAATCCAAGAGAAGATTCCAAATCCAGAAGCAGAAATAATCACTACAATAATAACTAGCAAATCCAAATAAAACACAATATTTACAGAATTAGAAACAACCTCAGACTCACTCGGTGAGCACGTCAGGATGGCTAGTCTTGAAGCATAAGGGACAAAGGAGAACAATACAGTCACATATATGTTAAACTAAATAAAAAATAAGAATATTAACAAGCATTATATGCTGGAAACTGGAAACACCTGAAAATGCTTTAGAAAACACATATAAAAAGAATGCAAACCTAAGACAGGTAAAAAAAACTTGATTTTTACTGTAAATACAATTTTCACTATTTGAATATATATTGATCATATCGAATGACTTACCGTATAACCTTGTTAACTGTAGATGTAGCTGTTAACTATTAGCCTTTGCCTTTAGCACTCAAAGAAGGCTGTTACTTCTCTGCAAGGTTAAGTATTGATAAGAGAATCAGTATAATCCAGTGTAACAGAATTCTCACTCCAAGGATCTGTTTTTAAGTAACACACATATTTATTTACAATATTTGCAACAGTCAAGTGCACAACCCAGTGCCTCCAGCACCAATCCCCCAAAGTCCAGGCCTCACAGTCCAGTGCCTGCCTTCTTCGGGCCCGGATGGGCTCCAGGTGCTTCCCGACACTCCTCCGCGGACACTCCCCTGTGTGGCGGAAGTGCCGGCTGCGCACCCGGAAGCCCTCCGGGTGTCCCCAGTCTTCTTTCCCCCAGCACTTCCTGGTGTGGCAGAAGTGCTGAGGTCCAGGGCTCTTCAGGCACCGGGGCGCCCCCTGGCGTTGACCACGGACGTCTACAGTTGATCACCTACTAAACCCAGGTAACTCAAAGGAATGCCTCCTAAGTACTTCCAGTAAAACCTGTGAGGCTATCGCTGTATTTTTCAATAAAAAAATTAATGATATTAGAAATAACATAGTATATCCCTCCAACACTAAGGATCCTCCTAAACCCCAGCATTCTGTTATAAACAAATTAAACTCTTTCACTAGGATAGATTTACCTGATTTACAAAAAATAATATCTCAGTTAAAATCCTCCACCTGTGTCCTTGACCCAATACCAACAAGGCTTTTCAAAGAAGTATCGGGCATGCTAATTGACAATATTCTTGACATAGTAAATTCGTCATTAGATACGGGGGTCTTCCCAGACTGTCTTAAGACTGCTGTAGTTAAACCCCTTCTTAAGAAACATAATCTTGACCCCTCGGCTCTTGAAAATTTTAGACCCATCTCTAACCCGCCTTTCTTAAGCAAAGTTCTGGAGAAAGCAGTCATTATGCAGTTAAATGACCACCTAAATAAACATGCTATTCTTGATAAATTTCAGTCGGGTTTTAGAACAAATCACAGCACAGAAACTGCACTCGTTAAAGTAGTAAATGATTTGCGAGTGAACGCAGACAGAGGCCATATATCTGTTCTCATCCTCTTAGATCTGAGTACTGCATTTGACACTATTGATCATAATATTCTTAGAAATCGCCTTAGTCAATGGGTGGGCCTCTCTGGCAGTGTCTTAAATTGGTTTGAATCCTACCTGACAGGGAGAAAATTTTTTGTTAGTTGTGGTAATTACAACTCGAAGACATATGATATCCGATATGGTGTTCCACAAGGCTCTATCCTGGGTCCGCTGTTATTCTCAATCTACATGCTTCCGTTAGGTCAGATTATCTCAGGGCACAACGTGAGCTACCACAGCTATGCTGATGACACACAGCTGTATTTATCAATAGCACCTGATGACCCCGATTCTATTGATTCACTAACACAATGTCTGACTTGTATCTCAGAATGGATGAATAGTAACTTTCTCAAGTTAAATAAAGAGAAAACTGAAATCTTAGTGATTAGCAATAATGGATACAATGAGGCTATTAGAAATAAACTGGATACATTAGGATTAAAAGTCAAGAGGAGGTAAAAAGCTTAGGGGTAATTGTTGACTGTAATCTGAATTTTAAATCACATATTAATCAGATCACTAGGACAGCATTTTTTCACTTAACAAACATAAGTAAAGTTAGACCTCTTATATCACTGAAAGATGCTGAGAAATTAGTTCACGCGTTTGTTTTCAGTCGACTAGATTACTGTAACACACTCCTCTCAGGACTACCCAAAAAAGACATAAATCGTTTGCAACGAGTGCAGAATGCAGCTGCTAGAATCCTAACTAGGAAAAGAAAATCCGAACACATTTCTCCAGTTTTGATGTCACTACACTGGTTACCTGTGTCATTCAGGATTGACTTTAAAATTCTGTTTATGGTTTATAAAGCCTTAAATAATCTCGCCCCATCTTATATATCGGAATGTCTGACACCCTATATTCCAAATCGTAACCTCAGATCCTCAAATGAGTGTCTCCTTAGAATTCCAAGAACAAAACTTAAAAGAAGTGGTGAGGCGGCCTTCTGCTGCTATGCACCTAAAATCTGGAATAGCCTGCCAATAGGAATTCACCAGGCTAATACAGTAGAGCAGTTTAAAACACTGCTGAAAACATATTACTTTAACATGGCCTTTCTATAACTTCAATTTAACTTAATTTAACTTAATCCTGATACTCTATATGTTCAATTTCCTCATAATAACTATTCAGGGTAGCTCTACAATCCGTACTGACCCCTACTCTCTTTTCTGTTTCTTTTTCTGGTTTCTTTGTGGTGGTGGCCTGCGCTACCTCCACCTACTCAAAGCTTCATGATGCTCCAACAATGATGGATGGATTAAAAGGCAGAATTCTACGTGACCATCATCATCAAGCCCTTCCGTGAGAACCCTAAATCCAAAGAGGACTGTTTCATTTATGTTAGGTAGAATGCCCAGAGGGGACTGGGCGGTCTCATGGTCTGGAATCCCTACAGATTTTATTTTTTCTCCAGCCGTCTGGAGTTTTTTTTGTTTTTTCTGTCCCCCCTGGCCATTGGACCTTACTTTTATTCGATGTAAATTAATGTTGATTTATTTTGTTTTCTTATTGTGTCTTTTATTTTTCTATTCTTTATTATGTAAAGCATTTTGAGCTACTGTTTTTATGAAAATGTGCTATATAAATAAATGTTGTTGTTGTTGTACAGGGTTGAGCTTCCAAGCTCTGCACCCATGGTCCCCAGTGCAACCAGGGTGGTCACCCCCTCGTGGTCTGGAGGAGGCACAAGCCCTCCTCTGGTCCTCCTGGGTGTCCCGGCTGGGTACCACCCCCAGCCGTCCACCACACAGTGTATCTGAATAGTGTAATCTACAGCTGTAATTCATCTAGATCCTTGTACTTGGTGAGTCCACGCACATGTCAAATGAAGGCATTCTTCCTTTCCTTAATTGGCTTTGTGAATTTGACTTTGACAACACCCACACATAACCTATGCCTGCATCAGAGAAAGTCGCTGTTCAAGAACTGATCTGTGATTTTCCCTGGTAAAGGGAAGTCTGCTTCTTTGTCTTGCTCAATGTCTATCTTTGTCTTCATGTATTCAAGAACTGCCGATGCCTGACAAATGATGATATGAAGTGAAGAAGCACAATGATATAATCAAAGCTTGTGAACCCCTGAGCTGTGCCAGCCATATGCTCATCCTCCCTTGCTTCTGCACTCCTCAGCCCATGCAATGTTGCTGTCCAGCACCAGACATTGAATATGGAATATAAGATAATACAGTAAGTCCAGTTAATAACTGTGCACACATTTATATTGTTTTTTTTTTAACTTATAGTAACAAAAAATGAAGGACTTCTTCACAAGACAGTAATGTTATGAAGACAGGAAGTTTTATTTTTCTTTTCATTGTCCTATATTAATAAATAAATTAGGCATACTCTTTAATATAAAAGAGGAGGATGCAAAGACAGATTTTCAAGGAGTGAGACCAAGAGAGCAATCAAGGAAAATGTAGATAAATGATCTAAAAGGAAATGACTCATTTTACAGACATCGGGCAAAGAGCCATGGACACAGAAAACTGGAAGCCTTCAACCCTTCTTCAAAAAAATAAATAAATAAAAATACAAGAGATATGTTTTGTTCATTTAAATTTTTATGTTAGTGCTTATAAAGTTTAGTAATGTATTCTCAGCCCAGAACATGCACTTGTACAAAGCAAAGCATACATATTTAATAGCATTACTGAACTTTCATATTTTATTTATTCATTTTCAGAACCTGCTTATTCCATTACAGAAGTGGTTTTGAGAAGGAGCTTACAAGAACTGAATTACATGTGAGGCAGAATCCTACATTGATTGGGACCTCAGCGCTTTGCAGAGCATAGTTGTAAACTTACAAATGCTCACTCATTAAGCATTAAAGTAGATTTCCCAGTCAATCAAACATGATGTCTTCTGAGTGTGGAAAGAAAGTAAGATTATTATAAAAAATTCAGAAGCCCACAGGATGCAACCATGCAGGGGTTTGTACTAAAGTCTGAGTGCAGCACAGCATTTCAACAAAGGGAATGTTGTTTTTGAGGTATGCCTTTCAGACATACTAGTTAATAGTCCATTGGTAGGTTATTAATATCATAAAAAGAATTTTGTTGGCGAGACATGCATGGGCATTGGATATTTAATCCTGTAAAAGTCGTAATGTGTCTGCTTGAGATTCTTTCATTTCACACCAAAAAACACCAGTTAAGATGTCTGGAGGGTTTTTAAAACCTAGCAGTCAAATCTTACATCCTTTAATAAACTTTAGAGAATGATCAAAAATCTTTCTAAATATCCATCAATTCATTTTACAAATGTCTTTTATTCTAAAGCAACATTGTAAGTTATGCTGTTCAAATATTTTGAAGTTACAATGCCTGGCATACTTTGTTGGTTTGAATGTTTCAAGAAAATATTTGTTGATTTGCCCAATTTAGAAGCACTAATGCATATTGTATGCATCATGTATACTTAATATTATACTTGTAATAAATTATTTCCGGTATTTCAGTTCTGTTTCTCCATTTACAATTATGACTTTCCATTCAAAGTATTACCAAGGATGCAAATGTTTCCAAAGACAATTCACATATGGCTCAGTGGTTAGTTTATAAACATCTGTGCTTTAAATCACTAACACCAACATTCAGTTTATCAGTTCCAAGATGAACACCTATGTGTGATATATCTGACTGCAAAGCCCAAGAATAAAGAACAAAAAAAGTTAAGTAGTCATTATTAAAAAAAAAAAAAACTTTAATGCACTGTGGTATAGCGGGTCTGCGGCTTCCAGTAAAAAAAAGTCGGTTTTAAACCCGTATAGCCGTGCTGTTCTCCGTGGGCATGATTCCACAACCGCGGGGAGTTAATGAGGTGATTGGAGTGAGTCGCACCTGCACGTGTGGGTGCGGTCGTTCTCGTTTGCCTCATTGGCTTCCTGCGGTGTGTGATTAAGGCATTGCGCCTACGGAGGCTCGCGGGAATGTGTGTGCGTGTATATATATATATATATATATATATATATATACGGGTCGACACCAGAGAAGGGGGGGAATGAAGAAAAGAAAAGATAGACAGAAATGGAAGGAGAGAGATCGATCGAGGAGAATGGAAAAGGAGGTTAAAGGACGTGAGAAAGAGCAGTCCTAGGAGGATGATCTGGACACCTCTAGCAGGAGACGCCACGAGCTGGGGCCCTGCGTAGGAGCGTTAGTCAGTTGCGCTCTAGGGGCTAGTTCGCCCCACTGAATATTCGAGTGAGTGGGGTGAGCAGAGCAGGTGACCTACCGAGGGATCGGAGGAGCGACTACGGGTGCGCGAAGGATGAAGGGAGGAGAGCCGACCTCGACAGTCTGGCAGTGACATCCGGAAGGAGGTTAGCCGAAGGAGCTTGTGGCTGTTGGGCCTCCGCCGGCTGCAAGAGCAATGGGTGAGCTGGGGAGAGAGTGATGGAAGTGGCCCGGAGAATAACAAGGGAGTAAGAGACTGCATTTTTAACTTCTGCATTTTTAACCTCTGATTTTAAAGGATGCATTTATTGATGGTTTTAAACCCACTGGACACTTGTTTTACGGATTTATTTATTGGAACTTGTTGCACTGCACTTTTTGTTTTTGATTGTTTTAAATAAAAGCATTATATCACTTTTTGGAATATATCCCGACTTTAAGAGATTTGTCCGAATTTGTCAGCTTATCTTGGTGACATTATCGATGGTGTTGGGTTCAGGACCCCCATCAGGACGTTACGAGCCTGAAGAGAACCCGCATCGTCACATGCACTTTTTGGCCGTTCACTGGATGGAAACTCTTGGTTTCCATGTCTGTCAGCTTTTCTTTAAGGTACTTAAGATATTTAAAGTATTTAATGTATCCTCCATTGTCTTGTGCATTAGTTATATAGTAATAGATTAAAGCAGTTTATACACTGCACATTAAGGTATTCATTTGTTTTTATGCATATCAACATTTCCATCAAGCATGGAGAGCATTGCAGCAGCCAGCTCTGGATGAAGCACCAGTGCATCTCAAAGCACACTCACACAACACAAACACGGTCAATGCCAGCAGGTGAATTTAGAATCACCAGTTAACCTGATATGCCTGACATGCACAGCTTTAGGCTGTGCAAGAGAGTACCAGGAGGAAAACCCAAACAGACTTGAGTAGAATTTACAGAGTCAGGCAGTGACCAGGCTTGAATTTAGATGTAGGAGCTACGTACTAAACAATTGTTTGAATCTGAAATTAAAAAATATTATTTAATTTGATAAGATCAGTACAAATATGCTAAACAATCATGGAAAATGGAAAACAAACCAAAAACCTGCCTGACTGTAATACAGTTTATGCCTAAATTTTATATTTAAGTAAAACCACTGATCCTTAAAGTCCTTTTACCTGATTTATACCCTGTTTTCAGCATCAAGGGCTGGTTATCTCTTTATTCCAGGCTACTGAAAATAAACGTACTTATCCCAGACACAGGAATATCGTCTGTTACCAGCTCATCCCAATGGTGTCTAGAAAGCTCCTAAAATGATTGACCTTTTCCTATTTAACTTGTGCTTACCACCAAAATATCACAATGTTGAGGATGTCTCAAGAAATAAGAGAAACATGGATTGATGTGACATAATTTAGATATGGTAAGGTAATAATAAACATGTACTCTTTTGTAGTAAAAAATTTGAAGGAGGCTTGTCAGAAAATTATGCCTAGATGATTTAAAATTATCAATAACAATGGTACTATAAAGATGACACAGGACAAGGGTCAGTTATAACAGGGGCCACTCTTTTGGACATTTTGACCAATGGATATCTGTCTGTGCAAAAAGGTGTGACAGTCAAGTGCATTAAATGCTGTATGTTGTACAGATGTAATGAAAATGAATTAATAGAGACCCTGTAGTTCAGCAGGGCATCACAATGCAGTTCTGTGAAGAACCGCTTAGAGAGCAAGCACCTGCAAAGACTACCTAGTGTACTGGCAACATATAAAGCCAATCTTTTGTCAAAACCAGAATGTAAACCAAAGATTTAGTTAAGAAAACCAATCATTACTTTGCCATAAATCGTAAACTAGAACATAGTAAACTCTTTTGATAATTTATCCACAAATTAGGACAAACTGTTTCCATGTAGACCTGTTTAGATGTCGTTGTGCTGATGATATCATACAACATGATTTCTATGAAATGTTGCTGCCCAGTCTTATTTCTTTTAGTGCTGAGCACCAATAAAAAATTTTAATTGTGAATAATCACGATTGTCTGCGATTAATCTACTATTGAGCATAGTAGGAGCAGTAGCAGCTGATGGCTTGACGGATTGTCGTATTGATGTCAAAGGATGGTGGTGGGATGATGGAGGTGGGCTTTGGGTGTCCCAGAGGGTTACACCGGCTGAATGCCTGGGATGGAAGCCGAATCCTAGAGGACCATGCTTGCTGGTGTCTCAGATTCAATGAGAAGACTTGATGGGTGAGCTTGGGGAGATAAGTGAGGGAAAAATGCACCATGGCTTAGGGAACAGAGGAAAAAAGTAATCTGATTTTATCTTTGTGGTTTTATTCTTGATCTTAACATACTTTTGCATGATTTATTTATTGATTTTATCTCCCACAAAGAGCTCTGGTTTTGGGGATTTTTTTTATTGGGTTATTTATTGACAATTTGATTGCCCACACTATTTTTTGGACTGCCTGATTTGGAATAAAATAAACTGAGCACTGCTTGCACCTATCTTGGTGTTTGTGTCCTCCTTACACTAGTCCATTCTCGGTTCATGACTACTGATGGCCTGGAAAACGGGTAATACAAAGTGTGCGGATTCCTGGGGCATCACACTGCCACTCAGTAGTCAGAGGTCTTCTGAACTCCTACCAGTTAGCCAAGGCATCTTCTAAGGAATCAGGCTGGTGACTCTCTTTATAAGCAGAATCCTCTTCCTGTAACTTGGTAATCAGGAGGTCTTGTGTATCATGTATCTAGTTGCAATTATATATATTTTATGTTTTTTATAATTGCTTTTGTTAACTTTGAATGATCATTCTCATTTATTTCTGTTATTTCTGTTAGTTGTTACAATTATGTTCTGTCTTTTAGAAGTATTGATATTCCACGTTCCTCCCAAGAGACGGGACCACCCTGAAATCACCACTTTTGGGCCCTCCCTCGGCACATTTAAACTGTGTGTGAAGACTTGGGAGTGGGAATCATTTTTTGTTGCAGTTATTTTGTTTTCTGTTTCTTGTTGGATTTTATAATTTTTTATGATTTTTGCTAATGCTTGAAGGATTCTAATTACTGAACTGTGTATTTGGACTGTCTTTTAGGTAACTCCTTTGTGCTTCTTTTCTGCTTTTTTCAAGCTTTACATTGTATTTTGAACTTTTTGTTAATAAAACTTCTTTTTATAACGAATCTTTGTTGTCCTTTTTGTGCATAAGCTTGAGGTTGACAGTGACCATTCTCCTTGTGGGGGCTTTTCCTGTATTTATTGGTGTATCTAAAAATGTTTTGCCAGCTCTTCATTTTTGGGCCTACTCCAGCTGAAGACAACAAGTGCTATAGATGTTAACTTAAGTCAGATGAGCTTCTGCTGGGTAGACCTGTGTAGTTCCTGGCCTGCTTTTTAGCTACTTTTTGGATGTCACACTCCAAAAATGTAAGAAGTGGATCAGACATTACTAGCACTTGCTATATTTTCTAGTCGTATTGCATAACACATGCAAGACAAGGTCTATGGCTTCTGCCCTCACAAAATGGTTTACCATGTTGCTGTCTCACATTACAGAGTCTCACAGACTTTCACTTTCCGCACACAGACCTAATCTAACCATGAACAAAAGACCTCACAGTAGATTTTTAGGTGGCCATTCTCCTGCTAAAGCAGAAGGTTTTGTTTAAGCAACTATGATTTATCAAAAAATTCCAGCATTATCATTTATATTTTTCTAAGGAACATCTGCAGTTTCATAAGCATCCTTCTAAATAAAAGCGGTCGGGATTGTCCTTCCGTCCCTTGAGTGCTACGCAGGCGCGGTGTTTCACACACACCCCATCCATTTTGCAATACACGATGGGATTTGTAGTTTCGTTTTTCCAGGTAAAAGATGATTTTCTACTCCAGACTGTGCGATATCTTCTTCTTCTTTCTTACTCTATAAAAGCAGTCGGGATTGTCCTTCCGTCCCGTGAGTGGAAAGCGTAGCGGTACGAAGCAACATGATGTGAGCAGAGTTCTGGTGCTCCCATCGTTCCCTTGCTTTTGTGCGCGATGTGCTGGAAAAATAGACAAAATTATGTCTCTGGAAATAATTAATGTTGATGGAGTACAAATGCCTCACCGCGTAGTAAATATCAGCGGGGTTCAAAAGGGCGACCTCAATATAGAAAAAAAGTTTAAATTTCATCACAAAAATAACAGAAACTACGAGTATTAAAGTAATACCGCTCAAATGCAATACAGTAATCCCTCGCTGTATCGCGCTTCGACTTTCGCGGCTTCACTCTATCGCGGATTTTATATGAAAGCATAACTAAATAAATGCTAAATATAACGCGGATTTTTCGCTGCTTCGCGGGTTCTGCGGACAATGTGTCTTTTTACTTCCTGTATATGCTTCCTCAGTTGGTTTGCCCAGTTGATTTCATACAAGGGACGCTATTGGCGGATGGCTGAGAAGCTAACCAATCAGAGCACGCAGTTAAGTTCTCCTGACTGAGAAGCTAACCAATCAGAGCACGCAGGAGCTATGCAGTGTTAACCAGGAAGTTTCATCTCGCTCATTCAGCATCAACGTGCTTCGCTGTGTAAAGAGTTGTGCTCTTTAGTGTTTATCTTTGTGCATAGTCAAGCCCTTCATTATGTCTCCAAAACAATCTGTTACTGCTTCAGGTGCCGTGCCCAAGCGCAAGAAGAAGATGTTAACGATTGCCGAAAAGGTAAACGTTTTGGATTTGTTGAAGGCTACGATTCTTTTTATTTAAAAAGTAGGAAAGGAATATAAGATCTACGGCTGCAGCGTCCTTTTAACCAGGGTGCAAAACGAGTTGCAAGTGGATGTAATAAGGCAGTAGTCTGGATGGAATCTGCTTTAGGGATTTGGATTGAAGACTGCCAGAAGAACAACAACGGCAGTGCTACACAATCGCCTGAAGTGGCTCCTTTACAAGGGCTGTAACGCTCTCCTTTGTTGTGCAGTAAAATTAAACTCATTGTTATCGGACAAGTCATCGTGTCATTGTTGGTGAGTAACCATAAATAATTAATACATTTACTGTATACTATTTTTCTTGCAATGTACGTATTTATTGCTGGTGACCTGTCTATCGTAATGGCTGTAACATATGTGATATCGGAGACACTCAATATCTTTAAAATAATATTTAGGTTTTACTGTATATAAACAGTGTGTGTTTATATACATAATTTCAATGAATCTTACCTAATATCTAAGAGAATACAAAGGGATTATGCTGTATAACGCTGCGGGGAATATTTATAAACAGTGCGGGAGAGTTTATAAGGGCTTAAAATATATAAAAATAACCATACAAACATATGGTTTCTACTTCGCGGATTTTCACCTATCGCGGGGGGGTCTGGAACGCAACCCCCGCGATGGAGGAGGGATTACTGTATAACCAAATTAATGAGTTTGTATAAAATATCAAATTGATCTACATATTGAATTGCCTTAAGAAGTGGTCAACTTAAAAGTCGGTCGCCTTAAAAGGCGGGTCAGCCTAGTTATAACATAAGGGCTGATAAATATATACTTTATATAGCACTTTTTGAAACATCTTTAAAAGCAACTTCATGATGAATTACAGTATGCATAGTCAGTTACAAAATACACAATATAAGATACAATGTTGTTGAGAACAAGTATTTGCTTATTTCATATGTGGAGATAAAAGTATTCTTAAAAGTGCAAGTAGATTTAAATTAGAAAAAAAAATAGAAGGCTTAGAAAGATCAGCATACTACTGTTTAAAATAAGTCAAACATTTCAAGTACATTTAACTTGTTCAATCTCTTCACAAAAACCTAAATTATAGTCTGGAGAAGCTTTCTGTAGAAGTAAACTTTCTTTACTTTTCGTGAAAATTGAAATGTGGACTTTGTGCTCACTGACCCTACAAAATGGGGTCAAAGAACCTGCAAACGTTCACACAATCTGTTTATTAATTGTCTTCAGATTTTTGCAAAGATCCATACAAAAGTGCCATATGAGGGATTTCCCTAGAGCCAGATTAAGTCAGCTCAATGCCCTTTAGTAGCCTGTAGTTGGAAGTAATGGTGCATGGTCAATGGAAAGTTATGGGAAATTATTGTGGCAACAACACCAAAACACTAGCCAAACCTATGTGTCTTGTTGAAAGCACAGGAAAAAAATAATATAAACATGCCTTGATCCAGACCAGGCCTCTGACGGTTTATTCATGTCAATCTGTGAATCAAAAATAAAATGCATAATGTTAAAAATGAAAGCCCTTATTTACTTAAGTTTTATTTTTTTCTTTAAAATGTACAAATGCCAACTGAATGCTTGTACTTAAATCTGTGATATCAGTTATCTGTATTGATTGTTTCCTGGTTTTTTTAACTTATCACATTCGTAAAACAAACATCTTTCTCACTAGAGTCATGAGACTGGAGGATTCTCGTTAATCAGAAAGGGAAACATTGATGATAATGTCTAAAAAATGAATCTTTTTATGGGTATAAATCAAATGAAGAACAGATAAGGTGAGAGCTCAGTACAGAACAGAGCTGTATGTACTATATGCAAACTGTTTCCGAGATGTAATCATCCCAAGAGCTCACAAACTTCTTTGGAGGAGATGGCAATCAAATTCAGTGGCTTTAAGTTTCAAGATCTTCAGCTGGATGAAGGCCTTGAGAAATGCTCTAATGTAGTCACAACAGAGAGAAAGTGCCAACAGAAACATACACAGAATCAGTTCCCAAACAGGATGACAGAAATACGTTAGCTCAGACCACACACAAATCCCCCTCTTGATCCAGAAGCTGGGCCCCTGTGAAAATTCTCATTTCTTTATTTTGCTGTATAAACAGCAGTTCTTTCTGTGGCTGACTTCCGAAACCTTGTTTGAAAGATGTGTTTCAGTAGATAGCCTTTTGCCCCTTTGATGACAGTTTGGGATTACTGTTAGTGCTCTTTTGCACTGCAGGTTCGGTATTGTCTGGAGTTTATAACATCACGCAAATACATTGATTTTGAGGCACAGAATAGATTAAAAAGACAAGGAATTGAAAATTCTGTACCATATTCTATGTTTACCTCTGATATTTTACACAAACACACACACACGCACACACACACACACATATATATATATATATATATATATATATATATATATATAAATATATATATGTTTATAAATAGATAAAATGTATTTGCTGTTTACACTACTGGTAAAAACTTTATTCCTGTTAGAGTTTCTTCAGATTCCAGGTTCCTTTTGATGGTGCATTAAAGTGACATCAGTGACATCTTAGCTTTCTTTGCAATTTCCCTAAAGGAAACACCTACACTTTTAAGGGTTATAACAGTCTACCTGTCTTCCTTAGTTAATTGAATTATCCTTGCCATTATGATAACAATATATATTGCAACATTGTCCAAATACTACATTCTAGGTGTTATTTGGACCCTTGGTTCCAACAGTGATTTTATACAGAGAGAGAGAGAGAGTTTATTTTCCCTTAAAATACCATTTTGTATAACTCTGAATGAAACATAATTTATTCAGTTTAATTTTCTTTTTATGCCTCTGGCAGTTTATCACTTATCTTTGTACCATCTCAGGTTATTCACTGGATTTGAAGTGGTTAAATTTCAATAAAAATTGTAAAACTGGAGGTGTTTTATGTATAAATATGTATATGTATAAATAGAATAAAGAACAATAAACCAGAGTAAAATACTAAATTCAATACTAAAAGAAAAACCTAACAAATAACCTAATTTGTGATATAACAGACACACAAATTATCCTGAGCACCTGGACAGAGAGGCAAACTGAAAGTAAGGGCAGAATGTTAAGTTAAGTTAAAAGCCTTCCTAAATAGATGAGTTTTAAATTGTTTTTTAAAAGAATGAATGGAGTCAGCTGATCTAATGAATTTCAGGATGTCATTCCAAAGTCTGGGTGCTATGGAGCTGAAGGCCCTGTTACCCATAGAGTGCAGGCTAGTGTGAGGCACAAGATTACCTGAATCAGAGGACCTTAGTAGGTAAACAGGAGCATAGTGATTTAGAAGGTCACTGATGTAGTACGGTGCAAGGCCATTTAAAGCTTTGTAGGTTATTAATAGAATTTTATATTCGATCCTGTAAGACACAGGGAGCCAAAGAGCCAATGCAGGATGGGTGTGATGTGCTCACTGTTGCTGGTTTGAGTAAGGACTAAATCTACGTATATTTAACTTGTAATGCCTGTAAGTATTGTATTTTTCATTCCAACAGATGACACATCACAATCATTAGCACTGGTTTTACAAATCCTATACCAAATTGCATATAATAGAAACATAGTCACTGGGCTGACGCACAGATTCACAGTTGCACTCACAGATACTTTCTCATTTTATATATATATTTTATATATATATATATATATATATACTGTCTCCTAATATAATATATATATATTTGTAGTAAGGAGATACCCTCATTTTATCATCGATTTCAGAATAAACACAACTTCTTAGCTGCAAAGTCGTTGCAGTGAGATTCACATAACCCTCCACCATACCCTCAGCACCTCCCAACTTTGATAAGAACCACAATTTAAATACCCCCAACTTTAATTTATCCTTTTAAATTTTCTGCCTCCTATACACCTGATCAAAATTAGTAAGGTTTGCAAAAACCTTTAGGACATGTCCATACCTATGGATTGTCACAGTGCTACCAGGCCTTGTCATAGTAGATGACTTTTCCAGGAATTTTCAATTATTTGGGTATTTGGGACCCCACAAAGAAAATGGAAACTCATTTGTCTGATGTGTCGTGTTTTACATCACGTGACAGAATGGAAAAAATAAAAAAGGGCAGACATTTTGGCTGAACTTGCTGTTACTTTTAACCTATCTTACAGCACCGGATTGGTCGGGTAACACATATACTGTATATAGAGGCAGGTAATAATGTAAGTAATGTAAAAAATACTTATTATGTAACTATAATATATTAAGAGAGATAGGTTTAAACATATAGTGCTCAAACATGTACAGTTATATGGGAGCAATACAGTCATCATCTTATTAACATACCTTTAGAAAATATCGTAAAAAATAAATTTCACATATTAAACCCTTATGTAGTAATTTGTGACTATAATCATGCATATAGATAAAATGTTTCTGTTGCCATATTGATTTTAGTACAGAGCTCTCTTAAAGGAATACTCCTTTCAAAAGTATTTTTATATGTTGCTTACCTCATGTAGTTTGTAGTTATTGCCAAGAAAAAAAATTCGTGGAGAATGGAGATAATAATGTTTCTAATAAAATTTGAGCTTATAGTTACCAGCAGTGCTCAACAGCAAACAATATCAAAAACATTCATGAAAAAAAAATCTGTCATGTAATCCAAATGTCCAGTCGAATGCTCACATCAAGCATGATGCATGCATTTCTTTGCTAAAATATTGTTAAATAAATAGCTCCAGAAAACAAAAGCAGATCCTAAATAGGAAGCCCCTACACACAGGGTAACACGTTTTGCTTTGTCAGTGTTTTATTTGATATCGCGCTCATTAATTATTCTGTAATGTTGTTTTCTCTAAGCATTATATTATTAGTTTGCTATGTTATTTTCAGCTGCTCTATGTACAGGTCTAAGAGGTGAGGCCATCTGATTATGCAACGGGGGTCTGCCCAGCAGAATAAATGGAGACACTACTGTTCGGCATTGTTGATTTTGATTTGTGACTTTTTCTTTCAGTCTTCTTTTGATGTTAAGATTTCCTGTCTCTTGAGTTCTGCTACCACTTTAAGGTACTATTTCTGAGATTGTGGACTATTGTATTTGTTTGTTTTCTATTTTTAAAATTTTTTCTACTATATATTAAAATAACTTTCTTTTGTTTTTGGGCTATAGTTTTGTAATGGTTTTCCTCATCTTCATTTTTTTTTTGCAATTTGAGATGTTTATTATTTAAAAGCCTTAGCCTGTTTTTGGGCCTGTGCAACCCTTTGAGTTGAGTTTAGGCTGCCTGGGGTGAGGCCTAATCCAGATGCCCGGACCTGATTCGGAGTTAGTCTGCTGTTTTGTGTGAGTTTCTGGAATTCTGAGCCCCTCCTTGTGCTTCTTGGGCAAGAATTTCACAACAAAGACAGCTTGGTGTTAGTGATTGTGTCAGTAAAGACCCTGCTCTCTTCGAACATTCCATTTGTTTAGTCCATTGCTTTTCATCTCACAACAATGGAATACTGCTGCCAGAGGGCTGTTTCACGAAGCGAGCTTATAAAATCGAGGATTATTTGTAATAGCCTCGCTTGAGTTAGCCTAACAGTTCACTTCAGGCTCATTGAGTTCCACGAACAAAATTCAGGTGTATTTAATCTCCGCTATTTCAAGCCAAGCTTGATAAGCGAGGCTCGTGCGCGTCAGCGCGATATAAAAGGCAGCCTTGTTAATCGATGCTGGATAAGCAAGAATGGAAACTAAGGAAAGAGCTGCGTTTTTTTCGCAGGCGGAGCAAGAATTATTATTACAAGCCTATGAGGACTACAAAGCTATAATAACCAGAAAGGGGAATACGAGCTGTATTATCAAAGCTCGTGAGGCTGCATGGCAGAAAATAGCTGACAAGTTAAATGCGTAAGAACATGATTTTAGTAACTTTTGTGTTAAGGATGTCAAACTATTTAACAACTAAATGAGAACAGTTTCAAGCCTTCAAAATGTATAGTCATGAAAATTTCCTTTTACATATGCATTTTGTTACCAGTTGTAAGGTACTTTAAGGTTATTTTAACACATTGATAAACAGGACAGCATGTTAATTATATGGGTTCATCTTGGATAAAAAGTGATATATAATTGTAATTATTAATATAATTATTAATAATGCTTGGTTTCAGGAGCAACATGAGTGGAACGAAAAGGTCCTGGCAGCAAGTGAAGATTAAATACAAAAATATTCTTCAGAATGGTAAAAAGTAAATCTAATTTAGAACTACATTTTTAAAGAATTAATTTAAAGGCCACTTTTGCACTGTATAATTTAGGCACCAAAAAGAGAGCTGCGGCTATTCCGTGCTATTTACAAGAGGTATTTGATCCAGGAAATAGAAGTCCGAATATAGACACCTGAAAATAAAAAAACTGAAGCTTGAAATTAAAAAATTGGAGAGAGATGTAAGTGGTTAACATCACTTTATTGTCTACATTTAGTGTTCACTGTTGTAAATGCTTCCCCCTTCCCCCAACAGGATATGAAAGATTAAATAAAAATGAAGAAATGTCTCTAATTGTTCTTTGTTGGGGAAAAAAAATAAATAAATGAAATTTGCAACAGAATCAACCAAAATATGTGTTTGCGTACACATCTCTCACAGCTCTACCGTCCATGTAGTCTTCCACTGCTAGGCCCTCTTCCCATTGCTCATCCGGCGTCATTATTGGCATACGCTCCTGCTGCAGTATTGCCACATTATGCAAAACTGCACAGGCTACTACAATGTCACACGCTCTGTCTGGTGTAACTCTGAGATGCCGCAGGCAGTTAAACCTGGATTTTAACTGTCCAAATGTCATTTCAATGCGTGCCCTTGTCTTACAATGGGCATGGTTGAAATGTCTTTCTGCTTGTGTTGCAGGATCTGTATATGGTGTGAGAAGAAACGGTAGACATGGGTATCCTCTGTCACCAAGCAGCACACCAGGAAAAATTCCTATAATGGAAAGTAGACACATTAGACTGTAGTATAATAAACTATAGTATATTTGTGAATTTTAGTTGACTTGCCTTGTCTGAGGCTTTGAGCCAGTGAAGACTTGTGAAAAATTCTGGCATCATGTACTGATCCTGGCCATTTTGCTGCAATGTTTGAAATTAGATGTTCAGCAGTGCATACCATCTGAAACATTTTAGGAAATGGTAATGACATACATTGCTAATGTTGGACGACTACACTTTCACCTCTTGTACATAAATATGAGATATTATCAGTACTTACCTGTACATTAATACTGTGATATGATTTGCGGTTTATGTAATCAGGCTCTGTTGGACCTGCTGGAGCCTTTATCCTCACATGTGTACAGTCAATGGCTCCAATGACGTTAGGAAAGCCTGACAAATTAAATTCAGTTACTTATCAGGTAATGATTTATGTGCTGTAAATGAGTAGATGTTTAAAGATTAAGCACCATTAATTCCAAAGAAAGTTTCCTTAATGGCAAGAATTCCTCGGTGGCCAGGAAAGGTAATGAATATATTTAAAAAGGACTTTAATGCAACGCAAACCTTCCTGATTTCACGGCACACTGTAGCTTTGCTTAAATGTTCAGCATCCCCCACACTGTACAGAAATGAACCACTGGCAAAATAACGCAAAGCGATACACAAAGACTGTGCAACCGTAAGGGCTTTAGAGCGACGTGTGTTTTTAGAAATGTAAGGTTCCAATAACAGACACATATATACAATACTGTGTCTACTAAATCTATAGCGCTCGTATAAATAATCATCCGCAAAATGCAACGGATCTATCCTGGGCCGAAGTAATTGTGGAACCTGTTGCCTTAAAGCTCTACGAATGAGCCTCGCTCCCTCATCAACTGGATTATGAATAAATGGGCACGCCATGGTTATTCATGTAAAAGCCCTCAATGCACTCCTTGTCATTTTATACTTTCTAAGTAATTAGAATCGCCTGCATGTAATCTGTAATAATTTTATATTGGAGGGTCGATGTGTGCGAACGAGGGAGAGAACAGCAGCAGAATAATCCCAGCCCCGCAGAATGTCGTGCTGTGACATCACATGGCTTGTCCAATCATATTCATCAAGCTAAGCTAAGCTTCACAACTAACCTGCCACGGAGCAGGCTTGTCCAAGAGCATATGTTGACATGGTAATTAAGCGGAGCTTCAGGTTAGCCTCGTTCGTGGAACCGAATTTGGAGAAATTAAGCCGGGATTATCGAAATAAGCCTGGATTTTGAGGTTAGCTCGCTTCGTGGAACAACCCTCAGGTCTTTCAGAATTTGACATCAGATCATTGTGATACTTTCTGACATTGTCTTCAACTGACAAATTGCAGCAATATATATTTGAATATGCATTATTGTTACTTGGACAATTGCTTTACTATTTACCTTCTAGAGTAATTTAAAATTGTATTGGATTAGTAAGCTTCATTTTGATTTTAAAAGCTAGAAATATTTGACAGTACAGTGCAAGTACGTAGATAATTGCTTCTCTCCAGTTGTTATCAAAGTATATGGATTTTCTGAATGCAGAAAAATGCCAAGCAAGCTGGTAGAATTGCAAGTGTAATTCTGCTTTTGGCAATGTCCACAGATGTATGGCCTTCTCATTTTTCCGCCTGTACTTTATTTTATGCCAAGGTCAGGTGACCAGGCATTATGATCAGATTTTTATAATTTCTTATTGGCCTCACAAAATTATTGAGATGTTATTTCATAGGTTTTAGTGGCCAAGGAATCTTATTTTCTCATTTGTTTTTTGTGTTTTCTATGTTTTTAACAATGAGAGTTATTTGTTTACATTTGGCTATGCTGATGCTAGGAAAGGTCAACCACAAGTGTATGGCTTGTGACATCTATGGGTTGAAGGTATAAAGTTAAAAGACCTGCACTTCCTGGTTGTCCAAGATTGTGGATTCAGCACAAACCTTAAAAGCATTATTCCTTCATTCTTTTGAAAAGTTATGGTTAATGTATTATGGCTCAATTTTTCAACTACAATTTAAGATTAATATTTTGGCTCTGGTTCCATGTATATTTACTGGTTTTTTAATTTCTGCCCTGGAACTTGACCTCAGTTTCTGTTACATGTACCGAGCCTTGTTATTTGTTAATTCATGGTTATGCCTCACAGCTTGTTATTTTGGTTTGGATTCATCTTTCGATTCTAGTTCCAGCTAAAATATGCGGCTGTCCCATGCAGTCAGCACAACCAGAAGGGACATGTCCTCTTTTGTACTTTTCTTGTCCTCCAGACATATCCAGTGTTCCTCCTGCTGTGTTGTGTCTGTCACACTTTTGGTTTCCTCCTGAAAAGAAAGCAGAACAGACTGTGACACATGTACAGTAAATATCTCTATTCCCTTTGTAATTGTTTTGCCTTTGCATCCAGCTTAGATAACCAAGGGAAATGGACAAAACTATGACAAAAAATCTGATTAATTGTTTTCAAAAATAAACCTGCTTTTGTAGCTGACAGTTTGGTAGTTTGGAAGAAAAAATTATAGAGGATATTACAGATTACTGTTCCATAGGGATCCACAAATACGGCAAATCTGATGTCATTTTGCAATGTAGTTTCCAAGAAGAAGGAAAGAAAAAAAGAAATCTGATTCCAAAAGAAGACTTCATTGCTATGCTACCTCAGAAGCCAAAAATGACAAGCAACATACAAAATGCTTACCAATTAAGACAGTGGAATTATGAAAAATGATTGACAAATGGGATAAGTAATTTTATTTTTTAATTAGACAAACTTTGCTAAATATACAATATGCTAATACAAATGGATAGCTGAAGCAAGAATGCTGTATTGATGGCTCTGTGATGTTTTCTGTCACAGTCAGCTCATCAGAAATGTGCTTCACCACCCTGGCTGTAAAACTGTCTCTGTAAGTCAAATTGTAACAATTTTATTAGCTTAGGAAATAAAAGCTGTGCTGTTGTCCATATGACAGAACCACAACAGTACACACATCACAAAGAGACATGAATCACCGCAGCCGTCTGGTGATATAAACTGTTTGTTTGCTGATTCCTTGCCTCAGTTCTGTCTTGGCTTTGATAGAGATGAAACAAACCACTGACTCGATAGATGTGTTGTCCACAGTGTAAGATTTTGAATAATTGGCCCACATTAAACTGGCGATCAGTATAACATTTCAGTAGCTGTTTTGTAAGAGCATCATCCACAGAGCTGGTGTACTTTAAAGTGCATTTTTCTAATTTGCTAGTATATGTAAAATGTTTGATTTACTAGCAATTCAAGTTTATACTTATTTTGTGCGCTAGAAATTCTGTAACTTTGCAATCCATAATATTTCATAAAAATAATTTAAAGTAAAATGTGATTTGACTAAGCTTATTTTTTAAATTCTACAATCATCGCACAAATATCAGAAATGTATGTGGCTACTGCTCAAATTCAAGCCCATGCACTCTTTATGGAGCTTGCCAACTATGTTTTTGTATGCATGGGTTTTTTCTCCTGGTGCTGTCTTTTCCCCCATATCTGAATGATTGCACCCTGTGACGGACTGAAACCCCATTCAAAGTTATTGTGTGCCGTGAGTCTAGTACAATTAGAATAGGTCCCAACCCCTGTGACACCGAACAAAATTAAATGGGTTTAAGGAATGGATGGAGGGTGCCATATCTTTGATTACAAAGGCTTGTTGGCTAGAAAACATTTAAGTGGGATATAAAAAGGAATGGAACTACTGAGTGGAGGTCACAGTGCTATGTGCACAGTTCTTTCCAAGCAAAATCATGCCCTGTGCAGACGAGCCATGATTTCCGTATAGCCCTTCAGCAGTGTTCTCTCACTGACCAGTGTAACAGGTTTGTAAGAACACCAACTGTATTTTGTCAGATGGTAGCCATCCTCTTTACAATATTCAAAATATTATAATCAGCAAGCAAATTTAGATTCTCAAAACTTAAAAGCAATAGATTTAAGGACTCTTTGATTTTACATTGATTTGCATTTTACATTCTAGTGGCCACAATGACCTTTAACGTATTGCAGCAAACCTTTAAAATTTCATCTGTAGGAATCGAGCTACTTGTACAATTTATGATAATTGATATTACTGTATTTGTTGTTATTTTCTTGTATCCATGGAAAGTTTTGTGTTTCTAGATTCCAGCTGCAAACTTTTTTACTGCTGTGAAAAAAATAGTCTACTTAGTCTAAATAAGCAAGCATTTTGGGTTGGAATTTGTAAAAGACAAATATAAGATTCCTGCTAAGTACTCTGAATCATAGGAATATACAATGAATGTGTTCACCAAACTAAAAATCAAATGTTCATCCATTTTTCCTAAATAAGTAGGAACAAAAACCTACCTCACAGCATAGAGTTCCTGACCCATGATGACTTAAGTGCGTCTCATAGTTGTTCCTTAATTATCTGGTGCTGGGCCTCTCCAGTAAAGACTTTTTTCCACCTCCTACCATAATTGATTAGATTGTTGCATTGGCAATGGGGAGCGCACCACACGTTTCTGGTACCATTAATGGGTCTTTCCATGTTTCATTAATGGTTTTACATTAATTTCTATATATTTTTGTTCAGTCAGACATTACTTGTTTTTTAGGCCTTGTAAAATAAAGATCTAACTTTACAGTTTATAAACAGATAAAGAGTTCAGATATCATGGATATATAAATAGTTTTTCTTTTTATACAATAATAGCTGTGAAAGCCAGGGCTCCTAGAAACTATTGAAATCATTAGAAAAAAATTGATATGCAGAGTTGGCGGTTTTGTTTTGCGGATGTGCTCGTCCCCCTTGTCTATTCGCGACTAATCAAGTTCCTCTCTACTCTGAGGTTTTGTTTTGTGGACGTGCTCGCTCCCCTTGTCTATCAGCGACTGAGCAAGTTTCTCTCTCACTTGTCTTTCCTTGGCGATTTCACTTTGGCGACAGAGTCGCTTTCTTTCAGCTTCAAGCTGTAGCCTCATCCTTCTTTCTTCTTCCAACTCATGAACTTGGGGCTGTCTTGCCGGCTCTTTGAGCTTCATGCTGTAGCCTCGCACTTCCGAGACGGACAGACAGACACACACACTTCCAAGTGTAGACATGTCAGACTTTTCATTCAGAAATTGATTCAATTTACATCAGATTTTGGATGAAGGTATTGACTCTGTATTGTAACAGATTGCCCAGACAGCAAGGGGTTGTCAGGGACTAAAGGGGTAGAGGGAAGGCAAATACTAGAAGATGAACCCAGCAGCTGCACCAAATGTCACTTTGGGGAAATTGGCACCAGGGAAGTCTAATACATTTCCTTAAAAAATGTCCCAGAATTAACTACTCCAAGGGTACTGAAATAAGACAGGGCATTGGGGAATGCAGAAGACCAGAACAATTTGCATAAACAAACTGGTAGTTTTCCTGGTGGTTCCTGTTTCAGATCATATTGGTCCCCTGTTGGATACTGAAAGAGTGGAGGCATCCTGGGAGCTATCAAAAAGTGTTTACTCATTTATTAAACAAATAAGATTCAAGAATGAAGAAATAGCTGGTGCCCCCATAATAAGCTCTGGTAGCACCCCGTTTCACAAAGTGTTCTAGACTTCTAAAGTAGTTTTTATAATTTCCCCAGGAGTAGAGATATTGAGAGCATCACACACCCCTTTCCAGTGACCGCATGACTCTTCATGTTGTCCTGAACCATTGACTGACTTCATAGGAAGAATAACCAGAGACATGAATGTTACTGCCAAGGTAAGTAAATTTCTTGATGTGGTTGACACTCTCTCCGCAGACAGACACACTGCTGAGGACCCGAGTGGCTGGATCAGGCCATGTGTACACCCATGTAACACCTGACTGTGTCAGATGGATTGTCAGTTCCGGAGGGTGGGAGTGGATCGCTTGTGTGCCGTTTTGGGTGGGGGGCGGTGCCAAGCTGTTTCATTATGTGGCGGGTGCGGCAATGCACTGTACCAGTGCATGCTCCCCAACCTGACCTGACCTGATCTGACCTGACACAGGAGTAACCCCAGAGATATTTTAAATGCTGCTCTGCTCTGTGGCAGTGGCAGCTTGAAGGTAAAGTTCAGGGTGAATTGCAGCAAAGGCTCAACTGACAGGGAGAGGGCAGTTGTGTAGCCTGAAAGTGGGAGAGATTATGGTATCGTGTTAGGCCTTGTGGTTTATTAATGATGTGTAAGTTGGTGAGCCACTTCAAGACTGGATCATTTTTAGTCAGGCATTAGTGGTCAAGCAGAGCTTGTTTATTGGTTTACTTGCTTTGTTATTTTTTTGAGTTTTATTAAATAAATAACATTTTTCAGTAATGATTCAGAAATTGATTCCACATTTGGGTGTCATGAAGAGGTACCACCCACTGTCACACTACTGAACATCTGATTTGACATTATGTGCAAAATTTGACTTTATATATACTGAAATGTATTTACATTTTACTGTATATATGTTATGTGATCTAATTCGTACTGAAATATTGTCTCTGTTTAACCTGAAATGAACTCCACACAGCATGTGATACATTTTATTTTATATATCTAATTGGACTTAATTGGTCTATGTTGAAATGTATGTTTATATGTTACATTATATATTACATATATACTTTATATATTACATATAGTTTAACTTAAGCTATACAGGTAGTTCCCAGGTTACGGACATCCGACCTACGATTTACGAACTGGGCCACAGCTGCGACGCTTGTGCCTCAGTAATTGCCGCTCCGTCATCTTCGGCATGGGGACGCTGCAAGTGGTGGCTGGAGAGGGGCGATTTCGCTGCTTGCGCAGTGTAGTGTCCCTCGTGTGGCTCCCAGCAGCAAGCAGTGACCTGTGGTCCATAGTCACCGGGGCCACAGCTATCATTCGTGTGCAGGACGGGGGCTTGATGGGGCAGATCGCTGCCCGCCCACTACGCCTAGATGCAGGCTGGATGGAATGGAAGGTGGCTTTTTACAGCCTGCCCATCACACACGGCTGCCCCATTCATTCTCGGTGGGAGGCTGGTAATGCTGCAAGCGGTGACCCGGTTGTGGCTGAACGGAGGCCAATAAGGGGGAACGGGGTAGTGTGCCTCAGGTGGCTGCCTGTTGAATGGGGGCTGTGGTGGGTGATTCACTACCTGACTTTGGCCGCACCGTGTTTGTTCTCGGTGGGCAGACGCTGCAGGCAGCATACTGTAGTGGAGGTGATTGTGTAGTGAACGGCCCCTCACCACCACCATTCATTCTCAATAGCAAGCCTGCTTGTACTGTTACGCACATAGCAGGAAGTTGTCTCTTGTCAGTACGTCAGATGTGTTGACAACGGGTGCCTTTCTGCTGTGATAGCTGTAGAGTGCTGTGCAGAAGAGCTCATCTTAACCTTTTGTATTCACCCTTCAAGAATGTCTCTGAAACACAAATCTGATGCAAGTGCTGGTGATACAGCAAAGAAGAGAAAAACCATCACCATTAAAAATAAAGAAATAATAAAATGATCAGAAAGAGGTGAAACTCCATCATTCATTGGCAGAGCACTTGGTTGCAGTCGGTCAACAATAGCATTTATTAAAATAATGTACCTGTTCCGACTTACATACAAATTCCTCTTAAGTACAAACCTACAGTCCCTATCTCGTACGTAACCCAGGGACTGCCTGTATTGAAATACATACATTTTTCTAACCTGCTTGTCCATTTTAGGGTTGCAAAGAGATGGTGCCTCACTCGGCAGAACACAGTGCAAAGAACAAGCACTGCCGTATTTCATTACATTCACAACGGAATGTATTACTAACTCCATACTGTATATAAATGACTTAATTTTATGTGTCCAATTTATCTTAATAAGTGCTGAATATTACTAAATATACAGTAGCATATATCCAATGACTGACTGACTGCCTGACTGATATATCCAATGTGACTGATATTATTGACTACACACTGTATATAAATGACTTAATTTTATGTGTCCAATTTATCTTTATAAGTGCTGAAAATGACTAAATATACAATAGCATATATCCAATGTGACTGAATATATAGAGAATTGGCTCCATATATAATGGAATCCAGTATAGTTTTCTACGTGATGCCTTATACAGATATAAGTACAATATTGACATATTTTTTTTCCTTTTGATTAGAATCTAAATAGTGGTAATATATGTAAAAGGTACTGTAAAGAAATGGACTTACTTTTGCCTCCTTAATTTCTTTACTGATTCCTCCTACAACAGTTTCTAATATCTGCTGTTGCATATGTGAGCATAATATGTGATGTTTCCAACTAAGAATGGAGGAACCTCACCAGGAAGAAGGCTGACATAATTTCCGCTCCGCCTCTGAGCCCGCCCTTTCTTGATTGGACAAGTGAAAACGCTGCCATCACAAGGAAGTGACATCATTTGACTGAAAGACTTCAGAGAAAGCAAGCAGTGCCCCATTAAACAAAGGATTCAGTGTCTTAGTGATACACTGCTACATGTTGTTATTTTCTGTTGGGCATCTTTTTACTGGGAACACTAGGAATAAATATGGTCCTCTGGCTGGAACACTAACACTCTTTGTAACTTCTTTTTTATTTATACTGCTCTTGAAAACTTTCAGTGTTAGGTTTTAAAAGGCTTTAAGAACCTTTATGTTCTTTAGGTTATGTTCAAAGTAGTATAATGAAAAACACCATATCAAAAAAGTCATTAAATGGAAAGGTTTGCATCATTCATTCATTATTTAAAGCTGCAAATTCAGAAAAGTTCAGTTTTACACTTGCATTGTTTCTTGTTTCTCTTGTTTTCTTACTTTTAACATAGGGTTGTGTGATAAGTAAATTAGGGGAATTTGGGTTAAGTCAGGTAAAAAGTGGAAAATGAATATAAATGACTGCACTGCAAGGCTTACATGAGTAGCCTAGAGAAGCATCTAGGAATAACTATCTTTAAACAGCGCTCTGGGAGTCGGCTTCGGTAAATTTGATCTTACTGGTGAAAGATGCCTGGGGGCATCTGTGGAAGTATTTAGCTTGAGCAGGAGCAGCGGTGGATGCAGTGTTTGAGCAGCAGGTTTTGGGAAAGGGAGGATTCCTATAAGGCAGATCCAGAACCTTTGATATTTTAAACTGGCAAAAACAGAAGGCAATGCAGCTGACTTCCACAAAAAGATTACACAGCAGATTGAGAGGTGGGAGAGCCAGAAAGGCTATTTCCCCATAAACAATCACAGTGTGCCCCCAACATGGGATTAAATTTGAAATCTGGCAAAATAAATCAGCGCTGTCGTCGCAACAGGCTGCAAGTGAACAGCAGAGGAAGAAAAGCCCTTTCAAGATTGCACATGTGAGCTTAACAGATTGAATGTGAAGACTGTTTTTAAAGTTTGCGGTACACTGATAAAGTGAAAATGACATTTCAACTCAGTCTGGCTGCACGTGTAGCACAAAGGCTGACTCTTTTCTAAGCATGTGGCTGAAAGCAAAATTGTTTTGTTTTTTTAATGACTACTGTGATGCCTTCTCTGGAAATTCAGGCATTTTTCAACTTTTTGAAAGTATGAAAAAGGAAAGGTTCACTTGGAGCACGTAGGTTTTCTTCCATCTGTTTACCCGTTTTCAGTTATGAGCAGAATAGGGTAACAAGATAGAAGCAAAGCCTGGATGGGACAGCAAAACATTGTACGGATTCATGCTCATTCATACTGGAACAAATTTAGAGTGATCGGTTTAGCTAACCCTTGTACCTTAAGGAAGTGCAAGGAAAAATTCAAGTACTAATCCATTTTGAACATGAGGAGAAAATGCGCCACAAAGAAAGCGACTGGTTCAGAATGCAAACCAACTGTCTGGGAGCGCTGGAGCAAAGTTCTAATCAAAGGAAAGTTTGTTTTCCTTGCATTTAACTTGCTTGTAAAATATTCATCTATCTAAAATTTTTTATCAGATCAGAGTGTTCAAAGAAAGATAATCCATCTGAAGACATTTTTGCATTGCTGTATATAATTGTAGTTGGTCATTACTGTAAAATCTCATAATTGTTTCTGAACAGAAGTTTGTTCCTAATTGCCTTCCATTTACACAGAGGATGTTTTAGTGCATTACAGTAAGTCCCCTACATAAGAATGAGATCCATTCCAAGAGCGCGTTCGCAAGTCTACTTTGTTCATAAGTCCAGCAAAGTTATGCCAGGCACCCAACGAACACAATGTAGCCCCCGACCCTTAATTCCTACAGAAAATATGTACATGTATAGCTATTTATATGTAAGAAAATGCTATTAAAAGTTAATATTTGTATTTTGTTACATATTTCTTGTGTATTTTAACAATAAACAACAAAAAGTTAATTGTTTTCCGTCAGCTGATATCGCTGTTTACGCTATCAGGTAGTCAATATATACAGACCTACTACCTCTCCTCAACTCCTATCGATAACATATTAGTACTGTACAGTACATGTAAATGTAAAATTACATTTTTTAAAATTACATAAGCTTTGCTGGACTTATGAACAAAGTGGACTTGCGAATGCGCTCTTGGAATGGATCTCATTCTTATGTAGGGGACTTACTGTGTGCCTTAAACCAACTACAACTGAACACCAGCAAAACCAAGAAGCTGGTGGTGGATTTTAGGATGCCCAGGCCCCTCATGGACCCCGTGATCATCAGAGGTGACTGTGTGCAGAGGGTGCAGACCTGTAAATACCTGGGAGTGCAGCTGGATGATAAATTGGACTGGACTGCCAATACTGATGTTCTGTGTAAGAAAGGAAAGAGCCGACTATACTTCCTTAGAAGGCTGGCGTCCTTCAACATCTGCAATAAGATGCTGCAGATGTTCTATCAGATGGTTGTGGCGAGTGCCCTCTTCTACGTAGTGGTGTGCTGGGGAGACAACATAAAGAAGAGGGATGCCTCACGCCTGGACAAACTGGTGAGGAAGGCAGGCTCTATTGTAGGCACGGAGCTGGACAGTTTGACATCCGTGGCAGAGCGACGGGCACTGAGCAGGCTCCTGTCAATCATGGAGAATCTACTGCATCCACTAAACAGTATCATCTCCAGACAGAGGAGCAGCTTCAGCGATAGACTGAGGAGATCGTACCTTCCCCACACTATGCGACTCTTCAGTTTCACCCAGGGGGTAAACATTAACACAACACAAGATTATAGACTGTTATACCTGCCTCGCACTCTCCACCTTGCATTTTTTAACTTGCACTGCTTTTTTTATTGCTCTTTAATCAATATTGTTTTTATCAGTATGCTGCTGCTGGAGTATGTGAATTTCCCTTTGGGGATTAATAAAGTATCTATCTATCATAAGAAAGTGCTTTTGAAAGTTAACATTTGAATTTTGTTGCAGATTTCTAGTGCATTTTAACAACAAACAACTGATAATTATTTTTTATTCCCATTGTTTTCCGTCAGCTGAACTTGGTACAGTAGACTTGCTTACTGCTAGCGAACAAACCTACATGATTTTCTTCAAATCCATTTCTGGTCACCGCACACAAAGTGAGTAATCGGATGGCATCATCACTCGACATCTACTGCCCATCACTTAATACTGATGGCTGGTGTTTGTGGAGAAGATTCCTAGACTAACTACAATTTGAGTGTATCAAAATAAAAGCCCATGATAATCCTGCAGTACTCCTGATGGGATGCTCATAACTTAAGATCATATATAAGAGTTGATTAGGACAAGTTGACGAAAACAAGCTGTTCATGAGATCTGACCAAAGCTCCCTGTTGTGCCTGCGCTCCGCCACACTACTTGGTTTTGTATGGCATGTTAGTGTGGTTCTCTGAGTGAAGAAGATCTTACCCTTAATGAGTTCCCAACTGTGTCCCTGTGTTCTTGTTGAGCATGCTTAATTCCAGACATCTTGGGCTTGAAATAAAGTCCTTTGATTCAACGTAAACAGAGATACAGTCAAATAATAATATTATTTGTTTTGTGTTCCGCCTAGCACCAGACATGCGAACTAACTTATGCACTTCCGCAAAATTTGAGGTTGAAACTACAATTTTGAAGTTTTTATTTATTTAAATGATTTTTAATTTATAGGACATGCACATTCGCATCTTTGAGTGTGTAACTTGAAGGTTCATATGTGGGAGACTTGCTGTATATAGGCCTGGATGCTCACCTTTGCAGGAAACCAGGAGAATACCACAATCAGACTAAACGTCATATGGTTTGTTCAATATGCTTTAGAGTGAAAAGAATGGTTATAAACAAATGATGTTAATGAAAAATAAACTTGTACTTTAACACTTTAAATCAGACAAACTACTGTAGTTCTTGGATCGTGTAAGCTACTACTTCTAAAAGTTGTCTTGAAGATTTCTAGCTCTATAGTTGTTTTACAATGCATAATGAGTTCATCACTAAGGAAATTAATTTTAACAAGCTAATAATTCTTTAAAGGAAATGGCAAATACATCCCCATTCACAGTTACCATTATGATTCTTTCCATACTGAGTATGTGCATCTAACCAGGTACTTTTCCATCCATTTGCAAGTCTACTCAATCCAATTTAGTGTTATAAGGTGTCAGCGATTGTCCCAAAAGCACAAAGTAACTAAGTGAAAAGGTATTCGGACAGGATGGAATTTCAGGACGCATTTTATTGTAACCAACTAGCTGACGTCACAAGTACCATTTTAATATTTCTGTGAGAGAAGGTAATGTTCCTGCTTGCTTCAAAAGGACAATAATTATCCTTGCACCAAAGAAAACAAAAGTGGGCTGTGTGAATAACTACAGACTGGTGATGAAATGTGTTCAGAGACTGGTGCTAGAACATGGAAGATGCCATTTCCCTTACACTTCATACCATTCTGACACATCTGTATAAAAAAAAAAACTGTTATGACAGAGTCCTGTTTATTACATTTCCTGATGTCACCACCAAGATAAGCATGGCCTTCAACAATAATGAGACAGCTTACAGAGAAGTGGTCTTCCTGTTGACTCAGTGGTGCCAGGACAATAATCCCATCCTTAATTTGAGCAAAAGCAAGGAGCTGGTCATTGCCTTCAGAAAGAGGAAGGCAGACCACACTTCTGTCTACATCAGAGAAGATGCTGTTGAACGAGTGAGCACTTTAAATTTCTTGGAGTGACCAAAACTGAAGAACTTTAGTAGGCACAACACATTTTTTCTTTTGTCAATGAGTACATCAGTGCCTCTACTTCCTCAGGTGTCTGAGGACAACTCGCATTTCTCCATTTGTTCTCACAAATGATATTCTGGTTCTGCACCTACTTTACTCCAAATTGTAATGTATTGTCGAGGGTGTTGAAGGTGTAACAAAACATTATTGGCACTGAGCCTCTTTCTGTTCAGTACATACTGTATATACAGTACAACACTTTCTACCTCAGGGAGGCAAACAGTAAAACTGAAAATCTCTGCCATCCCGTGCAGCCATTTATCTTACTCTTCTGTTCTGGAAAACTGTCCACTGTCACTCGTACCAGTAGATAAGGGACAGTTTCATGAATTTGCTGAACAGTCAATCATAAGAACAAATAATACTTGTGAATACATATTGTATATAATTGTATATTGTGACTAGGTGGACAGACTGCAAGAAGTCAGAAAGAGTATTGGGGCACCAACTGTGCAACCCCGTTTAATTGGCAAGAACAAAAAAACAAACAAAAAGTGCAAATGGACACAAAATAAGGTTGGCTCATATCAGCAATTTGAACACTTTGCTTAGAGAAAGAGGAGCTGAGGGTACAGATAAAATGAGGCACCACCTTCCTAGGACCACCTGATTTTATGATATTCTAAATGGAAGGAGCAGGGCCTACGCTACGAATCCTCCTTGGGTGTCTTCTCAGAACTGTTGGTTAAAAAAAAGATACAGTTAGTGACAGTGCCCCATCTTGTCCCAGTGTGACTTCGCTTATCTAAGCAGAGCCAAGAAAGTGATCCCCAGGCACACAGGCATGACAATGCATATTTCATGCTAGGTGTATTTTGTATTGTGTGTGTGTGTATTGTTTTATTGTGAATTGTTTGGAGGAAACATGCAAGAAGGAATTTCATTGCCTCAAGTACACATTATAATATCCCTAACTTGACTTGGCCTGCTGGGGTTCCATGACAAGTGGTTAGCCCTCGGCACCCTCAAAGAAGAGCGGTGGGGGCCATAAAATGGTTATGTCACATATAATCAGAAAGATTAGAGATTGATCTGGGTGCAGAGCCAGAAAAAACACGTGATAGAGGGGTAGTTCAATCCAGAAAACAAAAATGTTGTAAAACAGTAGTGATGTGCAGTAACAGTTGGTGATTTGTATCATTCTTTTATTTATCATATTAAAATATGGCACATTGATATGCTAAAATAATAATTTGAGAGTAAGAATATACCTGTACTTATAAACATTGGATAGTGTTTTCAGCAAATACTGCTAAAAAGGCAAATGCCTTCTTCAGATCAATTTACTTGAAAATGTAGTGACTTATGAACACCATGCTAATTCAATTAGTTTAATTCACTAGACCACACAAATGAAATTTATTAACTACATATCTGCACATCAAGAACCTTCAGGAGGAAACCTTGCAGACAGGTGGTGACCATTCAGTTCAGCATGCCTGTTGGGTTTAATCAAAAAACAACAAGTCATCCATGCATAAAATTTCATCCATCTATGATCTTAACTGAATGTTCCAGTTTAAGACTGCAACTTTCTTGATAGCATTGGATACATGCAGTCCACCATTGGACGTGCTCACAAGAAACTTATTTTGCAAATCTTTGGGATGCTTGAGGAAGCCAAAAAAGCATGAGAAAAGATCAAGTTGACACTGATGAAGATGGAAGTACCACACAGGTAAAACCAAAGCTGGGATTCAGACCTAAGCCTCCTGCAGCAATGACATAGCAGCGATAACCACTGTACTACTGTGAGGGTGTAATGCCCTAATCAGGCTGCTGCGGGGTGTCTTCGTTTTAAAATAAGCGGTTTTAGAAAAATAATAAATGAATTAATGAATTTATTGTCATTTTCTCTATTATTTGTTTTCTTATTTGTTGTCTGTTGTATTTCATTGCCATATACAGTGTCTGGAACTTTGTACCAATGCAAAAAATGTACAGTGATTTATTATTGACAGGTTGCCAATCAAATCCAATTTTACACACTCTAGTATTAAGTAAACCCTTATATTTCCACTCATCCTTAATTTATGCTCAGATTTCTACTAACATCATTCATTCCATAAATGAAATTCAATCTGGTCATCTCCATAAGGCCTGCCTCCTCCACTTTTGGTCTGTCCGTCATAGATCAACCGAGGGATAACGTACACTAGTGTCTTCCTAACCTCCAGTTTTTCTTTTACACGTCATCAACTATTAAATAGGGTCAACATGCCACTTTATCTCTTTTCACACTTATTGTGGGGCTATATTACTGTATTATATCGTGACTCAACATGGTGCCCTGCAGCAGTCCCTGAACCCTGATAGACACCTTACAGGTTCAGTGTTTGTTTAAAAAATTAAATATATATACTAACTGTAAATTTATTCGGAAAGCTTAAAAAAATTTTACTTTTAGCATTCAATTGCTGTAAGCCACTGGACCACTCAGGCCTATTTTCTGTGTAGTGCATTCCTAAAAAATCCCAAGAAGTTTTGCTAATGGGTTTATCATTAGCAACAACACATCCACTTCAAAGTACACCAAGTGCCATCACAGGACAGAAAGAAAGAGAAAGAATGACAGAGACTTACGAACAGTAAATCAGTGGCGTCTTAAGACATTGTATCGCTGGAGTATCCACTGTACAGACAGTGCGTCTCTCAGAAGTTTGCAGATTCTTGAAGTAATGCTTCATTCTTTTTTCAGGACTGTTTCCACTGGTGAAGAGCCTTGTCTTGCCATCAAGCTGTTTGGAACTGCAGGAGATTTATGAAGGTTGGGTTTTGAGGTCTAGCATCACATTATCTATCAGCAGGGTTTCTGGCTTTGTTAATTGTCACCAGCAATTAGGCTAATTGGTTAGCATTACAGCTGCCTCTTGTTTCATTACACTGCATTTATCAATCTGTTAAGCAAGAAACCAAAAGAGCTTTTAAATCGTTATATGTGCTGACTGGGGGCAATGCGTCTTCTTGAAAAGATGTCAGCCAGCTGGTTTATTCTCTTCCTGCAAAATGTACGACATAACTTGTAAAATGCCTGTTGTCATTTGAAACCAGAAAATGGAGTAGTAGTTGTGTAATAGTAGAGGATGAACGTTAGTGAAAAATGTAAATGATGCTCAAAATGTGATTTTTTTTTCCCTCAAATCAAACCTATTGTTTTGCATTTTTATTATATCTTTGCTGATGCCCTTATCTGATGCATCTTAGAGGTTTGGTTTCAACTATTTATTTGTGTTTGTTACCTTTGGAGTGCTGGCAGGTTAAGTGACAGGCTCGGTGTCGCTCATATGTCAAAGGCAGGAACTAAACTGACCGCCTTGAAGTGCGAAGTCCTCTCCATTTTGCCTGTCTAGAGCGCTCTGCTTTGTCACTTAATGTCTCACTGGATTGGCTGAATCAGAATTTTATATTTTATATAAAGGAATATGTCACCCTAACTAAAATCAAATACATCAAGTACAAATGGTAGAACTTAATTATTTTTGTTATACTGTACTTATATGAGAAAATGAATATCAAATTGAATCCTTTTTGCATGTACAAGCAAAATATTTGTGGCTAATTTTCTAAATTCAATTAGAGTATTTCGTATTACAGAATTAACATTACATAATAAATGAATTTTGAATGCCCACAACAGTTAATACTAAAACGAGACAAAAGATGAATCCTGAATTGTTACAAATTCCACAGTTAATTCTTAATGCATATGTCTTGTGTCAAATATTAATTAACACACTCAGTAATATTTCAAGTATGGGCAAAGGATGAATGCCATCTGTGTGCTTGTTCTATCAATGCTCAGGTAGGTTTTCTCTAATAATTATGTAATAAAATGGTATATAAAAGAAAACAATGGGTATATAAAAACAGAGTTAAAAATGCAGGTTGCTTATTAAAATAAACTATGATATTGAAAAATGTTAGAATCAGTACATGGAATTCAAACACCTTGAAAAAATTGTCATGGTTTATAGTATACAGTGGAACCTCGGGTCACACCGTAATTTGTTCCAAAACTCTGGTCGCAACCCGATTTGGTCATGACCCAAAGGAATTTCCCCCATTGGATTGTATGTAAATACAATTAATCCGTTCAGGACCGTACGGGCTGTATGTAAATATATATTTTTTAAAGATTTTTAAGCACAAAAATAGTTAATGATACCATAGAATGCACAGTGTAATAGTAAACTAAATGTAAAAACATTGAACAGAGATAACTAACATTGCAAGAGTTCACGCTACAGCCTTACGAACCACTCTGTGTGAACACTTTTTTTTTAATGAGTTTTAAGCACAGGGAAAAAAATGAACATTTGAAAAACCCGTAATTTATACAAACACTAACCATAAACAACCAAGAAATGTAACATTGCAGGGGTTCACACTATAGCCTTACCAACCGATCCCTGTAAACACTTTTTTTTATGAGTTTTAAGCACAGGGAAAAAAATGAACATTTGAAAAATCCATAATTTATACAAAAACTAACCATAAACAACCAAGAAAACTAACCTTGCATGAGTCGAGTCCTGGCATGAAGGAAGCGAGGAGGAACTGGATGGAGAGGAGTTTACAATTTTGAGGTAATGTCCCTCTGCGCGATGCTCATCTGACCGAGAACAATGTACTGTACAGGGAGAGACTGAACATGTGCGTAAATCACCGGTGTGTACGAACCAGAAAGGAAATGAAATAGAACACAAAGTGTTCACAGCGAATGCACTGGGAGAGACTGTACATGTGCGGAAATCATCGGCGCATACGAACTGGAAGGGAAACTGGCTTGTTCGTCACCCGAGTGTGTGGTCGTGAACAAATGCAAAAGTTTGGATAACTTTTTGGTCATAACCTGATGTGTACATGTTCCGAGACGTTCGTGACCCGAGGTTCCACTGTAGTAGCTGAAATACCCAGCGTTGCCCAGGAAGAAAATAAAGTGTTTTTTTAAATTGTTTGAGAAAAACATAAATTAAAAACACACAACTTTAAAAATAAATTAACAAATAATAAAGACTCACTAATGTGCTTGTCTTGCGGTCTTGTATGTATGTTATCATCCAGTTGATGCTCGGAACTGGCCAACTCTATTTAATTTGAAAAGCAACAGGGGCGCGGTGGTGCTCAAACATAAAGAATACTGGCAGTCGCCTGTTATATACTAACTGTGTAAGCCCGTGCTGTTAAAAACACGGGATCCTAGAAAGTATTGAAATCATCAGAACTGCTCTGGGCATTTCTCTGCTATGAGGATTTGTGTTGCAGATGTGCTTTCATTGTTTGTGCATTAGCAGCTAAGCGACTGTCTTTCTTAGGAGGTTTCCTTTTGCCAGTGTGCTGGCCTCGCTTGCGTATCCTCGCAGCTGGAGCCCTTACCCCGACTTTACTCTCACTTCCGGGCCGGACAGACATACACACTTGCACGTGTAGAACTCTATTTAATTTGAAAAGCAACAGGGGTGCGGTGGTGCTCAGTCATAAAGAATGCTGGCAGTCACCTCCATTATGCTCTCTGGTGGTCGTTGTGAGTGTCAACTGGATGATAACATGCATACAAGACTGCAAGATCACCCCACATCCTACCCAGAACGGGGTGGGTTAGGGCTGATTTCACCCTACAGTATTTTTAGTCAACCATTGAGAAACATCTGTGCCAATTTTCATGAAAATTGCTCCAGCCGTTCGGATATGATGCTGGAACATACATACATATACACATTGACTTGTATATATAGATATATTTTAACAAGAGAGGGCGCCACCAGAAGTGGCGTAATGAAAGAGAGAACAGAAAGTATAAATAAAAATAAAAGTAACAAAAATTATATTGCCTTTCTGGTACTGCATAAATGATCTTGAATCCCTGTCTACTAGTTAGGTTTACTTTGCGACTTTTCCATCTTCAATTCAATTGTAGGGTACTGTCTGGTAAAATAATCAAAGTTAATGAAAGTGAATGGTAAGAACTGAACAAATACAACGCCACATGTCTGTCAGGCCTTATGTACATATGTACTGTAAAGATTCCCATGTTGGTGTAGTGCCACTCCATTTAGCTATTGATGAAGTTATGGTAAAGTGCTTGGAGTTTTTACAAGTGGAGTTGATTGAAATCCTGATAATTCTCCTGATCACGACTCCTCTACTACATAAACACAGCCACCTCAAGGCCACAACAAGGCCAACACAAGGTAACAAAAACTATTTAATTAACTGTCATTAGTTACCTTTCATTTATTTATTTCATAAATGTGTTATATTTTCCAGTGCATAGTATTGTTTTAGCTTTCATATTTACGTTAGCATGTTGTCTTAAAGGCAAAATTAACAAACCATCATCAACACTTTCCATTTTTCTTATGGGAGAATTAGCTATGCTATACAATTGCTATGGAGTGGCAGATCCAGTCAGGGATGGCTCTTCTTAGACACCATGTCCAGTTTGGTCTGCAACCCCCTAGTGGTTGTTCCACATCTTTCCTGAGGGGTATATTATATCATTACTTCTTTTTATGAGTCTCTCTTTCTCCCTCATTCTACTCTCCCAGGAGGTCTTTTGCTGAACATTTTTATGCTGTATGCCATCTTGATATTGCCCATGCCACGAGAAACCCACCCTTTTAAAAGGCGCCACTTTTTACTATCGACTCTATAGTTGCCAGTCAAACTAACAGTTTCACCTTCATATTTATGGGTTGAAACTGGAGTATGCAATGAAAAGACACAAGAACTTGTACAGTAAACTATTTTGGAATTATAACATTTACAGCATACAGCATACATGGATATCATGGCCAGCCTGTACACTGGTACTGTGAGTGCTGTACAGAGTGGAGGCAGGACCTCTGCATTTTTTCCAGTTGATTCTGGGGTTTGTCAGGGGTGTGTTCTTGCTCCTACTCTGTTCAATGCTTGTATGGACTGGGTGTTGAGCAAGGTTGTGGGTTCAGCAGCTGTGGGGCATCTGTTGGTGAAGAAAGATTCACGGATCTTGACTTTGCAGACGATGCTGTGATCTTCACGGAGTCAATGGAGGCTCTGATTGGGGCACTTGAGAGACTGAGTGAGGAGTCTGAGTGTCTGTCCTGGATAAAAACCAAGATCCCTGCCTTTAATGACCTCTTGGGCACATCCATTAGCAGCCTGTCTGTTTGCAGAGAGAGTGTCGACCTTGTCGAGAGGTTTACTTACCTTGGCAGTGACACTCAAATCTCTGGTGACTCTTCCTATGAAGTCAGTAAACGGATTGGGAAAGCATGGGGGGTCATGAGGTCGCTGGAAAGGGGTGTGTGGCGCTCCCGATAACAATGCAAAAGGACGAAGGTCCAAGTCTTTAGAGTCCTGGTGCTTCCTGTCTTGCTATATGGTTGCGAGACATGGATGCTATCTAGTGACCAGAGACGAAGACTGGACTGCTTTGGTACTGTGTCTCTCCAGAAAATCCTTGGGTACCATTGGTTTGACTTTGTGTTGAATGAGCGGTTACTCATGTAGTCCCGAATGAGGCACATTACCTGCATTGTGAGGGAGCATCAGTTACGGCACTATGGCCAAGTGGCACGTTTCCCTGAGGGTGATCCAGCTCATAAGATCCTCATTGTTGGGGACCGAGTGGCTGGACCAGGCCAAGGGGTTGTCCATGTAACACCTGGCTGCGGCAGATAGAGGGTCATTTCCGGAGGGTGGGAATGGACCGTGTGTCTGCCTTGGGGGGTTGCCAACCGGAATCCCGAGTTGTTTCATCATGTAGTGGGTGCGGCAACGCACTGTACCTGTGCATGCTCCCCGACTTGACTTGACAACATACAGTGCGGTATAAATAGATGGTGTATTAATAAATATACATATTGTAACCTAGTTGGCCACCATACATATATATCCTGCGTGGTTTTGAGTGTACAAATCAGATGGCATTTCTTGTAAGACAGGTTACTGCAGATGAAGTGTGCAGAGTTAAGATGAAGAATTGACAACTGTGCTGTGGTTGGCATTCATAACAGTGTCACTACTAAGTCAAGAATGGGTCACCACTCAGTACACCAATTCACCACATACACGTGACCTGTGCAGAGTATGAGGAGAGCTATGGATCATTATCTAACAGCCAAATATAACATTGTAGAGTATGAGGCAGTACAGTCTGAGAATGTACTTTACATTATCATTCCTGTCAGGTGTTAACAATGCAGTCTGGTAGTGGCAATGGCAGCCCGATGATGTTTGATATGTTTTCATGGTACATATTGGCTCACATTATACAAGTACAGCAACATTACACATGATATATGAACTTCTGCTGCAATAAGAAGCATGATTTCATGACACCAGTGTATCCATCTACAAATAGAATATTTTTCCATATGATACAAATTTTTGTAATTGTTTCAGGGATATCAGGGCTAATTCGATTTAAAGCACTGATCTCCATCTCCATAGTCAGCAGACTTGAGTCATTGTAGGATCAGGTGGAAACAGATTTTCAGACAGATGCAGCACCATCTAATCTGAAACAATGATGAGACACACTGAAGTGGATGAGGGCCACCCTCTAAGCTTGTGTCTCAATAAATTCAGGTTAATTCAGGGGTTCTTAACCTGAGGTCCATGGATCCCTAGGGGGTCCATTGATGGATTTCATGGGGTTCGTGAGGGTCAGATAAAAATTAACATTTATATTCACTATACAGTCCTGTACTGTTGATTTAGAGTAGATGTAGCATTAGCAGTAGTAATGGTAGTAGAAAACGTAGTAGTAGTAGATCTGTTTCAATTTGCAGAAGAGAATTGTATTTTATAATTATAATGAGTGGCTGTTACTTTTTGCATAGAAAAGGAGTGTTTTTTTAGATTGTTTACTTTAAAGTTTAATAAAACATTGTGTGTGTCATATATGTATGAGACGATCAAATCTCAATAAATAAAGTACATTATATTCATTGCATGCAAAGTTGTGTTTATGTGAATATTTCTGGGGAAGGGGGTCCATAGCTTTCATCAGATTCTTAAAAGGTTTTGTGACACAAAAAAAGGTTAAGAATCTCTGGGCTAATTAGACAAACTGGGAACCAAAACAATGTGTTGGTTATGTATGTCACTTGAATAAGTAATCCAATGTCTTTTGAAGTAAAATTCAAAGTCAATATGAATGAGTGCAATGCAATTCAAATTTGATGTACTTGCAATATTTAATGAAAGTAAAATTAACATTTGAATTTTACCAACACATCCTCGATTCATCCATTTTCCTACCCACTTTTTGGGGGTGACATATTTTATTCTGGCATTTAGCAACAGGTGTAATGCTTTAATACCTTTTTGTAGTGAGCAGTGTCAGAAAATGTTACATAGAAAATCCCACAAAAGATAATTTACACTGTCACGCATGTGTGTCAGAGAATAACCCTCCCAGGTATATGATTCCACTCCAGACCAAGAGGGGGTGCAGTCACTAACCTTCTTGTCTTCTTTCTCCGCCATGGTTCAGAGAAACCAAAAAGTGAGGGCGACTGACTCTGCTCCTTCCAGTCTCTGGGTCATAAAAGCACAACTGCCCAGAAGTCGGCATCACTTCTTACCCAAGAGACCAGAGTGAAGGAACTCCTGATCACATAAAGCTGAAGAAAAAATTAAACTTGTAGAAGCCATGTTAATTTGCTGGTGACTGTTTTTGTTTCATTTTGTTTTATTTTAAACGATCTGTCAGTTTTTAGCTGGACATCAATATAGAGATATTCTCTGAAGAAATACTAATACAGCAAGCAAGAATGGAACCTCTAAATGTCTATGGATTACATTTTGATATTTGGCTGAAGACTTTGTGTTAGTAACAGATGGACTATGTTACAATTCTACAATATCCTTGTGAGGCAGAATTCAGAGAACTGGGGACACTTCTTGTCATTACACTACAAAAGTCATATAAGCCCTATATACTGGTAAAAAAAACACTACCTGGACTAAAGAGTATCCCCATCGCCATTATGACTAAGCCCTTTTTAGTCTTGAACTAGTACAGCTACACGGAGACCTAATCAAGGTCAGAATTCTGTTGGGCATTTATAAAGCTGGTCCAGATAAATTCTATCAGTTATATACTGGATCAGGTGCTGAAGGGGAAGTAGCTTTTAAGATGGAAATCAGGACGCACTTCTGCAGAAGAAGCAATATAAGTATCGAGAAGATACTACAAATTTTAGTAAATAAAACGAGATCTTAACAGCTTTTTAAAATCATCTTAATTACCTGATGAGGCAATCGTCTAACCAGACAGACCTGATGGACTGAATTGTCCTTCTTTTATTAAGGTTCTTATATACCGTGACTCTGGATATTATGATAGAGGCCACTTGTGCCTTTAAATAAAAGATACCACCCAGCAAAAGCATGGAGGAAGCCTGTGATTTTGTGAAACATACAACACTGAGCATACCACTTCTGTTTTTCAAAGAGTTTCCGTAACGTTTCGGAACTGCTGTGGTTTCACAAGAAGACTGAGATTATTTTATTTCCCCAGGATTCCAGGAAATTTTCATTTTGCTTCCTTAGATTGCTGGGATAAAAGCAGGACAGCATGCAAAAGAATTCCCTGTGCTGGCTTATATTACTTTCCTCTTGGTGAAAAGCGCTTAGATAAAAGGGTTGCTTTATTTTTAGCCTAAATGAAGTATTATCTTATTCTTTTTTATTTATGGGTGGAAAGATTTGCATATGGGCATTTATTTTTCACTGACCATATTGAACTTTTATCTGTTCAAGAATGACTACCAGTTTTTTGCTTTGAAAAAGCTTTTATTTCATCACAGCATATCATATTATTAATAACTGCACTATAAATAGATAATAATCCTTCTAAGAAGTCTATCATCATTGTCTAGATATTTTTTTTTAACTGTAAGCCTTTGCTGCATAATTAAGAGTGGTATAGTGGAGCAGGGGTTACCACATCAACCTTGTAGACCCAGCTTCCTTGCTGTGGGTACTTTTGTGTGGAATGTGAGCATTATTCCTGTAAGTCTGTGAGTTTTCCACTGGGTGTTCTGATATAGGTCCCAAAGACGTGTATCAGATTAAACAAGTTCCACTGTGTGTGTGTGTGTGTGTGTGTGTGTGCGTATGCGTGTGTGTGTGTGCGTATGTTTATGTTAGTGCACCCGGGACAGACTACTGCTCTAACCAGGGTTGTTTCTTTCCTTTCCATGTATGTAGTGAAAAGTCAAGCAAAATGACACCTTTTATTGGCTAACTAAAAAGATTACAATATGCAAGCTTTCGAGGCAACTCAGGCCCCTTTTTCAATTGCTAACACGGTACAACACCCTAGTACTACTTTCCATGTATGAAATTCTGCCAAACTCTGAGACCCTACACAGACAGCTAGGCAACTTAGCTGGTAGCCTTCCATCCAATCTTCATCATCATGGTGCCTCCTGCTCCAAAAACAATTACTATACATTTTCACATACAATTTATAATTATGAAAGTGTTCAACAAAAACCTGTTAAAGTGTATTCAGGCCTAAATGTTTTTCTTCTTCAGAACTTGACACCACCAGATGAGTTGAGCACTCTGACTGAATGACCAGTTAGAAGCTCTTCCTAGACTTAAATGTATCTAATACAAAATGTATCTACAGTATTGCCATCTCAACTGTTGCTTTTAAGTTAGAGAAAAATTTTAAGGGCAACAAGAATGAAACATTTTGGCATGAGTATATATTTTTAAAAAGTATACATGTAAAGCAGTAACTTATTAGTGATTGTTGGACCTTTAACCTTTGCTAAAGCTTGAAAGCATTTATTCGTATCTTGGTAATGTTATAACATTATTCAGGAAACATCTACATTGAAATCTATTAAGCATACAAGGTGTCACAAATATATTCACTGCTATTATATTATTGTTTAGGAGCCATGAGTTAAAACACATTAGCCTGAACACCTACTATATTACATTTTGGTACATTTTCATATTCAGAGGTTTTTGGGTCATGTTTTCTTTTTTCCTTCGATACCCTATTGGCTTTTTTCTTTTTTTTTTTGCTACAAGATGGTTTTCAGTCCACATTAAATCATACGCCTCGCATGCAGAGCCAGGTCTATCTGACACATTGTAAAATTTTACACATGCGCTCATCCAGATAATTACATAATTAATTTTCACTTAGTACAGCTGAGAGGGGGATAATGAAATTTCCACTGGTGTGCCATTACACCCCCTGGGTCAGAGGTCAACTTCCTGTTTGGATAAGGGGAAGTTTAAAAAGTTTTTTTTTTTTCTCTCTCCCTCTCTGACAGTCTCTTACTTCAGCTGTGCTGACGAGCAGAGCAATGGGAATTCAATTTGCTGTTAACCTCAATGAACATTGCAGATGTTGGAAGTGTGTTGGGGCTTATATATGAGCTATATATTGAATCTAATTTTTCTTTGTAAAATGCAGGTGTAGTTCATTTTCAGGGGGCCAATTACTTAAATATAGAGTATAATGCATGCTAGCCTTCTGTCCGTCACAGGCAAGTTCAGCTCCCTTTTAATCACAACCATAGAGTTGTTTTTTTCTTTAAAATCTGGAAGACAGACTCCTATTGAAGTGAGCATGCTAGCAGCAATGGGTCATGTCCACAGAGCTGGAATGATGTTTTTGCACATTAAGAATAAAAGAACAGAAAAAACGTTTTACAAGAAAAATACCATTCTGATATGAATTCGTGCAACAGCTTCCCTGTAACCTAAGCTGTTATTTTAAAATTTTTTCACCAAACAACAAATCTTTTAATTCTCAGGGATACGCCACTTCATTGGGAAGAAACACTACTTTTCCCTGATGACAACACGAATTAGACAATCTACAAGTCTCTGACTTAAAGTTTAAATCCAAACCATATATTTGATCGGTTTTCGTTGTTCCGTTATTTCACCGAGTAATAATTTCCATTTGTTTGCGCTAATGACCTGAGACGAAGACTGGACTCCTTTGGTACTGTGTCTCTCCAGAAAATCCTTGGATACTGTTGGTTTGAGTTTGTGTCGAATGAGCGGTTGCTCATGGAGTCCCAAATGAGGCACATTACCTGCATTGTGAGGGAGCGTCAGTTACGGCACAACGGCCATGTGGCGCGTTTCCCCGAGGGCTCGTAAGATCCTCATTGTTGGGGACCCGAGTGGCAGGACCAGGCCAAGGGGTCGCCCATGTAACACCTGGCTGCAGGAGATAGAATGTCATTTCCCTCTGGGTGGGACTGGACTACGTGTCTGCCTGGGGGGGTTGCAAACCAGGATCCCGAGTGCATGCTCCCCAACTTGACTTGAATGCGATCTTTACTATAATTTATTTGAGACTTTGAAATGTTAGTACTTTCATTATCTCTAACCTGCTCTGCATGTGTATCGCACCAAAGTTTTGAATTTTTTAAGTCCTTCTACTTTGTCATCTACTCTTTGTCATTTATTTCCGGCCCCAGGCATGGTTAAATCACTTGGCACAAAGTCTCATCTCATGGGACGTGAAAGTATCTGTCTGAAAAAGTCTCGTCCCAGGATTTTTTTATTATAATAGAGAGATATTTTTTGTTTTTCGCGACTACAGGTCCATTTTGATGTGTTTTCTATTGTTATCACTGTCATTTTGTAGTATCTTTGCTATTTGTGGTTGCTATTCCTACTGCCAGTCTCATAACATGGAAATCAAGTGAGTCACTAGCCTCACCAATAAAAGATGGCAGTGCACAGCAGTCAGTATTCTAGAGGATGGACGGATGGATGGGCATCCCAGGCTGGCTAGTTACCAATAACTTTTCTGGCTGGGAGGCCATTATAGTTGAAGGATAGAGTGAGACTCCTTTCTGGGTCCATGTGTTCTTACAAGAAACCGGGTGGTAGCATTCCTCTGATATGGCTTCCATTTGAGCACCTGTAGGGCTGCTCGCAAGAGCATTGTAGTTCTGGTGGGCAGCCCTATGCCACTAAAGGAAGTTTTCGGAAGCAGGCTCAGAGAGAGGTTCTGTCTGGGCCAGAAATGCTCCTAGTTGGCGATCCTGGAAATACTCCTGGATTCACATTGAAAAGGAATCGCTCCACCTCCACCAATGAGTCAGAGCCAGGCAAAGCTCATCTGGGAGAATTGGAGGAGAAAAGATAAAGTAAAAAAGAATTACAAGAAAATAATTGTTGGCTTTATATTCTGAAAGGAGAAGAACCTGTACGAAGGTATTTATTGGAAAATAATTAATTTATTTGAACCTGGGACTTGTGTGTTGGTAGTTGAGTTTGGGGTTTGGGGCTCAGTAACCCTCTAGTGGCCTCTCAGAAGATACTATTTTTTAAGTCCACTTAATCCTGTTCAGGGTCAAAGAGGGCCAAGTCCTATTGAAGCAGCACTGAGTGCAATGCAGGAAACAGCCATGGTCTCTTACAGGTTCCTTTCAGTCATGGCCAATTTTGAATCAGTAAGCTAACTAACCAGCAGATCTTTAGTGATGTGGGACCCACTATGCCACTCATTAGAAACTTTTGATACCTATGATTGTACTTCTGCTCATTTGCCAATGTGAATTTCATTGAGATGTTTATTTTATAGCTTTCTACCATAAATTAAAGATATAGAATTTATTGTTTAATTTAATTGCCCTTAAGATACAGTACATGTACTATACTGTTTTAAAAGCAGATAATATAATTTCAATTTACTTTTTTTTGTTACCCAGAGTGCAATCTTTCTGTATTAAAAACACATGCAAATGTAAATCCCTTGTTTCCCATTGAAAAGTTGTGATTTTTAACATCTTTAGATACAATTAGTAAGGCCTCTGTAAGAAGAAAATGAATAGCTAAGGTACACAAATGAATTAAAGAAGTAAAATTGGCTTACAAGAATAGAAATGTCTAAGATGAGATACACTGGAAAAATAAGTAATGAATCAAAGCCTGGGTTTTATGGTTATCTGATGTACATATTTAAGCTTCATAAGCTTTCTAAAACGTTCCTGCATAGGCAGCTGCAAACCTTGCCAAGTTACGTAGATGGAAGTTTTACGTTTAAATACCAAAATCTATTGGCAGATGTGTTATTTTCATATGTATAACATTGGACAAGTTAAACATTCCTTAGTGGAAAAACGTCTGCAGACTACAGAAGCCCGGCGGTCTGGCATGCGGCAGGCAATAGCATTTGGAATCTACAGATGGCTTACTATCTGTTATGTAAGGGTCACCTGTCATTCTGGAACAAAATATACTGGGCAGTTCTGATTTCTAAAGCAGAGATCCCCTGGCATCCAACACCACCCGACAAGGAACCACCCACTACTGGGGCTGACATGACCCTGCAGTGAAGCATAATGAATCCATGACCTTAACATGAGCTTTTGGGTGGAATTTACAGTCATTGGCTGAGCTGAGAAGAATCAGCAGCTGACAAAACTCCGGGGTAATCCAAATGATCAGTTTCAGAGACAAATAATTGTACTTTAGTAGCTCCTTTTCTCTTCTGTCATGTTTCATGAAACGTGAGTGCACACACATACTAAACCTAATGAAGGCAAAGTTCACTTCCATTAATTAACCATTCTGTTATATTTTAAAGACAGTGCAGAATTATTTTAATATGCTAGGTCAGAGTCTGCAGAAGTCTACAAATGTTTCAGTTATGGCTGAACACACACACACACACATTATGACAGTGTTCACATTCTACATGAATTTTGTATATTACGTAATATAATTTGCAGGCATCAATGATGGAATGGAATCCTATTCAGAGTTGATTCCTGCTTTGTACCAAATGCTGCCACAATAGGCTCTGACCTCTTTGTGCATTGGATTGAGCGGCTCTGAGAATGCTATTTTATATAGTTGTAATTTGCAGCCAAAAGAGCTGAGTTTTGTCTCTTTCTGTATGTTTGAATGCATACATCTGATAATGGTGATGCAATTTACCAAATAAAACTACATACTTTTAATATATAAATACTACATTTTGGTTCCTTAGAAACCATTACTATTCCATATAGCAGTGTTTTTCAACCTTTTTGATGATGGTACCCATGAATCTGTTATTTTATTTTGTGGAACCCATTGTTAATTTTCTACTAATATCACCATCACCCAACATCACTAAAGTTATACATTTTATTATACTTTTAGGGACACCACATATACATTGACTATAGCTAACCATAAAATAAACAGACTAAACTGGTTTATGATTCTAGTTTTTGAATAAGATGTTCAAGCCTGACATGATTTACATTGTAGATCTATTAAAGCTTTGAGTTTATCAGCGGAAAAAGATAGTTTCAGCTTTTCCTTGCATGTTGGAATAAATCACGTTCAAATGTATAAAGATATCAACTAAGTATTATAATTTTGCAATCCAAGAATCATCTGCATGTAACATGAGGAGTTCTTCTTGCTTCTGAAGGGTAAAACAAATACATCATCCTTCAGTTCAAACACTTGTGACAAAACTATGTCTTTTCTAGATACCCATCTTACTTCCAGGTATGAGGTCCTCAATCACAGTCCTGGAGGGCTGCAGTGCTTGCAGGTTTTTATTCCAACTAGTTTCCTAATTAGAAAGCAGTCCATGCTGATAATGAAACTTGGTATTGAACTATTCAGCTTGTTAATGCTTGCATTCATCCAAGAGCAATTTTAATTGCACTGTAGAGTTTCCTTCTGTGAGAACATTACCCAGGTCTTTTGTGGACCAGAATAGATTTAAACTTAATGGTCCTTCCAATTCCCCTCTCATTCATTTCTAAACATTTTTATCACAGATATTTCATGGTAAGCATGTTAGCTGGAGAGTTGCTGGTTTATTAGTTATCTGCATCTCATTATTAACTAAGTCTGATTAAGAAAACAGGCAACAATTAAAACTTAAATGCAGCTGCTAAAATCTAAAATAGGCAATTAAGGGTTCTGAATGGTAACAGGCAAGAGAACTAAAATTAAGCCGAAAAAACGTAGCAATTTGGAGGATGGCTTTGTGTCACCATGCCAAGTTCTTGTTCCCTGTGAGTCACTAATTGAAAAAGTGGGCTCAAAAAATGGGTTGGAGGATGAATTAGATTGTCAACTATCATTGAAGACTTAAAAGTATATTTATTAGTGTCAGCCATTTTGTAAACCTGGGTGTGTAATCTTACCTTGGACACAAGGTTTCTTCTATAATAAGGTCTGAAATTCCTATTTTTGTGCCTCCTATCTGTCTTAAATATATACATGCACTTGCATTGGTATGCATTTTGTATTTTTCCTTTAGTAATTATGCAGGATTTATAATGTTCATATTTCTGAATATAATATGTTGTATGTAGTATGACTGATCGATTTCAGGGTGATTCTGGCCTCCATTGAAATGTGGTACAGTTAATCATAGCATTCATCCTCTTTAAAGTGTGTCATCAGTAATAACAGTAATGACACTAGTAAGCAGGACTGAGATTCCAGGGGGCTCCATTGTCTTAACGTTTTAGAAACTTGTTTGACAGGGTGAACTAAATCCTGAGAAAGTTGTCTCCCCACAACAACCCTGTTAAGTTATATACTGTAGTCGCTAACAACTGAGGCTTTCAAAAAGCTGCAATGTCTTTCCACTGGGTTTCAACAATTTGAATAAATCTTGATTGCTCTCTGCTTTATTTTTCCCTGGAATTCAATCGATTTATACTCCCCTCATTACATAGCATGAAAGGTGTGTAAGTCCAGAAAACTCATTTTCATCAGTCCTGGTCCTACAGGAACACTGAGCCTGCTAATCTTCAGATCTGTCAGTTTTTTAAAATCAGATTTACAACGCATTGTACAATTTGGTGTTCTCAGAAATCTCTGAAAGAGTTTCGGGTATGTAAATCTGTTCATTTTTGTTCCATTTACTTAGGTTTCAATGTAGTACTAGGGCGTTGTACCGTGTTAGCCATGATGGATGTAGTGAGAAGTCAAGCAAAATGACACCTTTTATTGGCTAACTAAAGAGATTACAATGAGCAGACTTTCAAGGCAACTCCGGCCAACATCTTGCCTGAAGAAGGAACCTGATTTGCCTCAAAAGCTTGCATATAGTTATCTCTTTAGTTAGCCAATAAAAGTTGTCATTTTGCTTGACTTCTCACATAGGTTTCAACTACATTTTGTAATGGACCATTGTCTGTTTTTTAACAATGAGCAGATGCAGTTAACAAGGTGGTCTATGGACGAATAATTAATTTGGCGTCAGTTCGATTGATGTGAGATCAGCCCAAAAAGGAAAACTTGAAATTAAATACTTAAGAAAATTAGATCAACTGATTTCTAATGTATGCATTTGTAACATATATGTTATATCAAGCAAACCACATATTTTTAACTTCATGTTTTTCTTTGAATTTTTCAGAGAACAATCAAATAATTTTGAAATACATGCAATACCCAATATTCTCCACTTAGACAGACCCCACTCCCCTTTGCTAATTTTAAATAAAAGGGTAAGTATTTGAACAAACCAATGATTTTGTGATTTGATAAGGCAGTAAGAATATACAAAATTAGTTAAGTAAGCTGAAGTAAACTACTAATTGATTACAAAATGTGAAAATCTGCTTCTTCAGAGGGTTCTCCAGAAACTGTAATGCTGAGCTCCACTTCCCAGTAATTGTGAATAAGACTAACCATGTCCTGGTTTTCTGGAACAATGAGTGCTCTCGAGTTACACTCCCATCCCCATTTTCTTTTTCTCTTAGTGTGGGTGGAGTGGTGGCTCTGAGGCTAGCGATTTGCACTGGCAATTGGAAGGTTGCCAGTTCGAATCCTGTAAACCCCAAAAGTGAATACTTTGTTAGGCTATTGAGGAAGGCCCTTAACCTGCAATTGCTCTGTCCTGGGTATGACGTTAATCAGCACCCAACCCTGCATGTAGGCACTCCAACTTTCAGGGAAAAATCTGGGGGTTGGTGGCAGAATTGGCAATCCAGCCACCATAAAATAACCTCACACTGTTCCACTCCATCTGAACTAGTGTGGTGCTGAGGTGTCACCCATTGCATAGCTGCACTCGGGTCCTAATCTGGGCCCTAGGATCCTGAGTTGGTTTGTCATGTGGTGGGTGCAGTGTACAATGCGCTGTATCAGTGTGTGCTCCTAACCTTAGTGTGCTTATTCCTAATGCTGCCTGGGCAAGTAAACTGCCTTAGATGTGGTCTACTTAGTATTTTAAGCCATTTCTGGTGGACAAGAGGGGCATCCGAAGGACAAATTCAATGTCTTTTGGAATTGGTAGGTGGTGGCCAATATTTCAGGCAGCTGAAAGAACCATATGCAAACCAGAACAACCAGCTTTGTCCCCCTCTGCCATATTAAAAACTTTTCAAATGGTTGGCTACAGGTAATATTTGTGGCAGTGTAGAAATTGTTTTATAGCAGGGCAACATAAGAGACTCAGTACCCCACATTGCATATAGAAAAAAAGATATTTAAAGAAAACAATCTAATTTACCAAAACACACTTTCTTATGTCATAAATGAAATATTTTTGGCATGACTCCACTTTGTTCTTTAGTTTAATGTAAACGTCTAAAAATATTTTGTTTACATGGGTTAACATACAGTAAATGCAAGCAGTATGTGTGTTCAGTATTTGACCCCTGTTTGGACACCTGATGACGCTAATGTGTTGTGACAAGTCTGTCTCCTAAGACTGCCTGTTAGGAGTTTCCACAGTGCTTAAAGACAAATATATTAGGTGGCATAATGTTTTCTCACTGTTAGAGCTTTAATGTAATATCTTATATCTGCCTGTCAGCAGGAGAGTGGGGCTGTTTGAAAGTCAAAATTCATCCTTGGAATTGACTCCATGCTGCTCTCACTTCCACTGAACTGCAGACCTTTTCATCTTTTTCTTTTAACAGTAGACTTTTCTGGAAGTATAATGAGCCATATAAAAGGAATCAAAAATCTTTGTATCATGTCTAAAGAGATCAAAATACACTTAAACACTACAGTAACTGGGTTTTCGTTCTAGGGTATGACTTTGACACTTTTTTAACCTTATGTGTCCTATTTTCTGGTTTTGCTTCATATGCTGAGAAAGAAAATATAAAACTGCAATAATATTGTTTACTGATATAAACACAAGAGCCATCTTTAATAGTTAATACTGCAACCCTTTTAAAATCTGAGCTTGTTTGTTATACTTTAGACATTTTAAGGCTTGAATAGCTCCTGGATAAATAAGGAAGACATGGCTTAGTCCACACTGAAAACACTGTTCTCATATTAAACATTTTCCGTCCCCATCCAGATTGTTTTCTAAAAATTTTTCATCCACTCAAAGTACCAAAAACATGTGAATCTTTCATATTAGGCATTCAAGGTTTATCAGCCATGAGTGCTAAAGTACATCGAAATGCCAAAAGCACAAGGAGAAAGCCAACCAGACTTCTTTGTGTGGACAGAAGAGGAAGTATAACTGCTTTTAAAGACTACAGACGAGTATAAGGTTGCCAAAGCCTTAGCAAATATAGACTGAGAGTCCTGCCAAAACAAATACAGATAAATATTTGCATGTTTCAAGGTGCAGTATCCATTAGCTGATGTAGAGAAGTTAGAAACATACTATCCCCACATTAAAAATGAAGTCACAGGGTCAGTGGTTAATCAAATGACAATAATATATCTGCCTTTTCAAAAAGCTTTGCTTTCCCATCCACATTGCTACGCAAGACCTGATATTTTCAAATTTCTATACTTTTGAGATCAGCTTCAAAACTATTAGCTTTTGGTGGTCAGAAATGACATTTCAATGTCAATGTAAGGCCAAAATAAATGAAAAAAGATGCATTTTGTAAATTTACCCATGTTAATGTGGATTAAGTCTCACACATTGATTTTATTTATTCTCTAAACTAAAAGCTTACCTTTGAATTGTTAGGGGAAGCACAGTTTGATTAGCTAGATTCCTTGTGAGAACAAAATATCTTCAAAGTATTAAAGCAGTTATTGATCTGGCTGGATCACTTTCAAAGCCTTACCTCATTATGTGTACAATCAATGATGCCATTCCAAAATCTTCATGGAGATGGTGCTTTAGTTCAGCCGAAATACAAGTTATGGAATCTTACGTACATTGTCAGGCATGCATATTCAATTCAGCATTGTTGATGGCCTTTAACACTGGGGACAGGTCAAGAACCAACCCTCAATGTAGTGCTGGTCCACTGCAGGGTATACTTCATCACTTGTATTTTGGAACAATTTTAACTTGTTAAGGTTTATTCTTTTTCTCCTCATACCCACTTACATAATTCACTAAATATTCCTGAATGAAAGTTTCAGGAAAAATAAACAGTAACTATTGTTCTTTCTTTTTTATTTTAGAAGAGATTTGCAAAAAAAAAAAAATTTCAAAACAAGAATTTTTTAATATTCAAATGACCTTTTAGGAGAACAAAAACAATCTAACATAGTAAAAATCTATATGTACAAATGAGAAGAGAATGACACAAATTCAAGGTATTGGGAACAGATCTAAGCTCCTCCCATAGCCCCTTCTTTTAATAATAGTTTACCATTAACCCCTCCCTTTCCACTGTGTTTGTCACATCAGAGAAGTGTCTGTCACATTATGCAAGAAGTGGGAACTAAAAGAGGAGCATTCACCTCAGTGGGCCCTCTAACTATTACTCTTGCCTTTTACAGTGTATTTGGATTTCTGGATTTTTGTCTTGTTTATGAAGCTATCTCATCTTAGTGTATTTTCCTCCCTGTGTTTTCACCTCCTGTCTACTGCCTTTTAAAATAATCAATATTAAAATGAATATTATTGCTTTACTTGACTTTTGGCTCTCTACCTCTACTTCATACTTGGCTCCGTTATCAGCATTTTTCTTAGTAGCTCATAAGAATCCACCTTCTCAATATGTATAATGTCAGCTGGCACACATAATGTGAGCTATTAGGTTGAAGCAGTAACACATTAAGAAATAGTGCACCACATGACTTGTATGTGTAGTGGGTCTACACAGGCATTAGACTACACCAATAAAATTACTGTAGCTTTATCTAATACATCTTCTTGAATTTCCACAGTGTTTGTGGCCAAACCTAGCAGGACACCTTTGGCACCCATCCTTCACCCAGCACCAGCAGGAGAGTGTTCACTGTGCTGTAATAAACAAAACCACTTAACTGCCTACTGAGGACTGAACTGCATATTAATTCATGTTACAAAGCTGTCATATAATTTTGTTTATACTATTTACTATATTTTCTTCCTATGTGTACATTTATAATAATGCATTTTAATATTTTTGTGAAGTACAAAATTATTTCTGGTTTGTAAAAAGTGGCTGGGTAGGTAGACAAGTCTGAGACATTGAGAAAACGGTTAGAGTACCACCCTGGTAGCCTTGTTTAATCAAATAACTGAAATAACAGCTGATGATGGCTTAAAAAAAGCAAATAAAGATTGTGGATCAAGGCTAGCTGTGTGAATGAATCGTAGTAGCTTTGTCCTCCATATTTGTCAGGTTAACATCTGACACTACCGTTTAGAAATAAGCTGTTCTTATACTCTGAGGATTGGAAGGGGTGGAGCTTCATGGGTTGGCGGTGGGGTCAGTCATACCTTATTGCTATTTTTTTTCTTCACTATGGGGAAGAAAGGTAAAGATAGCATTACCGTCAGCATCCTCTCTTGTCACGGGGTTGTATTGCTTACCTCGTCATTGACATGAGGGTGGTCCTCAGGCACACATGCATGACATGTTTAACCCAGTAGAAATTCACCGGTAACCAAATCGCAACAGTTGTAAAATATTAGAAATGTAAATTGCAATGATTTCTACATGATAGTCTGCCATAGTGCCAAATGAGGACATTCACAATTATTAGAAATTATTTTCCTCTATAAATAACATTTGGGCAAGAAACAAAAGAGCACTAATACAGAGAAGTTCTTCAAGGTATGGTGTGCATGTCTCCATATTACTCTATTAGACAACTCTTTGCTATAACTTCTAAACAGAATTCTGCAAGACTACTAAGAAATTAGTTCACTCACTTTTTTGATTGTAGAAAATATTGTATCTGCTTTATGTTGTATTAATGGTTTGGAATTTTTTCAAAAACTAGAATAATGGTTTAATGCAAGTTCATTACTAATGTGATTGGAAACAGAAATGATTTGAAAATGATCTTCTTTAGTGGATAGCTTTTAGACATAAATGTTAAATTAATAAATTGTAACATATAGTAACAAAACATTCTCAGACTTGCTTGTTCCATTTAAGGGTCAGGGGGCCCAAAGCTTATCCCAGTGACATTCAGTCCAAGGCAGAAAGTAGCCAGGACAGAGCGTCATATCATTGGAGGGTTATCTCACACACAGACACTACCAGCTGGACTCAAATATTAACACGGCATATATGATTTTTCACAGGAAAAATCATACATACAGAGAGACAATTCACAAACACCACACATATAAGAAAATGACATGTGAATCCAGGATGCTGGTTGTGCAAGGCAACAACACTAACGACTGTCCAATATGCAACATTGGGACATTAACCTTTCTTATTTCTGATTTCCTCTTACTCCCAAATGAAATAACCTTCATTGTTTTCATTGTTGGCTGCAAAAAATGCTTAATTACAGTATGTCTGTAGGGCTGAATGTGCAGTTCCAATGGAAGGGGTTCTTGTCCAAAGATCTTTTCTCTAAGCAATGTGCTGAAGCAATTAAAAAAGCAAACAAAATACTAGATTATATCATAGAAACTACTGAATATTAGTCAAGGGATGGTATACTCGAACTATATAATGCACTAGTAAGACTTCATCTTGAATTTTGTTTGTAGTTCTGGTCACCACAGTACAAGAAAGATACAGCAGTACTTGAGGCTGTGCAGTGGAGAACAACCCAGTGCACCCCAAGACATAAAGACATGTCCTACTCTGTCTGAAAATTGAACCTGCTTAGTCTCGAGCAGAGGAGACTGCTTGGTGACCTAATTATAAAATGAAAATGCATTCTCTCCTTTGCAATTTCATTTTCAAAGTCTATGTGCAAAAATGAAAATGAAATAACCACATTTGCCATTTCATTTTCAGCCTGAACTGCAATGAAGCTGCAAAAATGAAAGTAAAAAGCATTTCCACTTTGCATTTTCATTTTCAAGTTCTCAACATACAAATAGCAGGGGCCTATGGGCGGGGATTTGTACCTCAATTTCCCACAGTTCTCTGTTCTTTGTAGCTGTACAGCCACTTTGATTGATAGAATACTTCTCACTTCGACTATGTTTAATTCACATGATGTTGTTTTTTTCACCCCTGCACTGCAAGCTTCACAGCGAAACCGTCTCACAAAATCCGAAAACCATGCACAGTATGGAAAGAGATAGAAGCAATCTGGGAGCTCATCCAACAAAGTGAAGGTCTCCCAAAATGTTTTTCTTAACTTGCACACTATTATTTTTTCATATACCTCTTTTCTTTGATAAAATTGGATAAGAAAGGTGATATAACAATAAAACGTGTTACAATAAGATCAAGGCTATTCATTCAGTCAATAAATTGTGATTGATCATGTTGCAGCAAATTTTAGTTTTTCCCAGGTAATAAACTGAAAAACGATGTAATAAATAATAACAATATGCATAAGGTAGCAATCATGCATTAGCTCATTCTCAACAAGAATCCCAGAGCCACATTGCAGTAAGTAGTAGTGTGGTTAAATTCTCTTAAACATGTCCAACCAACATGGCACCAGTTACCACTTTTCCAAAGCCACAGAATTGTATTAAAATATAGAACTTCACTGTATTTCACAGAAACCACAAATCACCTTACCTGATATAGTTACCCCTTGTTTCTGTGCTCTAATTACTGGAAACCTTTTGGAATATCCTTATTACTTAAACCAGCAAGCTGTGAGAATTGATCCATGGCAGAAGTTACATCCTCCACATAATTTAAAGGATTATGAGCGATGAGTGAGCGATCAGGGTTCCTGATGACTTATCTTTCCTTCTACAGAAATTGTGTCTGTAATGACTGAGGAAGACTTAATAAAGTGTATGATGATAATATTGCACACTATTAAAGATGCATCTTTACAGCATATTCATTATTAAAAAGTACTAAAAATTGCAAACTGGAGTCACAGAGTTTTGGAAAAATAAAACAGTTCACTTATACAAAAGAGACACATTCCATAATTCATATGAAAACCAGTATTACATAAAAGAATGAACTGTAGTACTTGTACAAGTTACTGTTCAGTTCAAATTGATTAATAAACTGGCTGGAAAGAAAGTTGTCAACCATAGGGGTATATGAGCATTGAAAATGTCTGTGTTATCCTGATGTGGTGCTTTAATGCATGTTGTTTAGTGGGTCATTTTTAGCTGTTCTTATGCTGTATGGGGTAAATATCAATATGAAATGTAATGAATATGAATATAATGTTATACAGGACAGTTAGTGAGGTAATTCCTTTACATAATTGATGTTTTCCTAGCACCTTAGAAAAGCATGACAACTGTTTCTTTCTTTCTCCTATTTCTCTTTGATGCCTTCTTTCCAAGTGATGTTCAGTTTTTCTTTTTACTACCCTAAAGGGGACTGTTTAACATCATACCCATGGTTTATTGTTATTGTTATTATTGTATTAGGATTTACTATGCATATCCTGGACCACTTTCTAACACCATTCCCTGGGTTTATTATCTTAATACTTTAAGATTGCTGAAGATTATATATTTTATACTTATAGTTTGTTAATGATTATATTTTAGGCATATAGTATTTAGACTATATTGGCAATAGATATCTCTACTTTTTAATCCAGAATTTCAAAAGATCTCTGGTCTCAGAATTAATTTGAAAAAAAGTGTGCTCTTTCCAGTGAATTCTCAAGCACACAATATTAAATTGGACACCTTCCCTTTTATCATTGCAGATCAGTTTAAATACCTAGGGGTAAACATCAGAAGTAAACATAAAGCTCTTTATCAACAAAATTTCACCGTCTGTATGGAAAAAATTAAGCAAGAGTTGCATAGATGGTCAACCCTTCATCTCACTCTAGCTGGAAGAATTAACGTTGTTAAGATAAATATCCTTCCTAAGCTTCTCTTTTTATTTCAAAACATTCCAATATACATCAAGAAATCATTCTTTAAGCAATTAGATTCAACAATAACCTAATTTATTTGGAACTCAAAACATCCATGTATCCAAAGAGCGACCCTACAAAGACCTAAGGCAGAAGATGCCATTGCTCTACCCAACTTTCAGTTTTATTACTGGGCAGCAAACATACAAACTATAAAAACCTGGACACAAATAGATGAACATATACAGGCTTGGTCCACAATAGAAGTAAAATCCTGCAGTACTTCTTTATATTCCCTGCTTTGTGCCCCAATAAATGCAAGTTATCACCAATATACTAATAACCCAATTGTGCTTCACTCACTCAGAATATGGAACCAATGTAAAAAGCATTTTAAGATGGAAAATCTTTTATCTGTGGCACCTCTGAAAGAGAACCACCTCTTTCAACCCTCGCAAACATATGCAGTTTTTAATATCTGGAAAAGATTTGGTATTAAATTGCTTAGAGATCTTTATATAGACAACATATTTGCATCCTATGAACAATTACATTCCAAATTTAACTTTCCAGCCACACATTTCTTTCACTATCTTCAAATTAGGAACTTTGTTAAACGGAACCTGCCCGATTTTCCTCATCTTGCACCCTCCTCCATGCCGGAAAAAATATTGCTCAATTTCAAGGACTTAGACACCATCTCTGCAATATATAAAATTATTCTGCAGTCCCTCCCTTTTAAAGATCCAAAAGGACAATGTGAAAAAGATCTCTTAATCAACATATCAGAAAAGGAGTGTAAAATAGTAATACAGAGACTTCACTCGAGCTCCATATGCGCAAAGCATACAATTATTCAACTCAAAATTATTATTATAAAACTGTCCAAAATGTTTCCAGGGCAAGATCCAACCTGTGAACGCTGCAATCAAGTCCCAGCTTCACTGGGTCACATGTTCTGGGCCTGCACCAAATTAACATCATTTTGGACCAAAATTTTTAAGTGCCTTTCAGACAGCCTTGGTGTCACAATCCCTTCTAACCCACTAACAGCTGTGTTTGGTGTTCTTCCAGATGGGCTTAAAGTGGAGAAGGACAAACAAACTGTGATTGCATTCAGTACACTATTGGCACGCAGACTTATTTTACTAAACTGGAAGAATCGTAACTCTCCTCTTTTAAGTCAGTGGGAAACCGATGTTCTATACTATTGAAATTGGAAAAAATCAAATAATCAGTTAGTGGATCTGTACAGAATTTTTTCAAAACCTGGCAGGATCTAATCAATAATATTTTAGAATAAGCTCTTAATGCACCAAGGAAGCAATTCTCTCCGCATTTCTTTTTCTTCTCCATTTATCTCTATTCCCCTATTAAACTCATCAATTTAGGTATGTTTACAAGCCTTAAGTTTT
>JANRMT010062791.1:79307508-79323005 GCA_026402145.1 Polypterus bichir lapradei | reverse complement strand
ATTTGTGTGGAATGATTACAATAAAATTAATAAAATTAAAAAAAAAAAAGAAAGAAATATTGAATAAAACGACTTCCATAAATTTAATGGCATACCTCTGGCCATTATAAATGATATACTCCCAAAACATATAACTGATAAAATTAGAGATTAAGGAAAAAAAATATAAATAAACAGACAAGCATACAAGGTTGTTTAAAAATGTATTTATACACAGCAAGCTATCCCTGTGCAAAATACCTAATACATACATTTTGCAAATTTAACTAAAAAAAGAGAAATTGTCAAAATTTACAGTATTTAAACCGCCAAAATAACCAAAATAATGAACCTTCAGAACTTAGTATTGTCATTACCTTTAGCAGACATTGTGGTATTGTTTTTCATTGCACATCACTGTCACTATAATGTCTGCAAGCTTTAACATGAAAAACTGAAAACCCTTGAAAACTTGGGAAAACTATCCATTTGTATGTATATAGATATTTATATATGTTTATTTATTTTCATATACAGTACTGTGCAGGCATCTTAGGCACCTTCAATTTTTTATGAAAATGTTAACTTAGATGTTTATTTTTGGTTTTCTGCATTAGCACCTCAGTAGAAAACAGTAAATGTCAAATTTTCAAAAAATCCTCCAAAAAAATAAATGTTACACAGAAATGTTTGTATTTTGTTAAAGAAAGAAACATATTAAGTAATAGACCACTTTTCAGACAAAAATATGATTACTTTGTAGGTCTGTAGCCCAGTGCATGATTTAACAGAGATAACAAAGAGGTGCTAATGAGCTGACTGGACCAAACTGATTCATTCTCTGTATATTTCCTTGTTTCAAAGATTTTACATGATAAGTGAATTAGCAATGTAAAGTGGCCCTGTAAGTGTATATATGAGTACTTCCAGTGAATGCAAACCCACCCAGGTTGGTTTCTGTCTTGCCATCAGAAATGCCGGAGTAGACTCTGGTTCCCCATGGATCTGAATGGGATAGGCAGGGTAAAAAAATGAATGAAAAATCAAAGCAATCTTAAACTTTATTTAACCAGGCATAGTACGGGCAGAAAACATTTGTAGAATGTTTTGTTTTTTTTCAGTTAAATGTTTTATAATGTCCATCTTTGTTTTGTATAGTTTTAATTCCTTACCAGTGGCTGATGAAGTCGATGTTCAAGCATTATTATGAACTTTGAGGTGCAGTGCTGAAAAGTTCTGTTCTCACATCTGCTTAAGTCATCAGCTGCCATAATTTATCATGGTAAATGTGCTGCAGAACAGTGAGGGTCATCATCTGTCAATCCTGAATTAACTTCCCCTTCTGTTTTATCCCATCTTACAAATTTCTGGGGTCAATAGATGGTAATGTTTATTTGAGCTCAGTCTGACAGTTTGCAGTCTTGTGGTTTTTCATTCTTATGGTTACTTACATCCACACCTCACAAATGGTACAAGATAAACGCTTCTTTGTCTTTCACCATGTTAAGTTGTCATGCTAAATTGTGTGTATATTCAATTAAACGTTTTACCAAAGTGGCTGTAAGGCCAGCCACAGGCCCGATGGATGAACAGCGCACTAAAGGTAACTTGTAAATATACTTAACAATGAAAGTGGAGATAAACAGTTACAAAAAAATGCAAAACACAAAAAAATAATTCCCACTAGGTCAGTCTCTCCCAAAAGACTTTAACAGATTAAATTAAGAAACTTCACCACTCAACATATTGCTGGTAACCCTATTTGCACTTGGAATGCCATATCAATAAAATGTTTTCTAATTTGGGCACAAAAAAAAGAGGTAAGAGGTATATATAATGAAATCTTATAAAACAGCAAATATGCTTCATTAAATATTCTAGCAAGAAAACATATGTACCATATATATAAAAATACAGATGTAATTTCATTCATTCCTTTACCTTCCAGACTTGCTTTTTCCAATACAGTTTATTAAGGTACTGACGTCTAACCAGGCAGCATTGGCCCGGATAAAAGACCAAGGATTGGGACAACAATTCATTTCAGTAGTTTCACTATTTGTAGCTTGTCATTTAAATGGAAAATTGAAAATCATAAGCATCTTTGCAAGCATAAAACATTTCTTGACTCTGATTAATGATAACCAAAAAGCAACAGTCAAAATCAAATATGAAGAAATAGAAAACTCCTAATCTGCAACATTGGTCAACAAGTCTTTATTCTACCAACTTATCTATTTAATCTGTATGGCAAATATATCACAATGAAAATATATATGGTAAAAAAACCAATAATTTTAAATAAAAAACCCTTTTTAGGGAAGGTTATTTGAAAAGGTAGATAAAGTATAAGAACTAAACACATGTTGTCTGCTTTAAAATAGACCAAAATTATATCAAGCAACTTCTGCTAAGTCCATCAGAGTAAAAATAAAAAGTGAAAACAGCAATTATTAAATAATTAATCTTCAAAACAGTTGACACAACTGGTTGGTTAGCACTGTTGCCTGACAGCTTAAGGAAGCCGAGTTAGTATTCTGGGCTGGGCGCTGTCAGTGTGGAGTTTGCACGTCTTTTACATTTCTATATGTTGGTTTTCTTGCTTTTTTCTCCCCACTTAATAAAGACATGCAGAATGTGCAGCTCAGATTAATTGGTGACTTTAACTTGGTGGCTGTCAGTTGACCTTAGGAGAGTGAATGTATGCTTAATTGTATCATATGATGGACTAACATCCCATCCAACTTTGATTTCTTATAAGACATGAAGCTACAAGGATAGGTTGCTGCCTCTCAAGGTCTCACAATCTGAATAGGTGGGTTTGAAAAATGGATTGATCAATGGATGCATTCAATCATGCTCATAACAAGGACTACAACCACAAAAGGTAATGGTTCCTCCTTGTAATAATAAAATGCACTGACAAACCTTGGCAAACAACAGAAATTCAGAGATGATGTACTGACAACAAAAACCTGATGAGTAGGACTATGAACACATGCCTAAGAAAACAAAGCCATAAATGAAATTGAGCGAAACAAAGGTGACAAAAAAGATCCTTTTTAACTGTATTGCTGAATCCATGGACTGCAAGATGATTACATAAGTAAATAGATCAGGTATTTTCAGAGGAGACAAATCATGCATACAATATATTGGAAAACCTAAAATCTATTCAGAAAAGTGTTCATTTAAATTATGTAATGTGCCTTTGAATATTACCTATGAATATAAGAAAATCTGTAGTCATATCTTATTATCCTAAATAACAAAAACAGCCTGCAGTTATATGGTTGCAGAAAAATAAGGGACACAACATAATAAAAGTACAATGATAAGAGAATCATGAATGATCTATGAACAGTTTAGTAGGGGTCTGAAGACTACATTGATGTACAATATAAAATTAAGAACCATGTATTACCTCAAGACTTTTTAAATGTATGATTTTTAGAAAACAGCTGTGATCCATTTTTGATGCATTATACAATATTCTTTATAACAATTAGTGATGAAGAAAGTAAATACGGTATGTTGGAATATTGCTTTATCTACAATTAATGTAACAATAAACTGTAACTCTGCAAGATCTGTTTCTAATTAAAATCAATAAAAATATTTAAAAAAACTTCGCAAGATTGTAATCACATAATTTCAATGTCTTTTGCTCCCTTAATATATCATCACTAATTGAAAATAAGGCAAACAGGAGGAATGGGCTGGATTGCAATATGATCTGGCTAGTACAAGGACACAAGAAATATAAATGGAGAGTCTTAAGAGAAAAGCCATTGGGAATCTCAATGAAAAATACATATGACAATAACAGATAAAGCATTTGGTTGCTCTGGATAGTTATATACAGTATTCTGCGTTTCATTCAGTGTTGGGGCATACTTTATTATTATGACGTTTTTAAGTCTGTGTAGCCAGTTTAAATGTAGGATTTTAAGATTAAATCTTAATATCTTGTTTCTTATTCTTCTTCATCTTTTACCACTTTAATGTGAGTTCGATGTGCTTGATTAACCTTCTCCAAACAGCTTGGTCCATCACTTCCTCATCAGTCAGGCCCTTTTCCTTCAGATCTTCATTTACTTTCTTTATCCATCCACAAACACTCTGGCCTCCCTCGCTTTCTCTTCCCCAGTACTTGCATTTCCATTACCCATACATTCACTGTCACTCCTCATCACATATCCGTACCATTCATATCATTCTACTTTCCTTTACTTTCTTAGATATCTCTCTCAATTTTGTTGTACCTCTGATTGTCTTATTTTTTTTGTAACTCCACACATCCATTTCAACGTTCTCAATTCTCCCTCATCTAACTTACTTTTCCTGTGCTCCCTTTACTGGCCGTGTCACAGCTCCATATGTTACTGGTGTTACAACTGTCTTAAAAACCTTACCTTTAACCTATGCCTTAATTCTTTGTTCACACAACACTCCTGATACCTTCTCCCAATTGTTCCATCTACACTGGATTATCTCTGCCTGTAGTTTTCCATCTTGGGCCACAACTGATCCTAGATATTTAAATGTATAAACTCTTTTCAATAGCCTTCCCTGCAGCTAAACTTCTGAATCTGAATCGAACTTCATCATTAAACTTCATATGTTCTGTCTTTTCCTATTTATCTTCAACTATCAAAATACCCGTGCTTCGCAGTAGAGAAGTAGTGTGTTAAAGAAGTTATGAAAAAGAAAAGGAAACATTTTAAAAATAACATAACATGATTGTCAATGTAATTGTTTTGTCACTGTTATGAGTATTGCTGTCATCAAGGATTTGATTATCATTATTTCTTTCAATCAGGTTCGTATTTGGAGGACGTGTTGTGTTCAAGTTACATTCCGTGTTTGTCAACCTTTGTAAAGATAACAGGTTTCATTCATCGAAGTGTTCACTACCCAAATCGGTACTCGTCAATCTAAGATGTTTAACAGGCATTCCCGGTATTAAGTTGTGGATTTGCCTGTGAATATTTAGCGGCAGTGTGTCTATGAACTTGTGGATTAGCCCGCGAGTATTTAGTGGCAATGTCTCTATGAAGTTGTGGATTAGCCCGCGAGTATTTAGCGGCAGCGTCTCTATGAACTTGTGGATTAGCCTGTGAGTATTTAGCGGCAGCGTCTCTATGAACTTGTGGATTTGCCTGTGAGTATTTAGCGACAGCGTGTCTATTAACTTCTGGATTTTTCTGCGAGTATTTGGCGGTAGCGTCACAAAGTTTTTTCCGTCTAGCTGCATCAAAAAATGTACCATGATGTCTGACACGCCTCCTTTTTACTGTTTTCTCACAGCTTGGATTGCTGCTGTCATAATCAGTTTGAGTTTCATGGTTTGTTTCAATTACGTTAGTATTTGCAGGACTTGTTGTGTTGAAGTGACATTTGGCATCTGTCAAGCGTTGTAAGCATACAACTGGCCTCATCGATAACTTCGCATCCAGCTATTGATAGTTTAAACATTCATAAACATCAAAGTGTCCACTACTCAAATCATCACCTGTGAATCTAAGATGTTTAAGAGGCATTGGCGGTTCTGCAAAGGTGTAAAATATTTGGCCATTTCGGTACACTTGAAAGCGACAACCAAACAATTCAGCGGCAGCCATCAACTCACATGCAGAACCATAGGTGAAGGGCTTAAGCATTTCACTCTTATAGTGCTCCTGTGTAGTATAATTATCTCCTGTACCATCATCAGTCCACACCTTGAACCTGTCCCAGTCATTCAATACATAAGACTCAATGTTCCTCTGGATATCAAGATTGAGCCTGATATGGCTGTGCAATATATAACACAGAGAATGGAAAAGGCAGGCGCCATCTCCGGGCATGGAAACCACTCGATAAGTGACAGTTCTTTGATCGATGGTGATCACCTCGATAGACATCTCACCACCCAAATCGCTACTCGTGAATCTAAGATGTTTAACAGGCATTCCCGGTATTAACTTGTGGATTTGCCTGCGATTATTTAGCGGCAGCGTGTCTATGAACTTGTGGAATTGCCTGCGAGTAATTAGCGACAGCATCTCTATGAACTTGTGGATTAGCCCGCGAGTATTTAGTGGCAGCGTCTCTATGAACTTGTCGATTTGCCTGCGAGTATTTAGCGACAGCATGTCTATTAACTTGTGGATTTTTCTGCGCGTATTTGGCGGCAGCGTGACGAAGTTGTTTCCGTCTAGCTGCATCAAAAAATGTACCACGATGTCTGACACGCCTCCTTTTTACTGTTTTCTCATAGCTTGGATTGCTGCTGACGGACGGCCTTATATGGGCAGGCAGTCAATTACGTGGGAGGCGTGGGGATGGGGGACGCAATATAGGCAGGCAGCCAACTATGTGGGAGGCGTGGTGATGGGGGACGCAACTCCGCCTCACACGGCGACTGAGCTGCAGGCTATGGATGTATATATGTACGTAAGTAGGATTCAATTATGAAAGTTACGCGTAGAATTTCAAAATGAAACCTGCTTAACTTTTGTAAGTAAGCTGTAAGGAATGAGCCTGCCAAATTTCAGCCTTCTACCTACACGGGAAGTTGGAGAATTAGTAATGAGTGAGTCAGTGAGTCAGTCAGTCAGTGAGGGCTTTGCCTTTTATTAGTATAGATTCTCTATCTTCCAAAGCCCTTTGCAAATTCTTCCAACTGTATCTCCATTTTCTCTTTTCAGGTACTACACAACACAATGCCATCAGAAAAAAGCATACACCAGGGGATTGGCCTTTTATCCAATGACTCAACACTTCCATAACTAGATCAAAGAGGTAAGGACTTGAAGAAGATCCCTGGTGCAGACCTACTCTAATTGGGATCTTGTCTGTTATTCCAATACTACTTTTAACCCAAATCCTCACTTCCTCATACATATCCTTGACAATCCTCATATTCTTCTCTGGTACTTATTTCTCTCATGCGCCTACAGACCTCTTGACGTGGCACTCTAACATAAACCTTCTCCAAATCAATAAACACCATATACAATCCTTTCTGTTTTTCTTGATGTTTCTCTATGATCTGTCTCAGTGCAAATACTGCATCAGTAATTCTTCTCCCTGGCATAAAACCTAACTCCTTCTACCCTATGCCCTATGGTAGTCTCTTTCTTAGGCCTTCTCTCTATATCCCTTTCCTAAATTTTCATTGCATGTGTCATCACCTTTATCCCTCAGTAGTTTACACAATCCTGAATATCATCCTTCTCCTTATAAATGGGTACAATCACACTATTCCTCCAGTCCTATGGTATTCACTCCTGCTCATAGATCTTCTGCATTAGATCCCATAACACATCTACTCCCTCTTCTCCTAAACTTTTCTGCACTTGTAGTATTTCATCTGGTCCTGTTGCATTCCATTTTGCAAGTCTTAATATCTTGTTCCTAACAAAACAAATTTCAAAATGTTAATTTCTACTTTTTAATAGTGTAGCCTGACTTAAACATAATCAAATTCCATTCTGCTATATATGTACTCTGTAGAACAATGGCAAGGACTTGTTCATTTAGTACTCTCTCCCTGGGTTTGTGCATGTCTGTCAGCGTTACCGGTAACCTCTCACCTGACATTTCACATTGACAATACCTGTTTTTATTTTATTTATTTACTGCTGGTTATGTATCTGTCTGATGCAATTTTTAACATTTCAAAAGCGCATGCGGTCTTATTTTTGGTTAAAATAATAACTGAGGAACTGCAAGACCAGGGTTAGCCACCATTACTGCAATGAAAAAAGTAGCTTCATATCAAGGCTGAACAAGAGCATTTTACAACATAATACTTAAGTAGATGTGTGACAAAAATTGTACAGAAGCAGTGAAGAGAGGATTGAAATACAATTTTCTAAATTTGGTTTTCCAATTCTGAGTTACAGGGTGTTGAAGTTTTTCTGTGCAGCAGTGGTGTCAAGATGTGAATCCACCATATGTGGCAGAAGTTGATCACTGAGCAGTTTCACACACACACACTCATACTCAAACTGGACCAGTTCAGAGTCAGCAAATAAACTGAGTTTCATGGCTTTGTGGGAGTAAATCAAAGAATGTGATGGAAAGCCTCAGTTCACTACAAAGTTCTGAAAGAGTGATCTCCAGACGTGTATTTTCATTTAAGGATCCATTTCAGGTCCTGTGAGACTAGCTGCGCATTCTGGCTATGCAGGTTCATGTTTGCTGCAACCAGTTCTTGTGAGTTCAACAAAGGATTGCCATTCAATTTCCTTTTCAGTTTAGTGTTAGTGTCAATGAGGGTCCTTATGCCACATTCTTTTTATCAAAAACCCCTGTTCAATTGACTCAGCAGCAATCATTCTAGATTTTTTTGTGTTACTTTATGTTTTGTTTTCTGGCACAATTTTACTATCAAGACAGTATAATCTTCTCAGTGTCTACAGTAGTAACAATTCTTCATATTGAGAGGTTTTGCACTAAGTAATGATTGTTTTTTTAGGATTTTTTCCTTTCATCTATGATGCAAATTGTTAGCATTATTAAATGAAATCAGTGAGTATACATAATTAATATTATTATGAATTTTCTTCCTTTTTGTGAAAATTAGTTACAATTTCAACTTTGTAGTCTTTGGGTAGATCTCCCATTTGAGCCTTACCCAGTTTACTGAACTACACCAGTAAAAGGTTTAAATATAACATATTTAGTTTCATTCAACCCTACTGATAAAGTTGTTTTTGTCACCTGGGTTGGTTTTTGAGTTTGCTGCCCACCCCCACACCCCTACAAAATAAAACATAATACATACCATACAAAAATGAAAATAACTAAACTTGTAACTACATTTAAAACTATTAATCACGATTGAGTTATTTCAATAATGACCCTGCATTCTTTTTTAATACTTCTTCCTTTGCCTTTTTCTTTTTTCTAAAATCAGCACTGCTGTCTTTTATTTGCTTCATCTTGAGATTGAGAGAATAATAAAATATTAAACACTGAGACTGAAGGGGTTGTCCCTTTCAGTTGGAATTAAGTCAATGAAGACAGTCTTCGATTTGGAGTAAGTCAGAGAACCAGTCAAGATTCGCATTTGTAAAATATAACTTTGCAGCATACATATTTGTAACAGTTTTTAAACATTAAAAATGGTGCAATTTTGGAATAGATAACACACATTAGCTTGCAAAAGCCAGATCAAACAAAATAGTCAAAAAAGTCTAGCACTAGCACCCTCCACCCCCCTAGCTATGCCAGTGCTATTCAATGCATCTTCAACACTTATGCCTAAAACACATCTCCCTCTATTATATTTTAAAATCTATAAATATGAAACTTGTATTCACTTATATTTGATGTCATGATCTGGTTTCTGGATTTATCTTTACTTGGTTTTCTGGTTTAATAGAATTCTTGCTTTGTTAACAACTCTCGGCTTTGGTAAAAGATAGGATGTACCTTTGTATGGAAGCCGAGAGAGGACATAAATATCGTTATGTTTTTAAATTGTTTCCTAGAGATAACAGACTAATTTTATTGAGATCTCAAAAAAACCAAAGATCTAGTTTTATTGAAATTATGAAATAATTGTATCTAACATTTAATGTTTAGCTTATTGATAGCCACATCCTGTTTGAAACGGCAGAAGAGCAGAACTGTTTTGATCAGCGTGTCACATTTTTGTTCAATCAAGGCCTGGCCCAGGCTGAAGTATCCGTCATTTAAGAAGACGGTTAGCAAGGTTTCAGCTGTATAGTATCTAAGCGAGCCTGATGCCAGGAGCAAAGGTTAAGTTTCATTTTCTTAAGATCGCGATAAAATTATTCTGTTATCTCAAGAAAACAAATTTTCATTTTCTTGACATCTCGATAAAATTAGTCTGTTATCTCGAGGAGACAATTAAAAAAAATAACGATATTGCACGTCCTCTCTCGGCTTCTGTACCTTTGGTTAAAGAAGAACTTTTCTTTTGATAACATATGATGACATGATGTTTCTTCTGATAATGTTTCAGCTTCTTGCCATGCAGGCTTTTGTTGCTTGTCCCTGCACAGACAATAACACCTTAGACATTCAATTTATTTTTTCTTTTGTAAATACAGGGGTGAAATACTTATTTAGTTCATTTGCCATTTGCAGCTCATGATCATTGATTTCTAGGTGATGTTTTACTGATGTTTATACTCAGTTTATTACCTTTTTTGGTTTCCTGATAAATCTCCAGTACTAGTTTGATCACATGTACTGACAAGGAATACAAAGTTGAACTGTCATTAGACTGCATGGCTCTACTTCTGTCTTCCCTTCCTGTTGGATTTGAGTCAACACTTGCTTTGTCATTTTAACACCCCATACAGGTGCTACTACTTTTTGGATTTTACTTTGTTCCTTATATATAAATCTATATTTTTAAAGTAACACTTTATACTTTTTCACTTAGCCTCAGACAGTACATCAATTTTTTAATTTATATCTTAATTTCTTATTTAATTATCAGTATATTTACATTTTCATATTTTCATTCTTCAAATTTTGAATACTTACCAGAGGAAGGATAAAATGACATAACAGTTAATTCAAAACTGTGTCAAGCCAAATAAATAAAATGCTGTTCTGGAACAGTATGCAATATATAAGGAAAATGAACTCAGACTGAAGAAAGTAAAGAGGATATAAATCATGAGACTAAAGAATTGCAGAAAAACCTCCAAAAGCACCCAATGTTTGGGTGAGTTTCCCCATGGTTGTTTAGGTTTCCTCCCACAGTCTAAAGACATGCAGGGTAGGTGGGGTGTTAAATTGGCCCTAGCTTGTGTATGGGTAAGTGTGTGTGTGTGTGTGTTCATTCCTGTGATGAACTAGTGCCCTGTCCAAGGATTGTTCTTGCCTTCTGCCCACTGCTTGGTGGAACTGGTTCCAGTTTCCCAGCAACACTGCTCAGGATAATGCAGGTTTAGAAAATAAATGGAATCACAAAGAAGAAGCAGTCAGGTATTCACCATCTGAATCAGTAGAGCAGACATCAAATGAAGGTCCCTCAATATTCACCTTCAACTTTCAACATTGACTTTAAAATGGCAATCTTTATATCCAGGGAAGAAAGATGTCAGTGAACACACAGATAATAAAAGCAAACAAATAAATGAATTATGAATAAAGAAGCAAATAACCTTTGGTCATGAATCAATGAAGGATCAATTCTGATTCTTGCTGATATTTGGATTTTACGTTTTTAGCAAATAATGAATACATCAGAGAGAAAAATAATTAATTAATTGATACAAATAATAACTGAATTAGCCAGAGGGTGGCATTATGGCACAGCAGATAGTACTGATGCTTTACTATACTTTGAATCTGGAAGTACAGCTAGTTCAGAAACAATCTATCTACAGAAATGTTGCCATTTTCTTATTTTTTAAACCTAAATATATTCATTCATATTCATTTACTCCAATCCAATGTCATAGTGGTGGAAGTAAAGTCAATTTTATGACAGCTTTTTAAGTCTTTAATTTTGGTTGCATGGGAGATTTCTGAAAAGACTCTATAAAGTTTTAGTTTTTATTTATTTAGCAAAATACATGGCATACTGTGCACCATTTGATTTGGTGTCTATTAACTCAGCAGGAATGCAAGAATAAAAGCAAAGTGAAAATATCTTCATTATGTGCATCAGTGGCATTCAAAACCATCTGCAGTTGTTTTCAGAAATCCTCCTAGTGTCTGTTTACTGATGTTAATCAGGACAGCTGAAATTCCTTCCATTGTGCTCTTCAGTAGTGTGTGAATTGATTCTCTGTACAACTTAACAAAAAGATACGTCATACCTGGTATTATCCGTTTCCCCAATAATACTGCACAATAATCCCATGCTAAATTTCAGTAAAAATAAAATTGATCAAACACTAACAGGTACTTAAACATGTGCGTTTTTTTAATTCTCTCATTTGCTACTACCTCCAGGGGGTCCAGAGTGTGTCCTAAAACTGAGCTTGCCCTTTTAATTAACTTGTTATTTCAGTGGGCCTCTCTTGAAGTGATGTTACTGCCCCAGCACACCACAGTATAGAAAATCGCACTGGCCATGACAGAGTTGTAGAACACGTGAAGGATGTCACTTCCCAAATTAAAGGAATGCAGGAAAAGGAGTCTGCTCTGCCCTTTCTTATACAGTTCCTCTGTGTTCCAAGACCAGTCCAACCTGTCTTTAATGTGGACCCCTAAGTACTTGTAGGAAAGGATTTCCTCTACATCCACTTCCTGAATAGAGGCTCTTAAATGCAGCGACAATCAATAACCAGTTCCTGGGTTTTTGCAGACATGCAGACAATTCTGTTTACCAGTTTTCCAGTTGACACCTACAATCTGTTTCATTCCCTTTATCAAGATGACCTACTAGCTACCACCCCATAATTACAGAATCATCTGAGAATGTCTGCAAGTGACATGACCTGGTGTTATATTTATAATGTCAGGTGTAAAGATTGAAGAGATACGGAGACAGGACTGTTCCTTGTTAGGCACCAGTGTTGTTCACATCCATATCAGAAACTCAGTCATTGAGCCTCACAAACTGTGGTCTTCCTGATAGTCCATTATCCAGAACACCATATGCTTATTTACCTGCATACCTCTGAGTTTGCTTCTTAAGAGGGATGGCTAGATTGTATTGAAGGCACTGGAGAAATCAAAAACATAATGCTCACAGTGCGTCCACCTTTGTCCAGGTGAGAATAAGCCTTGTGAATTTGACATCTCCATTATAACCTCTCTCCTTCATACTCCATATAGCCTGTACTTTAAATTGGACCAACCTCAACGCACATGCAAAATTTCTTTTAAAATTTTTTTTTGACATTTTTGTGTGATTGGCGGGAAAACAAACATACATACCAAAAACTTTAGATTTTATTAATAGAGATTGGTCTATTTCTTCTTGGTTAGAAGGATCTTTGGCTTTTTGGTAATAGTCTCACCTTTCAGTTTTTGGGCCACAATGCTGTTCTGCCAATGAGAATTTGCCTTATATTCACTTTTTGATAGTTCAGTTATTGTGATGTAGCATAATAGCTTTTAGCTTACCTTGAGTGTCATATGGGTAACATGTAACATTTGCCAGTGATCACCTTTGAAGGCCTGATAAAATCATACAGTAATTGCTTCTTCCAGACTCCAACTTGACCTGCACTCTCAGGCCCAACATTAATTTAAATAGCCACTGCTTCCAGTGCTTGGACGGTCCCATGGCTAATATGATTCCAGTGCGATAGTTTTTCATCAACTGCAAACTGAAGACTAACATAGTTTAAAACTCAGTAAATACTCTTGCATGTCCCCCCATATCCAGTACCAGAGTTGTTCTAAATAGAGCTACTAGCTTTGGCCAAAGATGATCATTCAAAAGTAAAAGCACATTTTTTAGCAGCAATGGGAATCAAACATTTTGTATAGTTACTAATTAGTCTTTTACACCTGTTTTGAGGATTTTTTTTTTACCAAACCACATGATCTGCTCACATTTGTTGCCTGTTTTGCCATCCTATCCAAGTAGAGAGGGGGTTCTTAAAGTTTTTAATCAAAGGACTCCAATAAGGAAAATAGTACTGTACTGAGACCCAAGGAGAGGATTATTACCTTAATGATAGCTGAGCCCTACGTGGACAAATAACATCAGCCACATAATAAAAAAAGTAAAGGCTTTTGCTTCTATTCAAGCATATTTTTAATGTGAACATTTCTAAAAGAAAAAAGTGAAAAGCAAACATATTTCAAATTATCATTCAAAGCAGGGAGTAGATTTCTGAAGTAGATCACTGCCATTGTAAATGCTTTTGGTAAGCTTTACTAAAGCTTTGATAAAGCTGAAAGAAATTAAATCTTCTTTATAACAAGTGTGGCACAAGAATACGCTGGTTTTTGAAAGGGTAATGTAGAGCAATGTGATTTTGTTATTATAGTATATATTATATTTCTTTTTAAAGTCCAAAGAAGGACTGTAGAAAATAATTTTATGAAGTTAAAAGTTTTTCTTGAGTTGAATTTTGATCACTGCAATAGCAGTCTACTTCAACCACAGACAGAAGAAGTGTTAATATAGACAGAAGGCAGTTTTACAGGCGGGGGATTTTTCTGCAGTCAGAAGAGCAGACAGACACATTTTGCAAACAGAAAGGTCAAAATTTTAAACAGCAAGACTTTATTTTAGGAAAAGCAAAGTTTTGATGGTCATATTCAGGACTTTCCACTTGCAGAAAATAGACACTCTCAATGACAGCTCCTGTAATATTCCTGGTTGTATTAATTGATTTGCCACACCATTTACTTATATTTGCTTTTGCTTTTTGGCACATTAATAATATTTAAGAATGTTAAGTCAATAATGCTTTATCACAAGATTATTGTCTGCTCTCATTGCTTGCCTTGTTGGTATATCTTACCATCTGTAGCATACAATAAAACAGAAGACATCCTGTTATAGGAGAAGTGAAGCAGATATCCTCTAATAAGAGAAATGAAACAGTAGCAGTCAGTCCTGGGTGAAGTCCATAGTCCCAGCAGCAAGTTGCTTGTGACTGTGGATAAGAGATAAGAGAACAAGAATTGGGTTGGAGGACATATGTGTGAATCTACATAACAAGGAATCTGGGTTGTGGGAATAAAAATATGTACGTATTAGGGTAGGATCATCCCAAAACCCTTCCATATATGACATGAATGGTCACTCAACTTAATCACTTGACTCATAGTGCTAGAGAGTGGCAACATGTTGCATGCTCCTCCTCACAAACATCTGTGTTGTACTGAGATAAATAAGAAATAAAAGTAGTCAAAAATTAATCAATACAATTTATTTACCTTGTTTTAAATAACTCATTCAAATCTTTTCAAATGAGTTCTGCCATTCATTATACATTCTCCCATTCTTCTGAATGAGTTTGCAAATTGTTCAGCATGTCCAATTCACCAATTCAATAAACTAACTGCAAAAGTTATCTATCCCTAAAACTTTATGTGCTCTTTGTATTCTATATAGGTGCTAAAATAAATCTTTTTGAAGAATGTGGCAAATTGTCCATTTTAAAATGTTTAATGCTACCAACTGATTTCTATGCCATGGTCTCCACTCTACTGCCTGTCTCACTCTTTTGATATTTTCTGTTGTTCTTACAGCTCCCACTGGTCCAAAAACACATCCTAAATACCACCAGCAGACTGAACTCTACCAAACCATTTTAAAATTGTGCCACAAGATGGAATTTATCCTCTCCAAGCCACATTAAACTTAGTAAAAAAAATCTTCTTTGCTCCCTTGTTACAGATTTGGATTCAATGTATGCCATAAAAGCAAACATGTGATGAGACACCTACAAGTGTCTATGGCCACTGAAACTGAATTTGGCATACAGCATATGCATTTTTATCACTCTTTAATGTAATATTGTTTTTTATTAGTTTGCTGCTGCTGGAGTATGTGAATTTCCCCTTGGGATTAATAAAGTATCTATCTATCTATCTATCTATCTATCTATCTATCTATCTATCTATCT
>JANRMT010062791.1:79246240-79307498 GCA_026402145.1 Polypterus bichir lapradei | reverse complement strand
TCTATCTATCTATCTATCTATCTATCTATCTATCTATCTATCTATCTGCATTGCCATGGCACTATACAATCCCCCAGCATTTTCATTTACTCCCCATAACGCCCCTAAGCCCATCACATCCTTGTACCTCACCTGTCATTTTCATTTCAACATTTCAATCTAGTGCCACGGTACCTTTACCTTCTCTCTTCCTTATGCATATCTTTGCTGTCAATCATTTCAGTTTAATTGTTTCACAGGTTATTAAATTGGTGTTAGTGTCATGGCAAATTTCACAGAAACAAAAGCTCTCTGTGATATGTCAGCAACGTTCTTTATAGGCTGTACTTTGGATTGCATACTACCGCAGTGAATAGTAGATTAAACAGAGGGCGGTGTATCATTCACCACAGAATTTATGCTTGGACAAGCTTAACCAAGTTTACTACATAATTATTTGGCAACCCATCACAAATATGTGCCCAACACATAGTTTAAAGAACACTGAAGTAGAGATTATTTAAACAAAAAACAATAAGTCAAATGTCAGTATAACAAATATAAAGTTCTTATAAAAGTTCAGCAGAGTCATAGACATCTTCTTATATAATACGCTACCGTGGCTGTCCATTTATCTGTCCAGGATTTTAAATCATCTGTAGCTTGCAAACCGTTTGAGCTATTGACCTGAAATTTGGTACACATATACTACGTGATGTCTACTGTCCAGTTTTGGGGTAATGATTGAATGCAAAGGTTATTCCTCTTTTTATTTTATTCTAGAATCAACTCTCGGCAGTGGCTAGGAGGGCGGCCGTGTGGCGCATGCGTACAGGCGCTGTTCTCACCCCTATCACCTTCGCCATCACTTCCTCTACCTCTTCATATCTTAAATCGCTCTTGAATCTTGGCAGATTGAAGACTTAAGTGCCACCATAAGTGAAAAATTAAGGAAAACGTACTAAGTAATTGCAACACAAATACTGACTTAATCAGTTTTAACACGAAAAGATGCCAATGAAAGAAGAGAAGAAGCGGGCCTCAAGGGTGAAGAAAAGAAGTGCTGCTCAGGAAGCAGCAAGCACATCAACCTTTGAGCAAATGAATGCTAAATGGACAAAGAAAGAATATGAAAACTATGAATGCCCAAGTCAAGTATTAACGTGCAGTGCACCGTTACTGGTTTTCCCATATTTTCATAGAGCTGCTCTTCTGAGTCCAGGTTCATGTTCCAAACATTAACAGATCAGTGTTCCTGTTTTCTTCATATGCCATAGTTAACAGGGATATGGATGCTTTTCCAATTAATATAACTTTAATTGGTCTCAGGCACAGTACCACTCTGTTTCTTAGCCAAATGGGAAATTGCACCTTAATATTTCTAGCTCTTTTCTTCCAAGTTCAGTGTCGTCTGGCTGGAAGACACAGTTCTTCCTATTAATCTTATTGGTCTAAGCAACCCTCCCAGGGCTCCTGGTGTCCTTTTTAGGCATGTCTCCCTTGTGAAGTTCTTGGTCTGCCACTGAAAAGAGAAGGGAATGCTCAATTTCTGTTCCATGCATTATGGAAAATTGGTGGGAACTTGTACGATGTTATGCTAGTGTAAAAATGACCATTAGCTACAGCAAGATGCACGTGTTCAAAGAGAGTTCTAGAGATCCTGGTGTCCTGGCTTGGCTGGAAACAGATAACTAATGTTTTAAGAGAAACTGGGAGATGCGTGCAAAACAAAACAAATAAAATATAAATGAAATGACTGAAACCCAGACAAGGCATGAGAATCAAAGTCAAAAATCAGGCAAGATGTCAAAGCCAGGCAAGATATGAAGACCAATTAACAAAAGGAGAGTTGTTTTTGTGCTTAAAGGATTCATCCACAGATTGGATAAAGCTTGGTACAAACGCTGACCTTTTATCCTATTGTGCTGATGAACATGAGGCCATGAGCCCAGAAACCACACTCCTAAAATGCAGGACACGACCTGAATGACAGTTATGCAAAGTGGAGTCTAATATAGAAAAAGCAATAGGACCCTTCAGAAATTTAGAACTGATCGTGACACCTAGGATGTGGTCTTGGTGATATGTTGGACAACCTTTCAAAATCTTGATTTTTTTTTTCACTGTATATTATTTTCCCATTTGTAGACTTTACATTTGGGAAAAAACAGGTACAGTATAAAAATACCTTTTAAAAAGGTAAAAACTTAGAATGCTCCACCTTTGTATAGTAAAATCAGTTTTGACATTATTAGTGTATTTAAGTATTGACAATATTACCGGCTGTTTTATTGGATTCCACATTTTTTAGCAACTGGCTATACTTATCTAGCTAACTTAGCTTTCACATAAACTATTTCCTATTTATAATGATATATGCTGAAATACATACTGATATATTTATTGATATATAGTTTGAAAACTGCGGTGGGTTGGCACCCTGCCCGGGATTGGTTCCTGCCTTGTGCCCTGTGTTGGCTGGGATTAGCTCCAGCAGACCCCTGTGACCCTGTGTTCGGATTCAGTGGGTTGGATAATGGATGGATGGATAGTTTGGAAACTAAGGACTATTTTTGATGAAGCAAAGCTTTCAAGGCGACATCCTATTTCCTTCCTGATTCAATTAACTGTAAATGTATTATGGACTGTGCTGCCTTTTTCAGAAACAGCCATGAAGTCACTAGCTTATTCCACTACTTCAGTTACATAGGCATCTTAATCATGTCCTTCTTTGGTTCAATAAAATACATATTAAAAACTCATATAAAGACAACATAAAATTTGGCTGTCAGATAAATATAAAAGCAGATGTGCTGCTTTGGACTGTCCAGTTAGCACATCATGTTTTATAGAGTTCCTGCCCTGTGGCACATTGGAGCCGTAAGTTAGTACATATGGTTCCACTGAGAAAGCATAACTTTCAAGATATGGCTGTTTTTAAAGTTAATTATTTTACATTGTTCATCCATCAAGACATTTATAGTGTGCAGGATTTGAGTTATTAAATGATGTTCTTTGATAAAGTTGAAACAATTTCTAAAAATACCAGCTTTATAAAAATGTTTTATTTATATGAGATAAATTCAATTTTAATCATAAATCTTACTGCAGTGCTGTTCTTTTACATTATGGCTGCTATAAAAGTGATCCAGCTCAGCTTGTGTAGTAGGTACAGTATAACACCACAGAATCTGGAAAACAGTAAGTAGTAGGTATAGAGTGCTGAAGAAGAAGGTGGATTCTGAACTAGCTTTTGGCCATCTAAGACAATGTATTAATTAGATTAAGGCAATACAGCTATGAATTTGATCCATTATGGTCAGAATAAATTGATTGCACTGGTTACACAAACATGAAAGTTAATTATCATTAATGTGGGGCAATGAGAAACAACAATACAAATCTGTATAACACATTTGTTGGCTAGCAATAACAAGTTTTAAGAATTAGTCTTGAAAACTTAAAATAAAATCAAGAAGAATTAAACTGTGGTCAAAGACAAAAAGGATGCAGTTATTCAGCAGGGAAGGGGAGGACAGAGAGTTCAATGAACAAAATGGAAAGAAGGCAGAGTAGCACAAAAGAGAGAAAGTTAAATTAAAGGATGACTACAGTGATTTAGAGGTGTCTGTCTTTGGGAATTGTTATTTTATTTCAGTGTTACAATTATTTTTGGTACTACTTTGAGCACAAAGGTGTTGTCATATTTTTTATGGTTTCCACATGCAGGCTGTCTAATATCTTGGTGCAGCAACCATAAATCGTGGTGTTGCATGAACCTCAGCATCCAAGATAAAATATCAACTGAAATCTTTGAGTGATTTTTGACACACAGTTTTCTTTTTGATTTGACACTGGTGTTATTGACTTTTTGCTTACAACCCCTTGACTCTGTTAGCAACAACCCTGATGGTTTTCCCCTGCAGTGTCTGTTTGTCTCCCGGTCCCTGTTATTCAAAAGCCATATGGCCTGCCAGACTATCATCATTTTGCTGATGATACAACAGTACGGAGTCTGATTAAAAACATGATTATAGGAAAATGGCAATCCTATTGAGTTGTGCAGAAAAATCTGTCTTTTAACATCAGCAAACCTAAGGAGCTTACTGTGGGACTCAGAAGACTTGAAAGGGGTCATGACATTAATAGAGTTACTGTGGAAAGAATGAGTAGCTTTAAATACTTAGGGGTCCATATCACTGAAGATATTTCATGTTTCCTCAACATAAAGTATCTTGTTAAGGAGGTTCAACAACACTTCCATTTTTTCAGAAGGCTAAAGAAAGTTAATCTTTCCCCCAGATGCTCACTAACATCTATTGATGCACAGTGAAGAGGGTATGGACCTAATGTATCACAGTGTGCTGTGGAAACTGCACTGTGAAAGAATATAAGGCTCTGCAACAATATTTAAAATGGCCAAATTCATCGGTGGAGCCATGTTCCCATTCTAGTAACTTTTGCAGGCGTATTGTCATTGACATTGTAGAAACTCTGCAGTTGAACTCTAGTGAAAACTGTAGCAATGTTGAACCACCACACTTTCAAAAAATCGAATCCCCAGTCCATTAAACTGTCAACTGTCATACATGGTTGACCTGTGACCAGTACAAATTTTACAAATCTTGTACTACAACAACATTTATTTATATTTCACGTTTTCATACTACTGATGTAGCTCAAAGTGCTTTACAATATGAAGAAAGAAATAAGAAAAATATCAAAATAAAATTAGGCAATACTAAGTAACAAAGAATAAAGTCAGGTCCGATGGCCAGGGGGACAGAAAAAACAAAAATAAACTCCTGGGGCTGGAGAAGAAAGAAAAAATCTGCAGGAGTTCTAAGGCCACGAGACTGCCCAGCCCTCTCTAGGCATTCTACCTAACATAAATGACCTCAATCAGTCCTCATGGCTTACAGGCTTCACGTGGAAGAACTGGATGATGATAGTCATGTGGACATCTGGCCTTCAGTCCATCAGTGTAGGGACTGCATGGTGCTTTGATCAGGTGGTGAAACTGGAAAAAGAACAGCAGAGAAAGTAGGGATTAGTGTGGATTGTGGAGCCATGATTAAAATGATAATTCAATGCATATACAGTATATCAGGATTACACTAAAATGAAGCTATAAGAAAGCCATGTTAAAATAATGGGTTTTTTTATTAGTTTGTTAAAGTGCTCCACCGAATTAGCCTGGCGAATTTCTATTGGTAAGCTATTCCAAATTTTAGGTACATAACACCAGAAGGCTGACTCACCACTTCTTTTAAGTTTAGCTCTTGTAATTATAAGCAAATACTCATTTGAAGATCTAAGGTTACGATTTGGAATGTAAGGTGAGAGGCATTCCAAAATATAGAATGGAGCGAGATTATTTAAGGCTTTGTAAACCATAAGCAATATTTTAAAGTCAATTCTAAATGACACAGGTAACCAGTGTAGTGACATCAAAACTGGAGAGATGTGCTTGTATTTTTTTTTCCTACTTAAGAATCTGGCAGCTGCATTCTGCACTAGCTGCAAACGATTGATGTCTTTTTTGGGTAGTCCTGAGAGGAGTGCGTTAAAGTAATCTAGTCGACTAAAAACAAAATTGTGAAATAATTTTTCAGCATCTTGCAAAGTTATAATGGATCTAACTTTTGCTATATTTCTTAAGTTAATAAATACTGTCCTAGTAATCTGATTAATATGTGATTTACAATTTTTGTCAGAGTTAATAATTACACCTAAATTCTTTACCTCTGTCTTGACTTTTAAACCTAATGGATCAAGTTTATTTCTAATACTCTCACATTATTCATTTTTGCCAATCACTAAGATTTTTGTTTTCTCCTTATTTAATTTGAGAAAATGACTACTCATTCACTTAGAAACATAAGTAAGACATTGGGTCAGTGAACCAATAGAGTCGGGGATCATCAGGCGCTATTGATAAATACAGTTATGTGTTGTCAGCATAGCTGTGGTAGTTCATGTTATACCTTGAGATAATCTGACGTAATGGAAGCATGGAGACTGAAAAGAGCAGTGGCCCCAGGATAGAGCCTTGTGGAACACCATATAGAATATCATGTGTCTTCGAAGTATAATTACCACAACTAACAAAGAATTTTCTACCCATTAAGTAAGACTCAGACCAATTTAAGACACTGACAGAGAGGCTCACCCACTGAATAAGGCAATTTATAAGAATATTGTGATCAATGGTATCAAATGTGGCACTCAGATCTAGGAGGATGAAAACAGATAAACGGTTTCGGTCTGCACTTACTACTTTAATGAGTGCAGTTTCTGTACTGTGATTTGTTCTAAAACCTGACTGAGACTTGTCAAGAACAGCATGTTCTTAAGAAAGTGAGGTTAGAAATACAGGTAAAATTCCGTTACAACAAATATCTTTACAACGAAATTTTCATTACAACGAAGTATTTTTATGGTCTGGACAGTTTCCCCATATGACGCAAGTTTATAGAAATCTCTACTACGAAGTACATTCAGCAGATACTTTGATTACAACGAAGTGCCCAAAAGACCTTGAAATGCCTGAATGAATCATCCACAGATCAGCTAGTTCTGTGGCCACAGTTCTTTCTTCGAACTTTCCTCATACTGTTTTTTTTTTTGCCTTTTTTGTTTCCTGTGATTTTTAGTGATACATTTTGCTTATTGCTCGTCAACATTTGAAAAACATCCATTGGAATTTAACTCATTGTCACCCTTATATAGAAACGGCAGACACGAAAAAATTATAAGTTCATATTAGAAGAAAAAAAACTTAACATTTTTGCAGCTCTTGATTGTGGCAAAAATAAAAAAGACGTTGCCAGTGAATTCAGAATTATGACATCGACGCTGTCAACCTTCTTGAAAGACTGAGCAAATAAAGAAGAAAAATCTCAGGTTGCAAACGTATGTGAACTGCTGCATTTGAAGACGTCAAAAAAGCAGTTTTTATTTGGTTCAGTGATACTCATTCAAGAAACATTCCTATTAATGTGGCACTCATTCAAGAAAATGTGGGGTTTGTAAACTCTCATGGGACCTCCCCCAATAGGACAACACACCAAAGATGCGTCCCGAAGTGCAATCAAAATAGTTCAGAAACCTCACAATATGAAGAAGAAAAGGACTATTCGGCTCCTGATTGATAACTGTGCTGCCCACAGCATGCTTCCACATTTAGATAATGCTCGCGTTGAATTCCTCTCACCCAATTGCACAGCAGTGCTTCAGCCATTGGATTTGGGCATCATTCGCACCCTGAAAGTGTATTATCACAAGGAAATGCTGAGAAAAATTCTCGTCAGCATAACTTGTAGGCAGGAGGAGATTAAAATTAACGTGAAAGAAGTTATTGAAATGATTGCAAACGCCTGGGCGCAAGTTAAAGAAAGCACTATAGTAACAAATAGGGAATCTCATTACAACAAAATTTTCGTTACAGCTATATTTTTTAGGTTCCTGGGAGTTCGTTGTAACGGAATTTTACCTGTGGGTCTAAAATTGTCAAAATCAGAGGAGTTTAGGTTATTTTTCTTGAGCAGGGGTTTAACTAAAGCAGTCTTAAGACAGTCTGGGAAGACCCCTGTATCTAATGATGGATTTACTATGTCAAGCACACTATCAATTAGCATGCCGGATACTTTGAAAAAACTTGTTGGTATTAGGTCAAGAATGCAGGTTTAGGGCCTCATTTGAGAAATCTTGTACTAACCATCAGTTTATAAAGGACTTCAGTTTCTGCTTTATGGTTACTTGTTCTGCTGTATTTTACATCTAATATTCAATTATTTATATATTTTTAAATTCTGAATAGCCACTTCTTTTTTAAGGTAGGAAATTGTATCGGCTGTATTACTTTTATGAAGTACTGTATTATTGCTGTATGTCTCTGCATTGTTAGAACAAGTAGCATGCTTTTCATTAATTTATAATGGCAAGAAATTAACTTACAAAGAATTGAATAACAAAGAATTATTTTCTCAAAATATTTCGCATAATTATTCACATTTGAAATTATGCCTTTCATTTGTGTTTTAAGGTTTGACGTAAAAAAAAACACCGAAAGAGAAGACAAAAATGACCCATCATGCATCTTTGTTCAGGGACCCTTCAGAGTATCAATTCATCATTAAATATATTTATAAGATGTGCTGCATACAGTAATTGTGTCTCTGTTATCCTGGCAATCCTGGCAGGAAGTACACCACAAAGTTTTACCAATCCATTAATAAAAAGAATAAGGATTTGTTTATGCATTTACTGTAGATCAATCAACAAAGATCTTAATGTAAAATCTTCAGCTATGACCTGTATTTAAGGAAGAGTTGTCTTAAAATAAGCAATTAGCTATGAGCAGTAGCAAAGAAAAATTTCATTAATAAACCTCTTAAAACTATACATTTAAATGTATGCAGCCATTCAATAAATGTATCATTCAAAAAGTGCATAATATGATTAGTACATTTCAATTAATTAAGCTTTCAACAAATCAATCAATCAGAAGCCCCTTAAATGTAATCAAAATAGTCTTTCAGCTATAAACTTTGTTAAATAATCAACCAAACAACCAATCAATCAATAAATCAATCAGCCAAAAAAGGGCCTTGTAAGAGTAAATGTCACTGAGATACATCCACCAGTTATACATTTAAAGTAGACAATGAATTAATAATTGAATTTCAACAGAAATATAATTCTTAAATAGTCAGTTATGAGTTTTATATATTTAGCTCTGAGTTGCATCAAAAATTCAGCCAAGCTGCATCATAGGTAAATGTGTCAATTAGTTAGTCATTCAGTAACACATTTTCACTCTAGTGAATTCCTGTATTTTTATTTTTTTTTCTTTGTCTTAAACTTATTATATTTTATTGTTAGATAATGGAGTTCTCTTATTTTTCTGTGGGCACTCCATGTTCATTTCAGTTAATAAGATGGTGTTGACTGTTGGTATGGTTGCGCCTCCCAAAAGTCACAGTACACAATAATGTCAGTACGATGCAATCTATGCCTGTAGTGCATTTCAGTATTTGTCCAAGACTGCGGATACAAACTTAAGACATTTCACTATTGCTTTTTTTAACTGCAGTATTCAAGACTTTTTAGCAAGGATTATTTGGTTTTAGCTGCCAGTGTGTGCTCCTGGTTTGTATCTTTACAATTCTTAGTTACAATTATTTCTCCCGGACCATTTTCATGCCTTTTAGGTGTGCCTATTCCTTTCCAGCTCTGGCGGAACATTCACATGAATTGAACCATTCAGTTTAAAAATTATGTGAACAGATCAGATGCCTCAATAATATATTCAGTCCTTTTAACATTAAATATTCAGATAGAAGGACAATATATCAATTAATTACCAGACTCCTTTGATAAAATCATTTACGTATGAGTTGTTTCAGTTTATCAATCATTCAACAGCTTATTCCCCATGAACTTTGTTAGGTAACATGTCCTATGATGTAAATCTTAATTTCTGTCATTTCCTGTTATGTTCTGTAAACAGTATGGTTGCTACCACATGATTGCTGGACTCTTGATGTGTGAATTGGCAACAATTATTTGGTTAGAGTTCTGGGTTCCAGCCCTGGCTGGGTTTAAAGTCTTGTTTCATGACTTTTTGTTAATTTTTGTGCCATTTATTTATTTTATTGTTTCTTATGTTCATTATGTGCTTTGTTATTTGCTTTTGATCTTGTCTTTAAGCTGCCTGTATTATGTCCCATGTGTTTTGTGGGCAGACCCTCAAGAGGCAGGGCCAACTGCCAATCACAACCAGGAACTGCCCTGTGCACTACAAATCCAGATGATCTTCTATGGTTCATAGCAGTTCATTTTGAATGTGTCAGGTGGTTCTTTAGTTTACCTGTACTTATTGTAAATTTTTTGGATTTCTGATTTTTTTAAATTTTTGCCCTGTTTTTTGTCCTTGATTGTGGAATTTGTATTGGGACTGGGTTTGCTTAGTAATGCCTTATTGGCTAGGCAAATCATCTGTGCCTTTGTGCTCTATGGAGCTTCGCTGGTTAACAGAGCATTTTTGTGGAAATAAAACCTTTTCATTTTTATAAAGTTCTGTGTTTGCCCTTGTTACTAGTCAGGTTTGCAGGTTTTCCCCTCTAGTGGGCATTTTTGGAAGACTTTATTACTACGTGTGTGCTTTGTGGCTCCAAGTTCATGACAAGAAAACAGATTGCTTGAAAACTTGGATTTTCACTCATCCCCAATTCATTTTCAAAAATGTGGCTGTTATGGATTACCCAGGGTTTTATCCTTGGCTCAGATATCTTTATGTTTTGTTTATTTTTAATTTAATTTTGTAATTAATGTTTTCTTTTAGATAGATAGATAGATAGATAGATAGATAGATAGATAGATAGATAGATAGATAGATAGATACTTTATTAATCCCAAGGGGAAATTCACATACTCCAGCAGCAGCATACTGATAAAAAACAATATTAATTTAAAGAGTGATAAAAATGCAGGTATATCAGACAATAATATAATTTTATGTAATTTGTTTTATTATTATGTTGATGATGTTTTTATTAGTGTTTTCTGTGATCTGCCCTCTTCCCTTTAAGTGGAACCTCAGAGAATGGGCCCTTCCTGATACTGCAGTTGAGGATCTGTGTTCAGTTTTATGTTAGGCTGAGTAGTTTAAGGTCCTCTGATCAGCATTGATTCTCTTTCCTTCAAATTTTCAAACTAAAGCTTGCATTTTCTGGTTGTTTTCAGTTTTTTGTCTATGTATATTTTTAGATCATTGATTTAATTAGTTTTCTTTGGGTTTCCCTTATACTAACACCTTTTTGAAAGCAATGCACTCTGTTTTGTTATTTGAATATTTATTTTGTTAATAAATTCTTCCATTATAAGAATCTATTTTATTTCTGTCACTTTGGTTTAAGAAATTTTTAAGGTTCATCTGCCACTTTTCCAATCTCTGCAATTTTTGTTTGTGCTGTCAGATTGCTTGAATATCTTTAAGCCTTTTTCCCCTTTATAGTCTGTGTAGATCAAAGCCTGCTTTAGTGTTTGGGGTAAAAAAAATATAATATTGGTTTAATAGGCCTTATTTAATTCCGGCAGCTAGATTTTGGAGGTTGGTCCTCATTTTGGGTTAAGGTGGCAGAGTTTGCATGATAGGGATATATGAGCCCCTAAAAGTATGTATTTAACTCACTCTGTTGTATCAGTCAATCAATCAAAAGGGCTTTTAATAGTAAAAATGTAACTGTTAGTGGTATCTATCAATGTCTTAGAAGTAAGCATTCAACACTTAGCTGTAACTATCAATATGACCTTTAGTAGCTGTCAACTGCATGAAATGATCAACTAACTTTGCCAATTAATCAAACATCAAAGACCTTATAAGTATGTATTCTAAAAAGATGTATGTCTAAAAGCATATATTAAAGTATGACTTCAATTTATCCAGTTCATCTAGTGTCATAAGAATGAGTCCAAGACGTCATGAAAGTTTGGGGCAGCCACCTGTATATTGTTCCAAGGCTGCAAAATAGGTTTAACATAGAATTAGAACAGAGATGTTCACAGATCCGAGTCCAAAACAGAACTGAGGGAACGGTAGCAAAGATGGCATCTTTATTAGGCAGTACAGGAAGTGACGTCATCAGAAGCGCCAGAAGTGGAAGTGACATCATCAGAGGCGCTGAAAGCGGGCGGGATTTCCCGAGAAAGGTCTTCAAGGAACTGAGAGAGACAGTTAGCGCACCCCGCCGCCCCCCTGGTCTGGCATGGAATTATTATCACTCAGGTCCTACTTGCACGTGTGTGACACTAGCAACCAATTGATTGAGTAGTCAATGAGTTATTTTTATTGTGTGGCACTTTGGATTAAAGTCAAAGTCATAAACCATATTCACATATTAAAAAAGGTGTGAAACTCCACTTATTGAATCCAGTGAATGTCTTAAATTTGTAACCTGAACTGGGAGGCAGCATAACATTGCATGCTGTGTTGCCTATATTTGATCAAAATGAAAAGAATATTTATTTTAGAATTCTTTCCTCACACTAATGGAAAGAGAAGGGACTATAGTTGTACTTCTCTTTAATGGTTAATAAAATACAATATTAATGTTATTCCTCAATGGTCTCATAACTTTAATGATTCAGGAGACAAATTACCAAGCTGATGTGTACAGTCACAACTGCAGACATTAGCTGTACACTTTTGCACACATTGGTATTTTCCCACTGTTCAAATTAATAATTAATTTGTTATTTTTTTTTCCTAAGGCCACCCTGAAGTACTACAAAGAATTGTATGTAGTCAAGTTTGTTTGAGGATGAAGTCAAAATAAATCAATTAAGTTTAACATAATGCAGCATTCATATAAACCATTAAACTGCCTTCATGCACCATCTTTACAGGATATATATTTATTAATCTTACTGTTTCATTTAGCTGCCACAGCCTTTCAGACCATTTGTTCATGACAACGTCTTTCATTCCAGTCTGCTACAAACTTCCATATTTCATCAACTTTCCAAAGCTGCAGCAGAACAAAAGCAATACGTCTATCACTCTTGCAGTGCAGAGCCAGGTTTTTCCTTGTGCTATATATAGACTCTATAAATAAAGTTTAATTTAATGCACTGTTAGTCTCCATCATAGTATGTTTGCATATTACAAAATTTTAAAATTTCATGTCAAATATTGGTGGCTTTATTTATTTACTTAGCTTGTCATATGATGTCTTAGTTTTAAGCCCAATTTGCAGGAAAAAGAACCAACATTCAGCAAACACAAAGGATTTAAAGAATAAACCCAAACAATTAACCCCAAATGAGCAGGGTGGGTGGATGGGAAGAGTAAAAGGTAAAAAGAGGATCTTCTTTCTGCGTGATGTCACAGATCCATCTGTCACCAGGCAAGGATATTATGGTTTTGTGGGAAAAGCATCAAGTAGTCATGCATTTCAGTTTAAATTTAGAACTTTTAATGAGCTTGTAACCTAAGGAGAGGAAGTAGATGAGTTATATTTACACAAATAAATGAAAACACTTGACCTCTTTATTTAGTGGTTTTCGTGACCAAGATTAAGCTTTTAACACTGAATAAGCTGCATTTTTAAAATATTTTCAAAAGTAAACATTGTTGAGATACATTGCCGAGTTCAAAAACCAGATCAGTATGTTATTTCCTTCTGAAAGCATCCTTATATGTTCTGAGGTACATTAGCTTGATCAACAAAATATTTTTACAAGCCAATCCACCCTGTCGTCCTATTGCTGATCAGCTTTCCTGCAGGTCTTTACAAGGGAAAATCCGAGTCATCCAGATGTTTGGAAAATATGAAAAATGCTTTAGAAAAAAAAAAGCTGTTTGAAGTTGTCTTAGTGACTTCATGCAACACTTGCTGAAACTATTAAAAAGCATCAATTCATTTTGTAACGAAATGTTTGGCAAAAAAAAAAAAAAATTCATGCATCTTCAAATGACACAGTCACAGTTGAAAATTAAATTGACACCAGCTGGCTATGCTGCTAATTCACTAGTTGCCAGAGGCTTGCATTAAAAAGTATGGAAACTGCTTTAAACATTTATATTCATTGGAATTGGCAGGTTTTTTTTTTCTTTCTTGCCTGTTAGTGTCCCCACTGTTATTTGAAATCAAGATTAATGAGAACACCGCAGTGTAATTTTTTAAGACCTAATAATCATTTACAAGATTTCTGTGCCTATAGTATAGATTACAAAGGGTTTTTCTTAAATTGTTTTTATGCTATTATGTGAATCACTGAAAAAGAAACCCAATTTTGATATAAAAAGTAATTACTTTTTTACATAGTGCCAAATGAAACCCTCATGTATGGATGTACTGGCAGCTCTGAATACGGAAATAGCTGTGACTGTTGCAATTGTATATCAAACAACTGTTATTTATATAGTGACTTTCAAGTTAGATCCAATTCTTAATCGCTGACGTTTCTGTATTTGTAGACAAACACTTTATGTGTTCTATAGCACAAAAAGGAATTTTGAATTAGATATTTACTTTTTTCCAATATCATAGTATTACAAAATTTAAAAATTCATTAAACCACTGTTTTAACTGCTTATCCAGGTCAAGGTATAAATCCACCGATCCAACCAAAGAGTCACAAGGAACTGGAATCTATCCTGGTTAGCTGTATGTAGGGCATGGAAGTAACCAACCCTGGCTAAGATGTAAATAAAGTTGATGTGATTTTGGTTCTTTTATTAATATTTATATTTCTGATTTTATATATGGGTTTTTTAGCCAATTTCTATCATTTAAAACATTTTGTTATTATTATAGTGAAGTCATCTTGGATGGATTTCATCTAGAGTTGCTGCTGTTTTGTAAGGTTTTCCCAATGACATCCAAACATGAGACTAGCAATTCAAACAACATTGCTGTGGCCACCCAAAAGCCCTGCAAAACAGCAATAAACATGGACATAGCCCATCCAAGTTAGCTCTGTTTGACTTCATTGCCTTGTCTATATTTAATACGTCAATATGGCAATAGATGCATCTGCTTATTGGTTCAAAGTTGCAAACTTTATTCTCAAGTGTTTTGCCATCCAAGATCAGGGAAAAAGATATGATACTATAGACTGGATATTTTTGACCATAATTTTGGTGTTTTAGCACTGAATTTCTCTAGTCTTTTTGATTTTCAACTACTGCCCATCCAACAGTTATTCTTGATCATGTCCATATTCTGCTCTTTCTTTCCCTGCTTACAGTGTCTACTGAATTAATCATATCATTCTAACATCTAACATCAACCGTCTAAATCCAGTTCACAGTAGAAGATGGAAACTGCAACCAATACAGGAAACACTGGCTGAATCATGGATTACTGAGAGAGATTACTTTTCTTCATGAATGCTGTTTACAGGTGTTTTTCTTTAGTTCTAATATGCATTTTGTTAATGTTTAACCACTGAGGTTCATTTCTGTTTTACTGTGTTTTTATTTTGATGTGTACTGCATGCTTATTTACATTGTTAAGATTTTGTACTTTACCATTGTTTTACTATTATAGGCGTTTATACCCATGAAAGTACACTACATAAGAATACATTAAACTGAATATGTAATAAAAAGTTTGCAATGTTTAAATAGCAGCATTTCACATGATACTTTTATAGTGATTAGATTTAAATTTGGAAACAGATGCCTTCAAGATGCAAGAAGAATATGTGGTCTGTAAAAGATATGGCATAACACAAATACTGTTAAATAAATACCCAAGGAAAAAATATGAAAAAAAATAGAGTTGTCTTTCCATATGCAAGTCCAAAAACAAAACTGGCTTCTTGAGGATGTGGTGGCCATTAAAAATGTTCTACCTCGGAAGGGGAGTTGCTTGCTGCTGAAGTGGGCATGGCTTCAGTTGTCCGCAATTTCAGATAAAAGAGGAGAATGTGTAAATGACAACACCCTCTCACATCCTGAGGTGGTATTACATTCAGTGCCTTGAAACTGCCCTCTACTCATACGTTTGTGACAGCTCATATACTCTGGTTTTCTGTCTTCTTAAAAATATTCATGCATTTAGACATTTACTGATTTCTTCAAACAGTTCAGTGTCATGGGAGGTGTGAGCTCATCCTAGCAGCAATGGACACAAGCCGTGAACCAGCCCGGAACAGAATGCTAGTCCATCATACAGCATGTTCATGCTTACATTCACACTCACTCATACTAGACCGATAGATGTGTGATAATTGACTGAAAAGTGTTTAAAACAGGCTGTGGTTATGTATAATTAATAGCGTTTTAAGGTTTCCTTCTGTACTAGAAAGCAACCTGTTTTGCAATATAAATAAAAATAAAATTTCTCACTACTCAGTTTATGCTGCTATGCATGAGGATCACCTCACAGGCTCATTTGAGGTACAGTACATAATACCACTCCGGGGCAAGAGGGGTCACTAGCATTAACCATATTTTCTCCTTTTTCCTTCACAGTCCAGAGAAGACCCACATTGAGGGTAACTGACTTCTCCCCTTTCAGCTAGAGCTCCATAAAGCTTGGGCATGTCAGGAGGAGAGTCAGTTGATGATCAGCAGAGCAAGTGGCAGGATGGGACTTGGTGCACTCTGAAGGCTCAAGGCAACATGTGCATTCTGTTTATTGTTATCAATTATCAATTTTGCATGCCATCAAGCATCTGTTTTTGTTTGGGAATAAAGAATGTAATGGGGACGACCATATTGGCGCCTTAACTTTTATTTTTATTTTTTTGTGAGCTCCTTTCTTTGTATTACGACAATGCTTACTGTACATGCTTTGTCATGCACCAAGGAAATGTACAGCCTAATTCTGAAAGATGAAGACCAAACACCTTACAGTGCAGAAGCACATTACGTCTGCTCCAAATATATGAAGGCAAAAAATTTAAAAACTAAAATTTACTTCACTAAAGCTTACATCAAGACTTTTACAATATGCGACTTGATTTATTTAAGTCATTAAATTTGATGATGAGTTTGTTTTTTAATTAAAAAAGTAAAACACTGGATATTGTTAAAGAGGTTGACATATGACTCAAGACTCAGAGATAAAAAATATTTTTATGGAAAATGGTTATGGATATCTGGAATTTTAGGAATGGATTCTTTCTCCTCTCTATTGACAAACAGAGATAACATTTATTATTTTGAAGTTTAGAGATCATTTTTAATAACATCTGCAGATCTGCAGCTTTCCAAATTGTAATGACTTTACTGCAGCTGAAATTTCAGAAACAGTGCAAATACAAGTTGGAAGCAAAGAACTTGCATCAGTCTTGCAAGAGCACAAATATTTCTTAAAAATTGAACACTTCAAATTAGCCTTCTACACCGTCAGGCTTCTCCAATGTAGTTTTTAATGCTTCATTTAAAAGAATTACCATAGTCCTCTGCTGCTGAATCTCTCAATACCAATGACAAATCTATATAAAGTCATGAAGTAAGTGTTATCTATGATAGGTGCTGAATATAGCTAAACTGAGTTATTATTTATATTGTAGCTGATAACCTTTTTCCAATCTATTATTATGACAAGTCAGCGCCCATGTTTACAGCCTAAAACTTAAATGTACTACCGCTGTACTATGGCTGTGCTATCCCAAATCAAGAAATGACCTGTAAATTTTATAAGTGTAAATAGGGCCTAGTTTGTTCTTTGCTACAGGTGCAGAAAAAAAGAATAATGGGTTGTAAAGTAAAAGGTTGTAAAGGGTCATATGTGCTTGGAATGATCTCAAGCAGACATTTAATGTAGACCACATTCAAAAGTGGCTACATTTGCTCCCACTTGCAATAATTATTGCAACTAATCCTGTCCTATGGAGGCTACTAGAGAGCAAGGATGTTATGAATCATAGATGAGAAAATGTACACATTGGGTAATGATTTCAGGGAATGTGTTGTTTCTGTCAAAAAAGGGTGGAAATCTAACACCACTTTTCTTTTTTCAAATTCCTGAGGTAAATTGTCTGGAGAAAACTGAGGTGATATTCTAAATGTCTGATGTATGACGAAGTATATCTTCAATGACTCCTTGTTAAAGAAAAAAGAATAGGATGAATAAAGGAATAAAGCTTTTGTTTGCTCCATAGCCAGATGTTGAAAAGATTCCTGTGCTTTGTTTAATCTGCCTAATGTCAGTCTTACCATCTTTATGAAATGTTGACCAGCTGTTTTAAACAGCTGGAATAAGGCTTGCCAAAACATAAAGTTTAGCTGAGGGTTTATTATTTATTTATTTTTTTCCCCATTTTTATCTCTCAGACCCAATAGGAATGAAGCACATTTTCTTCATATTGTTTCACCTCCAAAGATACCTCATGAGAGTAACAACATTTTGTGAACTGGGACTGATTTTGATTCAAAAAAGAAGATACTAGGGCTATCTACATTTTACAAACAATTAGTTTAACAATGAGCATCTACAGTGTGGTATATTACAGAAACATCAGTACAAATTTCAGGATTGTTAACTGCTTAAATGATAATTCTCAGTTTTGCCTGTTGCCATGCCACAAGTGGTGTTGGCATAAACTTGACTACAGTTCAGGAATAAAGAGTCCTGAGTGTGGCCAAGGGATTTACTTCAGTATAATATGAAGGGTTGTTCGGACCCTGTGTTCGGATTCAGCGGGTTGGAAAATGGATGGATGGATGAAGGGCACATTAAGGAAGATCATCTATTAAACTTGCAAATGTGGACTTCTGCTAGGGATTTGTGGACTTGTATACAGTTAAAGTACCTGTGACAGTAAGCAGTAGTATAAAAGGGTGAAGGCTTAGGGGCTTTGCTTGATACTTCACAATTTTAAGAAAACTGATAGAGGGCTTTAGGTGTGTCCAACAATAGTGTCCATTTCTTTTTTGAGGACATTTCTAACAACTAATGATGAATTTTGCTTGGTTGGCCATTTAAATGGAAACCAGAACTGAGGTGTGAATTGGAATTAGGGACCACTAAAAGCTACTTAGTGGCCAATAGTGTCCCCAGGGTTTTGCTTTGTCACACTAAACATTGGGGAAACCTTTAAATGAATTAGACTAAAATAACTTTTGTTATGGCCTAATCCCACATGAGAATGGGAAAGAAAAGGTAAAATACTTTGCACGGGTAGGCAGTGACTTTTGATCTGAAGGTCAAGCTTGTTAGTGGGCCTCCTCCCTCATCATAAAACACACCAAGAGCACAATGTGCACAAATTCCAGGGATTTAGCATATGATCTATAAGAGCTGGTATGGATCAGGTGTGTGTGCGTCTGATTTTAGGATTAGTGTGGATAGGTGGGGTTGTTTTCATTAGTGTTAAACCTGAACAAGGGGGCTATGGGTTAATAGTGATGGGGTATGAAACTGCCATTTTCATCACATATCCCTCTTGTTATTATATTTTTCAACTGCATCTGTCATCTTGTTTTCTGTGTCATTTGCATGGTCATTTTCTTCATCAAATGACCCGTCTCTTGTTTTCCCATCACGTTGGTCTTGTTCATGCACTTTGCCATTACAACTTTCAACTGCCAAGCGTTGTTGTCAGTTAACTGGATGCAAATAAATGTATGAGCAGAGTCAAAGTGCGTTTACAAATTTTCTGACAGGGTCTTCTGATGATATAATGTGTTTATACAATCAATATATGGCCTTTTTAAACTTTAAAACTTTTGTAATATATTTTATTATATTATTTATATTAGGCTTCCTATAAATATGTTGTTAAATAGACTTTCTTTTTGTCATATGTGTGGGCCTCCAATTTGGTGGACACCCTGCTACCTCTACCTCTACCAGTAAAGGCAGGCCCATGTACATCATCAAAATAATGATGCAAATGTAAATTATCATTAATAATCAATGCTCAGAAACCACAGATACTGAAGCATTTATCAAATGAGAAAAATGGGCTTTGACTCTGAAGGACACTACAATACACTTTTACTGCCAATCACCATAAACACATAATTTTGTGTACCGCAAATTGGTCAGGACTGGCAGGGGTTGACATGCCAGCCCTCCATTTTCACATTCATGAGGCTTGATAACGATCCTTTCTGCAGATTTACCTACGGAAACCTTGTTATCACTTTTTCTTCCTATAATCAAATTCAACAGACTTCTAGGTGCTCCACCGGAAGCCATGAGCGACTGCAGCAGGGCCAATCCGAAGACCTTACTAAGCCATCCATTCGACGGGCAGAGTGTAAAAATGGCGGGGACTTAATCAGTGTGAGCTTATGACCCACACTTACTGGGAATTCCTCATTCATGGACAGTTTTGGGGGTAACATTAAAAATAATGTGCGTTATGTAGTTTTTAAAGATATAAATAATGTTTTCTTGAAGTACAAATTCCTGTAATAATTTAAAAAATAAACATAATTGCAGTACTGTTAAAGGTTATTTCTTACAATCAAAAAAGAAATGAAAAATTACATTATTTCAAAGAAGCATAGCTTCTTTTCACAAAGATGTTACCGGCTCCTGTCTGTGTAACATCGTGCATGTGGCCATCTGGTGACAGCTAATGAGGGAAAGATTAAGCATTGGTCTAGTGTGCAATCAAGTGAAAAGAATTAAACAAAAGTTATAAGCATGCATTTAATCCCTCATGTGCTGATGGGTAAATTTAATCTGCCCAGTTTATGGTGGAAGGGAGACAGTGATCGTGACAGCAGCATTGGGTCTAAGACAAGAAGCCAATGGACTTTAGCAGCTGGGAGATGCTATCAAAGTGCTGTGTCTGCAACCCCTCCGTCGCTCAAGGGGCTGCTTTTTATAACTGACTTCTCCAGGTATTTCCATCTCTTCCGACTGATCTAGGCCATCTGAGGAGCATGTCCCTGTCAGGTCTAGATCCAGAGACACTACAGTATTGATAAAACACAGGGAAATTATTTAATTTGGCTATGTCTCTGCTCAGTTTCATGAAGGTTCATGGGTTTAGGACTTAAAGGCTGTCCAGTGAAATGTGTAGTTTTTCATACAAAAGAAGAAAATGTTATGCAAAAGTAATATACTGTTTGTAATACATTACATTTTTCATAACATATTCAGTTACTTTTTTTTTGTAAGCATTGAGTAATATAACTAAGTTGCTTTTTAAAGTAATGTTCATGGAACAACACTGTTCATAGAAAACAATTGCAAGCCCCGGCCCACATCATGAATGGGGTTCAGTGGCTTACCCATGAGTCTCAGCACTAGGTAGACACTTGTTGATTCTTTCAGTGTAGTGCATGTGCAGCCCGGGACATCTAAGGGCATCACAGACCTGTTATTGCTCAGTCTTACATGTTGGCATCTAAGAATTCTTTTCTACTCCACAGTGGTTAGACTACGGGTGTAATGAAATGGGTTACACTTTTAAAATAGCAGATAAGCAAATCCATGGGATGGAATCATGGATAGCCAAGATTTACTTTATGTATGTTCTCCTTTTGAATGTATGTTTTTCTCAGTCTGCTGTGGTTTCTCCCTCATCCCAAAGACATACCTGGTTAATTCTGCTGACGACTCTAAATTGTCTTATGAGTATAAAACTTAATTTATTTATTTTTTTTTCATTTCATGCCTTGTTTGTAGTTTTACAATTGACGGTAATGTCATGGTTGGTAACAATTTGTAATATTATTTATTGTTGCACCATTTTTTAATTTGTTTGTTCGAACACCATTTTGTCTTTCTGGTATAAGCATATTGTCCCATGTAAGCCATTATAGAAGCAATGAGAAGTCAAGCATAATGGCACCTATTTTTGGCTAACTGAACAGATTACAGTATGCTAGCTTTCAAGGTCTGAAGAAGGGGCCTGAGCTTGCATATTGCAGTCTGTTCAGTTATCCAATAAAAGGTGTCATTTTGCTTGAATTCTCATGGTATAAGCTATGTCATTGTTAGATTCATGAAGCCCATATCACATGACGTGAGACTTTGGTGCGGCCATACTAGGACTCTAAAGTGAGATTAAGAAAGCTCTATAAATGAATGGGTGAATTAAGTTTTCAAGTTTGTGATACTAAGAGAGGAAAGCATATCTTTTTATTACACTTTCTTAATTATTTTTTATTTGGCTGATGTCTTTATTCACTTAAGATAAAGTGGATAAAGGCAACTTACAACATTTGAGGTACAACTGGTTACATTTATTTTTCCAATCAGAGCACATGCAGGTCAAGTGACTTGCTCATGGTCACACAGTGTCCATAGCAAGACTTGAACCCACCACCTCAGAGTTTGATGTCCAAAGCCTTAATCACTGCACCATACTGCCTGTGTTCATATACACAGAATACTCGGCAGCTGAAGCTAAAGGTAATAAAGAAGTTAGCTTTGCTTTCAAATGGATCCAAGTCCTGGTTATTGTTTATGTGGAGTGTGCTTGTTCTCCCTGTGTTTGTGTGGGATTTTTTGTTTCCAGTACTCCAGTTTTCCTGACACAACCCTAAAAACATATGTATCAAATTAATTGGTGTCTCTATGTTGGCTCAGCTTGTGGACGTGGTTGTGTGTAGATGGGGGTGACTGGTTCTTGCCTTGTGCCAAATGCTTCCTGGCTTGCTTCCACATACTCCATGGTCTAATTTAGAGTAAGCAGGTTTGTGAATATAATGTTATCCACAGAAGGCCACTGTGAGAATACCTGTTAATTTCGGAACATTTAGATTGTCAGTAGAACAGATAACCACAAGTAATGAGTTTTTTATTCAGTTCTTTTCACAGTAAGCACCATCTTAAACTGTTCTGTATGTATAATACAGTACAGCCTACCTTACAAATATATAAAGTCATGGTATTTAAGCAAAGGTCGCTTTAGTGTCTTGCTCAGGGTCACACAGTGGGATTTGAACTTATGACCCAGTCCTTTTATGTCTATGTTTTTAGGCAGTTGATGACACCCACCATTTGTATGTTGCAAAATGGATACCCACTCTACATAGCAATTTGTTCATGTTTTTAGCCCATTTGTTTTGATCATTATTAAGTATTGCTACACAGAAATTAAGGAGCAAAAGAAAGTAAAGATTTAACCATCCCTACATTAGAAAATTAATCTTGTCCTTTATATTTCTTTGCAACTAAACAATTTTTAAAAGTATACCTTAGGTTGCTGTATTTAACAGAACTTTTAATACATTTAGCAGCAAGTTTTTTAACGGCAACCAAATGTTTATGGGTTAAATCACCTTTTTTGTCAGACCTTTTGTTTTTATGACTTTTAACCTACTAATCATCGGAGTCTGTGAACATCCTGATTGGGATGTTGGAGCAAAAGCTTTTGAAAGTAAGAAAATAAACAGTTCAAAGGGCTTTGTAAGAGGAGCATATATTTAAAGGCCCCTTCACTAGACGCTCCTGATAGTGAGATCCATTTAGCTGAAAAAGTAATCGCAAGAGTCCCACTTTCTTACACTTCCACAACCTCTTTGTAACCTGTTAAAGCCGTTAGGTCAGGCTGCCTCCAGTGCCGTTTGCTCCCTTCTGTAATCTCTTGTTTGCACTTCATCAAATTCTTTTACGGTGTGACAGCGACACTTGTAAGAACAGCAGCATGGTTGATGTGACAAGGATGGCATGCACAAGCAAGTGGATTCTGGCCACTTGGACAGATTAGTTTAAGCACTATTTATTTTCCATCTGGTGGTTCGTGAAGCCCCAGGAAGCTGAAGCCCATAGTTTATTTCATTCCTCTGGGTAAGGTAACACCGGAGCAGGAGCATTTTTAGTTGTATTGGAACACCCACAGAGAAAGGAAAAAATGTTAATGTGTCACAGCAGGAAAATGGACGTGAGCTACAAGTGGCGTTTTGCACACTTGTGCTTGAATCCAAGTGGAATGAATAAAATCAATTATCTGTGCAATTTTAAGTAAAAAATATGTTTTTTTTAATGAAATGTTACTAATAACTATCTTAAAACATATCTGCTTAGATTATTCAGATATATGAATTATTCATCTTCTATTCAGTTATTTTTGAAATATTGCTTACTAACTAATGGTTTGGAGATGTGACTCATTAAACCAGCTTGACCCATAAACACAGGTTACGACATAAGTTGAGGAATGCCCTCGACTTTCAGGGGCTGACCTAAAACTTAAGGTCATCTACCTTAATAGTTATGTAGTCTCTAATGCCAGGGTTTTCATCCATAACTGTTGAATCCCAAATACTGGAGACTTATTGCTATCTATTAATATTTATTAGTATTTACTTGGACATGTGCAGAGGAGAGATGCTGAGTATATTGGGAGAAAGATGCCAAGGATAGAGCTGCCAGGGAAGAGGAAAAGAGGAAGGCCTAAGAGAAGGTTTATGGATGTGGTGAGAGAGGACATGCAGGTGATGGGTGTAACAGAACAAGATGCAGAGGACAGAAAGATATGGAAGAAGATGGGAGAAGACCCCTAACCGGAGTAGCTGAAAGAAGAAGAAGATTTACTTGCTCTGTCTTGTATTTCCAAGTGAAAATACAAAGGAAGGCTATGCTGTTTGCCTATATCATGCCAGACATCACTCCTATTTTGTAATAACACCATCTGGCTCATCTCCACAAGTTTCAACCAAAGAATCAATGAAACCTCCTTGAAAATTCGGTCAATCTTGTTCAGTATGTTGTCAGGCTAAGTATGTTACACAATGAACAGAGAGACAAACTTACAAACAAGAAAGAGATCATATTAAATATATATGTTTTCAGTGTTAAAATAAAGTTTTTGTCAGTGATGCTTGTCAGGTAAATGAAATCATTCATTAGCTATAGTTTGTGAAACCTTTATAAAGCTACAGTATATGGAAGATGCTTACCACATGAGAGAAAGGAAGTGTCAGTTGCACTTTTTTATTGCTTTCCTGTTGCTAAAAAATTATTTCTCATTACCACTGTACGAGTCTATAGTTAATTTCTGAATTTCCTGAGATCTCATAAAACCTGGATTTTAACATTATCATTAGACTTTTGAAGTTTGAAAGAAGTGACTCTTTGCATGGGAAAATGAGAAAATGAACACCAAACTTAATGTGAAGCAACAGCTGAGCTTTTCAGTCCACATTTTTTGCAACACTTAAAATAAACGTGGTATAAATGTGTGAAGTGTGTTAATACATGTACATTGTGAAGATAATTAAAATGTGACATTTTATTAGAAGACGACTGTTTATATCGGACTGGAGCTTACATGATGTATTCTTATTGCTGTGATCAAGGGGTAAGTTTCTGCCTGTTAAAAAACCTTATTTAAATCTGCTTTTTTCATTTGTAACACTGCAATCTGTCCTGGACAGGTCAGTGAGGCATTGCAGACTTACACATACTCACACTGTGGGCCAGTTTCAACCTGAAAGTTAACATAAAGTGTAAATCTTTAGGATATAGAGGGAAACACACACAGAAACAGACCATAAGAGTTCCAACTCCAGATATTAGACGGCATCATTATCAAGTGTGCCACAATGCCAACCAGGTGGAATTGTCAGTCAGTCATTATCCAAACCGCTATATCCTAACACAGGGTCACGGGGGTCTGCTGGAGCCAATCCCAGCCAATACAGGGCACAAGGCAAGAACAAATTTCGGGCAGGGCGCCAGCCCACTGGAGAGGTGTAATTGTTTATTCTTCAAATGTGTGAACCTGTTCATTGGATTTCATTTGTATTACAAATTAATGTATATCAGAATAAAGTTAGCACATTCTTGTACAAGGGACATTTACCTGAAGGCTTGGATTTACATAACAGAACAAAGATTTTGCCAAATATTGCTCTTCCGTGTACTCCTTGAACATATTCAAACAGTTTTTTCAACATGACACAAATTCATCTAATCCCACCCAGAAAAAAAATATATCAAGGTTCTGCAAACAGGATATTACATGATTCTGTGCATCACTATCAGTTGTTAACTTCTTACTACCCCTGTCTTATTTTAAAGGACTGAAGAGAAGAATGTTACCTAGTGTGAAGTCCAATATGTCTGGCTGGGCCGGGGGGCAAACCCAGGTTTATCCATCTTCCTTTTCCAGACACAGGGTTGTGAGATCTGAATCGAGGAATGACCTTAGGACATTTGAGGTTCATCTCTGGGCCTGGTAATGGGACTTTAACAGTTGTGGCCACTTACTGTAGGGATGAAGTCCTTGACATATAGTAGTTTATGTCTCTAACCCTTCTTAACCCTGTAATGAAACCGCTAGGAAGACACACCTGTATCTATTAGAGTCTATGCCAAATGAATGTTAAAAAGGTTTATATTATTTTATTTAAGCACAAAACAAATTACAAAAAGTCTGAATTTGTGTAATCTGCCCTAATTCAAGTTGTTCATAAGAAATATAATGATTTACTACATGAGGTAGAAGTACATAATAAACAAAGAGTTGTATAAGATATTTGAAATATTAAAATGTGTGCTTGAATTTAAATGTTAACAATGTAAATATTCTTGATTGTAATAGAAATGTGCCATTTTTCACCCATTGATTGAGGTTCATAGAGGTCTCCATCCCTAGTAAAGGTTCAAAAATCACAAATAACATCATACTGACCTTGAAATAGTCTAAAATGATAATCTTCATGCTTGTGTTTGGAATATGACATTTTTAACCTTCTGGGAGGGCTGGGACCACCAGTAAATAATCAAATATCAAAAATAATATCATATTCATGATCAGCAACCTTGAGGTAGAATAAAATGGCATGCCACGTGCCTATATTACCAATCCCCATTTTTTCAAAGTTTTGTTAAAAGGAGTAATTTTGACCCCTTGTATACCATTGGAGGGTGAACCCCTGGGGTCAGTTAATGCGGCATGCACAACTTCAAGTCATTTTTGCTAAAGGCACTTATTGGTTTACTCTTTATCATAAAGGTGTCATTTCCTGTGTAAAACATGGTCCAAAAAATGGCCTACAAATTAAATTTTTGGGTCTAGAAAACCAAAATAAGAGAGGAATGCAAAAACACTCAATGTCTTGCATAACTCAACATCAAGACACATTAAATGGTATATCACATGTAGGATTTTTTTCATTCTGGTGAGTCAGGAGGTGCTGAACAAAAAAAATGTAGTGATTTGAAATCTTTCATATGTAATTCTTATGGACACAATAAAAGATGTTTAATTAATGTAATATAAAATTAAATAGCCTATTTCTTACCCAACATATAGGCTTTATAATATTAGTAAGTGCTAGAGGTAAAAAAAGGCCTAACAATCCAGTATTACATTCACAGAAATCCAGTCTTCTCTCCTGCATTCAAAATATAATGTCTCCTTTAATTAATCTTCCACCCATTAAATTAATTCTTTTTGAGTCCACTTTGTAAATTTTTTTTGTATTTGAACAATTTTTTAGCCTTAAAATGCATTCTGTTCTAGTGTAAGTCTGTATTAATCTCCAGTAATTCTGTTTTTTTCTCATGCTTAATTTAACATATATAAAACAGAGATACATTTTATTATATAATTGTCTCTAAATTACATTCCCTTGTTTCTTATCCTTATTTTAGTTATAATTAAACAAAGATCTTAAGCTTTTTATTCAATAACTTTAAAAAGCATATCCTATTCTTATTTTATTCAATACTAGCTGTCTCCTGTGGCTTCGCCCACATAGAAGTGAAACAGGACAGCGAGGAGTACACTCCTGACGTCATGCTTCCCCTTCCCTTCAGCCCACAGCCTCTGTCTTGGATTCGCGTGAATATATCAGCACCGCAAGCGAACTATGATTCTTAGCGCAATGAGATAAGTCGCAAAATCAACTGGATTTGTTCAAACAAATTTTAGAAAAAAGCCAGATCTAAATCCGTAAAGTAGTTCTCTCATGAAAAGCGGACAGACAGACAGACAGGCATTGGAATTTATATATATATATAGAATTTTTGAGCAAAGAGCTTAATTCATGACACATCTCAGTTCAAAAGGTCACTTAAACTATAGCCCTCAACTGAGGAACTTATTCCATTGGTTTCGCATACATTGACTAGACCAGTCATTAGAGATGTTCTTAACATTTTAGCCAAGCTTTCTTTCTTGAGTTCTCAATTGTCTAATCAAATTGTTGAAACTAAATATGTTAATTGTTGTTTTTAGGCTTTGATTATCGACAGTTATTGTATTAGAAAACAAGAAAAAGAATTTATTTTGTGCGTGCCCAAAATCACACAAGGAATGCCTCAATGGGCTTTAACATTTGTTTAAACAGCCTGTTTTTTGACAGCCTCCTAGCCTTGACTCTCTAAGAAGACAAGAAAAAACTCTCAGAAAAAAAACCAAAAACAACATTGTATAGAAAAAAATGAAAGAAATTCAAGGACAATTTAGAGTGTGACCCCCCTTCCAGGTATCAAAAATAGGGTAAATACAACACACAAAAGAGGATACAAGTAATCCTTTTCACAGTCGTAGATAGCCAGCCTGTCATTGCGACCTCAGAAATACAACACAACAGTACAAACTACTTGTGTTCTTGCACTCCACACTAAGTGCAAGCAGAGTGCACTGCAACAACTCTCTAGACAGAATGCAAGAAAAGATTATACCACCCACTAAATACAGAACATCACATCACATATGAGAATCCAGAATTGTTTAAATACATCAAAATCAAAGTAGAAACTAATTAACATAAATGAAAAATAGCAATATTTGTCCAACAGCTAATTGTAGAACCAATGGCAGATTGTAGAGAATGAATCAGATAAGCCAGACACAAATTAAAGTCCTGAAGACGTTGGCCAACAAGCCAACCCCCTTCCTATTAGCCATTCTACAGCTAAGTTGGTGCTGAGCCAGCCAATCTGATGAAAGGACTTGTCTATCTGATGATTGATCTGATCTGATGAGTGCTCTTTTATCTGAGATGACTTTCCATAGGCAGGAAAACAACTTGGAAGTAGAACAGTGGTACCAAGTGACACATGAAGACCCCAAGAAGAGAAACAGAATAGAGGAGGATTAGTAACAGGTTATGAATATTGTATTACTTATATTTTAGTAATAATGACTAACTACAGAGATGCAGTATGCACAGCTAATCAGCAGCTCTACTCAGGGTATGCTAGACTGAAGTAGTTAGTCCTCAGACTGGATTTAAAAGCTGAGACTGAAGGAGCACCTCTTATATTAGCAAGCAGACCATTCCACAGCTTCGGAAACCTGTAATTAAAAGCTTGACTTCCTAGTGTTATTTTGTTAATCCTTGGAATCATAAGCAGACAGGCATCTTGAGATCTTAATGTGCACTCTGGTTTGCAAGTAATGATAAGTTCAGATAAGTAAGCAGGACTCTGGACATTTAAGACTTTATAAGTTAAAAGAAGGATTTTTGAAATCTGCCCTAAGCTTAATTGGGAGCCAGCGCTTAAGAATTGGAGTAACAGTATGTGTTTGTATTTTCCGGTTCTTGCAATAATTCTTGCAACACCATTTTGAATTAACTGAAAGTTGTATAAAGAACAATTTGAACAGCCAGTGAACGTCGCTTTGCAGTCATGAATCTTCAAATATAAAAATTTGGAGTGCGGGGCCTTGTAAGATCCCATGTTATATCCATGCAGGTTCCTATATAAGTAGCCTTGGGCCTGTACTTATTCTCCAATGATGGCTGAGCATAGTCTGCCTAGAAATACCCAGTGTGTAAACTGCAAAAATGCACAGCCTGATCATCATGGGGTCAGGAAAAAAAGTTCTATTCCTCTGTAATAACTCATTAAAACTGCCATCTGCAAATGCTGTCTTCTGAGGCTGGTAGTACCACTCTTGCTTGCCACTGTCAGCAATATATGGAAATAAGGCTTTTCCACCATAAAAGTGCTCATATCCTTAACTTTAGGAGCCATTAAATGTAAAGAATAAACCTGGCTAATATATAAAGCAGCCCTGGTTTTAACAGTAAAGTAAAAGTGCACAAAACAGTTCTGCTGCAGGTCACTGATTATAGATCTGCAGGCTAAGCTAAGTACATTCTGTCAAAGCCATTGTTTTTAAGAGTTGAGGAAGTAACTAATAGCAATGGAATCTATCAATTCCCTAGCCAATGATGTCACACTACAGTCAGCACACTGTTGCACAATATTCTTTATAAAAAATCCCTCCCCCAGAAGCTATTTACAGTATTCACTTAGTTCATGCTGTCTGAGGAATTCATGAGCAGAAGGAGTGAAAAAAAAGAACATTTCAAGTGGTTTTGCTATCATGTGATCAATAAAAAAAACTCAACACTGAAATTCTTGTAGTCTACTTCAGACCAGGCATTCTGAACTTCTAGAATGTGAGGATTCTGTGGAAACTTAAAAGACGCCTTACTTTATTGTTTTATATAAAATTGGGGTCATTTAGCTAGAGGAAGAGAAATAAAATTTGATGACAGTTTCGAAAAAAATGAACTACGTCTTCAAATTTCATCTGGTCTCCAATAATAAATAAATGGCTGCCACATACTGCAATAGTCACAAGGAAGCAGTTAAATCAGTTATCATAAGCATTTTCAATTTTCCTTTTCTTTCCTTGTGAAGTTTTCTTAGCAGTCTCTCTCTTCTGAACCCACATGTTCCATTCACAGGGCCTCATTCGGTAGAGAAGAGGAAACTCATCTTGTCTGTAAGCCTGTTCATCACATCTCAAACTTCTGCCCATTCCATCCTTCCATCCATCCAGTTTCTGAACCTGCTTAATTTAAATCTTGTTGACAGAGCTGGAGCCTGCAAGCAATCCTATGTGAGTTGCCAGTCTACATCAGGACAATAGTAATCATTATCTTTTTCATTTTAGCTCTGTGTAAAGTACGTTCCAGTCAGAATAAGGAAACAACCTTTATTTTCATGGATTTACAGTTATTCATTTTTTTCTGAAACTGGTTCAACCTCTTGTTGTGGTGGCTGATCCCAACCATGTTGGGTACAAGACAGCAACCCTGCAAGCTGCTATTCCATCACAAGCAACACTTATGAACTCACCAGGTCAGGCCAGGTTGGGGAGCATACACTGATACAATGCATTGCCACACCCACCACACAATGAAAAAGCTTGGGATCCTGGTTGGCAACCCCTGAGGCAAACACGCTGTCCAGTCCCATCTCCTGGAAATGACTTCCTGGAAATTACCATCTATCTGCTGCAGCCAGGGGTTATGTGGCCATCCCCTTAGCCTTGCCCACCCGCTCAGGTCCTCAGCAATGAGGATCCTGTGAGTTGGATCACCATCAGGGAATCGCACCATATGGCCGTAGTGCTGTAACTGATGACACCTCACAATGCAGGTAATGTAGCTCATTTTGGACTCCGCTCGTTTGACACTAAGGCAAACCAGCAGTACCCAAGGACTCTCCAAAGGGACACAGTACCAAAGGAGTCCAGTCTTCATCTCAGGTCACTGGATAGTGTCTGTGTCTCACAACCATATAGCAAAGTACGGTGCACCAGGACTTGGACCTTTGTCCTTTTGGAAAGATATCTGGTGTGCCACACACCCCTTTACAGCGACCTCATGAGTCCCCATAACCCCCTTCATAGGAAGAGTCACCAGATACATGAATGTCACTGCTGTGGTAAGTAAACCTCTCAACAGGGTTGACACTTTCTCCGCAGACAGACACATTGCTGATGACTGTGTCCAATAAGTAATTAAAGGCCTGGATCTTGGTTTTTATCCAGGACACTGATAAGCACAGACACTCAGACTCCTTGCTCAGTCTCTTGATAGCCCTGATCAGAGCCTCCATTGAATCTGCGAAGATCACAGCATCGTCGGCAAAGTCAAGATCCGTGAATCTTTCTTCACCAACAGATGCCCCACAGCCGCCAGACCCTATGACCCTGGCCAACACCCAGTCCATGCAAGCACTGAACAGAGTAGAAGCATGAACACACCCGTGATGAACCCCAGAATCAACTGGGAAAAATGCAAAGGTTCTGCCTCCACTCTGTACTGCACTCACAATACCAATGTACAGGCCGGCCATGATATCCAGCAACCTTAAGGGGATCTCGCGAAGTCTCAGAATGTCCCACAGGGCAACTCATAACTACTAATCAGCCAAACCCACATATCATTGAGATGTCAGAGAATACTGACTATACAAAGGGATGACATGTAATTTCCACATAGGTGTTATATTTCAGCAAAGGTTCATTACATGGCTGGGATTCAAATCCTTATTTTAGCTTTTTTGTTAGGTTTTGAATAATGTATTTATATTAATGTTTATTTTGTTTATTATCTGCATTATGTACTATGCCTTGGTTGGGTGGTCCCCCAAGAGGTGAGGCCACCTGCCAATCACCACCAGGAACTGCCCTCCTCACAATAAATCCAGAGGGACTTCCATAGTTCCTGGTTGTTTATTGTGAAGGTACTCAGGTAGTTTGGTGAGTTCTTGCGCTTTGGAACTGTCTATGATTTTTTTCTGTGATTGGGATTCATTGGATATTTCAATTTTTTGCTCTGTTTTTAACCATTCCTTGAATTTCTGATTTGAGACTTGTTTGTGTAAGATTGCCCTGTCTTGTTATAAGCAATTCCAATTTGCTTTTGTGCTCCATAGAGCTTCATTGCTATTGGAATACTGTTTAATGAAGAATAAATCTTTTATTTTATAAACATTCTATGAAGCCCTTTTTGTGTCTTGCCAGGGATTTTAATGGTGTCCCCCCTCCCTTTGGGGATTATTGGAAGTGTTTTTGGAACTTTTAGTTCTTCACAACAGGTCAAGAAGTGAACCCAGGAGCTGAATTGTGCCATCATGCTGACCTCAGTAACATCAATAGTGTATAAACCACTTGAGCAAACTGGTTCTTCTTATACCATTGAGACTTAAGGACTACTGTGTGCTGTTAGAGTTCACATGCAAGCACACTCAGAGGCATCTCAAGAGGCTGTCAGATTAGCACAGATACACATTGGTTGTGTCATTTGAATGAATGCTGCTGGAAAGCCGACAAGAGGAAAAAAATATCTTGACGGATACATTTTTAAGCCACTTTAGCAAATGCTTTAACTAGAAACAGTATGCTATCTTCCGAATCTAATTTTTTTATTGTATTCCATTTAGCTTCAGCCAATGACTTCATCTGAAAAACATACTGCATCTTTTCCAGCTGTGTTTTTATGTGAGAAAATGAATTTCACCTGCACTCATTAACAAGTTTCGAACACTTTCCATGCAAGATTAGTGCTTTTAATTACACCATGCCTCGGAACATTTAGCAGTAATTTTAACCTGTGGGGCAAAGAAGTAGTAAAAAAACAAAAATAGGGAATTGAAATTTGTATTAAACAATTCCAAATGCTCATGTGATATATTTTAGACTTGGAAACTGTATCAGTAGTAATGATAATATGTATGGTTGTTGCTCTTAATAGTGGCTGAATGAAGCTGAGTATTTCTTGATTTGATGCTGTTATAATAAGTAGATATAATATAAGGTAAAAAAAAAACTACAGCAAAATATTTACCTATTGTGGATCATTCAGATAGCATGTTAGTTATTGCAGAAGGAACCTGGGTTAGAGACACGGCAATGTCAGTAACTGAAGCAAAGGCAGGTTATGTAGCTTGTTTAAGATAAAGAAGTGTTATGGGGCTATGTACCAAAGAGGCAGTTTTCTTGTTTGAAGTTTTACAAATTCATTATTACATTTGGTATATTATTTGTTGCTAGTGAGTTATAATAAATGTCTTTTGAGATTTTTCACATGAGGAAAACATTTCAAGGTAAGGCAAGAAAGACAAACGTTTTGCAAAGTGGTTATACTCACTAATCTCATCTACATGCTCCACAGAGCCCACTTCTATTTTGACAAAGCCAGTACCATAGTCAAGATAATGTTGTTTGACTTTTCCAGTGCTTCTAACTCCATTGTTCCTTACTGGCTGGGGAAAAAGTTGAAGGCTTTGAATCGTGATGTTCCCACAGCCTCCAGGGCCATGAACTACCTGACCAACAGGCAACAGTTTGTGAGGCTGAGGGATGGTGTGTCAGAAACAGTGGTGTATAATACTGGAGCACCTCAGGTAGCTAATTACCCTCTCTTACTTCCTCTACACAACAGACTTCCTACATAATACCAGCACTTACCATCTACAGAAATTTTCAGTTGACTCGTCCATCATAAGCTTCATAAATAATGGAGATGAGCAAAAGTACAGGAAGGTTGAGGAGGACTCGGTCTTATGGTGAAAGGAGTAGAACCTGCAACTTAATATCAGCAAGAAAAAAGAGCTGGTGGTGGACTTCTGGCATATTAAGGAGCCTCTGAGACCAGTCACAATTCCTAGAGATGATGTGGAAGTGGCACAGAATTTAAGTACCTTGGGGTTCACTTAAACAACAAGCTGGACTTGCATGACAACACATTGGTGCTGTACAAGCAGGGCCAGAGCAGACTGTACTTGCTTAGGAGACTCAGGTCTTTTGATGTGTGCAGCAAACTACTGGAAATGTTCTATCAGTCCATATTGGCCAGTGTGGTGTTCCACGCTTCAGTCTCCTGGGGAAGCAACCTCAGTACAAAAGAAAAATAATGCCCAAACAAACTTGTCAAGTAAGCCTGCCCCATCTCAGGGCAAACCCTGGACACATTGGAAAATGTTGTGGAAAAGAGTATGATGGTAAATTTGGATGCCATCATGAAAAATCCCTTCCATGCCCTCCAGGAGGTGCTCTCTTAGAGCACTTTTAGACACCATCATGAGAAGCACCTCTGGGGTGCCCACTGTTATCAGACAATTCAATGATTCCACCTGATGTAATTGTTTAATTAAGTAATTAAGTATGTACAGTGCATCCGGAAAGTATTCACAGCGCATCACTTTTTCCACATTTTGTTATGTTACAGCCTTATACCAAAATGGGTTAAATTCATTTTTTCCTCAGAACTCTACACACAACACCCCATAATGACAACGTGAAAAAAGTTTACTTGAGATTTACTTGAGATTATGGGGTGTTGTGTGTAGAGTTCTGAGGAAAAAATGAATACTTTCCGGATGCACTGTACGTATGTATTTATTTATATATATATATTGTCAAGGATGCCAGGGGCAACGACCCGGTCAGGACACCTTAAGGGACCGGAGGAAGGTCTACGCCCACCGTGGATCACATGGGGGCCACCACCCTGGTTGCTTTGGGGGCCACGGGTTGAGGGCATGGAAGTCCAACCCTGTAGGGGCCTGTGGTCACCGCCAGGGGGTGCCCCAGTGCCTTGGGAACCCTGGACCCCAGTACTTCCGCCACACCAGGAAGTGCTGGGGGGAAGAGAAGCAGGGACACCTGGAGAGCTTCCGGGAGAACAGCCGGCACTTCCGCCACACTGGGGCGTGTCAGCGGAAGATTGCCGGGGAAGACCTGGAGCTCATCCAGGTGTGGATAAAAGGGGCTGCCTCCCTCCAGTCGATGGCAAGAGTCGGGTGGAAGAGGATGGAGCTCGGAGGAGAGCAGAGGAGAGGAGAGGAGAGGAGTGGAGGCGAGGCAGTCAGAAGGACTGAGCAAGGCATTGTTGTGCGGCCAGGACTTTAAGGGGTGATTGGTGCTGCGGCACTGGGTTTGTGCATTTGTAAATAGTGTAAATAAACACATGTGTGGAGAAAGAACATGTCTACCTGTCTGTGTCCGGGCTGTACCCCACAATATATATATATATATACAGTGGAACCTCAGCTCACGAACGTCTCGGTACACGTACAACTCGGTTTACGACCAAACTTTTGCCTCGGTTCACGACCACACACTCGGTATACGAATAAGCCAGTTTCCCTTTCGTTTTGTGCGCGCCGATGATTTACGCACATGTTGCATTGTTCTCAGTCAGATGTGCCTGCCTGCCTGCCTGCGCGTGCGTGCCTGCCTGCCTGCCTGCCTGCCTGCGCGTGTGTGCCTGCCTGCCTCCACGAGAGAGAGAGCAAGCGCGTGCGTGCTTCTGAGAGAGAGAGAGAGCGAGCAAGCGCGTGCTGCTGAGAGAGAGGGGGAGGGTGCGTGCTACTGAGAGAGAGAGAGAGCCTGCTCCTGCAGCTGAGCAGATAGTCCGGGTGTTTTGTGTAAGTGTTATTCAATGTTTTTAAAATAGTTTACTATTACACTATATTCTATGATGTAATTAACTATATTTGTGCTTAATCTTTAAAAAAACTATATTTACATACAGTTTGTACGGTCTGGAATGGATTAATTGTATTTACATACAATCCTATGGGGGAAATTGCTTCGGATCACAACCAACTCGGGTTAGGACCAGAGTTTTGGAACGAATTATGGTCGTGAACCGAGGTTCCACTGTGTATATATATATATATAGATGGACATCGTTTTGTCACCCAACACACACATTTTATTTTACTCTAATATTTACAGTTCAGTGCACAACCCAGTGCCTCAGCACCAATCCCCTAAAGTCCAGGCCTCTCTCTCCAGTGCCTCTCTTCTTCAGGCCGCCTCCACTCCTCTCCAGCAAGACTCTTGTCCACTTCCTCCCGACTCCAGTCATCATATGGAGGGAGGCGGCCCCTTTTATACATGCCCGGATGAGCTCTAGGTGCTTCCCGACACCCCTCCGCCGACACTCCCCTGTGTGGAGGAAGTGCCGGCTGCGCACCCGGAAACACTCCGGGTGTCCCCGGTCTTCTTTCCCCCAGCACTTCCGGGTGTGGCTGAAGTGCTGAGGTCCAGGGCTCTCCAGGCACCGGGGCGCCCCCTGGCGGTGACCACAGGCCCCTACAGGGTTGAGCATCCAAGCTCTGCACCCGTGGTCCCCAACGGAACCAGGGCGGTCGCCCCCTCATGGTCTGGAGGACCCCCAGCCGCATGCCACTATATATATATATATATATATATATATATATACAGTGGGTACGGAAAGTATTCAGACCCCCTTCAATTTTTCACTCTTTGTTATATTGCAGCCATTTGCTAAAATCATTTAAATTAATTTTTTCCCTCATTAATGTACACACAGCACCCCATATTGACAGACAAAAAAAAAATTTTTGAAATTATTGCAGATTTATTAAAAAAGAAAAACTGAAATATCACATGGTCCTAAGTATTCAGACCCTTTGCTCAGTATTTAGTAGAAGCACCCTTTTGAGCTAATACAGCGAAAAACCGCAGCTTGCCACAACACAAATGGGAAATTTAAAAAAGACTGAGTCATGTATGGACTCAAATGTCCACACAAAGTAAGACTGCAAAACATGAAGTAAAAGGACTTCACCATTTAGGAATGCAAAAGTGTTGAATTGACACTTCCAGGGTTTGTTCCTGCCTTGCACCCAATGCTGAAATAATGGGGTCCAATAATCCATAATTCTGTATTATGCTAAAGTGGCTAAAACAGGTGAATTTATATCCATCAATTGTTTTGTAATGACTTTTAATTTAGATGACACCACCATGTTTCAGAACATTCAGGGAATTTCAGAGTTTCAGAGAATCAGCCAAAAAGGTGTTAAGCAGCTTGCCCAGGGTCACATGGTACAGAAATGGTGACACATGAAATGTGACCTTGTAGTAGTAGCAGTAGCAAATAGTGTTGTCTCATGTACAGAGTACAGTGTACTCCTTACTGTCGTGTTCAAACAACATTTAACATGTTGCCAGTCTTGTGGGTTTAAGTGCAGCTGTTTGGCAATAAACTGGCTTATCATGCAGCTTTTATTTATAATATTGCAGTCCACAAATAAGCCAACTTTTGCAAACAATAATATTAAACATAATGTTCACTTCTAGAATAAGATAAAACCTTATTTATGAGGACAAATCTCATTTTAAGTACACACTTTTTATCTAAGAATAAGATAAAATGTCATTTATGAACACAAATCTCATTTAGAAAACACACACATGTTATCTTTTTAAACAGCAAACTACAAAAAATTAGACCACCAGCCCTGTTATCAACAGTATGGAATGTTTAACAGAGCCTGTCGCCTGCTTTGAAAACTTCCTTTGGTGTGGTTGAAATTCTCATACTGCAACAAATGGACTCTTAAAAAGTCTGTCTTTGTATGGTTCAACTGACAATAAAGTGCAATGTCTTTCACATGGCAGTAATATCAGAAAGCAAAAACTACCAGCAATTATTAAGAAAAAAACAACAAATACAACAAAAGGCTTTTTAAAATTTTCGTTCTTTGTATTTCCTTCCTAATTAAGAATTAGGCATAGGTAAAACTTTACTACTGTCATCACCATTTTTTAATGAGAACTCATTCCTCATTACTGTCTATTAATCCAATTTTCATTAGAGTAACTGCTGTCATTGCCCTTAAGGGGATGCCAGTTCATTACAGTACACTTATCCATATCCCCATACCTAGTCGTACTCTGCCAATGTGGTGTCTCCTGTTAATTAACAAGCACAAGATCAATGCACAAATTCCACTCAAAGTTTTCAGTTACGCACCAGTATAAAATACTTTAATATTGTAAATTAACATTTTACTTTATGGTTATTTTCTTAATTTTACTTTATGCTTATTGTCTTGTTTTATAGGTTTAGAGGGTCATTATTGTCACGTGTACAGTGAAATTCTTACATGCATGTGCTAGTCAACAATTTCTGTTGCTGTAATTAGTGAGTAGAACTACTTTATCTCAAAATTTGTCTATTCCTATCCTGGTAAATTACAGTATATTATGCATTTTGCTTTTATCAGTATATTTGCATTTAAATGGTTCTCCAACTATTCAGCCATCCTGTTTCTGAATCTGAATAATTTTATGCAGGGTTACAGATGGCTGGAGCCTCAGGCATAAGGCATGAACCAGCCCGAGACAGGATGCCAGTTTATCACAGGACGATGATCATTATTCTCTACTTTGATCTCTTCTATCATATTTTACCTCTGCTTTAAGTGTGCTTGATACTGTAAATGTGACAAAGGCAGCAGATAAAGAGAAGGACTGAAAACTCTATAGTTTAATTTCCAGCAAACACTATGTGACTCTGAGGAAGCCACACAACCTGCCTCCAACTATAAAACAATGCATGCAAACATGTATCTGAATTTGTATATAATATGAGGTGACTTAAACCATGCAACTTTATAAGGAGCAATGACAAATTTCCTTCCGTCTGTATCATGTTCCACTCAATGAAATAATAAGCTGGACCTGTTCTATTCAAATGTTAAAGATGCATTGAAGTGTAAACATCTGGCACCTTTGGGTAGATTTGACCACAAACTGATTCATCTTATTCCCAGCTACAAGCCTGCTATTAGAGGACAACCTGTTACCACCAGGATGGCAAAGAAGTGGAGCCTGAAGGCTGAAATGGCTGTGAATGACTGCTTCCAAATGACAGACTGGGAAATGTCGTGTGAGTCACATACAGTAGGGATAGTATTTAAGGGCTCAGTCACTGCATCATAGACTCTAATGTTAACTTCTTTGACAACATTTTGATACCCTGAAAGACAAGTGTATTGCTTTCCCAACAATCAAGACTTGGATTAAGGAGCTAAAAGGTCTCCTAAATGAGAAAAAGAGAGCAAAAGAAGTTCTTAAGAATGCCCAGCAAGTGCTGAAGAAAAAGCTCAGTAAAGGAAATAAAGATTACAGAGCTAAAATAGAAACCAGATTCACTCAGAATAACATGAAAAATGTCTGGAATTGAAGGGACATAATTATTATTATTATTATTAATATAATAATAATAATAATAATAATAATGCTCTGAACCAATCATTTTAATAGATTTTCTCTCCTACTGCCACCTTCTTCCAATAACCTGTCTCCCCATACCATCCCTACTACATCAACAACTCCTACCACTTCAAATGGAAAGTCCACCTCTGACCATTAGTACAGACTGTCTATAACTGAAGATGAAGTAAGGTGAAAACTGAGGGAGCTACACATTGGAAAAGCTGGGGGACCGGATGAAGTCGGTCCTCAAGTTCTTAAGGCCTCGGCTAACCAACTTTGTGATATACTGTTCTGTCTTTAAGGCTCCAGAAAATGCCACTGCTGTACAAAACATCTTGCATTGTTTTTGTTCCAAAGAAGGCAGGCACCTCTTCACCTAATAACGACAGACCAGTGGCACTTACGTATCACATCATGAAAACCTTTGAGAGACTGGTCCTCGACTATATGAGTCCTCTTGTGATAGAGCGTCCTGACCCAATGCACTTTGCCTATTGGACAAAGATTGGAGTTAAGGATGCAGTTAACTATCTGTTTCACAAGGCTTATTCTCACCTGGACAAAGCTGGCAGCACTGTGAGAATTATTTTTTGATTTCCTCAGCACCTTCAATACCATCTAGCCATTACTTTAAAGAGGTAAGGTCTGAAATATGCAGGTGGATGCGCGTATAGTGTCCTAGATAATGGACTCTCTGTCAGGCAGACCTGTCCTGTCTTTTCTCTTTACTCTGTACACCTCAGACTATTAATATAAATAAATTCTTAGATGATTCTGCACTTAGAGCGCATAGGAGTTATGTGACAAACTGTATTTCCTGGTGCAGAAAGAAAGAATTGTCTGTGACTTGGCATTAGCAAAACCAAGGAACTAATTATTAACTTTCATTGCACCAAAGAGACTCCAGTCACAATTCAAGAAGCAGATATAGAGGTGGCCCACTCCTACATTTATTTGGGGGTCCACATCAATGACACGCTGGACTGGTCTCATAATACAAAAGAGCTATATAAGAAAGGCAGAGTAGGGTCTTTTTTGTTCTTAGGAGACTGCATTACTTTAATGTGGGGACTGACATCCTTCACATATTTTACAACTTTGCAATGCTGTGCTGTGCTGGTAACATCATTTGAAGAGAGGCCCAGCGAATCAACAAGTTAAGTAAAAAGGCAGGCTCAGTTAAGGGACGCACTCAGCAAAGAATTAAAACAAAACTGAGTGCCATTATGAACAAGGCTGCACATCCTGTCTGAAACGCTAACATTGAAGACTGATTCGGCCAATGAATTATTCATCAGAAGTGGGTGGGGCAATGCTACTGGGGCTCCTTTATACCATCAGGAATACGTCTGATAATGTCTCATTGGGACTGTAACTGCCAATCCAGATGTTCTTCTTTTTAATTTTCTTCCTTTTTTGTTATTGTGGCATGTGTTCAGACCATTGTGTGCATGTGTGTGTATCTCTTTATCTATTTATTTAATGAGATTCTGTAAAAAGCCAAATTTCCACAAGAGACAAATAAAATTCTATCTAACTATAGTCTCTTGGTATGATGTTTCCTGTATAAAATAAAGGTTGATTGTTGTTTGCATTATTATGCATTCCAGTCTTCATTAAGGAGTAAAAAAATAACTTTCTTGGATTACCGTCATATTTAAATATTACATTTTATGAACCTGTCTATTTCTAAATATTGTCATGTGGCTGGACTCCAGTCAATCTTAAATGGGCACAAGACAAGTAGCAATCACAGAGAGTTATCAGTTCATTATGTGTCATCCCAGGCGGCACGGTGGCACAGTGGTAGCGCTGCTGCCTCGCAGTTAGGAGACCCGGGTTTACTTCCCAGGTCCTCCCTACGTGGGGTTTGCATGTTCTCCCCGTGTCTGCGTGGGTTTCCTCCGGGTGCTCTGGTTTCCTCGCACAGTCCAAAGACATGCAGGTTAGGTGGATTGGCGATTCTAAATTGGCCCTAGTGTGTGCTTGTTGTGTGGGTGTGTTTGTGTGTGTCCTGCGGTGGGTTGGCACCCTGCCTGGGATTGGTGCCCTGTGTTGGCTGGGATTGGCTCCAGCAGACCCCCGTGACCCTGTGTTCGGATTCAGCAGGTTGGATAATGGATGGATGTGTCATCCCATGCACACACCTTACTCTCATTAACACCTGGTCATGGGAAGAACCTGCAAACTCCACATAAGGTTCCAACCGTCCTGAATTTTTGATTCTCCAGCACTAACCACTGCATTTTAGTTGGATTAAAACCACTCACTCATTTAAATTTGTGGCACCTGTCTATTGCAATACTAGGTCACAGTGACTTGGAGGCTATCCTAATAGCACTGGCTATAAGACAGTGTGCCCTGGCTAAATGGAATACCAGGGCAAACTCGTGTTTTCACTCATACTCACTCATACTGGGACAATTTAAACTCATTCACCAAACTTACTTCCGTGTCTTTGTGTTGAGGGGAAACCAGACTCCCTGCAAAGCAAAACCTACTCAAATGCAGGGAGAACACACAAATCAGTAAGCACACAGAGATGGGATCTTCTGGGACTGATGATTTCATTTCATTTTAGATTATTACTTTACTTCTTCAGAGGCACTGCCTAGGAAGGGATGTGAGCCTTGGATACTAAAAACTGAACCAGCATGCCACCCAAACTTGGATTTCAGCTATCTTAAAAAAATACAAATGGAATTAACTCACTTATTTGATATGACTCATTTAGCACAGCTAGAATGAGCACTTTGAATTTTCCGATATAAAACTCTGATTAAAGACCAGTGGTGCTGGATAAAGCATTCTGTTTATTACTAAGCTGCTAAACTGAAAACTGAAACGGAAAAAATAATTATATAAATGAACAATAAAAATCACAAAAAAAAATTGAAAACGTTTTCTGCAGTCCTTGTGACCCTGAACTTTAGGCATCCAAGTATTTGAACTGATAATAAAAGGTTTTTAAAACAAAAATGGATAATAATATCATGTAAATAGCACTTTTCTCACTACTCAAAGCGCTTTAAATGGTGAGTTGGGAGCCAATTCAACCACCACTAATTTGTAGCATCCCACCTGGATGATGTAACAGCAGCCATGTTTGAGCCAGTACACTCACCACACATGAGCTATTAGGTGGTGAAGTGGTGAGAGACAGATAGCCAGTTAGAGACAGTAGATGATTGGGGGATTGGGGGGGGCCCGACGAATGACCAGGCCATGGTGGGCAATTTAGCCTGGATATCAGGATACACCTTCCTCTTTACAAAGGATGCCCAGGGATCTTTTATGACCACATAGAGCCAGGACCTCGGTTTTACATTTTATCCGAAGGACAGCGCTGCTTTTACAGCACAGTGTCCTCATCACTGCACTGGGGCATTGGAATCCACATTCAGACAACATGGTAGCTGCCCCCCTGCTGGCTCCACCATCATGTCTTCCAGCAGCAGTCCCAGTTTCTCCTAGACAGTCTCCCACCCAAGTACTGACCAGACCCAAACATGCTTAACTTCAAGTCAAATGCCTATTCTAAACTGCATGTGGTAGGTAGGTACTAATACTTAAAATGTAAAATTTTAATTTCTTTTAAGCATTTTCCTTTCTTTGATGTACAGAGTGTACTTAACTTTCACTTTTTTACAGACTTCTCACTCACCAACCCCCTTAAGCTCTCCTACCCCACCCAAAAATAATGAACTTCCAGTTTGGCAGGAAAAAGCAATCAATGACTGAATTATTCAGAATTACACAATTATTCATAAATATTTAAACTCTAGTACCTAGTACGTATAATTCTTGTTACTATTTAATTAAGCTAAATATAGCTTATTTAAATACAGCTACTAATAAAAACCTTTGACATTTGTTCATCACATTTTTAATTTGTTTCATCTAAGGAATTAATAGATGGAAACTTCTTAGGTTTCTTTAATCTGGATTATTTACAAATGACTAGGAGAACACTGCCAGCCTCTGCAAGCTGGGTTGCAGGCCATTTTAACAGAGCTCATGTTGGATGCATCCATCAAAATGTCTGGTTTATATCAATATAAAAACGGAACTCAAGCAAATGCCAGGATGCTTAATAATATAATGAAGCTTTATACCGCCATTGTAGACTGAGCATTTTATCAGCATTGAGTACAGCAGACCTTCATTAAGTTACACTGGCGTAGGTCCTACTTTTGATTCAGGGAAGTGAAAGCATGCAACTTTCATTAATATCTGGTTCAGCTCAAATTGAGTTTGAAACCACACACTTGGATGAGGTTAATTCTTGCTTAAAAATAATAACAATAATAATAATAATAATAATATGCACTGAAGGTTCACTTTGTACTCTGCTATATAAACGAGAAGAGCATTTTTCTGTGCTGGTCCTCATGTTCAGCTGTAACTGCTGGTTTTCTTTGAAACAAAATAACTCCATCTGTTTAAAATTTGACTTACAATATTTTTCTAAGCATGTTCAGTATGAATCGAAGGATGAGATGATCTGATTTGTGGGTGACGGGTTTCAGCACACAAGAAAGTATTCTTTTAGAAGCACAGCACTGCACTGGACTTTAGAGGTAAGAATAAACATATCATCTAATGATAATTTGTTAAACTAAATACCACAAGACAGTTCTGCTCCTTTTGCTTTGTAAAGAATAATCTAATTTGGTGTGTTTTCCATTTTGCATGCTTTGGTTCCTCCTTGGTTGGATCCCTACATGAAAAAAGTCCAATGATCCATATAGACATGAAGTCATACGTGGTGCCTTTCACCAAAGATTCGATTTGGAATGTTACTACAGGTAGATAGATGTGACAAAAAAATGGACGCAATTGGTAAAGATTAGGTCTGTGCTAGGCATGTATCTATATTATAAAGACTCAAAATTTCACTTTTACATTTGTATGTACATTTGTAAGTTTTCAGTTTGTAACGCACTTTGAGCTACACTCTTTACATGAACATATTCCATAGAAACTAATGTTGCTATCTGGGCAGTACTGGGTGCAAAGCAGGTACCAACCCTAGACAAGGCATCCACTCTCATTCATCTGGGCAATTTTAGAGAAACCAATGAGCCTAACCAACAGTATTTGTGTTCAGCATATATGAGCAAGCCAAGCAATGGCTACAAAGACACAGGGACAGTTGACAACTGAAATTTGAGTCCATGTGACACACCACATGGCAACTACTGCGCTACAGGACCACCCTGTCTTTATTACAAATACTCTATAATAATGCTTGTTTATATTTATCAATGCGCAAGAGACCAGCTGTACAATTTTTGTTGCTTTCTAAGAGAACAAAGCGTGTCTTTCAGCATTTTGTGCTTCCAAAAAAACAGGATTGTAAAGTAAAGAAGTAACGTGCTGTTCTTTCTTGCCTCTGGGCTGCTTCACACTGTAATGTTTTTATTACGACTTTGCCTCCCTCCTTATATATTTTTTTGCAGCCTTAGCTTTTGTAAATGAGACAAACGGCACAAACTAACCCGGCATTAGCTTAAACTGGCAAAGGGCTGCATAGTCTGAATGCCATGTCCTGCTGTGAGGCAAGTGTGTAACAACCTCCCGTCCAGGCCTGAGTGAAGCTGGTAATGAGTTTCCCACATATGACCTGATGCTGTTTACAAGTCCTCTAACAACCTCTCCAAACACTCTTTAATTAGCGTTCGCTCTGGAAGTGTGGGGAGCAGGGGGAGCTGGTGTCATCTTGTTTGTTTGATTAAAGGACAGCAGCCTTCTTAAGGCTGAGGCTCTGTCACAAGAGAGAAGTGTGTCATAAGGCCACGTCAAGACCCAGAAGGAGAGGTGAGACAAAATAAGAATGCTGATAAGTGGTGACAGCAAGCCTTCCAAATATCTCTTCAGCTGGGCTGCTGTTGTTGCTTACCATTTGTAGGCCTCAGTGTGCCGTTTGGGCTGTTGTTTTTTAAAAAGCAACAGATTCATGCTTCAAAGAAGCTCCTTTTGTTGTTTGATCTCAATGACCTGTACATCTGTTGTAGGGTGGAATATTTCAGCTAAAATGTCAGAAATAAAGACCACTAGGTGGCTAGCCTCATGGATCTAATGTCCTGGGTGTGATTTCTGCCACTCTGCATGGGATTCCTCTCATAATCCACAAGTGTAGTAATTCTAAACTAGCTGCATGATGGACTGGTGTCCTATCCAGAGTTATTTCAAATGCTGCCAGGATATACTCTGATCCCCCATGACCCTGGATTCACTTAAGTGGGATGTTATGTTATGTTAGTGTAAGCAAGATGATACCACTGCTCTTCACCAATTGAATGGATCTGTAGCCAACTATTAAAAAAATTTCAAATCCACATTTAAGCACAAGGTAAAAAAAATAAAAGTAATGCATCTATTAATTACTTTTTGGAACAAAGCAGAGTCAGTTAGATTTTGGGAAGCAAGGTCTATGTCAAAAGGAATTGTCAGTGAGGACTGAGTGACCCTACAGGAGGTAAATGATGAATTAATAATGATGAAATAATAATATTGACTACTCAGTTGCATTATGTTTATTTGTTGAATTTGTAAAGACTGACTTAAATGCATTGTATGTTCCATTGTAGATCCATCTATCAATTTGTCCATTGTTGAAAAACTACTCAATGCAGTCAATGATAGGCCATGTTTCATAGCCAAAGATATCATATCAAAAGCCTTGAGTAAAGGTACCTTAATCTCCAATTATAATTATTAAATAATGACAGCCAAGTCCTAGTACCGAATTCTCAATAGCAGGCCATGATAGAAGTACAATAAGCTACACCAATATCACACCTCACTGTATGGAGGGTTAACCTAAGTATGTGCTTCATCACAAGACAAATAAGTGAAGTGGATGTAATGTTGTAGAACTAAAGTTAGAGAGTATCATCTGAAACAGAAGTCCTCAGAAACATGTAATAAGTTACCAAATGGTGTAGTTTAAAACAGTTCCATTTGGAAATGTCGCATGAATGAGACTTGACAAGCTGTGTTCAATTCAAAGGCTTGTTCAAGTCATAATTTTCTTATATTCGCTTTGCAACTTTCCAAACAATAAGACCAAATATTAAGAATTAATAGAGTAATCATCTCTATAGTGAACATTAGAACATGAGGATAGTCTAGACAAGAACAGGCCGTTCAGCTCAACAAAGCTCACCAGTCCTGTCCACTTGATTCTTCCAAAAACACATCAAGTTGAGTTTTGAAAGTCCCTAACGTCTTACTGTCTACCACACTACTTGGTAACTCATTCCAAGTGTCTATGGTTCTTTGTGTGAGGAAAAACTCCCTAATGTTTGTGTGAAATTTACCCTTAACAAGTTTCCAACTGTGTCCCCGTGTTCTTGTTGAATTAATTGTAAAGTACCAGTCTTGAGCCACTGTACTAATACCCTTCATAACTTTAAATTCTTCAATCTTGTCACCACGTAATCTCATTTTGCTTAAATTGAAAAGGCTTAGCTCATTTAGTCTATCCTCATACCTCTTCCCCTGCAGTCCTGGGATCAACTTAGAGGCCCTTTACTGGACTTTTTCTAGAACTTCTATGTCTTTTTTTAGCCTGGAAACCAACAGTCTGAAAAAGTGCAGAGTATACTGACATGGTGTAAGGTGTATCTCCAATTGTCCATTTTGAAAACAGCCTAAACCATTTACTTGCTGCTACTATTATTATCATTATTATCTTTTGATTTAATCCAAAGGAACATTAAAGAATATGATACAATACTATATTTATGTACATAATTTTACAAATGGAGCAGAGGTGCTTTAACTAATTACTCAGGGTGACAAAGTAATTTGAAAACAGAAATTAAAATGTCAGCCTTTACATTTACTCTGCATAGACTTAGGCGCTACGCTGTTATAGTGCCTGCCATTTTTAGGGTCATGGAGGACGAAAGCCTTTCTTCATTGTATGGTCTCATGGAGCTTCTATGCACTCACTCATATTGGGCCAGTTTAGAGATGCATATTCACTTAATAGACACACCTTTGGGATGCGAGATGGAAACTAGGGTCCTCAGAGAAAAACCCACACACACACTGAAAGAACATATCAACTCCTCACAATAGTCAAAATGCCTGGAACTCAAGCCCACTTTCCAGAACATAGTGAAACAGCAGTACTAACCTACTAGCCTCCATGGTGCCCTAAGCTGAATGTATTTTCCTCATCAAAATAATGACATACAAAGCAGGCTTCTAATTAACTGTGTGAAAGCTCATTGTAATAAATTTGATCATATTAGCTTTATCATATTAGTCTAGTTTTATGGATTTTAAAATTAAGATCATTTTAAATTTCTTTTTCTTATTCAAATAATTTCAAGAGAACAATTAGATAGATAGATAGATAGATAGATAGATAGATAGATAGATAGATAGATAGATAGATAGATAGATAGATAGATACTTTATTAATCCCAAGAGGAAATTCACATAATCCAGCAGCAGTATACTGATACAAAAAACAATATTAAATTAAAGAGTAATAAAAATGCATGTAAAAACAGACAATAACTTTGAATAATGTTAGCATTTACTCCCCCAGGTGGAATTGAAGAGTCGCATACTGTGGGGGAGAAACGATCTCCTCAGTCTGTCACTGAAGCTACTCCTCTGCCTGGAGATAACACTGTTAAGTGGATGCAGTGGATTCTTCATGATTGACAGGAGTTTGCTTAGTGCCCGTCGCTCTGCTACAGATGTTAAACTGTCCAGCTTTATTCCTACAATAGAGCCTGCCTTCTTAACAAGTTTGTCCAGGCGTGAGACGTCCTTCTTCTTTATACTGCCTCCCCAGCACACAACCGCGTAGAAGAGGGCACTCGCCACAGCCGTCTGGTAGAACATCTGCAGCATCTTATTGCAGATGTTGAAGGACGCCAACCTTCTAAGAAAGTATAGTCGGCTCTGACCTTTCTTACACAGAGCATCAGTATTGGCAGTCCAGTCCAATTTTTCATCCAGCTGCAGTCCCAGGTATTTATAGGTCTGTACCCTCTGCACACAGTCACCTCTGATGATCACGGGGTCCATGAAGGGCCTGGGCCTCCTAAAATCCACCACCAGTTTTTTGGTCTTGCTGGTGTTCAGGTGTAAGTGGTTTGAGTCGCACCATTTAACAAAGTCTTTGATTAGCTTCCTGTACTCCTCCTCCTGCCCACTCCTGATGCAGCCCACAATCGCAGTGTCATCAGCAAACTTTTGCACGTGGCAGGACTCCGAGTTGTATTAGAAGTCTGATGTATATAAGCTGAACAGGACCGGAGAAAGTACAGTCCCCTGTGGCGCTCCTGTGTTGCTGACCACAATGTCAGACCTGCAGTTCCCAAGAAACACATACTGAGGTCTGTCTGTAAGATAGTCCACGATCCATGCCACCAGGTGTGAATCTACTCCCATCTCAGTCAGCTTGTCCCTAAGGAGCAGAGGTTGGATGGTGTTGAAGGCGCTAGAGAAGTCCAAAAATATAATTCTTACAGCACCAGTGCCTCTGTCCAAGTGGGAGAGGGATCGGTGTAGCATATAGATGATGGCATCCTCCGCTCCCACCTTCTCCTGGTATGCGAACTACAGAGGGTCGAGGGCATGTGGCCTCAGGTGGTGAAGCAGCTGCTCCATGGTCTTCATCACATGTGACGTCAGAGCAACAGGCCGGAAGTCATTCAGCTCACTAGGACGTGATACCTTTGGGACTGGAGTGATACAAGACGTTTTCCAAAGCCTCGGGACTCTCCCCTGTTCCAGGCTCAGGTTGAAGATGCGCTGTAGAGGACACCCCAGCTCCAACGCACAGGCCTTCAGCAGTCGTGGTGATACACCATCTGGACCCGCTGCTTTGCTGGTACAAAGTTACTAAATAGTAACTATTACTATGGTTTTTTATGTCTATTACTAAATTACTAATAAATCAATAATATTATGGCACACTGTATAGACTTTGCTACCTCAAGACACTATAATAAGCATAAAATAATACTATCCATCAATACTAACCCAGTTATGAATCCTACTATTTCTAGTAATGTTATGCTGGGAATTTTCTTTTTATATATTCGAAGAAAGCCAAATTCACATTTACTTATGTACAAAGGAAAGAAATTTCAGTTTCATTTACCCTGCCTGCAAGTATTTAGGCTTTTGGAGGAAACCCAAGAACCTGCAAACTCCACATTGCTAGGTATCAGATTGGGTTCAAGTTCTTGGGAGCACCAATAATTACTGCTGTGTTAATATATTGCGTAGTATATAATGTGTATTTCAATCCAAAATAAATACAAATAGTATTTTAAATCTAATGTGCATATTTCTGTAATGTAGTACCCAAAAAGAAATCACATAAACACAGGTAAACCAAGCAAACTCCACAAATATCATCCCCAAGCTGGGATATTAACTCAGGAATCCTAGCAGAAAGCAGCAGACCAAAGATAAAAGCTGTCAGCAGGTAAATTCTGGAAGTAGTTAATTTTATTCCAGTAGACCTTGATTTATTAATAGAAAACACAGCATATCAAAACACAATTCATCCCATCACTGAAAATATGGCTTACAGACAAATGAGGTGAGAACATCATACAAGGCACTCGGTCAAGTCTGCAACCACATGAATCAAAAGAAAAGTGGTCTGACTCCGATAACAGGCAAACTGAGCAGTCTGTGGTTATAGAATTTACAATGTTATTGGCAAATGTGATTCATTTTATACAGGGTGGTCCAGATCTAATTATGCAGATCCAGATCGTCTGGATGACTTTGATTTATGCGGGGACGATTCCAGTTCGGTGCAAAGGCGATTCTTCATGTCGTCAGTTTGCACACTTCTCGATGGTCGGGGATTTTTCGGGTGATTTTCTATGTAATAAACTTAATAAGTTATAGCGTAATGAAAATTACATAATTAGATCTGGACCACCCTATACTTGCTAGATCATTCTTATTATAAGTAAAAGTGAAATAATAATTTAAATTAAATAAGCTTTAATTAAACTGAATGATTTGGAAAAGAACTAAAAAAAACACCCTTCATTGTCTATTAGACAGGTAAGGTAAGTTTTACAAAATCAAGCAAATAGCACTTAATACACAACTTTTACCTGAATGTAATTATAACAGTTGATCAAATACAGCCACTGACTTCTAGTCTCATTTTAAATGTTTTTCTGTTTTTGTCAAATATGTATATGTTACAATATATGGAAAGTCTTAGAAAGGATTTATTTTTCAATTGTTGTTTTATTCATTTTCTAAATTACATTAGAGCACAATGTATAAGACAATCAAGTTATAATATGCTGTACATTCATGTTTCATGTCAGTCTCAAAAGCCAACCCTTACTCAGTTTGAAGAGCTATAAAATCAAAGATCCCAATATTAAAGAAGACTCTCATACAGTAGATATTCAGACATAAAAAGTTAACAGAGGTCCAGATGGTTTATTTTGAACAGTACTGATAAAATCCTGCCGAATTCTGAAACATGTTAATAGAAAGTATTTCGCCCTGCAAATACATTTGTATGTGTCCACTAAACAGATATACTATTGCTTTTTAATGTCTGCAATGGACATATAATATCCTGTTTAGAATTCGTTCCAGGCTCGCACTTCATTCTGCTGGGATAGGGTCCAGTTCCTCATGACCCTGACTTGAATTAAGTAGAAATGAGTATATTATGTTATTGTTTTAAACTTATGAACCAGGGTCATTGATAGTTGCAGCCTATCCCAATATTACAGATACCCCCCCTGGTGTCAGTAAGTCTATCATCTGGATGTGAGTTTAGTTTTGTCCTCAATGCAAACCAATGAAAACCAAGCCAATCAGCAGGTCTGGCTAAGTGAACATCCACTTCCTCAGGTCAAGTGACTATTGGGGCCTTTGATTGTTCCCTTGCAATAAGCAAAGAATGCATGAGTTCTGCTACACAGAAGCGAGACAAAATCCAACCGTGAAGTAGATGCCAGTTCACCATAGGATGCACACGAAGAAGTCTACACACCACACTATGACAGAGTGATCAATCCTCTGGCTGCATGCCTTTAAACTGTGGAAGAAAAGTGCATGGAGAAATTTGGTGAACACAGAGAGAGCATGCAGGTTCCACACAGAATGAAATGCAACAGGGCAAGAACTCAATGAGTTGACTCATTCTGCCATGTGATTTCAATAGAAATAAAAAAATGATTGCTAATAAAATGTAACCATTGTTAAAATTTGAGAGGACCTACAATAATTTTTTAAATAAAAGAAGCCTTGTAATGCACTGGAAAATACTTCAGACCTACAGTCAGAGTCTAAAATAGCCTATTTCCTTTTCCTTTTAGCTTTTCTAACAAATATAATAATATCAATAAACGCACAGGAAAAAAAACTCTTAAGTAATAAACAACATCATAAAAGTGATTTACATTTGATCTGTGTTCCAGTGCTCACAGTTCATATTTTAGAATTGACTTTAAATGATATTTTTTTCTTTCTCTTTTAATTATGTGATGTGGCACAGTCTATTTTGAAGTGCACATTAAAATATAAATTGTTTTAGGTAATACATAATCTTTTTGGAAAGAAATGAAGAAAGAAAGAAAAAAAAACTTCTTGCAGCTATTTTGATTCCAAATAAGCTTCTATTAAAGCACTCAAATGTTAATAAAAAGTATTCCAATGAGGCAAACTGAAAACATCTGTGCCATTTAGAAACAAAATTTCAAATGCATTAAAAGCACAATGCATAGAGCCTATAATTACATAAAAAAGCAAAACAATCGAATCCGACAATTAACAAATGAACGTTGAGGTTGTGTAAAGCTGGCTCATTACGGATCTTAAGGCCAACTAAAAAGGGAAAGAAACAGACAGGGATAATCACTGCATTGCACTTACACGTTTCATGTGGTTAGAGCTCTGTTTTAATAAATCTGGGCTATTTTCAAATATAAATTCACATTTTAGGCAGAACTCCACAAACAATCGCTCATTTTGGAATATTCTGAATGTCAGCAGAGTCCAAATTTTGAAACGTATAAAAATGATTTGTGGGCGGATGCAATAAAAGCAGAATTACAAGAATAGTTCTGCTGATTTGTGAATGCAGTAATGAGTCTATGGGGACACGTGAAAAAGAATCCTTTATCATTATATTAGAGTTCATCACATTTGTTCACTTCTACTCTGTCAGGAAAATAACATCAAGAAAGCAATAATGGGATGTTATTATTCAAAACAAAACAAAAGTCTTGCATTAAAATCTGTTGACTGTATGTTGATAACTAAAAGTCTAAGATAAATATGTTTATTAACAATTTTCACTATAAATAAGCATGGGTGTGAATAGTAGTAATCTCTCAATATGCCTCATCAGGTTGCATATGTGATTTATTTTATTTACAGTTTTTTTTTAATCCTGGAGTGGCATTTGCCTGTTCTCCCTGAGTCCACATGTCTCTTTGTGCTCCCTTGTCCCTGTAATGTCTGACATCTCCGATGGGCTTTCAGTGTATGTTTCTGCTGTTGAGGTAGACTGGAGTCATAATGCATGGATGGTCTACAGAACATTGTAACTGGGTTTAAAGTTTAATTTGATTATTGAAATTTGTTAATATGTCTATTACTGTAGAAGGCAAGTAAACATTTCACTTTACTACTATGCATAGTCAATCAGCCTATCTTGTCCATTCTGAAAAAATGTGACATATGGTCTCATGTATAAAACTTTATGTGGATTCTGGCATGAAAATATAAGCTAAAAACAGAAAAAATGCATACACCAAAAAAGAATTAGATTTATAGAACCAGTGCACATTTCTGTGAAATTTGCACTTATAATTCACAATCATCTTGTAAATGTGCATACATGAACACACCACGAACTCTGCCTGGTTGCTGCTCTGAAACATCCATATGAGGAGCATGCTAATCAACACAGACATGCATTTATGATGCTGCAGAACTTCATTGGCTGGTAGAGCAGCCTCCCACCTGATACATCGAGACACCCCCACCTACATTCAACAGTATCTGGCTGTGCTCCACAAGATCATGCATGATGTTATAGGGCCTCTCCCATGTGTTCTGGAGGTCAGGGAAAGTGGGTAGACGCTATTACCTGGCACATGTAATGACATGATTACTGTTACAATGAACAGTATAAGCCACAGGAAAACGGAAGGATTCTGCCAGTTATTTTATTGACAAGCGAGCCACCAGATACAGTACCATGATGTCTACCAAAGTCACTTTGCCTCAAAATAAATGAATCATGGGCTTACCTAGGCAACCGACCAATGGCATTTTTTATATGTGTTTAATGGAATGTACAGCTTACAGTTAACAAAAGCAGCTTCATGCTCAAACCATACATTGCTAAAAAAACTACCTTTTTATGTTGGCAAAGCATACAGTATTATGTTATTTGTATATACACACACACCATATAAAAATTGAAAGAATTACCTTGTCAGTTAATGATTTCCAGCACATCAGGCATGACAGAGAGAATCTTTGCTGAGATATTCCTAGCCTGTCACTCATTTCCCTGATGAAAAACAAAAAAAGGGTCTTCCTGTATATCATATTCATCACTTTTGAAGTGTAATACGTTTGTCACATTAAAACACATTCTAATTAGAGCTTAGTGATATGAATTATCATACATGCAATTTGTCATTTAAGTGGTTTCCTTGCATTTCCCTACTTGATGAAGAGTGTCAGTATTTACCAGGTTCTCAACAATGTTGTATATGGACAGGACATGTTCTCCTGTCAAGTTTTCTTTCATAAATCCCAACATTTGTGTGGGAAACTGCATATGCACACTTCAAGCCTCTTTTTAAAGCACATTTTAGAAGTCTAACCCATGTACTACCAAAGTTTTTTGTTTTAATATATTCTTGTAGTCATCACCCCATCAAATCTTAGCCTGGGAAAATTAACACCTCTCACCTTTAATCTTTTTGCACAGTTATACATCAATAATAAGCACAAAAATGTGGAATGCACTGATGTGATACATTCCTGTTTGCTGCAGATAAATCTGAAAAGAATTAATACACTTCAAGATATTTGTTATTATTAATGTATGCCCAAGAACATCTCATATTAAAAAGTAAGATCGGCCTACAAGGACTCTAGGTGTCTTGATGTTTACTTTTTTTTCTTATTGATTAGCAAGCCTAGAGAATTTTAGGAAAATGTCTACCATATATCAGGGGTCTCCAACCCCTGATCAGTGGCCCGCTAGTTGACAGCCAGGACGCGAGAGACTCACTCAGTGAAGGGCTACAGCAAAATGGCTACCCCCTTCACTGAGGACACTTTTCAGAACGCTAGGCAGACATCGCTTTGCACTGACGCAAAGTGAGGAGAGAGACCGAGGTGAGAGAGTATTACAACAAAGTATTTTTATGGTCCCGACAGTTTCCCCATATGGCAAGAATCTATAGAAATCTCGTTACTACGAAGTACATTCAGCAGATACTTTCATTACAACACAGAGCAGTTAGTTCTGTAGTCGGAGTTCAGTTGTGTACATTTGCACAATGATCCCTAAACAGAAACATTGTAAAAAAAATTTCTTTCTTCGAACTTTCCTCGTACTGTTTTTTTTCTGTTTTTGTTTTCTGTGGTTTTCAGTGATACCATTTGCTCATTGCTTGCCAACATTTGAAAAACATCCATTGGAATTTAACTCATGGTCACCCTTCTATAGAAACAGCAGACACGAAAAAACGATAACAGTTTTAATGTTTGTGATGTGCAATCTGTTGGACTGACAAATGCAATGCATATGTCTTTGTTATATGCAAAAAAAGAAGAAAAATCTCGCAAACGTATGCGAACTGCTGCATTTGAAGAAGTCGAAAAATCAGTTTTTATGTGGTTCAGTGAAGCTCGTTCAAGAAACGTTCCTATTAATGTGGCACTCATTCAAGAAAATGTGAGGTTTCTAAACTCTCTTGGGACCTCCATCAACGGGACAACATACCAAAGAGCATCCCGAAGTGCGATCACCGCATCTGTGGAAGACTGTTCATCTGTTGCCGGGGCAACAGCAGGCTTACAGCTCTTCTGCATCACTCCACCAAAGCAAACACAAAAGATCTCGATGGATGATGCAAGGAACATTGCAGGGCACAGGGTTACTTGGCCACTAGCCTGGTCACAACCCTGCCTGACTGCTGTGTCTGTATAAAGGAGAGTGGCAGATCATGCTACAATAAATAACCATGCTGTTCCTGTTTCAAGCTGAATAAAGCTGATTTTGCTAAAGTACTGAGACTAAGCCTCGTGTTTTGGGGTGTAAGACAGGGACTTATAGCGCAACCACGATCTTTTAGGATTCGCTTCTGTGGCGCTTCACTGCTGTTGCCCTGCCCCTGCCACGGACAGATGTGGCGCTTCGGAATGCACTTCAGCGTGACTTTCCCGTTTTCCCAAAAGAGTTCAGAAACCTCACAATATGAAGAAGAAGAAAAGGATGATTCGGCTTCTGATTGATAAATGTGCTGCCCACAACATGCTTCCACATTTAGATAATGTTTGCGTTGAATTCTTCCCACCCAATTGCACAGCAGTGCTTCAGCCATTGGGTTTGGGCATCATTCGCACCCTGAAAGTGTATTTTTGCAAGGGAATGCTGAGAAAAATTCTCGTCAGCATAACTTGTAGACAGGAGAAGATTAAAATGAATGCAAAAGAAGCTATTGAAATGATTGCAAACGCCTGGACACAAGTTAAAGAAAGCACTATAGCAATAAATACAGAATCTCATTACAACGAAATTTTCATTACAACGAAATATTTTTAGATCCCTGGCAGTTCGTTGCAACAGAATTGTACCTGTATTTGCACTACAGGCATACAGGCACTATTGGACACCCCACCTTTAGGAGTGCTGGAGGAGCCTGAGGAGGAAAATCTGATGCAGCGGTGGAGCAGCAGCACGTGGGGCAGAGGCAGAAGATACCCGTTGTTCAAGTTGGCAGATAAAGTGGCTGCATTCAAAGCCAAACTTGATTTATGGGGCCGACGAGTGAAAATTGGAATTTTTCATATGTTTCAAATGTTAGCAGAGGTTATTAAAGATACCAAGCCAAGGCCTTCTTTCTCCCAGCTGGTGTATGATCACCTATCTCAGCTTTCAGTAGAGTTTGAGCATTATTCCCAACCACAAAGGACCCCAGAAATGGGAAGAAATGGATCAGTGAAGAGGATCAACTGCTTGAGGTTGCAAATGATGGTGGCCTTAAAAGTATGTTTGAGACAACTTCAAATCTCCGTATGTTTTGGATTAAAGTCAAGGCGGAATATCCTGAGGTGGCCACAAAAGCACTGAAAAGTCTGCTTCCATTTCCAACATCCTATTTTTGTGAGGCAGCGTTTTCTGCAGTGACAGCAACCAAAACACCCTTCGCGTGTCTTTCATCGTCCCCAGATGAGATCGTCTGGTTGCAGGAAAACAAGCTCAGGGCTCCCACTGATTCAGCATTATGGTAAGTTGTGTAATTTCTATTACAGTATTATAATTAATAATAATAAAAATGTAAAGTAAATTGTGTATACAACTGCCCTACGTTGGCCTTTTCTGTGATCAATTTTTATTGTCTCCATCCTACTCTTTTTATAACATCCAACCAATGATACATTTTACATCTATCACTGTAAGTTTTCAGTAGTTGACATCTACACTGTTAAAAATAAAGATGCCAGAGTGGTTCTTCAGGGCAATGCCATAGGGCACGGGTGTCAAACTCCAGTCCTTAAAATCAGGGCTATTAAAATGAAGGGAAAAGAAGTTGATTAGCAGTGAAAACTGGTCATTTATTAGGAAGAGGGTTAGAATGAAAACCTGCAGCCACTGCGGCTCTCCAGGCTCGGAGTTCAAAACCCCTGCCATAGGGGAACCATTTTAGTTTCCAAAAGACTCATCCATATAAAGGTTCCAGAAAGAACTTTTATTTATTTAGATTCATAACAGATTCCATACAGTAAATAACCATGAACAGATGGTAACAGATTTGTGAAATACCAATGCGTTCCTATTTTTAAAAGGACTCTTGCTGGATACAATAGCCCACACAAAATTCGGGTTTTCTTAATCTCTCAGTGTCCTGCTAGACAGCCTACCATACAGTAAAGATTTATTTATTTTTTCTACATATTAGGAAGTTTTCAAAGTCCAAAGAACCAACCTTATATACAAAGAACCCTTCCCAGAATTAAATGGTGTTTGTCTAGCAATAGTTATACGAGGAACCACAAGTCAAGTCAAGTCAAGAACCTTAAAGTTCCATTAAAGAACCATTATTTTTAAGAGTGTAATTATAGCATTTGGCACCATGCTAGCTTTTTCTTGTTCGGCATGGTTTGTTCCAGCTTAAATGACTTTCTGTAAATGGTATAAAACGGGAACAAAAACAGGAAGTACTCTTATTCTACTTCTACTTGGCTTGATGTTTATTGTGCAAAGCATCAATATTACATAGGGAACAGTCTAAACTTATATAGCATGAAAAACTAATTTGTTCATATGAAGTAGAATGAGGAGTGAAGATGTGTTTTTGTTTGTAGATTCCAGTTTTCATACCTGCCTTTTCAGAAACTTTCCTTACTAAGAAGCTGTTCTTGTCATTAAATGACAATACACTGTTTTACTCCAGTAATGATGAAGACTAAAAACTTGAAACTTTCTTAATACTTTTTTATACACTAACTAGGGGGCTCTGCCCCTTGCTCGCTTTGCTCGCCAACCCCTGTGTTTGATTAATCAGATATACAATTTTAAAAGCTTTTTTTTTCTTTGGAATTATTTCAATTTCATTATTTGCACTTTTACTTTAAAGCTTCAGTAAGAACAATATTTGGAATTACCTTTTCTTCAAGATTGCATTGAATTTTGATTCCGTTTTTGGACATACATTGTGACAACATAACATATAACTACCCATGAGTGAATATCGTTTCTTTTTCTCTAATAAATAATCCGACTATGTCGGATTTAGTTAATAATCCTAATGTTTGTCCCTGTGATTTGTTAATTGTCTTAGAAAAAGCTATTCTCATGGGAAACTGTAAATGTTTTAATACGAATAGCATATCAAGATCTCCTTTGGTGTCTAATGTTATTTGCGGAATATATACTACATTACTTTTCTTGTCGCCTGTTAAAATTTGCATCGTGATCATAAATATACACCTAACGGAATTGTGTTTTCTTTGAAATTAAACTTGCCGTTGCTTTAACTGTTGCGGGACCACAGATTATCATAGCGTATGGTCCATTATTGTATAAATCTACATTTTGTGCATTGAATAATGTGAAGGTGAAAAGATTATTGTAGACTGGTATATTTTGCCTGTAGTGTTTGTGGATTTTGCGGTGGGCTGATGCCCTGCCTGGGGTTTGTTCCTGACTTGCACCCTGTGCTGGCAGGGATTGGCTCCAGCAGACCCCCGTGACCCTGTTTTTGGATATAGCGGGTTGGGAAATGACTGACTGTTTGTAGATTTCACTTTCCCCAAACATCAAATGTTTTAATTCTCTTGGATACGCCTCCTCATTGTGTAGACACACTACTTTTCAATGATGGCAACACAAATTAGATGATCTACAAGTCTCTGACTTAAACTTCAAAGCCTTTCAATATTTCCATACTTCTGACATATCACCTATGTCCATATATTCGATCTCTATTCGCCTTTTCATTATTTCACAGAGTAATAATTTCTCTTTTTTAGTGCTAATGCAATCTTTATCTTTTTTTGATACTTTTGAATTTTTCTGCTTTTATATTCTGTAACTTGCTCTGTATGTATATCGCACCTACATTTTTTGTGTCTTTTGAATTCCACTGTGTTCATTATCTCTAACCTGGTCTGCATGTGTTTCGACACCTCTTTTTTGAACCTCTTAGTAGTAGTAAAGTCTCACAAAAGTTTTACTTAAACAATCGTCAACTTCGTAAACCCAAACACAACCTTCTAGCACCCTGTCCAACTTCTCCTCCCCCAGGTCTCACCCCCCCTTACCACATCAATCAATACCCCGCTGTCAGTCTTCTGTGCTGTACTCCGCCATACCTCAATTGGACCTGCATGTGTATCTGCATTTTTTTCTCTCCAGTGCTTTTGGGTCTCTTTTCTCCGCGCTACTCTTTCTTCTTCGCTTAGTCATTGACGTTTCATCTAGAACGTATTGTCCTTATACGCTTTATATGAGCTGAGAGCACAGGATCTGTGTGTTCTACGTTCCTTTACACGACTGAGTGTTTTGCTACCCGTGGTCTTATTTGATATTGGTTGTAAGTAGGGCGTGTTTTGCAAGAATCTCATGTTCCACGTCCCGGCGAGATGGTCCTGGGACAATCTCTTTCATTTCACAGGTCTTTTAAGTGTCTTCCAAGAACTTCCAAGAAGATCACGTCTTGTCTCCCTGGTTTTTCTTTCCAAGATTTTTATTTATAATAGAGAGACGTTTTTCTGCCCATAAGACTAGCTGTGTTACATTGCTTTTTAAAGTTTAGTTAAGAAAGGAAACAATCATTCATTGGGTAGTCATTTTATTTTTACTTCTGTGATCATACTGTACAGCTACAGTGCCCTCCATGAAGTTTGGGACAAAGACACATTTTTCTTTGATTTACCCCTCTACTCCTCTGTTTAAAATTCCATATCAAACAGACATGATTAAAGGACACATTGCAGACCTTCATTTAAGGGTATTTGCATAACTTTTGGTCACACCATGTAGAAATGTCAACACTTTTCCTGCATGGTCCCTCCATTTCAGGGCACCATAAAGTTTGGGACAACTGGCATCGCAGATGGTTATAATTACTCAGGTATGTTTCACGGCTTCATTACTGCAGGTATAAGAATCATTAGGCATGCTTCAATCCTTTGTGGATTGTAGTTGCCATTGTTCAGCATGAGGACAAGAGCTTTGCCAATGAAAGGCAAAGAAGCCATTATGAGGCTGAAAATAAGAATAAAACCATTAGAACATCAGTATAACCTTAGGATTACCTAAATCAACTGTCTGGAATATCATTAAGAAGAAAAAACATACTGGTGAGCACAGTATCACAAAGGGACTGGTGGGATAAGGAAGAGCTCAACTGCTGATGACAGAAGAATCCTTACTAAGGTAAAGAAAAAGCCCCAAACGCCTGTCCGACAGATCAGAAACAGTCTGCAGGAGGTACACGTGTATTTGTCAGAGACTGCTATCCAGAAAAGACTTCATGAACAGAAATACAGAGTCCCACTGCAAGATGCGAACCACAAAAGCGTGGTTAGATTACAGTTTGTAAAAAAGTACTTAAAAGAGCCTACAGAATTCTAGAAAAAGGTCTTGAGAACAGATGAGAGAAAGATGAACCTGCATCAGTGTGATGGCAAGAGCAAAGTGTAGATATGAAAAGGAACTACCCAACATCCAAAGCATACCACCTCATCTGTTCAACAAAGTATTAGGGGTGTTATAGTTTGTGCATGTATGGCTACCAGAAGTACTGTGCAGTTGATGATGTAACTGCTGACGTCAGTCATACAATAAAATCTGAGGTGTATAGAAACTTCTTATCTGATGAATCCATCCATCCATTATCCAAGTTCCAGTAAATGCATCCAAAGTTATTGGATGGTGCTTCATACTACAACAAGATAATGATGCCAAACAAACTGCTAAGGCAACAGAGAAGATTTTCAAAGCTTAATAATGGAAAATTCTTGAATGGCCAAGCCAGTTACCCAATTTAAATTCAATTAAGCATGCCTTCCATATGCTGAAGAGAAAACATAAGGGGAAAAGCCCCCAAAACAAGCAGGAACTGAAGATGGCTGCATTGGAGACCTTGTAGAGCATAACCAGAGAAGATACTCCATACATGATGATGCCTATGAGTCGAAAAACTTCAAGCAAGGGATATGCAACAAAGTCCTAAATATGACTGCTTTCATATACCTGCCATTGTTGTGTCCCAAACATTATGATGACCTGAAATGGGTGGTCTATGTAGAAAAAGTGTTGTCATTTCTACAAGGTGTGACTGAAATTTATGCAAATACCCTTAAGTTAAAATCTGCA
>JANRMT010062791.1:79233886-79245840 GCA_026402145.1 Polypterus bichir lapradei | reverse complement strand
CATGGTGTGACTGAAATTTATGCAAATACCCTTAAGTTAAAATCTGCAATGTGCACTTTGATCATGTCTGAATTGTTTGATTTAAAATTTTAAGAGGAGGGATAAATCAATGAAAAATTTGTCTTTGTTCCAAGCATTAGAAAGATCACTGTATGCAATTTTGACCCAACTACTACTGCAATTACTGGTCTGAGCCAGGATCAGATGCAAAAACACTGAACACAGTTAAATAACGCTGGTCTATATTACCTTAATACTATAAATGTATATTCTTTTTCTAATCTTTTTTGATTTATGATGATTATTATTGTTTGGTTCATTGCAGAGGGCCTGACCCTTTCCTGGCAGCACTAGGCATAAGACAGTAAATATTCATAGATTACATAGATTATCTGGAGTCCATTACAGATAAGGTCCCACTCACTCTCTTTCTGATTCACTCATTTTCAGTACCTGTTTGTATATCTTAATAGCACTGGATGCAGGTTGGAATTTTACCCTGAACATGGCTGAAGTCACTTAAACAAATATCCACTACTTCTATTTAAAATTGTTAATCAGCTTAACATAGAATGTTGAAATGAAACTGGAGTTCCCAAAGAAAAGTCAACACAAAGAATGTCTGAGTTCAAAATCAAATCAAGGACCTTCCATCTTTGAGGTCACCTTGGTGACTGTTTGTAAATTATACATTTAAAAATTTTTTATTCTTCCTCAAATCGATTCATTTTCAAAGTAAAGGCAAACAGAAAATAATGACAGCAACAGGCAGAAAACACTGTGGATGTGGAAAAGATGGCAGTTTATTACAAGACTCAACTTCTCAAACAACCGGTGCAATTCAGAGCTGCTAACCAATTTGGGCTGTGAGAGGAAGACAGGAACTTTGACCCAGAGGCTTAGCTCTGTGTGGCAGGAGTGTCATTCTCTGTTCCACCATGTTGTTCAGTATTTTTAAGTCGGAGACACTAGCCTTCATTTAAAATGGAATTTTAAAGTTATTGCTTCTCTCAGATAAAAAAAAAGCAATAAGGACTCATAAAAATTACAGCTTCATGTTTGCATCTGTAATAGTTCTTTTTTTTCTTGTTATCATAGCTTGGAATTTAATCATTTAAAATAACAGCTGATGCAACGACTAGCCTAGAATTCAGAAATATAGTTGCCAAAGCACGCAGGCTCCAGTTTGATAATGGAGTTAGCTGTCTCCTGAACAGATGCCGTCTGAATGTCTGTAAATAATCTACTGCCCAACCCTCTGGGATGACAGCGCAAGATGACAGCTCGTTTGTCCTGAGCTGCTGTCTTCCTTATGGTACTCTAACTTAAAGTTATAAGTGGTGGAAGAGTGAGGGTTAAGCAGATGAGGATCATGAAACTGATCTCAGGAGTCAGGCTAGGCTCAACTGACAGCATTTAACACACCCCTCTGTATGCCTGTGTCTTAGAGCCCCCACTCCTCCAACACCACCACCATTCTCCGCCCACACTACACTTCACAAGGCACTTTGAGGGTAGATCTAATCAATTTTAACAAGCAAATAAGAAAGTCTTGGAATAAATCATCTGCAAGCATGATAAAGTGGCACCAAATTATTAACGGCTCCAAATGAACATCTCTGCTTTAGCTGAAAGACAGCAGTTGGAGAAGCCGAGAATGGTGGAAATCTAATCATCTGCTTTGATTTGCATGCTACACAAACATGAGCTAATATGTTTAGCATGTGAAGCTTGCATGCCGCCTGTCAAGAATATATCAAGTGCAACTTTTAAAGAGGAAGATAAATCATGGAATTTACTCCAAACTCAACAAATCTTAGGAGATTAAAGCAAGTCTGGGAAAACAAGATAACGGGCTCTTTTCTTATTTATTATTTTGAATCAAGATGTATGTTCTGTGTGAGCCTTATAGTATGCTTATTTTGGATATGGGATGTTTATGGGCCACAGACAACATCTTACCGCTCAAATGAACAAAATCTGCCCTCAAATTTAAGATAGGCTATGCATTAATAAGATAAATGGAGTTGGAACATTTCCAGTGCTAGAATTTGTGTGCTGACTATTGTGATTGTGATTTTATTATTTTACACAATTTTTCTGGAGGCATTCACTTTTCTTCTGTGTAAACAAGCAGCTAAATGAAATACTGTATAATTTTTTGGCTCCCCCTCATGTTGTTTTTGTAAGCTTGACTAAGCTAACATTTTATGTTTATTCATGATGGATTACTTTCCTGACTTTTTTGAAATTTTTTGTTGTTTCCAAAAATGCAGAGCTGAGCTCATATAGAAGGCTTGGTATTATTCTAGCCAATTTATTTATTATCATAAATAGAACGAGTGGTATAATTCCCAAACAGTAGCATACATGCAGTATGTGTCAGTAGGTACCCTCTGAGCCAGCCAGTATGTTTAACTGGTGGATTATCAGTGATTTAATTAATATTTTTGTGTGAGAGCGAGTAAGCATTTATAGATGTATAAACTGCCACAGTGATAACAGTATGATTCATAGTGAATCTTCAAGCGTTTATGAACCACCGCTATCCAAACCATTTTAGAATACATTTGAAAACAAAAAGCTGTAAATTTATATGCTTGATTCTTGTAAAATATTTTCACAACTGTAGTCATTTATAGGTGCAATGATTGCAACATTAGATTCAACAGGATTTCAGCATTTTTTATAATTTTTATATTTTATTATTATATTTTATTTTTATATTATATTATATTTTATATTTTGCCAATCACACAGCTTAAACCTACTTCACTCATGGAATTACTGAAAAATGTTAAGATTATTCAATTGACCAATAAGATAACTAGTGACCGATTCTGATGATGCAGATCATTTTTGTTCAATAGAATATAACAGTTTGGTTAAATTATTTTTCCATGACAAATTTAGAATAATAAACAAAACCCAGTGCTACCTCCTTTTGTTATGAACATGTTGGATCCATTTCCTTTTGTTATTAAACTGATATTTTAATTTTCTTTCTTGGAATAATTAATCACCATTTTATGAGGCTGTTTTTCAGGGGTTCCTCCATGATGTTTATATTGACCACATTTCTAGTCAGTCAGACACTTTTCAACATATGATATCATGCCATTTTTACACAGGGCTATGTGCTTATAGGAGTGTCTAAACTTTAAGCCCATTTGTAGAGACAGCTTCTCTATGTTAGATATCTACTTGAGTTTATATTTTATTGTGTTTTTGTGTTATTTTTGAATTAATATTGTACATATTTCATGCATGCCATGCAGTGGGCTGGCGCCCTGCCCAGGGTTTGTTTCCTGCCTTGCGCCCTGTGTTGGCTGGGTTTGGCTCCAGCAGACTCCCGTGACCCTGTAGTTAGGATATAGCGGGTTGGATAATGGATGGATAGATAGACAGATATTTTATGCATTTTCCAGTATGTTTGTAATTATGAACTGTCTCTTTAAATGTCCCTATGTTAAATGTCCTTTGTGGGAGTTTCCTCCAGAGGTGGCGTCACCCTGACATTACCATTCCTGAGCACTCCTTCTGGCCATTTAAGCCCAGAGCTCACGCGGGGTTATAACTGAAATTAAGATATTTCTTTGTATTATTTTTCTTGTTTAACTTTCTGGTTTTGATTATTTTCTACCCTGCCTCTGGATTTATGATATTGGATTGTGAATTAAGACTTGTTCTCCTTACAATTGCCTTTTACACAGCTCTTATCCACTCTTTTGAGCTGTTCTTTGTTTTTCCCATAAATATTTTCATTTGTGAAGGATCATTGTGTCCCTTTTGGTCACAATTTGGAGTTTTTTTTCAGTTTCTTCTACTTGTGAGGCATTGGAACTGTTTAGATAAATTTTGAACTTCATAAACCAGCACTCTTGTTTGGTGGCGTAACCAGGCCAAAGCCAACCAATAGTAGTTTGTAGTTAGCTGCTCTTGGTGCAGGCCTGCCTTTAGATGTCTTTCAGGAGGCCTCATACCATCTATGCCATGTTTTTCAGTGTAAACATTAACATCATTTGTAGTGACAACTTGCAAGAGACTTGCTTTTGGATCAAAAAAGCATTGAAACTTTAAGTCAATTTGTAGTGACAGTTGTGACAGTCCCCATGTTAGATGTCTACTTGCTCATGTCTTATTGTGTTTTTGTTGGGAGGGAAATCGTTTTGCTTTGGAAAATTTTTAAATTTTCAATTCTGGTTTGTGTTTTGGTTTTGACAAAAGAACTCATGATACTCAATGTGTCAGATTATTTGTCCCTAATAAACTTTAGGGAAAAAGGTCCCTTGTAAAACAAGCCTTGACTTACTTTGTTTACACTACAGGACGTTCACTGCAAAAAAAAAAAAAAAAAGTGCTGGCTCAGTTACTATAATACCTCACAAAGAGGAGTACTTCAACTACATTAGTGTAAAGCCTTGAAAAGCAGGGACTGAAAATATTGTTTTTTGTGATTTGTCAATTTACCCATCACCGATTGAGTCTTTTTTAGTGAAAATCAGTCAATTCAGATTGGCAGCCGATCGATCTTAGCATCTCTAGAAACTGGTCATTATTTTAATAGCTGTATACAAAGAACATTTTAAATTGTTTCTAAACTTAATTGAAAGTCAGTTTTCAGCAAAAATAAATCATTTAAGTAATACCATTGTGCCACTAACCTTCAAACACTAATATTTCATCCAGACATTTTTATAAAGTTGTGAGAGTATCTCCTTCAGTTGTATGACTAAGTAGAGCATTTCATGTTCCTACAAGCCTTTGTGTGAAGATGAGCCACTAGGCTTTAAAATGGATAGGATTTTTTTTATTCTGCATTAGGTATTGTTGATTAAGTCATTCAGTATTGAGTTGTGACTTTCTGCTGGATCAGAGTTCAGATGCCTTTAAGAATTTTGAAAACCTCGATGAGTTACATACAATCCCACCATGCTTGATGTCAAAGATGATTAGTTCCCTAAGACTATTGGGTTAGACATGCCATTTAGGTTAGGAAAGGATTTAGTTTAGGGAAGGAACTGCAAGCACAGCTCAAATTACGCTATCACTGAGGATTCACATTATAAAAATGTGTTTACCTCTTAAAATTGTCCCTTCACTTCTTTCCCTAACTGTGTTGCTTTATGCAGTAATGCTGTTATATGCTGCACTGAAGCAGCACTGTACTGGGACCCAAGTTCAATTCCCAGCCTAGTCACTGTCTGTCTGTTATCCCTGTGTTTAAATTGTTTTTCTCCAGGTACTTTAGTTTCATCCAGCTTCACAAAGGCAAGAATATTGGACTTCTTTGTTTATGTGTGTATATGGAATGGACAGTAAACCAACCTGGAGATGGTTCCTGTTTTGCACCCTATTCTTTGGGTCCTCTTCCGTGACTCTGCTAAGTTAAAAATGGCCTCAGAAAATGGATGGACTATAGTCTTTTGTTCTTGATTCCAGCACTTGGTTGGTCCTGCATTTGTGAAATTTAATCTTACTTTTTAAGGCTGGACTCAGAAGATCTTAGGAAGTTTGTCAAGTTATTGTGACTGACTGCAATTAACATATTAGATCTGGCAGTGTGCTGGCATAGTGTCACAGCTCCAGACCCTTTGGTTTGATTTCTGGCAAGGTCAATGTGTCTGTTGTGTTCTGCCTAGATTAGTATGAATTTTTCCTTCATGGTTCTATGGCTTCCTCTAAGATTCAAGAGATGTCTCTAAATTGGCTTGGAATGAGGGAGTAAGATTATATGTATGTCTGCTATGGGCTGGCATCTCATCCAGTTTGAATCTTGACTTTTCTAAGGGGCCCCATGACCCAGTTTTTAAAATAAAGTTCTCTCTAAATGCAAAGATTAATATATTACATCTCTACCCCTGAATGCAGTCCTTAAAATATGATTCCTTTCTTTAGTTTGCTTAAACTATTGCATGTCAATAGGCACACAAATAAGGTTAAAAAATATGAAGCAAATGTCAGTGTGGAGTTGAAACCAACACATAAGGAAGACAGAGAGAGAGAGAAACTGAATAGGAAACCACAGCTGTTGTGTGCAATTGTCTTAAGTGATTTTGTTTGGTTAGCTGAAATAGAAAAGTGGTGATTAGAGATCAGATCTTCTCTTAACCATAACAAAATGTTTAGGTCCAAACCTAAACTGTAAACCACAAGTAGATCTGGATTACATTCATTGTCTGCTTTATTGACCACGAGCAGAAAGTTACTGGCTTAACCTCCAAGTTAAACAGTAAAAAGTCAATTCACCTGGAGTTTATTAAAGTGATCTCAAATTAAAAAATTAATCTCCATGTTAAATAGCAAAAATGCAATGTACCTGAGGTTTATTACAGTGATGTCAAATTAAGAAATTAGACAATTTTTATTTGACTGACACTCACTTTGCATCATCATTTCTAGCAGTTACTATCAAAATTATCCATTTGCTACAGAACCTTGAGAGTGCAGTGTCTTCACAAGAGCTCTTACAGGAAAATAGAGAAGAGCTAAAACAAAAGGAGTGCAGCCACCAGCTAGAAAATCTCAAAATCTTTAAAGTGTTATGATTGCATCTCTTTAATAACATTTTCTTGTCACTAGACATTTTTCTTAGTAAATTTATGGATTGTTTTGGGAACATCACAATATTTAATTGTTTTGAGTAAAAAGTATTGTTCTTTCATCAAAAAATGGAATAATTGTTTGTTTTGGACTTACCGCAACATCAATTTATTGATTGCTCGTTTGTCATTTAAGTTTGTGGACCCAATCTCTAAAGCTCAGAGTATTCATTGTTAAAAAATTATGGCAAATAACTTGTTACAGAGTTTAATTTTGGCTCATATTTTGATTTTGGCAATAGATAGGTTTGATTTATATTCATAGTTCTGTGTTTCCACAGATGCAGGTAATGTAGGTAATCTGCGGCACATCACTAAAATCACTGGTATTCTACAGGTGCCATTCATAAGTGCAGTGAGTTTTTAAGTAATGTGACATGCTCTATATTTTCAGTACACAGGTTCATTAAAATGCATCAATGTGCATTTTAGTACATTTTTTCTCGCAGGAAAAGACACAACACAACCATTGAAACGGGCATTTTTAATCTACATGCCTGAAGTTTTGATGAAAAATCATCTCTTGAGCTCCAGCTAATAATCAAAAGCAAACTTTTTTAATAAAAAACTGAAATTAGAATTAAAAGTTACAATGGAAAACATTTCAAGAGAACATTTACAAGTTCATCACCAGCAAGTGAAACAATTCACTTTTTCAGCTTTTTAAATGAAACACTAACTAATTGATGATAGATAGATAGATAGATAGATAGATAGATAGATAGATAGATAGATAGATAGATAGATAGATAGAAATTTATTTGCCCCCTGGTGGAAATTTGGCTTTTCATATAAGCTCTTTGAATAAATAAATACATAAATAGATAAGTATGTAAATAAGTAAATATACACACCCACTTTGGTCTAAACACACACTGAAATGACTATATAGCAAGAAAATTCAAAGAAAGAAAGAAATTTAGAATGAGATTTCAGGTATCTTAAAGGGAAGTGCAGTTAAAAGTAATTTAATTTATGTTGTGATTTTTTGTAATTAGTCAAGTGATCGGAGGCAGGAGTTGGAAAAAAAGACCAGGAGATAAAGCTGTCTCAGACCCAACTTTACTGGATTGAAAGTCCCCATTTCTCTTTTTACCTTCATATACACTTCTCCACATGACAGTACAATGCAGTACAATTCTTTTTCTCTTCTTCCCCTCCACCTCCATCCCAGGTGAGCTTCATCCTGCTCTGACTCCCGACTATGGTTTTGATGAAATTGAGGGCTCTTTTTTAAACCTGACCAAGGATCACTTCTGGCACATCCATCCATCCATCCATTATCCAACCTGCTATATCCCAACTACAGGGTCATGGGGGTCTGCTGGAGCCAATCCCAGCCAACACAGGGAGCAAGGCAGGAAACAAACCCCGGGCAGGGCGCCAGCCCACCGCAGACTTCTGCCACGTCATAGCCAAAAAATACTTCCAGGTCTGGTGGCACCTCAAATTGACAGGCATACCTCTTCCCAACATCTCTCTCCAAGGGCATTTGGGGACCATAAAAGAACTACAACTCCTATGCAGCCCTACAGATATCTAAACTGGAGCTAAACTTGAGGGATGCTACCACCCAGTTTACTTCTGCTATACCAGCCTCCAGACAGGGAATGGAACAGCAACTTTCCTGGCAAGGATGCCCACCTATCTGTTTCATTCATCATTAGGGCCTTCCAAAAGAGTCCTTTACAAAATAAATATTCTATAATGGTAGTGCACTGGTCATTGCTCTCAGGTTACTCTGCTTTTCTGGCATCAACCTAAAAATGTACATGTTAAGTTAATCGTCAACTATTATTATATTGTCAAATATATTCATTTCTTTCAAAAGATGTGAGAGAACTGGAAACAGTTTAGGGAGCTGCTGAGATCCAGATAGCTGATATGTTACTGTGACTTGAAAAAATGTGAGTCTCCTGTGTCTTCAGGTCTTTTTAAGAGATATGGCTTGGCTCCATTTATGTTAATTGAGTTCAAAATATTTTATTTTTGTGTCTGTTGAAACAAATGTGTTGCTATGTGTACTCATTATGTAATTAGTGATTTATGAAGTTTGTATTTACATTTTACCTGAGAGCTTTTCACGGCACTCTGCATCTGCACTCAGTGAACAGTGTTACACAACAAATCATAAAGGAACTGAATTTCAAAGGAATGCTTAATTATGGAGCCAGTTCAGTAAGAAACTTTATTAATTGGCCAATCTCAAATTCTGGAAACAAGCTCACCAATAGTTATGGATTAATTCACCAATAGTTTAATTTAATTTGCCATGATTACTAAAACTTAAGTAAAATATCTGAATAGAGAGCACAGCCACAAATGGTATTTGATAACTTAAAATAATACTTTACAACAACTGATTCAGATCTGTCACTTCAGTTCAAGTTAGAAGTAAATGGATGTGAAATTGTAGTGGAACACCTTCCTGTTGGATGTCCATTCATGTGCCTTTCTCTAAGAAATAATCTGAAACAAAAATTTACAAAACAATTGTTGGGTTAATTAGTAATTGTGCACGTGGATGTATTCATGTGTTGGGCCCTGTGATAAATTCCTGCTTTCACTCAGTGTTCCCAGGAAAGGCTGCAGCACTATTAAACTCTAAAACAGATTCATCAGTTCTGGAAATGGTAATGTTCTGTCAATAAATTGGCAGATAAACATTTTGAGCAAAAACCAGGAAATGGCCATAAAAAACAAAGAGCCAAATACGAGAGACAATAATCATGGTCAAAAGAGCAAGAGGGTCAAAAGAGAAAGTACACATGAGAAAAGAGCACAGTGATAAACTTTGAATATTTCAGAGATTTGGAATCAGCAGATTGGATAAAGAGTTGCACACATAGCCATCCTTTTATCCAATCACGTTGATAATGCATGGGTCTTGACCTCAGAGGCCCCGCCCCTAGCAACACTGAAAGTGGACCTACCTGTGGACATAAATAAACACTGGCAGCATTTGAGGACCCAAAAATCATACTGAATCATGACAGGTATGGTATGTTGGAGCATGAAATTAACCTTAAATATGGACAAAAACTACTACAGTATGTATTTGTTTAAATTTTTAATTTCTTATTTTGACTTCACTTTTCTTTTATCCATTTGTTTTTCACTATACAAATGATTTGTGCATAAACTAAGCCTTTCTGAGTATGACTATCCCTATAACATTTGTTGAGAATTCTACCCTGCATTTACATTTGATTGTAAAATAAACTTTGAAATAAATAAAAAATATATTATCAAGAATTACCTGAATTGTTTGATAGGTTAGATGTGCGTTTGTGAGTATTGATGTGAGGGACTGATGTACTTTCCAAGGTAATTTCTGCATTTCATTTGATAATTTTTGAATACAGTCCTATGTGACCCTGAAACATACAATGCACTTTCATGAAATTAATTGTTGGAAAGACGTACAATATTAAAAACATTTATAAAAATTCAACCCTTTTGTATCCAGTAAAAATCCCTTTGTCAATGTTTTCAGTTGGCTTCAAGTATATTGAATTGCATTCATGAATATTCAACATTAGTGCTTTCAAACAGTATCCAGTGACACAAGCTTGGATAGCAAGTGATATCAACAATTGAAAAAATAAACACTTACAGTCATGTAGTTAGTGGGTAATAGTATCATTAAGGGCATGTGTGCTTTGTTCCATGTCAAGACAAGGGACCATTTAACTCCTTTTAAGTCTTGGCATTTACTTTCATAGCTATCTGGGTAAATTCACCTATGACCTCCCAGATTTATATGTCAGTGTTAACCTCCCCACCAGTCCAGGTAGGTGAAAGGTTGAGTGCTTTTGTCCTGGCACTGCAGCAAAATTCAGTAAGTGATGTGTGATGATAATGCATTGCAGTGACTGGAACAAATTTCCCTCTAGTGTGTATGAGCGTCCAACAAAGGCGCAGATAATTCTGCCTAATTGCCGGGTGACAGCATTCACTTAAGATGGTGTTTGGTAACAACTGAAAGGGAGGCACTTTGAGATGTGTGAAGAATAAACTAGAGAAAAAAATCTGTGTCATGTAACACTTAACTCTGATAAATATGAGCAGTTGTTGAATGGTATCTTGGTGTTCAAATCCAACTGGTGTCTTTTAATGGCACTTAAAGCAGATAACAGAAACATTTATGCTTCCCTGTAGATACTGGAGCATGGTGTGTTAAGATGAGTGCTATTTCATGATGTGCGAATGCATCAGACATTAACGTTGCTGAGAAATGTGTGAAGCAGCTGAAGGAGTTATGATGTGTTGCTTCTAGAGGGTCAGACACCTTTGCCATTGGTTATTCAAAAACATTCATAAAAAGAGTGACCATTTTAGCTTTTTGACTGTAAAAAGAAATATTTGCAACATTTTTTATTTACTTATTTATTGTCTATTATTTTGGCAAACAAGATAATAATAATAATAATAATAACTGATTACACTTGTATAGGGCTTTTCTCGCTACTCATAGTGCTTTACATAGACAGAAGGGAATCACTTTAAACAGCACCAATGTGTAGCACACAGCTGAATGATGTGATTGCAGCCATTATTGCACCAGTGCGCTCACCACACATTAGCTATTAGGTGGTGATGGGGTGAGAGAAAGCCAATTAGAGATAGGAGATGAGTAGGGCAGTAGAATGAATGAGGCTGTGATGGACAATTTAGCCTGGACATCAGGATAGACTGTACTCTTTTCAAAAGTTGCCCTGGGATCTTTAATAACCACAGAGGATCAGTACCTTGTTTTTACATCTCATCCGAAGGACAATGCCATATTTACAGCACAGCGTCCTCATCACTGCACTGGGGAATTGGGTCCAAGCAACCCTAGCTTTTCCTAGATGGTCTCCCTACTGGCCAAGCCAAAAACAAGCTCAGCTTCAGGTGGATGACCTGTTTTCAAACTGCTGGTGGTATTGCTGAAACATGTTGAAACAGTTTAAGGGACATTTACTTTTAAAATTCAGTAGCTAAATAAAGAAGCCTCAATTAAAATAATCCATCCATCCATCCCACTATATCCTAACTACAGGGTCACTGTGGTCTGCTGGAGCCAATCCCAGCCAACACAGGGCGCAAGGCAGGAAACAAACCCCGGGCAGGGCGCCAGCCCACACACCAAGCACACACTAAGGACAATTTAGGAGAAAACCCACGCAGACACGGGGAGAACAAGCAGACTTCATGTAGGGAGGACCCGGGAAGTGAACCCATGTCTCCTAACTGCGAGGCAGCAGCGCTACCACTGCTCCACAGTGCTGCCCCAATTAAAATAATGTAAAAAGAAATACTTTTTAACAGGCTGACTACCACCATTTATATATATACAGTATATATATA
>JANRMT010062791.1:79212802-79228886 GCA_026402145.1 Polypterus bichir lapradei | reverse complement strand
TTACTGAGAGTGCGGTCTGGGCTAAGGCTCTGGAATTTACAACACATACTGCAGGCTTAAGCTCAAGCTCTGATACACTGTGCGACCAGGAGAAAGTCAGTTAATCTGTTTGTTCTTCAGTTGTCAAACATGCTTGAAGACAGTTGTAATGAAGTCATCTTGCACAAAAGAGTCAACCAAGAATGCATTAGTAATAATAATAATACTAATATTGATGCCAGGTTCAATCAGTTCAGATCACATACTGTAAGCTGCTAATCTGCATTCAGTCCTTTTTCTTACATAGAGTGAGTTGTAATTGGGATCCATTATAAGTGTGAACTTTTGTTTTCCTGTTTGTGCATTTGTTTAAAAAATATTTAATTAAATGAATTAAAATTGTGAAAATATGGTTGTATAGGTATATTGATTCTAAAGGTGGTTTGTTGATATTTGCTATTATACTTTTTTACAAACTACTAGTTTATTCTAGAAAAGGCTTTTCAGGCACCAAGTGTTTTGCTTTGGTTTCGTTTTACCTGTTTTGGCTTACGTTTTAAATTTTGGCTTGTACTTTTTTAGATGTCCTGGTTCAGATCCTTTGCATGTTTACCTGATTTTTCTCTTGTTTGCCAGTTTTGGTATCTTCACTTTCTAGTCGGCACCATCCATAAGTTGTTTATAGACAAGTGCAATAGCAGCTTACAACAAATACAACTTTAAATTATATTTGTAAAGTTCCTATTTATAATATGCTAAATATTTTAGTATTCTCTACAGTTATTTTGTATAAATATGTTTTTATCATACAGATTCGGAAGATATGTGGCAGATTAAATTTAATGTCAGTAAATGCAATATTACATATAGGCAGTAAAAATGTTAGATATGAATACACAAAGGAAGGTCTAAAAATTGAAAGTACACCTTTAGAGTTGTAGTGGACATGTAACTATCAACTAATAATAATAATTCTTTGCATTTATATAGCGCTTTTCTCACTACTCAAAGCACTCAGCAATTGCAGGTTAAGGGACTTGCTCAAAGGCCCAACAGAGCAGGTGTCCCTTTTGGCATTTACAGGATTTGAACTGGCAACAATCTGATTGCCAGTGCAGATCCCTAGCCTCAGAACCACCTCTCTGCCAGACAGTGTTCAGATGGCTAACAGAATGTTAGGTTATATAGCACAATGTGTAGAGTTCAAGTCCAAGGAGATTATACTGAAGCTTTATAATGCACTGGTGAGGCCTCATCTGGAGTACTGTGTAGAGCAGGGGTCTCCAACACGTTGCTCACGAGGTACCGGTAGCTCACAATCTCTTTCCAGGTAGCTCGCCAAAGGGTTAATGAATCCTACATAAATTTGAAAACTTGATTAGTCAAATTAGGTGTGGGTGATCTTTCCAAAAAAATCATATCATGATCCACAATCTGAATTGCAATCTATCTTTTCAATGTGGCATACACTTAAGAGAATATCCAGACTCAAACTCATCAAGACGTAAGTAGCACTTTATTTTAAATATCAAACAAAGTTGAATTCAATTGTTCTCTCGTTTGCTAGCTAAGCGTAGTTAAGGAGCACGCCCTGAAGCTGGCGAGTGAGTGAGGAAGGCCCCTCCCCTCGGCCCGCTGCGTGTTTCTTTCATTCACGCAAATAAATTGGTACCGCAAGCAAACTATGATACGTAGCAAAATGAGACCGGAATCAACTGGAATGTTCAAGCAAATTACAGAAAAAAAACTGATCTAAATCCGTTAAGTAGTTCACTTGTGAAAAGCGGACAGACATACAGACAGACTGACATTGGATTTTATATATTATATATTAGTAAACCTTCAAAATAATGTGTAGTTAAAGTCTCAACAGCATTCTCAGCATTTCTGGAGCTTAGTAGAGCCAGATAGCTATAAGAATCTTCACCAAACAGCTCTGAAAATGTCTGCTTTCTTTAGGTCTCCATACATCTGTGAGTATGTAGTCACGACATCAAAGTTCAGAACAAGACTGACAGATGAACATTTAAATGACTCCATTAGAATGAACCTAAGTGGCTACACTTCACCACACACCTCTCTTCTTGACTCCATGCAGTGCCAGTCGTCTGAGAACTAAAAAACACATCACACATGCAACTGGACATGTGAATACTCTTGTGAAGTGAAACAGTGACATGGAAAATGACAAATAAATAATATCTGTGTATTTGCAACTGCATTGTTTCGTTTTGACAGCATTCATGTTCTAGATACACTAGAAAATGCATACAGACATACACAATGCACTTGCATATATTTTTTGTGATGTTTTAATGCAAAATGTGAGTTGTGGGTACCAACATTTTGTAAATGTTCAGGCAAAACAAACTTATTCAGTTTGTTTGGGTTGAAATAAGCTATGAGAATAAACGTTAGAAAACCTGAGTAGCTCTCTGCCATTTTCATTTTGTAAAAGTAGCTCTCGGGGGGAAAAAGGTTGGAGACCCCTGGTGTAGAGTATTGGATTTGTGCTACAAGAAGACATAGAATTGCTTGAAAAAGTCCAGAGGGGAGTGGTTAGGCTGATTGCAGGGGTACAGGGAATGAGTTATGTGGAAAAAATAAAAGACCTATGACTTTTCAGTTTAAGAAAAAAGAGATTAGGAGGTGACATCATTAAAGGGTTTAAAATAATAAAGGGAATTAGTACTGTGGATCAAGACTGTTATTTTAAAATGAGTTCATCAAGAGCACAGGGACACAGCTGGAAACATATGAAGGGTAAATTTCACACAAATATTAGGATGTTTATCTTCACACAGAGGACCATAGAGACATGGAGTAAGCTACCAGGTAGTGTGGTAGACAGTAGGACTTTATGGACCTTCAAAACTAGAATTGATGTTATTTTGGAGGAATTAAATGAATAGAAGTGGAAAGTCTTTTTGGGCCACATGGCCTTTTCTCCTCTAAATTTTTCTGATGTTCTACTGTAAAAACATTCACCACTGCATATACTTTTTGTAGTCTTACTAACCTTTTATAGGAATGTGAGCGTATAATGTGAAAAGCACTTAGTGTTGTCATCATGTCTGCATATCTGTCCTTATGGAACAACATGGTTCCCAACAGATAGATTTTATAGGAATTTGCACACATTTTCTTCAAGGAAATTTGTCAAGAAAGTACAGCTTTTGTTTAAGATATATTGAACATAGCACACCGTACATTTTTTCGAAAGAAAAACAAAATCTTATTGAAAAGCACTGGCAAATATTCAGACTTAAAACATTCTATGTCACTTCCAATACAGTTTAGTTTACCATTTCAAATGTAGTTTCAATTTACATATTTTCCCCTTTTACTCGTCCAACAACAGATACTGATGGCCAAACAGTAAAAACACCAACAGAGTAACTGCATTTGATCTTCATTACTATAAAAGTAAAATAATGCAAGTAACTTAAACTTATTTCTAAGAGAAAACAAGTTCTGTAAATGTGGCTTGGCAACACATTATGCACACAGTGAACAAACACACACTCAGAATTTATGTTACAATAAAAACATCCACACAGCGGTGTTATCAGCAGGTCATAATAATTCAATATTCCTCTGACACTGTATTTTATCTACAAAACACCACAGTGACCTGCTATCCATCATGGAAGGATACAGCCAATAATTTTAACTTGAGAGATCAAGAATGATCGTAACTCTTCAAAAATGTGTGTTGAAGAAATTACAATTAAACCCTCCACAAATAAAAGCTAAGCATAGTACATAAGTCAATGCGATTTTTACATCACTTAACTTGGAATGTATTGTCTATGAAAGCCATTTTAACTACCACAAGGTTAACTAGTACTAAACCCATTATAACAATCCCACTCTAGTCTTTAATCATTCTTTTCACAGATTTAGTTTTTCTAAATATTCATTCCCAGCAAATAGTCCTTTGGTATCTCATTGCTGGCCGTGTTGTAACAGGTCCTTCTAAAGCAGAAGTGCCAGGCTGTTTATCAGCAGGAGAGATGTGCTGCCTATTAGTCGCCATAGTCTTTGCACCTACTGTATAGCAGAGTGAGGCACATCCTGAAAGTGATGACAAAAGTGTTGCCTCCTATTGTGTTTTAACAAGCTACGGCCTTGACGTGATGCTATCACTAGTTACCACATCAGGTGTCCCCCAGGCTTTAAGGTGGCTCAACTTTGTGTTGACAGTGTCACCTGGCTCAAGAAAATGTAAATATGGCTAAATGTGAATGATTATGTTCACCTTTTTAATGTTCCTTTCTCTCTGATGTCAGCCTGGACCACACAAGCTGATTTTCCTTTCATGATTGAAGTATTGTTGTGCTTTTTAGTCCTATGAGGAGGTTGGCTAGGTTTGCTGTGCTGGTAGTGAAGAGTGTTGGCTGAAAATACATGAGAGGAAGCACATCATCTTTATGCTCCAGGATTTTCTTTTCATTTTTTAACTCTTTTTGTGTGTTAATGTTCCTGTGTTGTTATAAATATCCTGGTAGATACTGAGGTTTAAATTGGTTTTTAAAATATTTAAAATAATTATTGGAAAAGAAGCAAAAAGAGATGAGACAAAATCTTAGTCAAATATACACAAAGTTCTGAGCCAAAAGAATGATCCAAACTTAATAGCCAGCCATAATAGTCAAAAATAAAAATTGCAAAGTTCTTATTCTAAACTGGATTGTTTACCCTAAATAACACTAGAAAAATGTGTTTATTGTTTTTTCTTTGAAACTGACCCAACACTTGTCAGGACCTGCATGTTGCCATCTGAAATAGTATAGTCCATTACTTGTCTTGCACTTGTCTTGTGTTTATGTGTATATAACACCAATGCCCTGTATCACTGTATGCTGCCAGACTGCATATGGATGGTATGAGAATAGCGTCACTTGACTTGACTGAAGGAGGATGACTGAATACTGTATTTCATGTGACCTCCTTGTCATATGACCAGCAATGTGCACCTGGCAACACTTAACAACATTCCTGTAACCATGTAGAGAATACAAAAAATTTTGTTGCAGTGACGTTACCAAAATAACAACAAATAAATGACCTCAAACATTCTATATGAATATCCAGAATTACAACAGGCAAGTTCCTACAGATTAAAAATGAAGATTTATCATGTGTGAATCTTTATAGTTGGAAGTGATATGTTTTGGGTCAAATTAAATTGGAATTACTGAGAAGACTGTGTTTACCTTTTTCTAGTGTGACAGATAGGAGTCACTGTCATCCCCTTGAACCCTCAGACCAGACGCCAGACAACAGATAAAAGTCTAATAATAATATTTATTAGGACAATACTGTGCACAAAGCACCCTCCACTCCACAATACTCATATAAATCACAATACTCCAATCAATAATCAATCTTCCACTCTCCCAGACGCGTTGCCACCCTTCCTCCCGACTCAGCTCAACCCTGGTATCTCCCACAGTCCTTTTTATAGTCCTTGACCCGGAAGTGTTTCTGATCCCTCAGTCCATGTGATTAACACTTCCGGGTCAGGTGAAAACTCCTTTTTTCTTCATCCCGGAAGTACGTCATTTCCTCTGTTGCTGTGACTAAGACGTACTTCCGGAAATGACGTACTTCCGGGTTATAGGGCAAATAGCAGTCCCTGGGTCTCCCTGCAGCGACCCCTGGCAGCCCCCATGGTATCCAACAGGGCTGTGCATTAAAACTCCAATGTCCATGATGCCCTGTTAGAATTTGGGGCATCTCCATGTTGCAGGGAGGGCTCCATCTGGCGGCCTGGGGGTATTGGCCAGGATGAATGGCCGGCCATATCCCACACTAGGTAAAAAGATATGACCTGAATGATGTGTCTTGGGTCTGGACACATAGTATACTTACTGCATGTCTTATACACAATATATTTGGGTATATGTTTGTTATGATATACTGAATTAAAACACATATGTTGCCTTATATTTCAGATATAGTCTTAAAAATATATATTTGAATGTATGTGTTACATTATATTAAAAGATATGTGCATATATTGTTGGGTATTTTGAAATATATTTCATTTTTGTAAAGGAGAAGATGAAATTAAAATAAAATGTTTAACAATCTGGGGTCAAACCAGAAAGTCAGAATCACTAATTGACTATGGCAAAACAATAACCTATACACTAGCCAAAAACTGACAGAAAACAAATACATAGAGAATTATTGCTGGAAAAAACTGCTAATAAACAAACTCTGACTGAATCTGTTCAGAATCTTGAATGACTGATGATGTCATACCAGTGTGATGGCACAGTGTCCTCAAAACTCAAAATGGCAACATGCATACCAAAACAAAAATGGAGTAGCAACATACTGTAATTGAAAATAATAAAAAAATGAATTTATTTATTCAGCGGCAAAAGTGATACATCTATATAAATCTTAATGGAATACTTCATAATTCAGGGTGTGCAGAAGAAAAAGAACACATACGATAAGGATAATGATGATGATGTCATCATGTAGCAATGTGTGTCACATGATCAGCAATGGGTGCTGTTTCTAATAAACAACAAATAGAAAATAACATTTGCGAAAATTTGCAAAATAAGATTCTGATGTCAAAAAAAGTAAAACAAAAACTAGGGTTAATGACACATAACAATTTTGCTGAGAGGAGTAAGAATAAAATTAGTCAGATTTATTTTGGTTGGTTTATTTCATTATTTGAACCTGATGATTAAAATGATTGTAAGTCTGAGTGCATTGAACAATAAACCAATAAAAGTAGTGGCAGACTTTGGTATAATTTTTTTTCTGTTAAAGTCCTCTCTACATTCCTTTAACACACTTACTAACCTATCCCAGTTCAGAAAATATTGCAGAAATAATGCAATAATGCTGAAAGGAGCAGCTCAGACAGGACCAAATACTTTTTCATGATGCTGCATATAGTACTGCATAGTATTTTTCTGATCAGCTCTAAGTTTTTCTTGCATGTAAATTTGTTTTATTTTTTAAAATAATCTGTCTAATAATCTTTCTTCTAATATTCTTCAAAGAAGTCTTTCTAATATCGAATAGAAAGCTGGGCTTCTAGTTGCTTTACAAGAATTAATTGAATTGCGGTGGCGAAATGATGTAAATTTTAGTTTTGTTTTCATGTGTTTTGACATTTCCACATTTCACATTTCCAATACTAACATTCTTTCCTGCAATCAAAAGTGTTCAGTGAATGGAATTTCTCAATAGATCTATTTTTGTGGGCATCCATTTAGCATTTTTAGTATTTAAAGAACAGATATGGTTATAAAGTAAAGCTATAAAAGACATTTTTTATTAACCAGCAAATATCCAAACAACTTACCACAACTGTGCTATGTCTGTGTGGTTCCTTTTCTTCCTGTCTGTAGTCTTATGTCACCATTGCCGCTGGAAATCAGAGTATAATTTACTTTGAAGTAACTGATTACACCTATAATTAGTAAGATTTTTTATCTCATTGAAAAAGGTGTTTACATGCACTGAGTGTATCATCAAAACAGCTGGGTACAGATTTGTCATAGATAATGGTGGACAACATTATGGGTATTATGACATAAAACATTTAGAGCTCAATTTTCCTGCACACTGAAGGACAACTGGTTTCATCCATTGCAAGATATGACCTACTCAGAAAGTCTAAGAGAACAAATGTATAAATAACATTTTGGAGATTTATCCAAGTTTCAATAGCACGAAAAGCAAAATCTGCAGCATTTTAGGCAGACTACGTAATGTACTTGACAACACTCTGGGAAACTATTTGTCTTTGAAGAGAGCAATACAGATAGATAGATAGATAGATAGATAGATAGATAGAGGGCATAGGAGGAAATGTGGCTTTTTATAGAAGCTCTTTAAATAAATAAATACATTAATAGATGTAAATTTATACACACACACATAAAACTATGGTCTGAAAAAGGAAGGAAAAATTAAAAAGAAAGAAAACTACTTGGCAGTCACAGTCAGAGTGTGGCATTATGGACACATATTGCTGTTGGTATAAAGGAGCCCCTATAGTGATTTTTGACACACTTCTGCTGAATAATTTGTTTGCTGAAAATAGTCAGCATTAGTGTGTCAGAGAGAGGATGTGCAGCATTGTTCTTAATAGCATTCAGTTATATTTTAATTCTTGCCTTCACTACTACTGCCGGGGGTCCAGAGTATGTCCCATAACTGAGCCTACCCTTTTAATTAACTTGCTGATTCAGTGGGTCTCTCTTGAAGTGATGTTACCAGCCTAGCACTCCTCAGGATAGAAAATTGTACTGGCCAACACAGAGATATAGAAGATGTGAAGGGTGTCACTTTCCAGATTAAAGGAATGCAGTCTCTTAAGGAAATAAGAGCCTGCTCAGCCCTTTCTTAAATAGTTGCCCTGTGTTCCAAGTCCAGTCCAACCTGTCATTGATTTGGACACCCGAGTACTTATAGTAGTCCAACCACCTCCACATTCAATCCCTGAATAGTGAACGGACATTGAGACTTCTTGATGCAGTGAAAGTCTATAACTGGTTCCTTGATTTTGCTGATGTTAAGATGCAGACAATTCTCTTTGAACTAAAAAACAAAGTTCTTCATCTGACTTCTATACTCTGTCTCAGCCCCCTTATCAATACACCCCATAATTGCAGAATCATCTGAGCATTTATGCAAGTGACACAACCTGGTGTTATATTTATAGTCTGAGGTGTACAGAGTGAAGAGAAAAGGAGACAGGACTGTTCCTTGTGGTGCTCCAGTGTTGCTCACATTCATATCAGTAACATAGTCCCTGAGTCTCACGAACTACAGTGTGTCCAACAGATATTCCCAACACAGCACAAGGCTTTTATACCAAACAGTTTTACACTAATTGCTCTCCCAATGATCCCATTGAACCATTTTGAATTTTCAGATACAACTTTCTGTATGTGCTTTGCATTCCTCAGGAGTGATATATTATCATTTGTAGCAGCTTATACTTTTGCCAGACTGTCGGCATGTTTTGCTTCCTCTGGAGAAAATATGTTATCTTTTCTGAGTAATGTATTCTGCTTTGAAAAATGATTTTAAATTATTTGACTAACTCCACATCACTCCATAAAGTTTTAACAGTACAATGTTAAGCTGATACTATTCTAGAAATTAATAAAGTGATTAATGGCAGATGACCACTATTAAGGCAAAGTATCTGCTGATTGTCTAACGTACATTAGGCAGAAGGGAGAAATAGTATGGTTATTTGAAAAGGATGAAAAGTTATAAATTTGATTAATATGCACATTAGATATTTCTTATCAAAGACTGATGGCGGCATTTAGCCAGTCACTAGCATAACTCCACAAGCGATTTCTCATTCTTGCTGTGGTATTCTGATTACTTGGAGACAGCAGTCTGAGAAAGTAGATTTCTTCACATTATGTCATTAATTTTTATTACTGCTTGGTTGAGCTTTTTATCTGCTGCTTCTGGACAAGAGCACAGGAAGTATTTCCAGGCTAAAGAGTTTAAGGCCGTCAGATCTTGCAATTTTATATGAGGCATAAAATGAGATGTACAGTTAAAAAAACAATAACAACAATATAACAGTATAATTGACATTACCAGTAGCTTCAAAGCAGGAAAAGCAATTGAAAATTGGAGTAATGTATAGTTTCTTTTATAAGCAATGAGTATAACAGAACAGTAAGGCTGTAAATATCATTTTTAAATGCAAAACCTTCATGTTTTATTTAAATTGTCTTACAATTAATGTATAAAATATGTAATATTTAAATGAGAAGCAATTTCAGATGTTTCCTTAAATTTGTATGTTGTCTCTACTGCCATTCACAGTTTATGTCATCACAAAATGATTCATAGAGGATAAAAATTATCAATTTGGAAAACTCTTTAGTATAAAAAAATACAAATTAAGAATACAGTATTGACAGACACTAGCTGGAACGAGTTACGATATGCTATCAAGATCACAGAATATTATAATGCAGAAATAAATAAATCAATTGGACAGCATAACTTCTAAGCATCTACCAAGTAAGACATCTGACTTGCCCCATTTATAATAGTTGGCCAACTCAAGTGGCAGTATGTTTTTACAAGTCTCTTTGGATAAATGCAAAAAAAGAATAAAATTAAAATATAGCAATAATAGTAATAACTGTCTTACTACAAGTATGGATTACAATGGAGTTTGATTCAGTTGAAATAAGATGTTAAATCAGAATAGTAAACGACTTAAATTGTTGCAAAAGTATTACTCCCATGCCAACACTAGTTGCATCCACTTCAGTCCCAAAGGGTAGTGAGATGTCTTGATGTTGTAATATTACCACCACAGTAACATTTTCTTAATGTTGTGAAAATCGTATTGAGCTTCAGAAATCCAAAAGAATTTTTGCACAGATTTCTTAGTCAAATAAGTTATTAGGGCAATTAATATGGTAAAATTCTTGATAAAACAATGATAGTAATTAGTGAAACTCACAAATCTTTGGATCCATTTCACTCTCAGGTACCATCCACTCCAAAATTGTTGAAATTAGATCGTAGTATGGTATAAAATACTTAATTCAATCATATGATGTTGATTTAAAATTTTCAATTCACCCATCAAGTGAATATTTGGGAAGTGTGAAAAAAACTGGTGTACAGCAACCAGGATCATATTTGAAACCAGCTGCCTGCGGTATGAGGTAACATTACTAACCACTGTGGCCAGTTACTGTTCTTTAGAAAAATATAACTTTACATTGTGAACTTGAACCCGGACACAGACAGGCAGACACGTTCATGTCACCGACAACACGTTTATTACACAAACTATGTAACAAAGTGCACCACAAAAACCCCCAAAGTCCTGGCCACACAATGCCTTTCTCTCACTCTTTTCAGACCGCCTCCTTGCCTTCTCCAGCTCCGTCTTCCTTCCTCCCGACTCTCGCGCTGAATGAAGGGAGGCGGCCCCTTTTATCCACACCCGGATGAGCTCCAGGTGCTCCCCGGCAATCTCCCGCTGACACGCCCCAGTGTGGCAGAAGTGCCGGTTGTTCTCCCGGAAGCTCTCCGGGTGTCCCTGCTTCTCTTCCCCCCAGCACTTCCTGGTGTGGCGGAAGTACTGGGGTCCAGGATTCCCAAGGCATTGGGGCGCCTCCTGGCGGTGACCACGAGGTCCTACAGGATGGGGCTTCCATACCCTGCAGCCGTGGCCCCCAATGCAACCAGGAAGGCGGCCCCCACGTGATCCCAGCTGGGCGCACGCCCACTTCCGGTCCTCCAAGGCGTCCCGGCCGGGTCGTGGCCCCTGGCATCCTTGACAACATATAACTGCTTTAAAAAAGAGCTGTGATAAAAGTCAAGGTGACCATACTTGAATAAGCAAGGATGCAAAGTGAAGTTAAGAAGTATTAACTGTAATATAGGCTGACCAGTTTCTTTGTCAGCAGGTTCTTTTGTCATACTGTATGAAACTATTGACTACTGTATGACCATATGATCAATCAGTTGATGAGTTCGTATATTAGATACAAATGTCAGTACCTTATTGATGTACTGTTATTTTTATTAATAAAATTATTTTTAAGTACATTAGTTTGTTTTTTCTTGTACAAGTAAAAGGGGTGAATTTGTACTTTTACCATTTGATGATATGAATTTGTAAGGACATTAAAATATATCCTGCAAAGCAGACATGAATACAAAAGAAATAATAATACTGTTTCTTTCATCATGATATATTCAGCATAATCATTATAAGACCATAAAACCAGGGGACCTTTAAAAGTAGCATAAAAGATTTTTTATGTGTGAATGAATGACCATAAGACTAAGGTTTTTATTGTACACTGTAAGGAGTGGCCCATTTTGAAAGGGGTTACTTAAAGTGGAAATCACCCCAAAGGGGCTTAGCATAATGGAAGAATTTTAAAGAATGAAATCAATTTTGACTGTCAGAGTACTTCTTGTATATCTGCTATGGTTTAACAAAACCTCTAGACAAAGAATCATAGTAAGGAGACAAAACAAAGAGTCAGAAATAGGGAATCTAAAGCACAAAGAACTAAGCACACGTGCATGAAACATAATTTTTAGAGCAGTTTTTCCCAACCTTAGTGGTGTTAGGTTTTCACATGTCAGTGTGTTCATGACCCACCTTTGGGTCCCCTCTGTGAATTTAGTGCGATCACCAGAGTGTTGGAGTGTTACATGAATCAAGTGTGATTGTCAATGCTCTTCCAACAGAGTTGGGGTTGGGGAGGTCATCCAGGATCATCTGTTATCCAACTGCGACGCTGCCACTGTGAATCAAGCGTCATGACCAGAACAGTGGCCGTGGTTTCATCTGAGGTCGGCCACAATCCACTTGTGATGAGCCGTTGTGAATTGAATGTGGTCATCGGAGCAGGGAAGAGGGTGGGGATGTGGGGCTGTGGGCTTTCTTCTGGGGCAAAGAGAATGGGAAACACTGTTTTAGAGACATCTGCAAACTTGGATAATAATATGACTAATGTGCTGATTTTATACTGTCACATCAATTATATTAATTACCAGCAATGGCTTACTACATGATAACGTGCAGTGAATACACTTGACGTGAGCATTCCTAGTTTTCATACTCTTTCTCTGTCTCTGTTTAGCATTCGTTTTCTCCACCCTAGTGGCCCGCTGGTTCTCTTCTTTCATCGGTATCTTTTCACATTAAAACTGATTAAGTTAGTTTTTGTGTTGCAATTAATTAATTTTTCACTTAAGCTGGCACTTAAGTCTTCAATCTGCCTCAAGAATGATTAGCGAAGGTGGTAGGGAATGAGAACGGTGCCCATATGCATGAGAGTTGATTCTACAATAAAATAAAATAAAAATAAAAAGAGTAATAAATCATCACCCTGAAAGCGGATAGTACACCAAATTTCAAGTCAATAGGTAAAATGGTTTGCGAGCTACAGGTGATTTAAAATCCTGGACAGACAAACAAACAGCCACGGTAGCGTATTATATAGGAAGATAGTATTTCTGGAGATGTGTTTTGCAGCAGCTGACACTGCAAAGTGATGATGGCAACATAACATGCTGCTGCTGCCAATAAAAAGAATATGGCAACAAAAACTACACAATTATTTAATTGATAACTGGAAATATTATGAATAATAAAAAATAAATACAAAATATGATACAGCACTTAACACAATTTAGGAAGAGCTATGAACAACAAAAAGTTGAAATGAGTGCAGAGGAATTTTGTAAAGCTAACATAATCATAACAGATTCTATTGAATGTCTATATGTTGAGGACTAGGAAGTGTGGTCTCCTGTAGGGAATTCCCACAGTGTTTATAAAGACCTGAGAGACCTCAGCCCCTTGCTGAGACATTTACTGTCCTGCTCTTATTGTTTTGCCTCACGTGGCATGGATTTTAGACTTTGGACTCTTCGTTTTTGAGTGTTCGGATTCAGCGGGTTGGAAAATAGATGGATGGATGTTGATTCTTTGATTTTTTTTTTACTTTTGTTTCCAGATTTTGATCTTTTGGCTTATGGATTGTTTTTTGTATCCTTTTTGGGGGTTGCCTATTTGAGGCAATATTTAGTATGTGCCTTTTCATTTTTAAAGTCTTGTTTAAGATTGTGAATATTCTATTGTGAAACTTTTATCTTTATTATTACAAGAAAGACTTTTTTGTTATTCAGCCAGGAGTTTTACACTCTCCCGTTCCCATTTTTGAGAGTTATAGGCTTTGTCCACTTCTCATCTGTGCAGGCTACAAGCCAGCTTCTTGAGTTTCAGCGACAGGCCTACTTTGTGTTTTGAAGCCTCTTTGGAGTTCTGAGGCTTATTTTTTATTGTTGAAGCCTTCCTTTGTGGCCTGCAAAGCACAACAGTATCGGTTGGGTTAAAAAGCAACCAATTGGGTGTAGCAGAAGGGTTAGATGCCCTGGAAAAATGTAGAAATATGAAGCTGTGATTCAGAACACATTGCATAAACAGGATAGATGAAGTCATGTTGACTTTTTAGTAAAACATTAGGGAAGGGGGCTGTCTTATGGACCTGACCTTTAGAAAGCAGGACACAAAAGTGCAATGGCCATAGAGGCTGCCACAAAGTACTCTGGCTTTATGGCTACAGCACTTTATAGTCCTTAGGCCTACAGGCCTAAAAGTAATTCCAGGTGGAGATTTCAGACTGAGTCTTGAGATGGAAGGTGAGTTTCATCAAAGGCTCACTTGGTAAAAAAAGAAAGGTCAAAGAAACAGAGAGAGAGAGAGAGAGACAGACAGAAATAGTAGGTTAGCATGTCTCAGTAGAATATTTCTATGGAGGGCAAATGAGTGAGCCATTCCACTGGACATACAGAGCAAATGGCCGTTAAGACAAGCCAGACATAAACAGTAGGGTTTTGCTTGTGTTCTGTTTATTTATCAATTCAGTAATTTTGAGTTCTACTTTGCATGATCCAGTCCTGTTTTCACATAGTAAAATAAACCTCTTAATTCTAAATATTTTGTATTTCTGGGAAATGTTCCAGGTGTGGAAAGACACCAGGACATTAAGCTTTTCCAGCATTTATGTGTTTAAATTTATAAATAGTGTTCTTGAATTTGAACTGCATTGTGTAATGGTGTTTGGATTCACTGTTGGATTCTGTAAATCAAGGGACCTTGTTCATCTCTAACTTAACACATTTTGGGATTCAGATAGCTCATTGAAGAGAGTACAGTACTAAAGAAAGATCCTGGGTCCCTATTCAGGACATTCATGTGCCTCATCTTCTGCATGAATATCATGTTTGATTTCCACAGAAGCCTGGTGGGTAAATTTGCAGCCTGTGCTTGGGGGAAAGGGATTCTATCACAATGATCATTGTTGCCTTACTATAAGTTTATTTTTGGGTTCTGCAGATTTTTATTGATGACTGAATTTTATTTTGTTTTAATTGTTATATGAATGGATGGATGGATGGATGGTTTATTTTATAGCATTTGTTTTATATTGGACATGAATTTTGTCTTTCCATCTCCTGGCTGAAATATTCTTTATTTTATGTCACTTTGGACTAGCCTTTGTTTTCTTTAAGACATACCAATTTTGCTGACTTGGGCAAGTCCAAAAAAAATTGCTGTTTGGTATTTGTTCAATAGAGCCTGGCATCCCAAACTACCCTTAGGATGTGTGACCAATCAGTCAGGACATCCAGGCCTATTCCATTTTGTAGCAACCCTATTTTCATTGCTAAATTACAGTGATGCTATCCAAGTTTGCTCTCTATCCTGTGTGTGAAGCACAGACAGATCAGTTACTGGAGATCAGCTATCTTTGTTCTGCTCTCTATTTTTCTTTTTTGAGGCTGATTCCTCTCTCTAGCAAGAAACCTACACTGAGGGCTCTATGCACTTATAGGGTTGGAACAACTTGTGACAACTAATAATGTCAGTTTGTGTTTGTATGGCTGCAAATGAAACATAACTGACACTGTTTGTCTGCAGCTGGCTGGTTGTGTCTTACTGACATACAGTATTGTTAGGAGAATCCTGCTGATGACCAAGTGCCACATTTGAGTACCGAGTAGAGAAACAGAATAATGTTTTAGTGCTAATGACTAACAACAGAGATTTGGCCCACCTGCCAAATTGTTTTGCCTGCCTAATCTAAAGTCATCCCTGATAGAGGATCGCAGGAATTGTGGGGTAGAGGGGGGCTTTCATTGAATTGGCTGGCCCAGCGCTATTTCAGCTGTGGAATGGCCAAATGGGGAGGCAGCTTGATGGCTGAGGTCTCCAGGACTCGAAACAAATCCAAATCATATTATGTGATATCATCTACTGTTAAATTCTACTTGTAAAATTTTTATTTGTATACTGTATTGAGAATTTGTTCTTTTCTGTGTATTGTATTGTATTGACCCCCTTCTTTTTGACACGCACTGCACGCCCAACCTACCTGGAAAGGAGTCTCTCTTTGAACTGCCTTTCTCAAGGTTTTTCCTTGTCTTCTTAGAGAGTCAAGGCTGGGGGGCTGTCAAGGGGCAGGGCCTGTTAAAGCCCGTTGCAGCACTTCTTGGCTATACAGAAATAAATTGTATTGTATTGTATTTGATCTAAATA
>JANRMT010062791.1:79147648-79212792 GCA_026402145.1 Polypterus bichir lapradei | reverse complement strand
TGTATTGTATTGTATTTGATCTAAATAATCATGCATGAACAAATAGTGCTTATTGGTTTTCTCCTATCCGTTGATAGTCCTATCCAGACTTGTTTCCAGTAAGGCATTTCTGCAGTAAATGGCAGACTTGTTGGGCTTTATTTGCGAGGAAAAGAATAGTAGGAGACTTTCTTCACTGTGCAGGCATCATTTTAAAGGGCACCACAACAATTTTGCTATTGCAGCTGATGTTTGGTTATCATTATAAAGTGAAAAAGTGGTTACTTATGTATATATACAGTACAGTACTGTATACAGTTTCCCTGTACACAGTATACCTATGTAAGGCACATACAAACACACACGCACTTAGATTATCATGAATTAAACTCGATAGCACTGCCAAAATGCTGCTTAAATTGCTCCCAAGCTTTGGTGTTCATCCTTCCAGGCAGTTCATGAGGTTTCTCATTAGTCTTGGTACAGCTCATTTAAGCTAACCACAGTTTTGTGACAGCCAAGCCACGACACTAAGTTTAGCAAAGATAAATGCACTTCAATATCTATGTCAGACCCTGTTTTGTAAGTCTGAGCAATTAGTCACACTCTTGGTGTTCAAATTAGGCGACCTTTTGAGTCTTAGAAAATGTGCTGTTGATTTAGGCACTTCCTCAGACAATGGCAAAATTGTTTTATGTGAAATTCAATTAGCCCATTTCCAATGCCTGGTCACATCTGGTCCTTTTTAGAGGGAGAATGATGAGGAGAGAAAGAGAAGTAAAAAGCCAGCAGTTCTACTGGCTAGGAAAATTGGGGGAAAAAAATGAGTGGTAGGAGGAGACCCCGTTCTGAGCTCCAGACTCAAGTCGGGGATTTTACAAGAAATTGGCAAAGTGTCCAAGATGGCCTTTAAAATAAATCATGGCCTCAAAAATAAAGAGAGTAATAAATTAAAGAGAATGTCAACATCAAAATTTGGATGCACTGTTAGCTCCAGTTCTGTATTAATGTTTCAAAAGGAGAGAGGAAAATATGCCTTTAAAAAAACTAATCAACTTTAAATCAAATGGGGAGCCCCCCCCCAAACATTATACATATATGCTTACTGTTTAAACACACACTCTCTCTCTTACACACACAATGCATTCACTTTGAAGATTGTGAACATCTTTGCATGCTTTGGTGATTACTTATTTTGTAATGTTTGGTTGGCAAAATTACAATGGGAATCTAATGAATTGGGAAGCTGGCACTGATGTAAAGCTGTGCTGTTTTCATATGAGGCACTGGCTTGAGGCTTTCCAGATTTAATTTCTCATCATAACAGTTTCAAATGTGTTGCCTGCAATGCAGGCCTGACAGCTATGTAAATAAAAGTTAAGGAATTCAGGTTAGAGAAACATCAACAGTTCTTGTAGATATGATATAGTATAGTATTAAACAGCAGGTAGGAAGATGGCTTCTTTCCATGTTTAAAGTAGTATAATTATCTGCGTAATATCCTTACAAATGGAACAATGTCAACTTTTGGTCAGTCTCACTCTGATTCATTCTCATTCTCTGTGCTCGGAGCACAACAAATTATTATGCAGTGAAAATGCTCCACAGTGCTTTGGCGTCTAGCAGTAGGTGGCATATTGGATTTTGCGTTCAGAAAGAATACTTTGAGTGTTGGTAATAGGAAAAAAAGGCATAGTGATTTGTCATGCATTACTTTAATATGTATCATTTGAGATTCTAGGAGGAAAGAAAGAAAGAAATCTGTATTGTCTTAAGTTTTGCTAAAAATGTCAATGGAGGCACCATCTGGGATAGCACACCATCCATTTAGATGAATACACACACATTAGGAAAAAAAATCACATGATGAGTTTACATGATTAGTATGTGAACACAAGGAGAGCCAGCAAAATTCAAAAGTCGGACACCATAGTAATGTATTTGTACATGTCTAGCAAAGCAATACTTACCTTTCAGATTGAGTTAACACAGCTCTGTCACATTCACAAGAATCCTGTTCGATTGTCACTAACCCCTTAAAATCACCGGGTACATCACCTGACTTTAAATTCACATAAATTTTAAATGGCAGCTTAGACCTATATGCTGAGGCTCAAGTTTAATAAAACACGCTCATTAACATGTTGGGTGCCTCAGTCCCTCTCTTTCTCTCTCTGTGCCTCTCCTTGAGGCACACTCATTTATCCTTACCATTCCAAGCTATTTTTTTTAACATATATATCATTCAATACTTTTCAATATTTTAATCTGTGATATATGATAGATGAATTGCTATGCAATGGTTAGCTCTCATGCCTTACCACTTAAGAGTCAAGGATTCAGCCCCCAGCTTTGGCACAGTTCAGATGGAATATATACTTTCTCTTTGTGTCACTGTGTGCTTTCTCCTCTTACTTTGGATTTCTCACACATCTCAGAGAAATGCAGGTTAGATGGATTGCAGACTCTGAACTGCCTCATTAAAGTGAATGTGTGAATGGGTGTGCACAAATGAACCAACATCCTGTCCATTGTTAGTTCCTGGGTTCTGCCCTGTACTGCTGATGTAGGTTCTAGCTCTTAATTAGCTTGTATCATAATAAATAGGCCAGGAAAATTAATGAATTGATAATCAATGTTTAAGTGCTCCATATTTAGGTCTGTCTTGGTCGACTGTATCAACAATACTGTTACTCAAGATACCAAAATGTCCATATTTCCTTAAATATTTTTATCAGTTGATTGTGTGATTTCCTTTAAAGTAACTAGGGGGCTTTGCCGCCTGCTCGCTTTGCTCACCAACCCCTTCTACTCCACCAGCTGTGGAAAGGGGGCTGAACACACCCCAAGGAGATGTGGTCGCTCCTCCAAAACCCCTTTTAAATGGTGATACAATGGGAAACAAATGCAGTTTCTTTTTTTACCTCCTCTCTGCTCAATCAGCTGCTGGCTTGCTGTTGCTGCAGTGCCGTGTGATCTGCATCTTGTGCGGCACTTCAAATGTTTAAAAGCCTACACAGCAGCTGTCCTTTTGTCTCACTACCTTGTCTCTCTTCTCCCCTAGACATCCTCAAACACTATTTGATCCCTTTTCGCTGTTCCGTTATTTCACAGAGTAATATTTTCCATTTGTTTGCGGTAATGTGATCTTTACTATCATTTTTTTGAGACTTTCTAATTTTCCTACTTCCATTATCTCTAACCTGCTATGCATGTGTATTGTGGCAACATTTTTGAATTCTTTACAATGTTCTACTTTGTCTTTTTCCGGCCCCGGGTGTGGTGCGCTGCTCTTTCTTCTTCACTTAGTTGTTGATGTGTCATCTAGAACATATAAAATTTTTAAGAGCTGACAGCACAGGGAGTGTGTCTACCGAAAACATTCCAACAACTGAGAGGTTAGATGACCGTGGTCTTGTTTGAAAATGGTTGTAAGGAGGGGGTCACTTGCAAAAGTCACCACCTCACGGGACTTGCTTCCAAAGATTGCAAGAATGATTTGACTTGACCATCTTGTGGGACGTGAAAGTGTCTCTCTGTCTCTCGTCAAAAGACCTCTCTTCAAAAGATAACATCTCGTTGCAGAAAAAAAATGTCTCGTCTTATCCCAAGATTTTTTTTATAATAGAGAGATAATTCATTTTATTTCGAGAAACAATTTAAGGTGATTTAAATAAGATGCAGTAAATGGTTGGTTACATTCTGTTTGAATCTAGTCTATACTTTAAGAAGCTGATCATAAAATAAGAAGTCACTCTGTCTTCTTGTGGAGTGTTAAATAAAAAAAAAATATATTTTTTGAGTTTTTTCCTTGGTTGCAATGTATTTAGGTGGTATTCACCATGAAAAGCTTTCAGAAAATAAAAAGTGATTGATTGATCTAAACAAGAATTAAAAGCCAAAGGCTATGAGGTATCAGCCCTACCATGCTACCTACAGTACGATCCAAGTAACACATATAATGTTATTTGATTTTCTTTTTGTATAGAGAGACACAGGAGTATTTCAAAGCCATTTTCATTTGCTCTGATAGGTCTTCAGAAGCTTTTTTGATTTTGTCTACAGTTGATTAGATCAGATTTTTATGTTATGTGCTTTGATATCAAAGATCCACACGATGATACTTTCTTTCTTTCTTTCTTTCTTTCTTTCTTTCTTTCTTTCTTTCTTTCTTTCTTTTACATCCATATCTCTATTATAAAATTCAAAGCTCTGTCATACTTTTTCATATTTTTTTCATTATCTTTAAGTTTTGGCTCTGTTTTCATATTTTAAGCATGAATGATAATGGGTTGTCAGGAAAAGGATTGGCACCAAGTGGACACCACACTACCAGTGCCTACCATACAGTGAGAACTGGAAAGCAATAGATACATAAGAACAAAGATTTTCTACAGCTCCGGGGCTGTTAGCAGAGCACAAAAATTTTGAGAATACTCCACTGAAAGAGACTTTTTCAAAGAGCCCTCTTAATATGAGAAGGTAGAAAGTAAAACCTGCAATGGAGTTCTGGTTTCCAAATTATGGCAAAGAAGAAGCAGTCCACCACGTGAAAAAGGGTGTCAGAACCGTGAAGTGTGCGCTGTTAGATGGTAAATAGTCAGCCACAAAATGGCCAAATTAACTAGCCCAAGAGATGAGCGTGAACATAAGTGAGAACATAAGTCAAGAATAAAATAATCATCATATCACCATACAAAAAACCAAAATTATTTGATGGTCACAGCCATTAAATAATATATACAATGATAATGCCTAAGAAAGTACATAAAAAACAAAATGGTGGCATGGAATGTACATGAAAAGATGTTAAAAGAACAATCAAAAGTATAAAAAGATAAAGTACAACATACATTCAAAAATGGGTTCTGCATGTGTCCAAACCCCAGAATCATAACACTATCAGAGTGAGACACATTTTAGTGCACTAGCAGAAAAACAGCACTACTTTTGAAAGTCAGCAGAAGGCAGCAAGGATGTCCCATATGGGATAAATCAGAATAGAGACAAGGTAATGTGCTAGCTGATGCTAGACTCAGAGTTCAACAAAAACTACCCTAGCGGCTGATAGCAAAAGACTTTGAAGATCCACCTGAAAGTGACTTCAGGGGTATCCTAAAAACAAACATTGTTTGTTTCTCCCCTGGTAAATTTGAAAAGGTATCTTCTTGTAGTAGTAGTAGTAGTAATGTGTACAGTGAACTTCTTACTTGCATGTCCAACCAACTTGGAACACATCCCCACTCTCGAGTGTATGATAACAAGTTGTATTAGGAAATAACTGTTAGAAATGGAAAGTGAGAGGAACGCTGAATGTTTTGTATTGCAAGAAGGTATAGGAAAGTGGGGAAGTAATAGTTAGGGGATTACTACACTAAGCTATGGCCTGAACACTTCTGAAGTTATTACTTTGAAGATTACCTTATGTTTGTAATTTTATTTTAAAAAGTATTACAAATTAAAGTTCATAAAAATTCAGTCTAAAGAATTACAAATGTTATTTTTTCATGTTGATAATTTTACTGTATTTGTTCAGTTCAGAAGAATAAAAGTGACTTCTACTTCAGTCCAATGAGAAATTAAAACAAATACTAAAGAAATACACAATAGCTAATCACCAGTTAATAACATCCTAATAAATAACTTACTGTTTATGTCTGTTACTAGTTATAAAGTATATTCTATTAAAATTATGAGAGAAAAACTCAATATTGTGATAATGTATGTATTGATTGTTACCATGCAAAATTTAAATTCTACTTTTTTGTTAATTTCAGGCCATATCATCCACCACTACTTTGTAGCCTTTTTATAACTTTATATTGTAGCTGTGCTTAACATTTATGGCTCCTTTAATTTCACTTGCTGTTAACTTTTGTATGCCTAGTACTGAATACCTACTGTGTAGTTTAGTATTGTAACTGTCCTTGATTTGTATAATTTTTTGTTTCAGTCCAGTATTTTTTTAATTCCTTATTTTATCTGTCAATGTTATATTTCTTGTACTTGCTGCATTTATTTTATTGTTCAGTTTATTTATTTAGCCAAAGGTATTTCAGCCCTGTTAGTACCTTGTAGTGGTGTATGCTGTTAATGCTACTAAACAAAATTAATACTGATTGCCTTGTTATGCTGCACATGACATTTTCATTGGGATTCAAAAAGGCCATATTTTCTTCAAAACTTGTTTTTGTAAAGTGTAGAACTAGAAAATAGTTAAATATGTGATAATGTCTGTATTGGATAGAACATTAAAATGGGTGGATCCAACAAACAATATTTACAGGTTTAACAATTTGTTTTGTTAACGGAGACGTGTCTCATTCCACTGGTAGCAGCTGAAATAAAGATATTTGCACTATTTTAATGTGTTGTTCAAAGGAACTCTACAAAAAAAGTCTGATCTTTCCAAGCTGAAAGCAGCTGAAATGATTACAATGCTAGAGAGCTATTATCTAAGAGTAATACCCAGTCTCCAGGAGTAGCATCAGTTACAGATGGCTTTTAAGCACTGAGAACAAACGGTACTTGCCTTGTGGCAGAATTGTTTGTCATAGATGGCATTTCATCTCTGCGTTCTTTCTAAGGACACCCAGAAAGCCACTTCTCCTGTCTGCTTCGCAAACATCTGTGTCATAGCAGATGGAAATGAACTTGGTGTTCAACTGTTTCTTTTTTCTTGAAGCATTTTTCAGTGTATGGTTGTGTCATTTAAAGTCGGACACTGGTTACTGAAGATGACACTACCTACTTGGCATTGTCAATAGGGATTGTACTTTATCTCAGCAATCCAGATTGAATGAATCATCCGGTTTAATTTATAAATAAAAAATTTTGTATTTGTCTTTTGTAATTTTTAAATGTATGTAGCTTAATTAATTTAGAGCTTACATGTTCCTTAAAAAGTTATATCTTTAGTGCTACGGTTCTACCAGAGTGCAGCTTCTAAAAATAAAGTAATGCTCTTCTTTAAAAAATGCAAAGTCATAGTAATTTGTTCTTTTACAGAATTATTACTTCCATAGGTCTTAATATCTTTAGACACATACAAATGGGATCCTCAAAGCAACTCTCAAAAGATCTCCAAACAAAGATTGATCAGTATCATGGTTTAGTGGAAGGCTGCAAAAAGCTATCTCAGAGGTTTAAACTGTCAGTTTCAACTGTAAGGAATGTAATCAGGAAATGGAAGGCCACAGGCACAGTTGCTGTTAAACCCAGGTCAGGCAGGCCAAGAAAAATACAGGAGCGGCATATGCGCAGGATTGTGAGAATGGTCACAAACAAACCAGAGATCACTTCCAAAGACCTGCAAGAACATCTTGCTGAGGATGGTGTATCTATACATCGTTCTACAATTCAGCGCAATTTGCACAAAGAACATCTGTATGGCAGGATGAGGAGAAGGAAGCCCTTTCTGCACTCACGCCACATACAGAGTCGCTTGTTGTATGCAAATGCTCACTTAGACAAGCCAGATTCATTTTAGAACAAAGTGCTTTGGACTGATGAGACAAAAATTAAGTTATTTGGTCATAAAAAAAGCGCTTTGCATGGCGGATGAAGAACACCGCATTCCAAGATAAACACCTGCTGCCCACTGTCAAATTTGGTGGAGGTTCCATCATGCTGTGGGGCTAGTTCAGGGACTGGAGCCCTTGTTAAAGTCGAGGGTCGGATGAATTCAACCCAATATCAACAAATTCCTTAGGATAATGTTTAAACATCAGTTACAAAGTTGAAGTTATGCAGGAGTTGGATATTCCAACAAGACAATAACTTAAAACACAGTTTGAAATCTATAAATGCATTCAGGCAGAGGGAGAAGTACAATGTTCTGGAATGGCCATCACAGTCCCCTGACTTGAATATCATTGAAAATCTATGGGATGATTTGAAGCAGGCTGTCCATGCTCAGCAGCCATCAAATTTAACTGAACTGGAGAGATTTTGTATGGAAGAATGGTCAAAAATACCTCCATCCAGAATGCAGACACTCATCAAAGGCTATAGGAGGCTTCTAGAGGCTGTTATATTTGCAAAAGGAGGCTTAACTAAGTATTGATGTAATACTGTATGTATGTTGGGGTGCCCAAATTTATGCACCTGTCTAATTTTGTTATGATGCATATTGCATATTTTCTGTTAATCCAATAAACGTAATGTCATTGCTGAAATACTACTGTTTCCATAAGGCATGTCATATACTAAAAGGAAGTTGCTACTTTGAAAGCTCAGCCAATGATAAATAAAAATCCAAAGACTTAAGAGGGGTTCCCAAACTTTTTCATATGACTGTATAATAAAAAGTCATTCTTTATGAAGTTTTACTCTATTGTAAGCTCAATTTTTCCATAATTTGGTATGTCCATGCATTAAAAAGGCAATTACAGAGATCTAAAGCTGACTGTGGCATGACATTCACTATTAATTCTTTTATTGCACTGTAAATATTTGTACTTAAAATATTAGACATCGTGTATTTTACATTGCCACAAAAGCCACGATGAGACAAAGCAAGGTTTGGGGCAGCCAGCCGTATAATTTGTTTTCCTGGCTGCAAAGTGTTCTTTTCAAATGATAGCACTGCTGTGCACAAAACCGAGTCCAATACAGAACTGAGGGCATAGGGAAAAGGAGGAGGTTTTTAAAAGGGAAGACAGGAAGTGAGATCATAGGGGTCGGGCTCATTGAGGTCTTCAGCCATTGGTTTGAGCCTGGACGTGACATCACAGGGGCCGGAGCCGGCAAGGTCTCCTTCGATAGGCTCGGTCCCGCAAGTGACGTCAGGAGGGCCAGGTGGAATCTCCTGGGAATGGCCTGCAGGCAAGGAAGAAAAAGAGTCAGTGCACTCTGCCACATCCTGGTATGTCTCAGAACTGACCTTACCCGAGCCCTTTAGCTGCCTCCCATGCACACGTGTGTGACAACATACGTATGTCAAGGAATTTACCTCATGATTATCTCAGGGAATGATGTTAAAGAAAAGGGATTTAGAAATTCATAAAATATTGTACTGTACATTCCAGTTTCATATGTTCCAAACATGCCATATTTCAGTTATAATGGTTTATCATTCACATATGTTATCTAAAGCCATCTCAAATGTACCTAGGGCAGGATCTAAGATAAGTGATGTCATCAAGTGCCTGCATCTCCATATGACAGATTTTTGGAATGCTCTTTAGCTTCCATAACTCATTGGGAAAGTGTTATATAAAATTTGAAAAAAATCAATATTTTTTTGCAAGGATATTTAAAGATTTTTTTTGGAATACCACAAGGATTCATTAATATGATTCTGAACTGCACTGAACCTTTATATTTTATTTGCTGTTTTATCCTATGAGAAGAACCACTTGTGCTTTTTTATTGTCTTTTGTTCTTTAAATAAAATAATAAAAAGAAAAGGCAAAGTATGGGCAAGCGAGCAGGAAACTTTGAGCTCTGAGTTACTATACTTGTTCTTTGGGATTGGCTGGCATTGATTTCCGGATACATTTCTAAGCTATGCCATCAGTCTTTGCCATGACAGACTCTGGTGCCCCACATAATTACGAATGAAGGAGTGGTTACTTGATAATGAATGGGTGATTACAACTTTCAGCACACCAACACATACGTATATATAATCTTAGATTTGTTTACTGGCAACACTAACTAGAAATAACTTATTTCAAAGAATGGTTCCATTTGGGGATGATTAAATGTCATAAAAGTTTAATACAAGTGTCTCATTCTCTCTGTCTGTTTCAATTTATGAATTTAACCCCATTTTACAAAATCAGTTTTATTAGAATTTGGGTTAATGAGCACAGAGTCAAAAGTGAATTTCATTTAATTAAATAAATTTGAATTGGTATAAAGTAAAACAATTAGACTACAAGATGCAGGTATGGCAGTTAGTGGTAGCAATTCATATCTTTTATCCTTGGAACAATGAAATAATTTGCTTTTGCTGGCTGTTACATCAGTTCTCTGTTTCACTGTAGACATACAGGTATTGTAAGGTTAAAGACTGCTGTTTTCTTTGTAAAAAATAAATATTCAATTTATAAGATAAAAAAGGCATGAGAAATAATCCAAACCTTGATTTATTTTCTTTAATACCAAAACCTTTCACACTAATGAAGTGCTGGAAGAAACTCTTTAAGTTCTTTTTCATGATCCTCTTGTTTAGGATGATCTTTGAAATGTTGTGTTCTCTCTATCTCTCTCTTTCTTTCATTCACCCTTTCCTTCCTTTCTTTTGTCCCTAGAATTTACATGACCTCATTAATTGATAGATATATATTGTTGGAGTCAGGGTGGCCTGTCCTTTCCTGTGTACCTGTAAATTTAACCCAACTTGGTGATTATGCAAATGTGGAAATCCTTTCCAATGGCGCTTAAGTAATTTTAATAATTGACATACTTTTTTTTTTAGTATGTTTCACATTTTTAGCATATGTGACTATTTCCAAAGTATAAAAAAAAATCAGACCCATACTTATATGCACACAAGATGGGCCAATACAGTTAAGGCCAGACAAGACTAAAGGACTTAAATTCAGCAAAGGAAAAGATTACAAAGCTAAGATAAGTCAGATAAGCCAAAAACATGAAATGTGTGACTAAGAACAATGTGTCAGAATCACAAAGTGATAAATAAAGCAAAGCAATCAAAATATACTAATGAGATTGTCAGATGTTTTGGGGATTTTAGACCTTGTCCACAAGTACCCAGGTATTTTTTAAAGGAGAATTTTCCTGTTTCATTTTTACAAAAAATCCTGTCCACACGCACACTGTCTTTAAAAAAAATCTCCATCCACATGAAAATGCAAAAATCCACTGTCAAGAGTATGAAACAGGCATAGATAACAAAGGGAATGTCATTTACAATATGTCCATCACCCTTTTTTTTTCAAATGTGTGTTCAGCACTGAATATGCGAAAATATGGGCCTCACGAGCACTATCCAGCCATTTCATTACAAAGTCAATAAATGAACATTTGTAATCACAGTTGGCTTGTTTGTTAAGAGAAAACGTCCCCTTTCTGTTCAAATAACCCATGGAATTTGTGGATGGCTGCTTTACTTCTGCATGAGTCCCGGTGAAACCCTGCTGCAAAGTTGTCCCACCATCTATAGGTCTGTGTCGTCGGAGTGTTTGATGTAGCAGCGACCTCCACAGCACGTTGTGACGCCTCTATTGTTCCATATAGTGATAAAGTAATTGTATGTTTAAATGTAAAGATGTAAAAAGTCCCGTTAATGAGGTTAACACCAGCTCTACTTTAGCTACAACCGTACTTGCACAAAATTGCCTCATGTAAACAAATCATATAATGGGGCACACATTGAAGTCAATCAAAGAAGACGCTGGGACACACTCTGAGGTTACAAGCCAAAAATTCAGTTTTCCCTGTCTACAAGTAAACAGTGAAAATGGAGTTTCTAAACATCTTCACCCTGTTAGGAGTTTTTCAAAAGGTCCATTTTCAGTGAGCTAAAATGCAGTTTGTGAATGGATGAAAGGCCAAAACGCATACAAAAAGCTACGTTTTAAAAAATACCTGTGTACGCGTGGACAAGGTCTTAGACTGCGTGTAGGCTTTCTGTTTAGAAGTTTGGGAAGGGAGTGTAGGATTGTAGAGAATGACATGACATGCAAACCATTAGCGCAACGAAGAGAAGCTGTTTCATGCTTATTTGTTACAGATTAAACCTTTGTAAGATGTAGTTAATTTTTTAACTGAGCCCATTACTCAGATTTGTTAAGTTATTAAAAAAAACATTCTCTGAAGCTTTATGATCTGTTTTCATTTTAAAGAAAACAAACTTAAGAAAAATATCCAAAATTTGATTATCTATACCAATAAAAGGCAAAGCCCTCACTGACTGACTGACTGACTCACTCACTCACTCACTGACTCATCACTAATTCTCCAACTTCCCGTGTAGGTGGAAGGCTGAAATTTGGCAGGCTCATTCCTTACAGCTTACTTACAAAAGTTGGGCAAGTTTCATTTCGAAATTCTACGCGTACCGGTCATAACTGGAACCTACTTTCATCCATATATACGGCTATAGCCTGCAGCTCGGTCGCCGTGTGAGGCGGAGTTGTGCCTGCCCATATAAGGCCGTCCGTCAGCAGCTATCCAATAGACATGCTGCCACGAAATATTTGCGGGTGAAGGACTGTGCTTATGCAAACGAAGATGAGATGGTCAGGCACAAACTCAGCAAAAGTGCAAGAGAAACTTTTAAGTGCCGGGTATTAGCTAACATTAAATAAAGCCGTGGACATCGCAAGATCGCACGACATAGCACAAGCACAGCTGAGAACCTTCGATGCATGAACTCCGAGCGGCTCATGTGAACTGACTTTGCAGGTCTGGGAAAGGTAAACCCATGCATGCAGTGTGTGATGTAACAACCCTCTAACGCTGAACAAGCCTTTTGTACACATATCAATAGGAAAGCAAGGTGTTAAGCTTAAGTTTAAATTACGTTCATAGACACGCTGCCACTAAATATTCGCAGGCAAATCCACAACTTAATACCGGGAATACCTGTTAAACATCTTAGATTCACGAGAACCAATTTGGGTAGTGATCACTTCGATGAATGAAACCTGTTCAAAAAACGCATTACACAATTGAGAAGGCAGCAAAAGAATATGAAGTGAGTGACACATACAAGCATATTCATAAGTGCAGCTAATACGGAAACAAAGCACGGTGTAAACCTTAAGTTTAAATTAAGTTCATTGACAGGCTGCCGCTGGCGTTTGACATCGCACTAGATAGCCCAAGCACAGCTGAGAAGCTTCGATGCATGTACTCCGAGTGGCTCACGTGAACTGACTTTGTTTTGGCTTTAACTACTGTGAAATAAACAGACATAAACTGGAAGCGTGAGTCTGTGCCTTTTAATAATCTCGAGAGATAAACATGGTGGCAGCGTAGGTGACGGAACTGCACCAAAAGTCACGCCAGTTTGCTGTTAAAAGTTCAGGACGCGGAGACGCTCACACAAAAGGAAAATGGAGGGTCTGAGACCCCCGCTGACATTAAGCCTCGATGCTTAAGACCTGACGAAGTCATGGAGAACATGGAAGGACGAGTTCAGATTATTCACAGAACTTCCAATGCCGGAGGCAGAGGAAAACACTAAAGTCAGATTATTCCGTTATCTTATTGTAGAGAGTGGCAGAGAATTGTGTCAGGCGCTGACTGGTGATGTAAGACCTGATGAGTTAACCATGAGCTTGATGATACATAAATTTGATGAACATTACAACCCGAAAATAAACGAAACTGTAGAGAGGTACAGATTTTTTTTAAGAAATCAGGCAAGGGGAGAAAATATAGATGACTACGTCACAGATCTGAGAGTGTTAGCAGGCACATGCAATTTCTGGGAGATTAAAAGTTCCCTTATACGTGACCAAATTGTGTGCGGAACCAGTGATGCAAGTTTAGAGAGGTGCATACAAATATGCAGAGCCACAGAACTGTCGAAGGAGAACAGCAGAACAGCCACACGGGGTTCCCTATTCTATACTTCTCCTGGTGCGTCTCTCTAAACCAGGAACATTATCATAAGGCTTAACAATCCTATTGTTACACCTTCTACGTGCACCCAACCATCCTTATTACGGAATCGTCCTTGCTTTACCGCTGGCTGCTTCTTTCCATTCACCTTCCCAGCTCTTTATTTAAACAGTTTTCCTTCTCACTTTTCCGCTCCTTCGCTGTCTTCTCCCTTTTCGTTCAAAATACGCGCCTCCTTGCCTTTAGCGATTTGGGTAGTGAACACTTCGATGAATGAAACCTGTTATCTTTACAATGGTTGACAAACACACGGAATGTAACTTGAACAGAACACGTCCTCCAAATACCAACCTGATTGAAAGAAATAATGATAATCAAATCCTTGATGACAGCAACACTCATAACAGTCACAAAACAATTACATTGATAATCATGTTACGTTATTTTTAAAATGTTCCCTTTTCTTTTTCATAACTTCTTTAACACACTACTTCTCCTCTGCGAAGCGCGGGTATTTTGCTAGTCTCTATATATAATCTTCATTTGGATCTTGATCTTTGTTTGTCCTTGAATTAATTAGAAGAAGAAGCACTAGATGGCAGTAGAGAGACAGCTAAAACATAGGCATTGCATTAAGAATCTCCTCCAGGCTTATACTACTGAAGACTGTAGTACGCCAGTCACACCTCAAAACACAGACATTCAAACTAAACAAATTGTTGTGCTTTAAATTAACTAAAGAGATCTTCATTTAGATCTAGATCTTGATCTTTGTTTGTCCACGAATTCCACGCATGCATAGACCACCTTCCAGTTTAGTACGTTGTTGTTACTCATGGATGTCAACAATGTGCCGGAATAACGAAAGGGGTGGTGGACAGTGTTACGCTGGTTAGCTCCTGAGGGCTGGTTACAGAATGAGATTGCCGAAGATAAAAGGTACTTGCCTACGTAACATATGAATGAAAGAAAGACAGTGGGTAAAATGAATGATAACGTAACAGCACGTTCCGGAAATTATTATTGTTACATTGTAGTCGGCGAGTGCTGTGCATCACATAGTTGTACCGTGGCTTGCTCACATGTCAGTGAAGTGATCCCTATTTATGCTTTAAAGAGCCTGGATACCTATGTGTCCCCCTTTTATAACCATTGCTCTGTGTATATTGCCTTACTCTTTGGATTGCCACAAAGCAACCTGCGAGATTAGAGAAAGGTTGAGAAGAGAGAGGAAATGACAGCGTCGTGAAAATGAGACAGACTGTGAACGGACAGAAGCAGAAATGCTCCTACACCACCACATAATTACGATTCGGACAGTGATTCCGAGTAGGCCGTTCCTATCGAATCAATATCCAAGGGTTTTCTTTTGTAATTTTGTTTCCCTTATAAAAAATCAAAATGCTGTGCGACGAAGGGCCCAGTTCACGACTGGCAGCCGCGTTTAAACAGGGAGCCCTTCACAGACAACTTTAACATGCGCAACGTAGTTGGGCGCACATGGCTAGTTTTTAATATTATTCTTTCCCTTTTGTGTAGCAGATATATTAAAAGTTATTAGATAACACATATTCTGATACTTCTTTTTTTAATTTAAAAACAGAATGATACTCTATTCATTTTATCTTGCAAATTCACTTAGTTTGCACAGGGAGCTTGCAAGTATACAGCGTTATCTGCTATTTCATAAGTCCCATATTCAGAAGGGTATGTGACTCATATTTTCTTAATAAATATTATGTTGCACGTTTTATGCAAAACCAAAGGCTTTTAGGTATGGGGCATGTATGCTGTACAGAACTGTATATAATCAAGTCCTCACCAGATCATCTTTAATTTTTGTCAATCGATGGTTTGTGCCAGTTTCAATAAAAATATCTTCTCTTGAATATATTTTATTAGTAATAACAAAGATATTTACAGTATTTCCAGGCTTTATCAACTAATTTCATGTTAACTTATAGTCTCCAGCAATCTGTACAAAACATGAAGTAATTAAGTTTAAAACTAAGCATTGCACTTATTATTCAAGATTTAAATTACTTAAAATATATCATGATATATTTTATTCATTATATTTTATATATTTATTCATCATAATGGTGAACAATAGGTCATATGTTTTTGGATATGCTCTACACAAGGACAATTTAAAAAAAAAAAAAAATTCTTCATATTTTAGACTGGATAGTGCTGGGCTCGCCATTGCTCCTGATCCCTTAATAGCATTATTTAAATATGATTATACAACAGTATATCTCTTCTGTTCTGTTATACTACATTGCGTATGCATTGCTTATTTTGTTTAACTGAAACGTTGGTTAACCCATCCTCTTTAACTCAATCTGGAAGCAATTTCTTACTTGAAACAAGATTTTTTTTTCTTATGAGGAACAGCACAAGCCTTCTTCAGAGTTTGTCAAAAATTTAATAGCAGCCTGCCGGGCCTCTGTCTCTACTTTATCTTGAAAAGCTTTAATATACAGTGAGAAACGCATAATAGGATTTTGGTCCGTATGCCTGTCTGAACTGGCTAGTACTGTAGTGCTAAGTGTTTCTTTCACAGGCTACTTTTCTGTAATGTACTTAGTACTTTTGATTAAAATGTGCTGAATTAATCTTTAAATTTTTGGGTATTTTAAGCTTAATAAAAATTCATTTTAAAAAAGAGTACATACAGCACACATTGATCACATTATCAAGATTTTTAAATATAGTGCTAGTAAGAAGTTCCATCCAAAATGTGAAGAAATATTGTTGTGCTTGGATTATTTATCTGATGCCATCAAAGTGAAAATCAGAGGGGCTGAGTAAAGAACTACTCAGCACTAATCTAACTGACTGTTTACTGACACTCACTCACAATACTGGAGGAACAACTTTTTATGGCAATAAGGGTACTGAAGACACATACAAGCAAAGCACACCTTAAACTAAGTTCAAAACCGAAGTCTCTTTTTTTTGTTATTTAAAATACCACTGCAAAACACCACATAATCTCTAGTAAAGTTATAAAGTAATTCATATATCTTACTCTAGTTGAAATAAATGATACGGTCAGATGAGCTCGAGACAGTAAAGAAAGATGTGAAGGACTAACCAATACTCCAAAATGAAGTGTAACTCTTTGAAAATGTCCTTCTGATCTCACAATGCAGTGTTGACAGTCCCCAGTATCAGATCAATTAACACTTGACCTGTCTAACAGGACTCATCCAGCCATTCATTTTTAACCTGTCTATCCAGTTCAGCATCATGCGGAGCAAATGCCTCTTCTAGCCTTGGGTGAATGCAGGAACCAACTCTGGATAGGGAACCAGTAGATCACAAAATGCAGTCACACGTACGAGGTCAGTTTAAAATCTTGAGTTAATCCCAACACACCTTTTGTATGTGGGAATAAACCAGGAGTTCAGAGTCCACATTTTGGTTCAAGGACAAGAAGTAAAGGGTTTTGGTGTGAGGAGCCCTATCAGTATAAGATGATGTTTTAAAGTGGTGATCCTCTGGGGTCAGTGCCGGGGCCACTGTACTTATTAATATATACAAATGATATGAATAGGAGAATGAATAACAAATTGGTTAAGTTTGCACATGATTCCAAATTAGGTAGAATGGCAGATAGTCTAGAATCAGGCAAATCATTACAGAGGGACTCAGTTACATTTGTGACAGTTGAAATTTTATGTAAGTAAAAGTAAAGTATTACACATAGAAGTAGAAAATTTAGTGTTGAATACACAAAGGGAGGTGTGAAACTCCAAAGTATCCTTATGATGAGGACCTGTCATAGACTTGTCTCTATGTTCATCTAGCCAGTGTTAGGTTATATAACACAATGTGCAGAGTAAAAGTCAAATGAGTAATTGCTTAAGCATTAAAACTCCCTGGTGATACCTCACTTGGAGTGCAGTGTGCAGTTTTGGTACCCATATTACAAAAAAGATTAATCAACATTAGAAAAAGTCCAAAGAAGAGTAACTAGGCAGACTCCAGGACTGCAAGTTATGAGGAAAGATAAGGAAATTAACCTTTTAGTTTCAGTAAGCAAAGATATTAAGAGGTGACACGATTGAAGTGTATAAAATTGTGAAAGGAATCCAGGCTATTAATTTAAAATGAGTTCTTCAATGAGAACACAGGGAAACAGGTGGAGAATTGTTAAGGGTAAATATCGCACAAATACTAGGAAGTTTTCTTTGACATGGAGGGCCATGAACACATGGGACACATTACCAGTTAGTATGGTAGAGTTGGACTTTCAAAATATGGCTTGATGTTATTTTGAAGGAATTAGGTGGCTTGTTCTTGTCAAACTTTTTCTAATGTTCTAATATTTACATGCCCACATTCGCTCATACAAAGACAATCTTGATTTTTCAATTAAGTAATCTGTACATCTTAGAGTTAAAGAAAACCACAGAAAACTCTGAGGGACACAGGGAACACATGTCCTCTCCACACAGACAGGCTCGGTCAGAATTTCTCTTAAATTTATTAAATTAATAATTGCTTCTGGGGCCTAGCTTTATTATATCAGATTCTGGAAAAGAAAATTGGAAATTTTCTACCTAGTATTTGACGCCCTTGTGTTTTATGTTCTTCATGATATTAAACCTTTAGACATGGTTTTTATTTTATTTTATATGAAATAAGGATTGTGGTGTTTTAAAATGGCAGTTGAACAAGACCGGATAAGGTATACTAGGAGCAGTCTATTACAGTTAAACACTGCAAACTTAGCCAGTTTGACAGACATTACTCAGAACTTAGTATTTTTTTTTATTGTGGAATGAAATGTGAGGAATAAAAGCTGAAAAAGAAATGAGGCAAATGAGGAGGTGTTAGACTACAGATAAAAAACAACTGATTGCACAGATCCCTCTACCTTCAATTATCATAGGTAATGGCTGGTCACTGAGGAGCAAAGTAGACGAACTACAATGGAACATTTGGTTTCAGAATGACTACAGAGACTGTCATTTATAAACCCTTGACACATATTTTTAGGAAGTCACTGAGCACTGGAGAGATTCCGAAGGACTGGAAAATGGCAAATATCATTCCGTTATATAAAAAGGGTGACAGGGCAGATCCAAGCAACTATAGGCCAGTAAGCTTAACATGCATCACAGGAAAATTAATGGAAGGAATTATTAAGGATAAGATTGAGCAACACATGGCAAGGACAGGAGTTATTCTGACCAGTCAGCATGGGTTCAGAAGAGGGAGGTCGTGCTTTACTAACATGTTGGAATTCTATGAGGTTGCAACAAAAGCATATGATCAAAGTGGAGCATATGATATTATTTATCTGGACTTTCAGAAAGCATTTGATAAGGTGCCACATGAGAGGTTGGGCATCAAGTTAAAAGAAGTGGGAGTTCAGGGTGATGTTTTTAGATGGGTGCAGAATTGGCTCAGACACAGGAGGCAGAGGGTGATGGTGCGAGGAACCTCATCAGAACTGTTAAGAGTGGTGTTCCACAGGGGTCAGTGCTAGGGCCGCTGCTATTTTTAATATATATAAATGATTTAGATATGAATACAAGTAACAAGCTGGTTAAGTTTGCAGATGATACCAAGATAGGTGGATTAGCAGATAATTTGTAATCCGTTATATCATTACAGAAGGACTTGGATAGCGTACAGGCTTGGGCAGATTTGTGGCAGATGAAATTTAATGTCAGTAAATGTAAAGTATTACACATAGGAAGTAAAAATATTGGGTTTGAATACACAATGGGCGGTCGGAAAATCGAGAGTACATCAACTTCCCAACAGTGTTCAGAAGCCATTAAGAAGGCTAACAGAATGTTAGGATATATAGCACGATGTGTGGAGTACAAGTCCAAGGAGGTTATGCTCAACCTTTATAATGCACTGGTTAGGCCTCATCTTGAGTACTGTGTGCAGTTTTGGTCTCCAGGCTACAAAAAGGACATAGCAGCACTAGAAAAGGTCCAGAGAAGAGCGACTAGCCTGATTCCAGGACTACAGGGGTTGAATTATGAGGAAAGATTAAAAGAGCTGAGCCTTTACAGTTTAAGCAACAGAAGATTAAGAGGTGACATGATTGAAGTGTTTAAAATTATGAAGGGAATTAGTACAGTGGATCGAGACTTGTGTTTTAAAATAAATGAGTTTATCAAGAACACGGGGACACAGTTGGAAACTTGTTAAGGGTAAATTTGGCACAGACATTAGGAAGTTTTTCTTTACACAAAGAACTATAGACACTTGGAATAAGCTACCAAGTAGTGTGGTAGACAGTAAGACGTTAGGGACTTTCAAAACTCGACTTGATGTTTTCTTGGAGGAAACAAGTGGATAGGACTGGCGAGCTTTGTTGGGCTGAATGGCCTGTTCTCGTCTAGAATGTTCTAATGTTCTAATGTCGCATCTTGGCTTTTAAGGAGACTTGGCTAACCATATTGAAGGCCTCTACGGCTGGATCGAAAGGCAGAAGTGACTGGAAAAATTCAGGGTGGTGGGGTATTTTTTGTTTTTTAGCAAGCAATATTGCAACTCTTGTTATTATTAGAGAATACATTTCTACACACAACATTTATTTATTTGTTTCCATAAGCCCTTTTTCATGCCACAGGAATTTTCTCAAGTCTTTTCAACTGTAATTTATATTTATCCAAAATCCAATGTTCTATCTGCTTCTAGCATTATTCTAACACAGTGAAAAATCTTCAATCAGTTTCATCTGATGCACCAATATTTTTATTTGGGGATTTGAATCATATTTTGCTTAGAAAGATTCTATACTGTATAACTTTCAATAGTATGTATACTGTCCAAACAGATGAGATAAGACATTGGATTTTTGCTATGGGTCAGTAAAGGATGCATACAAGGCCTTCCCACTACCTCCAGTGGGCTCATCAGACCATAACTGTATATTCTTATTCTCCACATTTTAAAAAAAGAAAAGACACAAATAAAGAACATTAAACTTTGGTCAGATGAATCAGTGGCTTGCCTTAATGCTATGATTGCACTGACTGGGACATTTTTAAAGAAACTTGTGGGGATGATTTGGAAATATCTGACGATGTAACCCACTCATATGTTGCTTTTTGTAGAGACATAATCAACTCTTGTAAGCAAGTCAAAATATATCCAAATGAGAAACCATGGGTGACCAAATCTTTTCAACTGAGTTTTTAAAAAAAAAAATTAAACATGCTTTTAAACAAGGTAAAACACCTAAGCTGTAAATAGCTACAAAAGAGCAATGAGTAGGTAAAACAACACTATAAATTTAAGCTAGAGAATATTATAGCTGCAAATAAACTTTGATCAGCTTGGAACAGTACGAAAATCAAAACAGTGTTAAGCAAGAAAAATAATTCTCATGTTGCATTGGAGGGTTTTAAGTCAGATAAGAGAACTTGCCAATGCTCTTAATTGTTTTTACAATCGTTTTAATACCATGATTTTAGCAATGATATTCAAGAATTGAGTGTGAACCTGGTAAATGGGCAGTATTTTAAAACAGAACAAGAAAATGTGGCAAGAGTTTTTTCCTCTGTAAGATTAGGAAGAGTCAAGGCCATGACAACATTTGTAGTCACACCATTAAATCTGATGTAGACAATTCATTTCATTTAAGTCTACTCCAGCAAACAGCCCAACAGGTCAGGAGTTTGTTGAGTGATGTGAGCAGTCCCATCTACAGTGAAATGTATCTAAAACTAAAGACATGATAATTTATTTTAGAAAAAATGGAGTAATCATGAAGATGTACGACATATTAATGGTCAACTTCTTCATACAAATATATGGGGACAAAAATTGATTCTAAACTAAATTTTGAGAACAAATTGTGAAGCTGTATGCAAAAAAGTGCACCAGTGTGTATTCTTTCTAAGGAAACTGCTTTATTTGCAGATTGATAAAACCCTGTTAAGATCTTTCTCTCAGGTATCTTAGGTTGGAAATCTTTCTTTTAAACGCAGATGCAAAATGGAAAAAAATTGTTAAATGGTCAAGTAGGCTCTAGGTAGCTAAAACACAGACAGGTTTTACCTTAAGTAAAGTCTCCCATCATTTGCACTCTGAATTTCAGTTACTTCCCTCTGGAAAAAGGTTTATTGTTCCTAAAAGCAGAGCAAAAAGATATAAAAATAGCTTTGTTCCAGTAGCAATCAGACAGCTCAATAAATCTTAGATTTAGGAATTATTTATTATTTTCAATTTTATTTTTTTTTATTGTTTTCTGTTTTTTATGAAACCTTTTAGCACGTGTTTTTATTGTACATGAATTGAATTGTATGTGTGTGTCTGTTCTTATTCATTTGAAAGTTGTTTTTATTCATTATGTTGTCAAGAAGGACAGCCAATCTCTTGTACTGCAACACAATTTTATCGACGGTACTTATACATAAACCAAACCAAACCAAACTAAAACAAATCTGCTCTACTAGATTGAAAATAAATATGTAATGCTACTCCAGTAAGATCAATGGGAGTACAGCTGATCTATCTCTGGTAAATTAGATTTTTAAGATGAAGAAAAGCATTCTTTCAAGCTTCTTGAAAAAAAATATCAGCTTGATTATTTCTCACTCTGAAGTATAATTGTATAGTTTTATATACTTGACCACTGCTCACAGTGCATATTTCTTCAATATATTCTTGTACTGGGACATTTCATTATACTAGTTTCTTTATATACACTTATTACATAATCAAAAAAACACATGAGATAACATTCATTATTCCCCAACAAACTGTGCAACTTGTTTTTTGAATTAAATGTTTTGTAGTACCTTATTATGAGTGATGCCAGTATGATGAGTACCACACCTTTTACACTTCAGCCAGAGAATTTTTTCCTACCTCATAAACATCACATACCTTTTAACCCAGTTTTAACATAAAAAAAAATGTGTCTAAAACGTCAAATGTCATGATAGTAAAATTTATAACAGTTTCCTTTTCTTGTTCTTTATCTGTATTGGAAAAAATTCATTCTGATTTGAACCCTTATGCCATCTTTGCAGTTTTAAAGAGATGAATCTTGATAAGATTGAACCAATGCAAGGAGCAAGCCTGTCGACACCCTTTTTATGGCACCTTGGTCCGTGACAGGAAATGAAAATATTTTTACAAGTGATTGCATTGTTTTGACTAGTTGCTTGTGCTGCTAAAAAGACTGACTTCTGAAATGATGATATGGAGGGGGTCTATTGACAGACAAAAAAAAAAAAAAAAAAGATCCCTCTGGATAGGAATTAACATAGAAGGTGCAAAATGAATTTTGACGGTGTTTCTTGAAAATAGGAATCTCCATAAAAAAGAAAAAAAGAAAACAAAATTAAGTAGCCCATTCTCATTTGAACAACATATGGGGTTGCCCTAATTTGTTTGCAGATACTTTGTTTACATATTTTGCGTGTCAAATCTGAATTACGTCTTTTAACAGTGTTTTGTCAGACCCTGTTAGGAAACACAATTGAACCCATGAGCCATTTCATCAGCTCTCACGTTTTCTTTCTCTGTTATTGAAAATGATTTGTTGATTTTTATATATTGTGTACTGTCATTTTACAGCAGGAGGCCTCATAAGACCTGACGCTCTAAGAAATTTCCCTAGTCATTTGTGATGTAAAACCTTAAGTAGCAGCATACTGTACAATTCAATGCACTCTGATTGAAAAGCAGTGCAATCTCAGTGACTGTCTTTTACAGCCAGCCCCCCATGACCCTGTGCTGGATTATACAAGTAAAAAATTTCACGAAACAGGGCCTAAATAAAAATCTCATAAGCAACTATCCGTGTTCTAATAAGACCTAGAAATTATTTGTGGTAAGAAGCATACAGTAAAAACAAGCCCTGGAAACAATACTAGCCATTTTTTGGAAAAAGTAAGATTCTGCAACAGGCTATCCTGGCTGCGTTAGGTGTGACACAGAGACCAAAAATCGACCGGTCACCAGTTCATAACTGGGCACTCACCAGTTGTCATACAGCCAATTAAGAGTCACTAGTTAACCTAAGCTGCACATTTTTGGAATGTATGAGGAAAATCGATGTAACTGGAGACATGGGAAGAATGCACAAACTCCACAGAGACAGTGACCAGGTGTATGAACTGAGGTGTTATTTTATCATGTAAGAGTTTTTTAGTGACCCTATCCTAAAACATAGATTCTTTTATTTCCACGCCCAGGTTCTTTTTTACGTAGACCCACATACATGTCCTCCACCCCAATTCTTATTCTCTTAACCTTGCACTCACCTGACCTAGAGGGAGACACAGCCTGCAGATGCAATTCACTTGCAGCTGGGCCTACAGATCTGAGTTCATCCAGGATTGATAGATACTCTGCTTCACTTCTACTGTTAGAGGACAACTCTTCCTTGTCTCTATACTTCACATGGCAAGAAACATGGCAGGCAATAAACTTTTATTCAGTCATTATAGAATTTAAGATTCTTAAACATTCTTAATGTACCAAAGGTGAAAGCAAATAAAAGGTATGTGGGTGGCAAATCACCAATGCAACATCCTGGCTGATTCAGGAGCTGTCATAGATGATGCTAGCTGACAACACCTCAATGTGTATGCTGCTAAGGTTACGTTGCCTTGTCTCACGGCATTGGTCTTCTTGTCTTGTTGATTGTATCCTTGCACTTTCTCCTCCTTCCTAGCTCTCTCTCTCTTCAAAATGTTCCCTTTAAGCTCCTGTGTTTGTCCCTGGCAAGCTTTACAAGGACAACACCCCAAGCCACTCTCTGTCCAATTTCTTTTTGACAGAACATAACAGCACATATTCATAAGTTGTGCATGCTCAGAAAGAACTAATGTGTCAAGAGCCTCTGTTTTACACAAGTGGAAAATCCAGAAGGCCTTGTTCTCAATTACCTCAAGAATGCTACAAAAGACTTCCTAGACCCATTTCAGTTTGCATACAAAAACAACCCGTCTATGGGTGATGGAGTGAATTTAGGTCTGAGCTTTATTTACCAACACCTTGGCAAGCCAGGGCCATACATGAGGATCTTGTTTGTGGTGTTTAGCTCTGCTTTCAATACAATCATCCCAGAGCTCCTAGATGAGAAACTCACCCAGTTCAACCTGCATAGTTTAATCTGCTATTGGATTGCAGACTTTCTTATGGAGAAGAATGTGCGGTTGGTCAGACATATGGCATATTTGTCTGTCAAACTTCTTAAATTTGCAAAGGACATAACACTAGTGTTATGTCATATATAGGCAAGAAGTAGAAAAAACTGACATTGAGGTGGGATAACAGAATTATTTAAGTTTCTGGGCACTGTGTTGTCACAAAACCTTAAGAGGGACAATAACATCAAAATGCATTATTAAGAAAGCCCATCAGAGAATGTTCTTTGTGCATCAGTTGAGGAAATTCAAACTTCCTCAAGCAATATTGGTCCATTTGTACACAGCCATTATTGAGTCTACTCTGACCTCATCTATAAATGTCTGGTTTGGTGCTGCCTCTGTTTGGGTTAAGGCCAATCTGTAACATTTCATCAAAGCCTGTGAAAGGATCATAGGCTGTAACTTGCCACATATTGAAGTCCTATATGAAGAGGAAGAGGTCCTCAAAGATCATTGCTGGTTCGACTCACCCAAGGCATCACCTGTTCCAAACACTTACCTCTGGGAAACATCCTTGTGCAGTGAAAGTAAAAGAACATGCCACCTTTTTTTCCATATGCAGTTATTTTTACTAATCTGAGCTCTTCCTTAGTATTTATGTATTCCTGCACACCAGACTGGCTGGACATTTTAATCCTAATATCTCTTTATTTTTTTTCTATTGCCCTTGTATGCTACATCTTACTTTATATTTTTATATTTAATTATCTTATATCTTGTATTCTGTGTTGTCCTTGTATGTTGCACCAATACTATCATAACAAATACCCAGTAAGCATCAATGTATCTGCCCAGTAGTTCTGATTCTGATTCTAATCTTGCGAGAATGTCATTTTTACAGTGATAAGTTCCATTTTTGCTTGTTTAGTCTGCTGCCTCTACTGGCACCTCCTCTATTACAGAGATAAAAAGTCAGCTAAAGAAAAGGTGCACTTAAAGTTTATGGATATTTTTTACCATAAATGCATTGCCTATATTCCTTCTTAGCACATTATCAAGAAATATAACATCTATTACAATAATACAATCACATTTTCCTACTGGTGTTTTTTACCCATTGGCAATCTAAATCACCTCAAGAGATTTTTATTGATTATCTGTACCATAATTATTTTTTTAAAATCATACCTTTTTATATTATAGATGTGTGTATATATATCCTTATTCAATTTCCATTCACTCATTTGCTGAGAATTCAATTCCCTTTCTGTCATTTGCTGAAACTCTTATTAAATATAGATAACAATTTAAAGTCACCTGTCAACCACACTTGCATGTGTTTGGGATGTAGGAGGAAACTGGTGGAGAACGCATGTAAATGCACACAGTAACCAGGTCAGAATTTGAACCCAGTTCCTTGTAAGTAAGTAAGTGCCATTAACAATTTTTTTACCATGCCTTCCTATAATACTTAATAATCAATATTAATTAATTAATTTACAATATTCTTTCACTTTGAAAAGAATACAACTAATGATGTGTTTACTGTTCAGCTAATTATACCCTCCATATGAAAGTGTAGCAATCCATTATAACAAAAAGATAATAGCTGGCAATAACTTAAGGTCTTTTTTGCTAAATTCATATACAGTAAAGTGAATTAACAGTCATAAAATTCTCATCAGTGTCATACAATAAAATATACATCATTAAGAACATTTCATCCAGTAACTCTTTGTATACAGAGAAACTATCAACATCAGTTGCATGCCTGAACAACTTATCCTAGATCACCCATGCAAAATGGGTAAATACAGTAAGTGCATCTCCCTTTTTCAGTTAAAAACATTTAACTAATTTTTTGCCTGTTATCCTTAAATATATGAGTGAAAGTCATGTATGAGTCTTTATGTAAGTGGAACTGATAGTTAGATAGATAGATAGATAGATAGATAGATAGATAGACAATACTTGGCTGACAATACTCATAACAGATAAATCCAAGTTGTTTTCCATATAAATATCCTTCTATATAAAAGCGGTCGGGATTGTCCTTCCGTCACGTGAGTGCTACGCAGGCGCGGAGTTTCACACACGCCCCGTCCATTTTGCAATGCACGATGGGATTTGTAGTTTCGTTTTTCCAGGTAAAAGATGATTTTCTACTCCAGACTGTGCGAGTAGCACGGAGTTTCACACACGCCCCGTCCATTTTGCAATGCACGATGGGATTTGTAGTTTCGTTTTTCCAGGTAAAAGATGATTTTCTACTCCAGACTGTACGATATCTTCTTCTTCTTTCTTACTATATAAAAGCAGGTCGGGATTGTCCTTCCGTCCCGTGAGTGGAAAGCATAGCGGTATTCCACTTATCACAGACTTACTACTTGCAGCTTGCGGTACGAAGCGACATGATGTGAGCAGAGTTCTGGGGCTCCCATCGTTCCCTTGCTTTTGTGCGCGATGCGCTGGAAAAATAGACAAAATTATGTCTCTGGAAATAATTAATGTTAATGGAGTACAAATGCCTCACCGCGTAGTAAATATCAGGGGGGTTCAAAAGGGCGACCTCAATATAGAAAAAAGTTTAAATTTCATCACAAAAATAACAGAAACTACGAGTATTAAAGTAATACCGCTCAAATGCAATATAGCCAAATTAATGAGTTTGTATAAAATATCAAATTGATCTACATATTGAATTGCCTTAAGAAGTGGTCAACTTAAAAGTTGTTCGCCTTAAAAGGCGGGTCAGCCTAGTACAATCATATTTTTCAATTTTCAAATTAGCTTTGTAAGGTGCCAATCCCAGCAATGCTGTGCTCAAGATGAGAAACAACCCTGGAAAAGATGCCAGCCTACCAATGGTCACACACACACGCACACTGAGTCAAATTGGACAACTGTAGAAATGTCAAGTAACCTGACATACATATGTCTTTGAGGATGTGAATAAAAAGAACTGGAGGAGCCAGAGGATAACCATGCAGTCATGGTGACAGCAAGCAGACTTCACATGGAACTCCACACCAAAAACAACAACAACAACATTTATTTATATAGCACATTTTCATACAAAAAGTAGCTCAAAGTGCTTTACATAATGAAGAATCTATAATAATAAAAGGCAAAGCCCTCACTCACTCACTGACTGACTGACTGACTGACTGATTGACTGACTGACTGACTGACTGACTCATCACTAATTCTCCAACTTCCCATGTAGGTAGAAAGCTGAAATTTGGCAGGCTCATTCCTTACAGCTTACTTACAAAAGTTAAGCAGGTTTCATTTCGAAATTCTACACGTAACGGTCATAACGGTCGATAACGGTCGACAACGGTCGACAACGTCCGCCATGTTGAACTTTCTCATTTATGGCCCCATCTTCACGAAATTTGGTAGGCGGCTTCCCTGCACTAACCGAAACCGATGTATGTACTTATTTCGATGGTATGACGCCACTGTCGGCCGCCATATTGAACTTTCCAACGTCACCAATTTTCAAACTTCCCGTGTAGGTAGAAGGCTGACCCCATCTTCACGAAATTTGGTAGGTGACTTCCCTGCGCTAACCGAAACCGATGTACGTACTTATTTCGATGGTATGACGCCACTGTTGGCCGCCATATTGAATTTTCCAAACGTCACTAATTCTCCAACTTCCCGTGTAGGTAGAAGGCTGAAATTTGGTAGGCCCATTCCTTACAGCTTACTTACAAAAGTTAAGCAGGTTTTATTTCGAAATTCTACGCGTAACGGTCATAACGATCAACAATGTCCGCCATATTCAACTTTCTTATTCATGGCCCCATCTTCACGAAATTTGGTAGGCAGCTTCCCTGCGCTAACCGAAACCAATGTACGTACTTATTTCGGTGGTATGACGCCACTGTCAGCCGCCATATTGAATTTTCCAACATCACTAATTCTCCAACTTCCCGTATAGGTAGAAGGCTGAAATTTGGCAGGCTCATTCCTTACAGCATACTTACAAAAGTTAAGCAGGTTTCATTTCGAAATTCTACGCATAATGGTCATAACGGTCAACAACGTCCGCCATGTTGAACTTTCTTATTTACGGCCCCATCTTCACGAAATTTGGTAGGTGGCTTCCCTGAGCTAACCAAAACCAATGTACGTACTTATTTCGGTGGTATGACGCCACTGTCAGCCACCATATTGAATTTTCCAACATCACTAATTCTCCAACTTCCCGTATAGGTAGAAGGCTGAAATTTGGCAGGCTCATTCCTTACAGCTTACTTACAAAAGTTAAGCAGGTTTCATTTCAAAATTCTACGCGTAACGGTCATAACGTTCAACAACGTCCGCCATGTTGAACTTTCTTATTTATGGCCCCACCTTCTCGAAATTTGGTAGGCGGCTTCCCTGCACTAACCGAAACCAATGTACGTACTTATTTCAGTGGTATGATGCCACTGTCGGCCGCCATATTGAACTTTTCAACAGTCTTTGTTACTTATGGGCCCATCTTCAAGAAATTTGGTACACGGGTTCCCAACGCTAACTGAATCCTACTTACGTACATATATACGTCCATAGCCTGCAGCTTGGTCACCATGTGAGGCGGCGTTGGGTCCCCCATCCCAACGCCTCCCACGTTGTTGGCTGCCTGCCTATATAAGGCCGTCCATCGCTCCAGTCTCTACATTCCCTTCCTTGCTTCGCCACGGGATTCACGTCTCCCTGCTGATAACTACAGCCTTTTTGTTTAATCCACGGCTTCTCCGCTGTTTTATTGTTTGTTTATTACAATTATAGTTATTGTATAGGTATTTTACACTTACTTTACGTTACTCAGGTACCCATTTCCTTCATCATTCCAACCCCCATTACCATGTCTATCGAGGTAATCACCATCGATCAAAGAACTGTCACTTACCGAGTGGTTTCCTTGCCCGGAGATGGCACCTACCTTTTCCATTCTCTGTGTTACATATTGCACGGCCATATCAGGCTCACTCTTGATATCCGGAAGAACATTGTGTCTTATGTATTGAATGACTGGGACAGGTTCAAGGTGTGGACTGATGACGGTACAGGAGATAATTATACTACACAGGAGCACTAGAAGAGTGAAATGCTTAAGCCCTTCACCTATGGTTCTGCATGTGAGTTGATGGCTGCCGCTGAATTGTTCGGTTGGTGCTTTCAAGTGTACCGAAATGGTCAAATATATTACACCTTTCGACAACCGCCAATGCCTCTTAAACATCTTACATTCACAGGTGACGATTTCAGTAGTGGACACTTTGATGTTTATGAATGTTTAAACTCTCAAAAGCTGGATGTGAAGTTATCGATGAAACCGGTTGTAAGCTTACAACGCTTGACAGATGCCGAATGTCACTTCAACACAAGTCCTGCAAATACTGTCGTAATTGAAACAAACCATGCACCTCAAACTGATTATGACAGCAGCAATCCAAGCTGTGAGATTTGAGACAAGATTACTGTTCACATGGCCAACTGTAAGTTGCATGCTCAAGAGTAAGCTCAGCGCACAGCTTGGTCATGTTACAACCGGATGGCCGAACTCACAATGTGGTATACAAAGAGATCCTTAACAAATAATTATTGGCATATTTTCCCTCAGTTTAAAAAGGTTAAATTTTCTTCTTAATAAAAATTTTAATGCAGTACTTCGCCGCTGCGAAGCGCGGGTATTTTGCTAGTAGAAAAATAAAAGACACAGTAGGAAAATAAAATAAGTCAACATTAATTAACATAGAATAAGAGTAAGGTCCAATGGCCAGGGTGGACAGAAAAAACAAAAAAAAAACTCCAGAGCACTGGGGTCTTCTATTCACAATGCTAATCACTATACCTCCATGCCAAACAAAACAATAATAAATATATGTATTCATCATAGAATAAAACTTCTTTGGGTGCCACTTTGACCCAAAAATGAAAAGTCATGTCACTGGAAATTCAAGATTAGAACAGTTTTATTGATCAGAATAAAATGTGCAAATTTTACTGTCCCTGATTTTTCAATTCAGATTTAACTGGAAAAGGCAGTCATTATGGCCAGCCTCTGCTAAGTTCAGTTTTCATTTGAAAATCATTCTGTAATGCTGAAGGATACTCGTGGAAATTACATGGATTTGTATTTAAAATGGAAACCACAAAGCACTTTAAGTATCTTGGGAACTTAGAACAAATCACCGAGTCATGTCATTTAAGGTACACCTTTGGCAACTTTTAGAAGTGCCAAGATGAGATACTGGAACAACTTAGCTATTAGTTACTCCAGCAAATGTGATAGACTGAGTGGTCTATTGTTCGTGAATGGCTTATATTCTGTGCTGATTAACAGTCCCACAGCTCATAAACTAATTATTGCAATAAACAACAGATAAGGGAAATAATGATAAATACAGTATACAAAAGTTATTCTACTAGAAAAGAACGATAATGAAAATTTGCTACTACTGTATTGCTGTATAGTATGCCAGCCTGATGATGTTAGATGGTTAACTAAACAAGTTACTAAATGGCCTTACTCCGAATGATGCATCTATAGATGTCAGTCTGCCGCAGGATACGACTGCACACACTCCCACACACACTCTTACCAGTTCAATTTAGCATCAGGATTCAAACTCAGCATGCTAGATCTATAGGACAGGGGCATTAACTAGCGCCCCATCATGCCATGCTCCAAAACAAAAAAATGCATTTCAGCTTATCCTCTCCCTCTTCAAAACACTTTCTATAATAATGTCAATGAACCACCCCTAGTGCCATAACTCAAGAGAAGCCTCTTGCGAGAGTCAGCTACATTTGAATTCTTTTGAGGTTACCAAATAATCTTTTTTTTGCCTTTTTCTTTGGAATCTGGAATTAGGAATAGTGGTTGAGGCTTTCACATTCTAAGTTTGGGCAACAACGCTCCAAAAAAAGAGTGCATTATAAAAGTTTTATAGGCTTAAAACAGTCATTTCTTTTTACATTGAGTTTAAATTATTTTTTTCTTCCAAATAAAACTTGCTTATAAAAAACTATAATTATACTCCTATAAAGGAAATGACATTTATTTTTCTGTGACAACAGGGGTTCCCTCTTTTCTTTTTTCCTGACACCTAAAGTTTTATTGAAAAAACATGTTTACCTTCAACATGTAAAGCACAGAGCTTCTGATTTTTTTCCTATTGGATTATTTAGAGATTAAAACTAATTAGTGAACAGTGGGAGTCAAAGGTTTTCTAATCTTGAGTACTGCTTAATGAAAAGAAAAGGAAAAAAATGGGATCAAAAATGCTTAGCCACATAGGAAGGGAAGAGGGCCAGTTGGTCATTCCTATCAACAATTCTTGTTCTGATATTCAGAGAATTTCTCGTTTTCTATTACTATTTTATTGTTATTTCAATGAGTGACTTTGGCAACCAAAAAAATAAACCCTTTCTGGATTGAATTAAAACAGTTTCTTTCTTTGCTTTATGCTTTTTGAAATAATGTGATCCTTCAATGCCTCCTTAAATCAAGTGAGCTGGTGATGTCAGAGGAGACTTAATGATTATTACAGTACACTGAGATGAATCCCCCACACATTATGAAGTCAAGAAAACATCATCTATTAGGTAAAAGTGGGCAGCTGACGATACTCCCTGTAATGTTAGCAAAAAGTCTTTATCTCCTGTCCCTCCAGTCTGAGTTCAGACCTAAGGCTTCTTGATAAAGAAAGGTAAAATATAGGTAAAATAAACATTTAGTTTGCACACTGCATTCCTATAATCATAAATCGGAGATGAAGTCAAGTGTTACCACTGTGGGATTGATTTAAAGTGTTTGCTGGACCTCATCACTTTAACCAACTAAAAAGTTTACTTTGGTATTACATGGCTTTCAGTATACTTACACTGCTTTGTTCAATTGATTCTCACAACCACCTTGAGTGTTTGAATGCAGCACAAATCTCTGACAAATCCTGTTTACTTCAGTATTATTGCCTCCTGTTAGATTAGATTATATTAGATAAACTTTATTAATCCCAAGAGGAAATTCAAATGCATACAGCGGCAGAAACATAAAAAACAAGGATACAGATTCACAGGCCAGATAATACAACCAATCAGTTGATAAATAAATAATTATAATGAGTACATCGGGTGGAAACATTGAATTGCCTGATAGCAGTGAACAGAAAAGACCCCCAGAGATAGTTTTTAGCACACCATGGTGGAATGAGCCTGTGGCTAAAAGTCCTCCAAGACAGCGGCTCCTGTAGGGGATTTTTTTGTGATGGCATCCAGTTTTGTCACCATCCTCTTTTCCGCAACAGCTTCCAGTGTGTCAAGTGTTTGTCTTGTGATGGAGCAGGCCTTTCTGACAAGTTTGTTCAGACTTTGTGCTTTGTACTCTGCTTACTTCCCCAAGAGACTGCAGTGTAGAATACTGATGTACACATCAAAAGACCTGAGTATCCATAGCAAGTACAGTCTGCTCTGACCCTTCTACACAAAGCCACTGTATTGTTGGACCAGTCCAGTTTGTTGTTTAAGTGAAACCCCAGGTACTTGCAGCTCTGCACCACTTCAACCTCCTCTTCCTGAATGGTGACAGGTCTCAGAGGCTTCTTGGCACATTAGAAGTCCATCACCAGCTCTTTTGTCTTGCTGATGTTTAGATGCAGGTTGTTGTCCCTACACGAAAGTCTTACTCTGACTTATCTCCATTATTAATGCAGCCTATGACGAACGAATCATCTGAAAATTTCTGTAGATAGCAAGCGCTTATATTGTTGCACACTCAAAGATGTGTATGTAAGGTTGGTAAGTGATTCTAAATTGACCCAGTGTGAGTGTGAGTATGGGGATGTACTGTAGAAGAATGTGTCCAATTCATTACCTGATGTTGCCATAATAGGAACCAGCCTCTTACAAACCTAAATTGCATTAAGCAGATATGTGCCCATTATGTCTTGCTTCCCCTGATTCAGAAGCCAGAAGACCCAACGCAACATTTACAGCATGGCAGAGTAATTCTTTACTGTGAAGTTGCCAAAGTTTGTTCTCCTTTGCAATTTTGCCCAAGATGTGTTACATTGGCTGGACAGTGTTGATGAAAACTGGTCTTCACGTCATTCCACAAACTTTAACAGCCCAAGTGTTTGCTTTTCTTTTGTCAAGTCAAATGCCTTTATTGTCATACCTTCCATATACAGTATTGCAGCATACTGTGGCACAAAATGATGTTCCCCAGGACCGCAGTGCAAAATATACAGTACATAAACACAGGACAGGTACAAGACAGGTCAAGAACTATACTACTGTATAACAGATAAATAAATAATAAACAATAGGTAAGTGATCAAGTAGTAATAATTTGAAAGGGGCAGTAATACATAAACAATTAATCTCTCTCTATATAAAATCCAATGTCTGTCTGTCTGTATGTCTATTTTCACGAGTGAACTACTTAATGGATTTAGATCAGGTTTTTTTCTATAATTTGCTTGAACATTCTGGTTGATTTTGCGAATTTTCTCATTGCTCTGCGTATTATAGTTCACTTACAGGAGTGATTTATTCGCGCTAATCAGAGACAGAGGCTGCGGGCTGAGGGGAGGGGAAAGCTCATGCACTCATACACCAGCTTCCATTCCAGTCACTCTACCTCTGGCCACATTTTGGAGTGGACCTTGCCTTCACTTAGCTAGCGATACCTGTTTGTTTATTGATTTTTAAAGTTTGTTCTGTTTCACTAATACGCTGGCACAGCCACAGGGGACGGCTAGTAAATAATAACACTAAAACTAATAATAAAAAACAATAGTGCTGACAAGTGTAATAAATGCACTGCATACAAATAAGCAACTGGGGTGGATCTGAGGGCAAGGGGGCAGCACAAAGTTCAGAGTCTGGACAGCCAAGGCATAGAAGCTGTTGTAAAACTTAGCAGAACTGGTTTGGATGCTATGGTGCCTTCTGCCAGATTGAAGTAGCACAAAGAGAAAGGGGGAGGGGAGGGTGCCTTCTTTCATAATGGTATAAGCTTCGTGGATACAATGCTTTACAAAGATGTCTTCAATGGAGGGCAGAGAGGTCCCAGTGTTCTTTTCAACAGCATGCACTATACGTTGTAGGACTTTACTGACAGAGACACCTGCAGTTTCCAAACCAGACAGTGAGGTAGCTGGTTAGAATGCTCTTCATGCTGCCTCTGTAGAATATGGTGAGAAAAGGGGGAGGTAGTTTTGCCTTCTTCACCTGTTGAAGGAAGTGGAGTCTCTGCTGTACCTTCTTGCCTATGGAGGTGGTGTTATTTGAACAAGTAAGATCAGTTCCTAGGTACAAACCAAGGAATTTGGTGCTCTCAAATAGTTCCACCACAGAGCCCTTGATGTGCTTTGGGGTGTGGACAGCATGGGCCTTCCTGAAATCAACAGTTGTCTCTTTCATCTTTCATCCACATTAAAAGACAGATTGTTGCACTTGCACCAGTCCACTAATCGTTACATCTCCATTCTGTAAGCTGACTCATCTCTATTACTAATGAGACCCACCATCGTTGAGTCACCCCCATAATGAAACTACTGTTTCTGTTGCTAACGGATACTTAAGGTTTCCTCAAGCAGGTAGTTTTCCATACTCAACCTGTTTTGGGTTGTTCCCCCCTTGTACAGACTTCCTTAACTTTGTTAAGCCAATCTGTTCCTGAAAACCCCGTCATAAAGTGAATTCTCCTAACATCTATTTACAATTTAATTTAATGGGAAAAATGTTTTAACCATTTCCAGGCCACAAAATGGACCCCCATTTTGCACAAATAACACCAAAATACATGTTTAGTTTAATGATGACAATAGTCATCAAACCAAAACAGCAATAAAATATTATCACTTCCTTAAATAGTGCTTAATAAAGGTGTTTACCTAAGCTTTATAACTTTAAGATCAGCACTTAAAGGAATGGCATTTCAGTCTTTCTTGGGCTTTCTCAACTATGTCATGATCTTTTTTCTACTCATGATTGTTCAAGATAATGCAATAAGACACATTAGCAGTACACATAACAAGCTGAGTGAATCATAGCATGTGAAATCACCACCGTGAGAATGACTGAGAAGATGACCACCAACATCCAGAACTGCCCCAGAAAACCATGAGGTGTACTTGGAACTATCTCTGACTTGTAACCGCAAACATTCAGCTTCATTGTGGTTTGTAGGATAAAAAAGGATACTAAAGCACTTTCTTCAAATACTCTTCTATAGTTTTTTCATAACTTTGCAGAAAGTTAATGAGCGTCATGATCTCCGGCCAAGGAATAATAATTGAATTAAACTGTTTTATGTAAAATAAAGGAAATTATGCACAGGCTATCTAATGCACTAGTGAGACTGCATCTGGAGTATTGTGTGCATTTCTGGTCACCATGTTACAAAAAGGACATAGCAGCAGTTGAAGCTGTACAGAGGACAGCAAACAAGTGCATCCCAGGACTTAAGGACATGTCGTACTCTGACAGACTCAAAGAATTACTTAGTCTTGAGGAGAGGAAACTGCATGGGGACCTAATCCAGGTCTTCAAAATCCTTAAAGACATAGATAAAGCAGATCCAGGAGAATTCTTTCAATAGTGAAACATGTATTCAGGGAAACCAGTGGAACAAACTACTGAGCCATGTAGTTGAAACAGAAACCTTGACAATTTTTAAGAAATACTTAGATGTTATATTGGGACAGCTTATCTATTAGATGGACTGGATAATCTCCTCTCATATGTCAAATTTCTTATACTTTCATGTTCTTAAATAATCAAAAACTAATGTTTATTTCACTTTTAACCACTGCAACAGAGCTATCTCTTCTTTTCATGCAAAAGCTGCAAGTTGTAATACTGAATACTTATTTAAATATGGCAGTAATTAAATTGGGTGGCACATTGGGACAATGGTTATCACAGTTACAGGAGACACAGCTTGATTAACAGCCCAGTGTCAGTGCATTTCTTTTAGTATTTCATAATTTAAGTTTTCTTTCCACATTTTGCTAGCTATGCATATTAGTTTGGTCTAAGCGGATTTGATATGTGTCCTGTGATGGACTGTGTTAAAATGAGCATTTTATTAAATTGATAAAAATTATGTATATGCCTTTTGGATTTCTGGCCTCAATTAATTCAATTTTTTTACATGTATTTTTATTACAAAGTTTCCTTCAAAAATGGTGAATATTGTAATATTATTTTCAATACCATGTCATTTTTATGTTCCACCATTTTGGGCCTTTTTCTGTGGTACTTTGCTATGACAATGTATCCCACGATTCATCCCATGATGGATGACATCACTGGTGCAACCATAGAAATGTCAGCACGTGCGCTCTTGGATCATCTAAGTTTTGTATACTTTATACTGAAAATGTGTGATTCTTCTTGTGACTCATTGTATTACAATTCTGTGTTGTAATTAGGACTTCAGTTTTTTGGTTTAGTGTTAGTGGCCTTGACATTTACCTGGTTTTCTCCCAGTATTGATCTTTGCTTTGTTTTTGACAACATCATTTCTCTAGGTCCTTTCTCTTTAAAAATTCTTCTGAAACTGACAGACTGGTGCCTTATTAAGGGCAAATGTCTGCATAACACAGTCAAGATAGGTTGACCCTGAACTGGATCAGTGGAATTGAAAATGGATGGAAGTTGATTGCTGTCTCAACTATTTGTAAGTGGGGGTGTGGGAAAGTCACGCCCAGGAGTTTTACTATGTCATGTTGCTGGCCACATTAAAGAAAGTGTGATCACAACTTAGACTTCAAGCTTTAATCCTAAACCATACTTTCATCCATTTTTAGAAATATTTGGGATCTGAGTTGCTTGCTACTTTACTTTTATTCTTGTTTAGTCCTAGAAAATGTATTGTTTACTTTCCAGTGTACAAACTTTGTGTGACCTCAGTTCTGTCTATTACTAAGAAATTGTAAAATCTCTGCTGAGGAGAGAAGTGGTCATGTACCTCATGGACTTTAGCATCAAGGACCAATCTAGCACTAAAGACTATTTTTAAGGTTGGTGACTTCTTTTAACCCTATGAGGGTTTTTTTTTTAATCTGGAGTCTTTCCAGTGTGAGTCATGGAGGTGCAGTGGGCAGCGCTGATGTTCTGGAATTCAATCCAGTTCCTGATCATTATGTGTGGTGAGATAATATGTTTTTCCAGTTCTACATAATTTGTTCCCAGGTGCTCTGGTTTTCCATCCACTTCCTCAGACATTTACATTAAATGGCAGTAGGTTATTGGCCTTCTGTGGGTGTGTGCATGAGTGGGCTTTCTGAAGGACTGACACCATGTCCGGTTTTGGTCCCTTGTGCAAAGTCCTGGCAATGGAGGCTCTGGTCCCCTGATCTCTAAATTAGATGGTGTGGATTTTAAATTGTTATGTTATGCTTGTTTGAATCTTTTGATGCAAGAGATTCCAAATTTTGATGCAAATTATACAATATGCTGACCAGCAGTTCAGCTCTACACATCATACAGTACTTGCAAGAAATCAGAACAGTGAACGACAATAAATGTTTTATAAAGATTTTAATTTTTTTAGTTTTTTATAATAAAATGTCTTTTTCTTATATAAAATATATTTATTACGGTTCAAATGTCATATTCACAGAAACAAAATGTTTTTGTTATTGGCATGCTAGGTTAAATATTTCACTGGAGGTTTCAAAAACAGTTTGATGTCACCTTTATGCTGGCTTTGATCTTTTGCATAGGAAAAAATATGTGCCAGAACAAAGTGTCCTATTGAGGCGACCACAGTGCTGCCACTTACGTCATGAGTCCAAGTCGAATGCACATCTGCGTATTAACTCCTAAGCTACTAGACAGCAGTAGCTTTTGTTTAAACACCTGTAACAGTTGTGACAAATTGTGTAGTCAGTTGATTTTTTTTTACTTCAATGTGAGTTTATGACTGGTGGTCATCTGAATAACTAGACGACATAACTCTGTTGTTATGAGTTGTACTGTATCACTATGGACATTTTGTATAAACTAATGATTTTGTACCTACCTATTGTTAAACTTAGTGTTGTGAGAAGTAGAGTAGCAAGTAGATTTCTTGGAATGATCTAGTATATATTTTATGTCTTTATATGAATATAGTCTGCCAAGCCATTACACATCTTGACAATATGAATGTTTTTCTGTGGCACTGTAGAAATTAAAAAATGAATAAATAAATATATTCAAGAGTGTCTTCAGCTTAAAAAATCTAGCCATTTTCTGCAAATTTTAGGGTAACTATTACATTATGTATTTAAACAGTTTTAAAGCAGCATAGAAAGCATTTATAATTACTATTTAAATCAAAGAAATTGCATTTGAACTATACTCTACTACCACACTCAATTTACCTCTAGCTTCATAACTCTGGCTTATTTTTTAAGTTTAGGTATGAATAATTTCTTTTTGAGTCTATTTCCAAAAGTGTTGCAGACTAGCTGATTTACAAATGTATGTGTGTGTGGACTCTGAAATACCTTATGCACAAAGAGACAACACCTTAAGTGTATCCTGTTACAGCATGTATACATTGAAACGACATTCTGCAATGGATTAAGAAGGTCTGAGAATATTATGAACATATTTTTACAGACTAAAAAAAAAAAAAAGATACAAACGTTAAGGCTGAGTTCAAAGAAGGCTCATGTATATCATCGACAGAGTATTACATAAATTGATAAACACTGGAAAGCTGAAAGACTATTCACAAAAACAGTTCCCACTTCAAAAGTTTCAGCAAATTGCCAGTAATGAGAAGCCAGCATTAGACAGTTCACACTACTCACAAATGCAGGCAAAAGTCTGGCGGGAAACCAGCAGGGGCCTTTTCAACATCAACTTAGTGAATGCTGGTATCAAAGTAAATATAGGTCAACATAATCGTAAAAGTAAACATAAGCAAGGCAAATAAAAATTAAAACAAAACATATGTCAGAATTATGGAAAATCCAAGAAGAGAAAGAGATAGAGAAATAATCGATGACATATTGAAATTAAATATAAACATATATAAATATAAAGTAAGAAACATTTATAAAATAGTGGAATACTGAAAGATTTACTGCAAATAAATCAGATTATAAGAAAGTGTAGTATTCAAGGCGTTCAAACAAATATGAAAAAATATCAAAAGGTTTTATCTGAAACAAAATATATATTCTCTTATGTATATGGAACATCGGCATATATATTTCTTAAATATGTTGATATACCATAGAAAGGGAAAAATCCACTATAACCCCTACTTGCTATATGTAATATTTCAGATTTACTTACATTAAAAATCAACTGCAAACTTATCAGCCCAAGTCTGTGTTCTATTCAGGTCGCTCTATGATGATTTGGCAGATTCTGCAATTCCACTTATTTTTGGTATCACCTGTAAACTTAACCAGCTTTTATTTATATTTTTATCCATACATTTTATATATGCTAAAAACAACATCAGCCCCTTCACTGATCATTGAGAGACACTACTACTTTTAACATCTCCTATAAAAATTCATAGCACCTGGAAGGACCAAATAAACATAATTCCACGCCAGGCCAGGGGGTGGAGGGGTGCACTAATCCTGTATCTGTTATCTCTGCAGAGCAAATACGAGAAATCCCGCCTGAGTCCAGTGACGTCACTTCCAGACATGAAGACGTCACTTTTGGCTCCAGTCACAAAGATGTAGCTTGCAGTTCAGGCCATAACAATGTCACTTCCGGTCCTGGGCCCTATGACGTCACTTCCGCTGGCCTGCCTTAAAACCCCGACAACTTCATGCTGTTTAGGACTCAAACCTGTTCACAACTCTGCATATATTTGCCCTTTTGCAGTCACAGATTAAGTTTATGGGTGGCTGCCCCAAACCTTTTTCTGTGTGTCAAGGCTGTTCATTTTTTCACACACCAAAATCCTTAGCTTCTGGTGTTTAAGCTAAAATTGTACTCACCTACATACTGCACCTTGAATTCGTACTGATTTTAATTTAATTGTTAGGCTTTCATGTGAGATTTTATTAAAAATTTTTGGAAAAATCTAAATAAATAATCATCTGCACCTATCTGGTTGTATATATTTGTTGCTTCCTCATTATATTCCAACTCTGTCTCTCCCGTCTAAACCCTTGCTGACTGTTCACTAATACATCAGTTATTGCCATGTGAAGTTCAGTCTTTTGCTTAAATAATTATTTAGATTAGTTTACTTGTGATGCATATTGCGCTTATTGCAGTATAATTACTTAAATCAGCCCAATAACATTTTTTTAAATAATAAGGTAACATTTACTAGCTTCCAGTCTTTACAAATCTCGACAGTGTGTAGTGATTTTTGAAAAGTCCATGTCAAGGGTTTATTTATATATGTGCTCACTAACCTCCTAAAATATTCAAAGATAATTTGTTTGATTTCAGCCTTTTTTAATGTAAACAGTGCTTTGGACCAGTTTCCAAATCACTGAGTACCTCCTTGATAGTCCCTGTCATTGCTGAGTGTTTATTGACTTCTTCAAATGTGAAAACTTATAAAAAATGCAAATTTAAAACATTTCCTGTTTCACTGCTTGTATATTTTAGTTTGCCCTTACCATACCATATATATATTTTCAACGTTCTCTTTGATCATTCTTTTACGGGTAAAGCCAGAAAGTGTATTAAAATACTTAAAGAAAAATCATGTAATTCACAAGTTTATTAGATTCTAAACATACAATGTATACTGTGGGTTAACAAATTACACAAACCCTGAGAAAAGACAAACGTCTGGAAACTCACTGTCTGAAAAATAAATAAAAAGAAAATACTGTAGTTGTTCTCTGCACTCTGAATCAAGCAACTCAAGTTTGCACTAATAGGTCAGCTGTCCACCCAGGCCCTTTCTGGACATTATAGCAATATACAGAAAAATGTTCAGGTAACTCTCCAGGAAAACAGCATTAACATGGGAAGTGACGGAGAAACTCCATCAGCTATCAAATCTTGTCTCATAGTTAGGTTTTGTGAAATGACACACTGAAGACTGAGGAAATAATAAAAAAAAGTCAAAATTTGTAAGTATGATAGCTGCACCTGTTTTGTAATAGGTTGTTAAGTTTCTACCAGGATTTGTTCCCTGGCTTACATTTGTTTTTCTCTGTTTGAATATTTATTTGTTTATTTTCTATGTGTTTTTATTGTAATGTAACTTTTGTTAATGTTATATTTATGCTGTTTGCCTCTATATTTAAGGCTGGAGAATACAACATGTCTATAAGAGGTTGTTTGTGAAGGTGTTTCAGTTGTAAGTATTGTATTGGATTTCTTCCTCCTCATTGTGGATATTTGCCCTGTCTTTGGTTTCTGATTATTGGCTTGTTGATTTAGATTTTTCAGGCAAATTCTTTGAATTTTACAAATATTGATTTGTTCATCTCTGCCTTGGAATGCCTTTATTTTTATTTTTGCAATTTTAGTAATTTATTTTTTAAAAATTCTGAACTCCATTTGAGCCTGTGCAAACTTTGAAGCTCGCCTGTTGTGTATGGGGCCAGGCTTCCCAGGGTGGGGTCTGTTTCCAGACAGATCAGCTAAGTTCATTTCTGCATTTTGGGTTGTTTTGGGGCCTGTTCACGTCATTTTCTCCCTGTTGTGCTTCAGCACCACAAACAGATTTAGAAAATGTACAGGCGAGTAGGTAGGTGAAAGAACATGTTGAAATTCAATACACAGTAATTCATTATCATCATACATATATTTACAGTTTTATACAAAGCTGAAAATATGTCAGCATTTATATTTAGTCAAATTCTTGAATATTGCTGGAATAAAAATGTTAGTAAAAGGCTATGATATCTCTAGTTTAGAATGTAGTATGAAGAACAATACTGTATTAAAGGGCTTATGTACAGTATTATCTGTAGATACCTGGCTAGAGCGGAAACAGATGAAGAGTTTTCCATTTTACAAGTTAGGACTATAGGAAGTTTTTTTAACATAAAGAAGAATTGTTTGAGATAACAGATGAAATGTAAGACCAATGGTTCTGTTCACTGAGAAAGATGATTCAGTAGACAAAATAAAGTGGAATGAAAAAGCATGCATTCTACATAGTGCAAACTTAGTTGAAGTTAAAATAATACTACCAATACTTTGAAGTGCTTAGTGAATGCATGAAAAATTAACAATACTTCATAAGCATTCTGCTAAAATTTACAGCATGCCATGCTTTGGAGAGAGGGTCCATATTTATTTATAGACATCACACCTCATAAATTAATCCTACTATATAATCAACTTCACCAACGCCTATCACAAATGAGTGGAAGCAGGTGATGTGGTTGCACAAAGATATGATGCAGAGAACATGTGCACTTTGACGCTCCCCCATCTAGCTCTCTTCACCAAAATCATTTTAGAAAGTCACAGACAGGTAACAATATGTAGGTGCCTGTGTGGTATAGCAGGTCCGTAAGCATGGTCCATTTTAAAATAAATAAATAATTGAATTGCCAGTTTGATTTCCATGGGTGTGTGATCGTGCAGCTGTGGGAGGTTGATGAGGTAATTGAGGCGAGACAAACCTGCATGTGACAGTGCAGTCTACCTCAATTGCTTCATCGCCTTTCTGCCTGGCATGATTGTGGCACTGCGACCATGGAGGCATTTAACGGGGAACTGGCACAGAGAAAAGGACGAAAGGAAGTTCAATTGGAAAGAAAAAAGATAGGCCAGAAGAAAAAGGAGGCTAAAGGAAGGAGAGAAGAAGGCAGGAGGCGGAGGAAGTACCTCGAGGGAGCATGTGGCCAATGCTCAGGGGCTGAAGGAAGTCATTCCGGCTGAGCAATCTGGGAGCTGCTGAGTGACGCTCTGCTTGGTTGGATTGACTCACCGCATAAGGCTGCAGGGAAATTGGAAGGCTCATTGTGGTGTCCTGTGGGTGGACTGCAGGGGTGTGTGCTTGACAGCAGGAGTCAGAGGCTTGGTGTGGTGACCTGCCAGAGCTACAAAAGGTTGCAGGGGTCCAAGCCTAAGAGCAGATGCAGAAATTGTGCTGAACTGCAGTTATTCGTCTCCTCAACTGCAATGACCCCCTTGGGTTTACCTTAAGAGATGTGCGTTTTCAAAGGGATGCACCAGGGACTGCATTTTTATAGGATAGATTCCTGCCATGTTTTTAACCTCACTTTTAAAGGATTATTTATTTGAATTTAATTTTTTGGATTATTTATTTATTTATTGAAGATCTGCAATGCACTATTTATTTGGATACTTTGGCTTTTGATGGTTTTTATTATTATTATTACCACGCTTATTTTAACTTCACTTGTTTATTGTCTGGTACAAATGTTGTAATCAATATTTAACCCACTTCCTATTGTCCAAATGACTTGAAATTTTGTACATTTACTCACTTCCGATAACAAAACATGAATCAATGATCAGTTTCACTAATTAATCAATTAATCTATGTTAATTAAGTAATTAAATTTTCATATGAAGAATAGTTAAAGATTTCACCAATAGATGGTGCTAGTAATGGATAGAGATATTAAAGGAAGTGTTAAAATATTGATTACAAAATTATAGTAAAACAAACCCAAGACAAAAAAGTTGAAATAATATATATAAAAAAATACTTTTTAAAAACCACGCTTATGAGTGATGTATGAGAGCCTTATTTTTTACTTTTTAGTACACTTTTTATCTTAATATAAGCATGGTTTTTAAAAAGTATTTTTTATATATATATTATTTTTAATAAAATCACTTGACTCCTTCATGCACCTGCTCCTTGCTGTGTATGTGTGTTTGGCCTCATCTGCTGGCTCATTCAGCATCAGGTATGTTATTGGTGGTAGCGGGTTCAAGTGGCTACCCAGAAGGACCCAGACACTAAGATTTGTGGGACTGACCTGCACCTTCACAGCCTGTCAAGCATGCATAAACTGTGATGGTAGCTGATTAGTTAGGGCTGCCAACAAGTGGCCTCACTTGTAACCAATCACATCAAATGAAGAAGAAATGTTTCAAAATAATTTAATTTTTAAGTGATTTAGAAGAACAGCTGTCCAGAGTTGAATTTGCTACAGCGTTTGATTTGTATTTTTATCACCACAGAGCCATGGATATGCACATTTAATATGTGCATTGTGTATCTGTAATCTGTGCTGAAGTACATGTTTAAAAGTAGCTTCTTGGATTAAGACTTTATGGCACTTGTATATTAAATTGTGTGTTCTACAGCAATACGTTAAAAATTGTTATTTTGGTTTCTCCTATCATCTGTTTATTTAACAACATCAAGAAAAGATTAAATATGAATACTACTTTAACATATTTGGTTGTAATACATCAGTATCAGTTCTGTCAACAAATAACTGTTGCATAATCAAGAAGCAATAAAAATTCCACATTGCATAACCTTGCTTTGGTTTCAAGCCAGTATTATTACCCTGGCCTATGTTGATTTTATCTATATTGAATATTTTTGTTGGTTTAAGTTTCCATTTTTTGTTATTTCTGTTTTTGGTTCCTCTGCACGATTGTGTTTTCCTTAGATTGGGCTTTAGTTTGTAAGTATTGCGTTTCTGTGTATTTATGTTTTGTTCTCTTATGTACTTTGTATTTTCTAGGTGGAACCAAAAGAAAAGAGGCCACCTTGATATCACTGCTGTAAGACAGTCCCATAGCATTTAAAGTCTGAATTGTCTTTATAGACTGTGATGGTACATTGACATTCTTTGGGTGCATTTATTTTGTTAGTACTGGATTTTCTGGTTTTTGAATGTATTTTGTCTGTTCTTGGTTCTTGGATTGTGCAATTGCTTAATTTGAGAGAAATCTGTTTTTATCTTCCATTATATTTTTTGGCATTTTTGTGATTATTTGCATTTTTATAATAGATATCTTTATTTATGAAGATATTGCTTTGAACTTGTCCTTGCTAGCTAACTCACCCAAGGAAGGGCATTTGAACTTGTCCTTGCTAGCTAACTCACCCAAGGAAGGGCATTTTTATGTTTTTTTTTTTTATTAATTCTTGAATATTGAAGAAGTATTTTCAGCTTTAAAAGCAATTTTCCCTTTTAGGCCAGAGTAGGCCGAAGCCAACCTGTCGAGTTTGGGTTATTATTGCCTGAGGCTGGTCTTGTTTGTTTATGCTTTTGGAGGCTGTCACCCTTTTTGTCAGAGCTGTTCACTCTATTCATATCAAATGCACAATGAGCATTGCAATATATGTTTTGAGAATGTCTATTGATCTGAACCTTTGAATTTTTTCTGATTCATTATTGTCACCTTTAAATTTACTTTTTTATATGATCCTAATAGTATAAAAATTTGTCAGGAGCTTACACTCTAATCACAATTTTTTTATTAGGCTGTGTTTTCAGGTGCATGAACAATTGTGCAAAGGTGCTTAGTAGAGTGAAATGGGTGAGACGGAGCCAAATACAGTACAATCCATCTTAACTGGCCACCTCAGGACTGGACCCATGGCTGGTTGCCGTTTTGGCCGGTTAATCCGATGCATACCTATTTTCATGTAGAAAAATATTTCTAAGGAATGTACTGTACCTCTTCGATGTTCCTGAAGAAACAATATCCACAAGGCTTCACCCACGATTTCACACACAGGTTTTTTTCTCGTACAATGACTGGACAGTGTGGTGTAGCGGGTCCACAGCTCAAGTCAAAAAGGCCACTTTTTAAATAAATAATCGCCGCACTCGCGTCTTAGCGAGGGGGCATGGTATGTGTGGTTCAGCGATCACGGAGCTGGAGTGACCGGTATTGAAGACAACTGGCCGTCGAAAGGCAGCGGCAGTCGTGGAGGCTTTGGGCTGGTTTAGCCCCAGCGTGAGCGCGTTGGTCGCTGGGGAAAGAACCCAAGTCTCGGTCCGGATGGAGCCCGATGTAGCCAGGGATCGGAGGGCTACCGGACCAGTGTGGAAGGCAGCTGTACCTGCAGGTAAGGGAACTCCCCTGTTGCGAAGCCCAATGGGAGAAGCAGGGGAGCTGCCAGGTAGAAAGAAGAAGGCACCGTGCTTTGGATTTTAAGCGACTGCTTCCAGCCATTGTTTTAACCTCGTTTGCGTTGTTTTTAAAGGACTTGTTTTTTTACTAATGGATTTTAACCTCCACTAATTCACTCGTTTTAATGGATTATTTATTTAAAGAAGACTTTTGATACACTGCACTTTATTTAATTTGAACACTGTTTTGTTGTTTGCTGGTTTTAAAAATATCTTTCACCTTCCAGGAAAGAAGGAAGTGCATACATATAAAGAAGAACTCATTTTTTTTCTTTCATTTTAGTTTAACAGGCCGGTTAATCTGTTGGCCGGTTAATGCGAGGCCAGTTAAGAGGGATTGTACTGTATGAGATAGCACAACACTAAACTAATAATTGTGAAAGTAGTTTCAAGTTCCATCAACATACAGAAGTAGTTGACTTTTTAACAGTTTATAGATCTACAGTGTATGGAATATTCAATGGGTGCATAATTTAATGTCTGCATTTCTAAAGTATTCTTTGAGTTTTATTTTCTTCTGGTTATTTTAATATAGCAGGCTCTCAACAACCTCCTAATGATGCTTTTCCTGTAATACTAGGGACAAGAATCAGGCCAAGTGCAAGTGTGCCAATGGAGATATACAAAACCTTTCTGCTTACTTTTGATGTATGTACCCACATGGAAGGTATGGATATTGCTGTGTTATTTTGCTGTTTTTTTACAATCTCCTTTAGTTATTTTTCCCTTGCTACTTTTTACAATGGGAACAATAGCCTACAGAAAATCTTCTCACGTTGAATACTGATATCAATCCAAACTGCTATAAATGTTTATACTACTTCTGCTGTCCAGTGCAGCTGTCACAAAAAATAAGTATTGCACAAAACAAAGCCACGTCAGCCAATTTAATTAAATGTGTAAAAATGGCATCTAGAGCAACAATACATCAGGTACTTTGTTGTTGTTTGCTTGATGTGAGTTGGAACCCATCAGTGAGCACACTATTATTGTATCCCGAGAAAGTCCAGCTCTACGTGAGGTTAACATGCAAAACTTCAAACAGACAGAGTCCATGCCAGGATTTGAACCTGCTATCTCTGTATCTAGTAGTAACAGCTACCACACCACTGTGCTTCCCACAAAAATATTTAATACACTCTGGTTTCCTAATTGAAAGTTCTCTTCAGAAAATGTATTTCACATAATATTTTAAATTCACTTGGCTACAAGAGCATTATTAGTTTGCACCAGGATAGACCTAAATGTAATTTATTCCATCAGCCTTCAATTAAAAGTTTAAAAACACCTTGTAGCTATCAGCAATTATACAAATAAGCAAATAAACCCTTTTAATGGTATACTATAAGACATTCAAATTGAGTCCAGATTGCTCCGCAGAACATAGCATCCCCATGACCATGTTTATTGTTTTAAAATTTTACACTTCTCTCTTTAATAATCACACTCATTTTCTGGAGTTTCCGCCTGTATTTTGTAGGTGAATATGTCTTATTTTACACCAGAGTTGCCTAGCATTTTAATGTTCAGATACTGTAATTTTAACTTTATCTTGGATTAGTGACATACTGAAACTGACTAAAACTAACATAACAAACCATTTTCAAACCCCCTTAATTGGTTCAGGTTTGTAGGGGGTTTAGGCTATATCCTGGTAGCACTGGGCACAAGACGAGAAACTACAGGGTGCCACTTCATCGCAGGGTCAGCTAATGCACACACCAGCACCAGGGCTAATTTAAACTTGTCAGTTAACCAGACATGCACATCTTTGAGGATAAGGGAAGAAAAATCCTACAAAATGTGTAATCTCCACAGGGACAAGGACAGGGTGTGGGAAAAAATGTAGTCATGTATATATGAGAAATTAAGTTTTACTTTTGGTGGGTGAGTAGAATGCAATCAGTTCCAAAGAAAGACAAAATAGTTTTTAGCTCTTAAAGGTGTTTCTGGGCAACAAGACCACTTATTTTAAAACAAGATATATCAACATATGTCCATCAATCCATTTGTGAACTGATCATTTAATTCAGGATTGCAGGAGTAGTGAATATGTGGCCAGCATAAGGCACAATTTAGGAGTTAAGGTGGGAAGAGATGCTATTGCATTATAAGGCAGACTCACTAACACATACCCTCCTTCACTACACCATCTTTGGAATCTGGGAATAAAACCAAGGAATGTGAAAAAATGCTGTCAGACATGGGAAAAATGTGAAAACTACTTTTAAATCTTAGTGTTTAATGAAGAAATGAATATGAAAAACAGTAATGGAAGATTGTGACATCTAAAACATGCATTTAGTGTTTACTCAGGATAACTGGGTAATTCCAAAGGATGAGTGTCACCAGTGAACAGTGGCTTACTGTCTCACCTCTCTCCGCTTAATGTCCTCAACAAAAAGAAGTTGGACATGAACCCAGGGCTTGTCAGAAAAGAATATTTATCAACCTTCAGTAAAGGAGAAATCCATCAGCCTAATGACCAATCAGGTTTCTAACTGCGAGGGAGTCTCTTACACTTTAGGAAGCTTGCTCTCTCTCAGCCTTCTTTGAAAAGCTCTTCCCTATTCTTCAAGGCTAATTGTCCTTCTTGAGATGGCAGCAGCAGAGTGGCACATGAACTCAGAACCCTTGGATTATAGTAGCTTGTTTTACCAATGAAGCCAGTATGAGGTCTTCTTTAGGTAAGCGAGTTAAGTATTTACTTCGGACTCAAAGACCCTGTGTTCATGACCAGTCTCTCCACGTGAGGATGTGAAAGGGACCAGATCACAAGTGATTCTTTGCCGGTGACATTTGGGGTATCAAATGAGATTGTTTAACGGAAAGGGCAAGTGTAGTGAAAGAGCCTGTCACTGTGCAATATGATTGCAGTAGATGCCAAGGAGCCTGTTTTCTCATACTTGAACAAACCTGAGGAAGTATTCACTTCTGATGTAGAGGTGCTGACTTCATGGCCAGCCTATTCATATAAGGATGTGAAATTGAGATTGGTGAGACCCTGGGCAATCCCTAAATGATCGCAATGAGACTATTAGAAAAGTACAGTTATCACAGGAATGTCATGCAAACCAAAGCAGTATTACAAAAGAATAAGTGTAAATTTAGGAAGTAGGTGATATAAGTACAGGTTGCTCAGATAAAAAATGCAAATATAGGAATTTTGCATAATGATTGGCATGGTGGTGCAATAGTTAGAATTGCTACCTCACAGCTTCTGGGGCCTGGATTTAATTTATCTATACTTATTTTGTGGAGATTTTATATTCTCCCTGTATCCACATGGTTTTCTCAACGTGCTCTTTCCCATACCCCAGGGTGTGTGTGTGTGTTCTAAGGTAATTGGTAATTTAGTGTCTCTATACTGAGTAAATGAGTTTGAGTGTGACTATTACTACCTTGTACCCAATGTTGCTGTAGCAGGCTTCACCCCCACCACAACCCACTTCAAAAATGAGTTGAGAATATGAATGGATAGAAATTGTGCATTTAGTACAAATAAATAAAAGAATAATCCATCTATTAATTTAGTTATTTCATTTTTAGGCCTGATTTCATCAAATTTATGGTAGGAATCAGAAATCTTAGGGCATACTTTAGAGATACCTATACATCATTAACCGTGCTATCCACCTCCTGCTTGTGAGAATTTTTTGTGTTCATAACAATTAGTTACGAACTTCTTGAAATCTCCCTTAAGTTTTTTTTTTGTGTCCAGCACCTCCTGACACTCTCACACTGTTTGTCTTCTTTTGATGTCAAGTTATGCAAAACAATGAGCGTTTTGGAGTTCCCTGTATTGTTGGCCCTCTAGTCACAAAATACCCTCATGGTAGGCCACTTTTCATCCATATTTGTGCAGGAAAATTGGCCCTTATAATAAAAAAGTAAATCTATAGGTGTATTCAAGAAAAATGTTTAGAAGATCTTGAAGTTGTGCATGCAACATCAACCAACCCCAGGGGTGCACCCTCTAATAGAATATGATAGGTGAAAGTTACTCCTTTTTAACAAAACTTTGGAAAAATGGATATAAAGACATGTGGAGTGTTGCTTTATACTATCTCAAGGATGCTGATCATGAATATAATTTAATTTTTGACATTTGATTCTTTATTGGTGGTCCTAGTCCTCTATGAGCCACTCTCAGAAGGTTACAAATGACAAATGTTAAACATTAGAATGATGTGTGGTATCATTTTAGACTACTTGAAGCTCTGTAATTACAAATATAATTCTATTTTTTATTTGTAGGCATTTAGTAGGGATCTAGCCCACTATGTACTTCTAACAGAAGATGAAAAGTGACAAATTTCTATAACAATCAAGAATATTTAGACTTTAAACATTTAAACTGAAGCATACATTTTAATATTTTAAATATCTGATGCAATTACTCTTGATTATTATGTACTTCTACCTCATGAAGCAAGCTTATATTACATTTCTTATGAAAACCCTAAATTAGGGCAGCTCATGCTAATTTAGACTTTTTTGTCTTTTAATGACTTTTCTACATCAGCCATCATACTATTAATAAACCCACTGACAAGTAGCTTGGTTTGAAAATAGCTGGAGTTCTTTTTAAAACAGTCCTGTTCAATACCTATGTGCTCCATTTCAAGACCGGAAATAGTCTAACTTTTCACTCATCGTGCTCCCCTGGCCCTTGCATGCTCAGATTGCTAAGGTTTATTTTCTCTATGTAGTAAGCTAAATTCCTCATGAAGGCCTTCTATCTCCTGCTTAGTGATCCGTGACCTACTCTTCAGCTCAGAAAAAAAAAAAGCGTGGCCGTCCCCCTTACTTGATTTAGCTTAACCAAAGCTGGTTTTTCATGGAATGACCCTTGAACTGTATTGCTATCATTCACATTCTTAAAATCCACACAATGTTGCCACAGTGTTAAAAACAAATAAAACCACATACCATGTTGCCAAATATGTTCCAGTTAACATCAACAAAGCAAAAAAGTAGTTTCTACATTCAGTCCTTGTTTTGATCTTTTTTTTTTTTCGTAATGGGAAGGTTATAGCAACGCAACAGCCGTCATGTGTGGCCTCTGCTAACAGCTCTTTTGTGACCAATATTTAATTTACATCCAGTGAAATGACTCCCCTGTTACCTGTAGTTGTTCACTGCCTCTCTGCTAGTGAGCCTATAGGAAGATCTGTTTTACAAGAATTTCTGGTGCCAAGCTAATCCAGCAGAACAACGGAGATATCACTTGTGAATTTAAAAAATTAGTTCACGGCTCATCTAAATACATTATACTCTCTATGAGGAACAGGAGTTTGTCAAGCTACATTTAGCCTATAGGATTGGGTCAAAGTAAATTCTACACTTCATTTCTGTTAAATGCATACAGTAAGAGTCTTGTACCAATAAGACAAGATGGCTAAAACATTATTATGTTATTATTATAGTTTGGCTGACACTTTTATCCAAGATGACTTACTAAAGGAACAGGAAAACTCCTTATATACATTTCTTCAGCTGGAGCAGTGTCAACTTACTCCACATCAGACACTTAGATGGTGGTAGCTTAGGTACTACACCAAACTTCCTATGTGTAAGATGTTTTATAACCTCCAAAAGCTACAAACTGCTCCTTATTGTAGACAGACATCTTGATGAAAGGATGTGTTTTACATAACATCTTTAATATTGATCAATATCTCTGACTGTTTGACAAAACAGCTACAATATCATAACAATAATGCACATGTAAGAGGGGTTGAAGATATGAAATTTAAGACAACACATAAAACAACATTGATGATGGTGTAATACATATATTTTAATCTGTGGATTTCTCATATATAATTCATCGGTCTATCCACCATCAGACAAAAGCTAAGAACCAGCCCTGGATGCGACGGCAGTCTGTAACAGGGCATTTAGTCATGCCACACACACACGTGTATGTTCACTCAGAGCAGGTCTACAGTATTTAGTTAACTTACCATCTAGGAGGTGGAAGAAAACCTGGACCACCATAAAATCTATAGTGAAGTAAAAAAAAGTATTTAGCTTGTTTGATTTTGTGCATTATTACAAATTTTCCTAAGTACATTTAAATGGTCAAATATTTTTATACATTGGATTAATATATAGAGGAAAGCCTAAGGCAAAAACTTTAAGTCAAGGTTTGGTGTTCGTTTATTATCAGGGTCCAGAGTCATGACACATGCAATCTTCAGGTGATAAAAGGCACTCCCCCCCATGGTGAACTCAACCCAGTTAACCATATAATTAGGGTCAGCTGTTTGAATACTATGGTGGCACAGTGACAAAGTGGTTAGTGGTGGTGGTGTCTCATGGGTAGAACTACTACAGCTGTTTGCTGTGTGTGTAGAGTATGCACATTCTTCTTGTTGCTGACAGGATAATCTGTGGCCTCCATTTCTCAAATGGATTAAGCATGTTCTGGAATATACTTTATTATTAATAAATGAATGAATGCTATCCTGGCACAATGGTCAAGTGGTTAGCACTACTGCCTAATTGCTCAAGGAGACTGAATTTCAGCTCTAGACTTTGTCCCTATGAAATTTGCATATTCTGCATTTTTCTATATGGGTTTCGCTTGGATACTTTGGTTTTACTTTGGTTCAAAATACATGTGTGCCACCCTAATTGCCAACTGTATGTGGATGAATGTTTGGTTATGCCCGATGATGGAAGCTATTCAGTGTTGGATCCTGTCTTGCATGTAATGCTCAATGGATTGTTTTTTGTCGCTAAATGAATTTGAATATGGATGGATGGAGGATAGCTGTTTGACTAGTGTGGTTAACAGTTTGATTTTAGTTAACACTGTTTTTACAAATACCATCCCTCACCAAATGGTATATAACAGAGACATATGTGTTGCATAGTGCACTGCACAAGTTATGCCAACATCTACGTTGCCTACTTAGATTTCAACCTACTTTAGATGGGCAACACAGTTAATTTGTCTAATAACAGGAAAAAAATGCTGTATTGTACCATTTTTATTTAACCAAAAAATAAGACAACATGCAGAAGCCAACCTAAAAAATTAAATACACCGCATGATTCAGTAGCTATTGCTTATAGAACAATGTTTTACAGCAATAACCTGAATTCATTTTTTTCTTTAATAGTTTATGAGTCTATAATTGTATTGGGATGAATATTAGCCCACTCCACCTAACAACACTACTTTAGCTCACTGACATGTGCAGGCCTTTAGATATGCCCAGCTCTCTGAAAGCCGCACCACAGCATAACAAAGCAGTGATGTCTGGATTCGAAACCTTAGTTCTGTTCTTGTTTGCCCTTTCACTTGTAGATTTGCTGATGTTGTTTAGAACAATTTTCATGTGGAAAGGTAAAGTTTTGATCAAGCTTCAGCTGTAGTTCTGATGGTCTCACATTGTATTAGAGAACACTCTGGTATAAAGAGAAATTTGTGGTGGATTCAATGATTATTCCTGCGCAGTGGCTTCAAAACTGCCTAAAATCATTCAAACTGGAACTACAATATTTGAGTACACTACAGATGAAATCATCTGTTTAACTTTAAATGTGCTGCATGTGGATTTCGACATTAAATTTACAGAATGATTTTAAGGACAATTAGATTGAATTTGCTCATATCATTAAATGGGCAAGCTCAGTTATGGGACACACTCTGGACCCACTGGAGGTTGTAGTGAAGGAGAGAATTCAAACAAAACTGAGTGCCATTATGAACAATCCTGCACATCCTCTCTCTGACACACTAACATTGAGGGCTTTCAGCCAATAGATTTTTAATAATAATAATAATAATGATCAGCAGAAGTGTGTCAAGAAATGCTACTGGGGCTCCTTTATACCAACAGCAATACATCTGCATAATCCCTCACTGAGACTATGACAGCCAAGTCAGAGCTTTTCTTTCTTTTGAATTTTCGTGCTCTGCAATAATAAATAATAACAATAGGTTGAATTTATACAGCACCTTTCACAAACCCAAGGTTGCTTTACATACAGAGGAAAAAAATAAAACAGATCACACAGAAGACAAAAGTTCGTCAAAGAGGAAAGTTTTGAGTTGAGATTTAAAAGTGGAGAAAAAGGAGCGATCTCGAGAGACTGAAGAAGAGAGTTCCAGAGTTGAGGGGCCATAACACTGAAGGACCTGCCTCCCAGGGTGGAGAGTCTGGTGCATGGAACAGTAAGAAGATTACTGCTCGAGGACCTGAGAGAGCGACAAGGATTGTATGGAGCGAAGAGTTGAGTTAGGTAGAGAGGGGCAAGGTTATGTAGGGCTTTGAAGGTGAGAAGCAGAATCTTGAATTTAACGCTTGATGGAACCGGTAACCAGTGAAGTTGGGAGAGAACAGGGAAGATGTAAGCAGAACGCTTTGTGTGGGTGAGGACTCTGGCTGCGGAGTTCTGAATGTACTGTAGCTTCTGTATAGATGTTGCAGGGAGGCAGATGAAGAGAGTAATCAATATGAGACATTATGAAGCAATGAACCATTGTTTCAGCATCATTAAAGGACAAAAATGGATAGAGGTGGGCAATGTTACAAAGGTGATAGAATGAAATTTTGAAAAGAGACCTAATGTGTAGTCATTCCAGTGTGGGTTCAGACCAAAGTGTATATACAATTATTTGTTAATTTACTTATCTGCCTATTTACATGTTTATTTATTTAAAGAGCTTCTGTAAAAAGCCAAAAAACCATGCAGACATATAAAGTTCTATCCCTCTATCTTCATGTACATAAATTATTGTAAAACATTTAACTGGATGGCACATTGGTGCCACGAATTGGTGCTCTTAGAACAGTGACTAATCCTGGCTAGAACACCAGTCCATTGCAGGGGAGGTTCATGCATGCACCCACATGCATGTAAAGCTGCCCTGCTCATCTTTGGGATGTAAGAGGAGTACCCATAAAACCCACACAGAGGAAACTACAGACATCTCTCAAATGGTGATGGAGATAGGCTTTAAAGACATGGAGCTGTGAGTTAACATTGCTTAGCACTGCACCACCATGCCAACTGGCTCAATTACATTAGATGTCAAAACTCTGTAACTTTTGTTCCTCTGGCTCTGATTTTTCATTGTTCCAAAGTGTACCAACAATCTTTGTCATGCCACAAAAGAATATTCTTTTGATTCACAATCCCCAGTGTGTAACTCACTTAATCCAATTAAAGGCTGAAGGAAGCCAGGATCTGTCGAGACTGCAAAGACACAAGGAAGCCCCCAAAAGGGACATCTGTCCATCATCAAAAATGTAATTTCCACAGTTTTGTGTTATCCATCATCTTACTTCTTAGGTCTGAATATAGTTGATGTGTATGGGATGTGTACTGCACCTTCCGAAATGGAATCTAAGGAGGTTGCCAGGTAATATTTTAATGCCCACCCACTAGTAGATTAGACATAAAGATAAATATACAAAACTTTGAAACAACACTAGCATGTTAATAACAGTTACAAAAAGATTGATGAATTTACATTTTTTCCAAATAAATTTCAACAACAAAACATGAGACCCAATTAAAGAAATAATATATAGTAAGAATAATAAGAAATGAACCCAGCCACAGGGGATGCGCAAACCAGTGTGTTTCTTTGTGCCTGTATCAAGCCCGGATAAATGGGGAGGGTTACGTCAGGAAGGGCATCCGGTGTAAAATTTTGCCAAATCAATATGCAGACAATACAAATTTCCATACCGGATCGGTCGAGCCCTGGGTTAACAACGACCGCCACCAATACTGTTAGTCAACAGGGTGCTGGCGGAAACTGGGCTACTGTTGGCCGAAGAAGAAGAAGGAGAAGAAGAGGGGGGAGACATGTCCGGAGGCAGGAGGAGAGGAGGAAGGTAAAGAGAGTGGAACTAAGGGGAGGAACTTTGAATGTTGGCAGTATGACTGGTAAGGGGAGAGAGTTAGCCGATATGATGGAGAGAAGGAAGGTTGATATATTGTGTATGCAAGAGACTAAATGGAAGGGGAGTAAGGCCAGGTGTTTCAGTGGTGGATTCAAATTGTTCTATCATGGTGTGGATGGGAGGAGAAATAGAGTAGGGGTTATTCTGAAGGAGCAGTATGTCAAGGGTGTTTTGGAGGTGAAAAGAGTGTCAGACAGAGTAATGATTATGAAGCTGGAAATTGGAGGTGTGATGATGAATGTTGTTAGTGCATATGCCCCACAAGTTGGGTGTGCAATGGGTGAGAAAGAAGATTTTTGGAGTGAGTTGGATGAAGTGATGAGCAGTGTACCCAAGGGACAGAAAGTGGTGACTGGAGCAGATTTTAAACGACATGTTGGTGAAGGGAAGAGAGGAGACGAGGAGGTGATGGGTAGGTATGGTGTCAAGGAAAGGAATGAAGAATGTCAGAGAATAGTGGATTTTGCCAAAAGATTGGACATGGCTGTGGTGAATATGTATTTTAAGAAGAGGGAGGAATATAGGGTGATGTACAAGAGTGGAGGAAGATGCACACAGGTAGATTACATCCTATGCAGAAGAGTCGATCTCAAGGAGATTGAAGACTGCAAAGTGGTGGCAGGGGAAAGTGCAGTTAAGCAGCATAGGATGATGGTCTGTAGGATGACGTTGGAGATCAAGAAGAGGAAGAGAATGAGGGCAGAGCCAATGATCAAATGGTGGAATTTGAAAAAGGAAGACTGCAAGGTTGAGTTTAGGGAGAAGGTGAGACAGGCACTGGGTGGTAGTGAAGAATTACCAGACAGTTGGGAAACTACAGCAGATGTAGTAAGGGTGACAGCAAGAAGGGTGCTTGGCGTGACATCTGGACAGAGGAAAGAAGAAAAGGAAACCTGGTGGTGGAATGGGGAAGTACAGGAGAGTATACAGAGGAAGAAGATCGCAAAGAAGAAGTGGATAGTCAGAGAGATTCAGAAAGTAGACAAGAGTGCAAGGAGATAAGGCACAAGGTGAATAGAGAGGTGGCGAAGGCTAAAGAAAAGGTGTATGATGAGTTGTATGAGAGGTTGGACTCTAAGGAGGGAGAAAAGGACCTGTATCGATTGGCCAGACAGAGGGACTGAGCTGGGAAAGATGTGCAGCAGGTTAGGGTAATAAAAGATAAAGATGGAAACGTACTCACAAGCGAGGAGAGTGTGTTGAGCAGATGGAAAAAGTACTTTGAGAGGCTTATGAATGAAGAGAACGAGAGAGAGGAGTTTGGATGATGTGGAGATAGTGAATCAGGAAGTGCAATGGATTACCAAGGAGGAAGTAAGGACAGCTATGAAGAGGATGAAAAATGGAAAAGCCGTTGGTCCAGATAACATACCTGTGGAAGCATGGAGGTGTTTAGGAGAGATGTCAGTTGTTAAGGGATGTTAGCTAGCAGGCTTGCACAGCACATGATGATGTCATCAGTGTGAGTCAGCACCGGTTTGCTTTGGTGTGTATTCTTACAGCAATTTACAACACGACCAGCTTTGAACGGATTGCTCGACTACTGTCATTATTGAAGTGAGAAACAGTAGTGGAGTTTTTAACCAGATTGTTTAATGGAATCTTGGAAAGGAGAGGATGCCTGAGGAGTGGAGAAGAAGTGTACTGGTGCCGATATTTAAGAATAAGGGGGATGTGCAGGCCTGTAGTAACTACAGGGGGATGAAATTGATGAGCCACAGCATGAAGTTATGGGAAAGAGTTATGGAAGCTAGGTTAAGAAGTGAAGTGATGATTAGTGAGCAACAGTATGGTTTCATGCCAAGAACGAGCACCACAGATGCAGTGTTTGCTCTGAGAATGTTGACGGAGAAGTTTAGAGAAGGCCAGAAGGAGTTGCATTGTTTCTTTGTGGGCCTGGAGAAAGCATATGACAGGGTGCCTCGGGAGGAGTTGTGGTATTGTATGAGGAAATGGCAAAGAAGGAGTGGCAAAGAAGTATGTAAGAGTTGTACAGGATATGTATGAGGGAAATGTGACTGTGGCAAGGTCTGCGGTAGGAGTGATGGATGCATTCAAGGTGGAGATGGGATTACATCAGGGATCGGCTCTGAGCCCTTTCTTATTTGCAATGGTGATGGACAGGTTGACAGACGAGATTAGACAGGAGTCCCCATAGACTATGATGTTTACTGATGACATTGTGATCTGTAGCGATAGTAGGGAGCAGGTTGAGGAGACTCTGGAGAGATGGAGATATTCTCTAGAGAGGAGAGGAATGAAGGTCAGTAGGAACAAGACAGAATACATGTGTGTAAATGAGACGGAAGTCAGTGGAATGGTGAGGATGCAGGGAGAAGAGTTGACGAAGGTGGATGAGATTAAATACTTGGGATCAACAGTAGAGTAATGGGGATTGTGGAAGAGAGGTGAAAAAGAGAGTGTAGGCAGGGTGGAATATGTGGAGAAGAGTGTCAGGAGTGATCTGTGACAGACGGATATCAGCAAGAGTGAAAGGGAAGGTCTACAGGACTGTAGTGAGACCAGCTATATTATATGGGTTGGAGACGGTGGCACTGACCAGAAAGCAGGAGACAGAGCTGGAGGTAGCAGAGTTAAAGATGCTAATATATGCATTGGGTGTGACAGGATTGATAGGATTAGAAATGAGTACATTAGAGGGTTGGCTCAAGTTTGGACGGTTGGAAGACAAAGTCAGAGAGGCAAGATTGCGTTAGTTTGGACATATGCAGAGGAGAGATGCTGAGTATATTGGGAGAAGGATGCTAAGGATAGAGCTGCCAGGGAAGAGAAAAAGAGGAAGGCCTAAGAGAAGGTTTATGGATGTGGTGAGAAAGGACATGCAGGAGATGGGTGTAACAGAACAAGATGCAGAGGACAGAAAGATATGGAAGAAGATGATCCGCTGTGGCAACCCCTAACGGGAGCAGCCGAAAGAAGAAGAAGATGAAATTAAGCATTTTTATAGGTAAAGCAAAATAAGCAATTCAGCTCATTAATCCATGAAATGTACAGTGTCAGTGTAATAATTCCAACACACACACTAGTTTTTATGAACCAATGGTCTCAATGAATGACGCATCAAGACACCATTATTTGCATTCAAGTGTATTTGGCTGCATTCTGTACCTGAAATCACAAGATCATATGCAGCATTATAAAGCCTCTCGTCTGCATTCTGAGGGTCAGGGAAATGTGTAAGGCACCAGTGTCAAAGTGGGTAACCACTATCACCTGGCACATGTAATAAAAAAATTGCTATTGGAATGAATAGTACAAGCTATATCAAAATTCAGGACTCAGTAAATTACGTTACCAATAAGCCAGCCACCATATAAAGTACCATGACAGAGATACTTTACCTTAAAATAAATTAATAACAAATTGACCCAGGCCATTGAGCCACAACATTTGTCAGTCTCATCTTGGCATCACCGATGGCTTGCATTGTATTATGAGTTAGCTAGAAGGACCAAAAGAAGGTAATTCCACGCCAGGCCAGGGGGTGGCGGGGTGCAGTAAACCTTTCTCTTTTATCCCTGCAGACCAGACATGGGAAATTCTGCCTGGATTTGATGATGTCACTTCCGGTTCTGGCACTGATGACCTCACTTCTGGTTCCTGGCCCTGCTGACCTCTCTTCTGCCAACCTGCCTTAAAAGCAAAACAACTTCCCACTTTGAATTCAGTTCTGTTTTGGACTCAACCTGTACTTCTGTGCCACAACACCTCAATTTTGCAGCCTTTTTCAAGTATATGGGTGGCTGCCTCAAACCTCTATTTGTGTCAAGGTCTTTCATTTTTACAGAGTGCAGTAAAGTGCTTGATTACATTAGGTCAAACGGATACTTGGTGCAAGTTGCCTTTTTGACTGGATATAGTGCTTTGCCAGTCAATTTAATGGCTTCCAGCACAATGGGCATGACAGAATGAAGCTTGGCTAATATACTCCAGACCTGTCAGCCAGTTCTGTAAGATGTGACAACAGGTTGCCGATATAGACTGACGAGAAATCAAAAAAAAAATAAGCAGGATTGACCCTCTTAAAAGAACAGTGTGTACATCATATTAATCAATTTTAAGGAGAAATATACTTGTCATGTCAACACACTTTATAATAGTGGTTTGGCAATATGAAAAATTATTTTTGCATGTCATCATTTAGCTGGTTTGGCTGCATTTCTCTACTTGATCAAGGGTTTTGATATTTCCCAGTTTCTCCAAAATGTTGCATACACATGGGTCAGAGTTGCATTAAATATACACATGTTCCCCAATCAAGTTTTCTATTGTAAATCCCAATGCTTGTGTGGGAAGTTGTGTACATAAAATGATATTTGAGTGGATTGTGGAATCAGAACCAGGAAGTATAATAATACCAGCCTCTGAAACCAAACATGTGAGTCAAAGTTTGTACTCCACAAAAAGCAAAGCCAACACCTGACTCCAAGTTCCCCTAACTGGAGACTGGAAGAGCCCAATGAATCATAAGCAGGAGCTGCGCAATCACTTCCAGGGTCACAAATGCTCTAGCGAATGCCTGAAGTCCAGAGCTCTGCCTAGGTCCCTCAATGGCTCTCAGTTCCTACTTGAAGGTCCAGGCCAACCCTGGGTTCTTATATTTGATGGCAGGAGGCTGAAGATAAATAATGTTGCTTTGTGCCTAAAGGGATGACAAACTCCTGGCCAACTCCCACTTGGGAATCTTATGGTCTGAACTGTTGTCCTGCATCATCATATTAGTGCTGCAGTAGTGGCCTCTACCAATCTCTCCTTTACAACACATTTTTAAGGTTATTTGTAAAGGTTATTATTGTAAATGAAAACAATTAATAAAAATACTAATAGTTATAAACTGTCTGCACAAGAGTTTTTTTTAATTCAACATCGAAAGTGGCAATAGTAAGTGCATTGTCTTGGAGCAGGATACATTGTGTGCTGTACAAGGGTAGAAACCCCATAGACATTAAAATTCACCTATAGAGTCACCACAAACTGGCCTTCTACATGCTTCTGGGCAAAAGAAAAAACAAAGTACCAACAGAGTGCACAAGCAAGTCCAAGTCCACATTATATTAGACATCAAATGTTAATATTATGTTTGACAAGGGCAGCAGCTTGGGAAGCAGACTCAGTCAAGCACAAAAAAAATGACTAAAAACCTCAAGGCAATTTGTTCATCAAAACTGACCTGTCTACACTAGGCTATGTGATATACCATTGATCTGAAAACTTAACTTGCCATATGCTGTACAAGTAAATGTTGTGGTGGAAATATAAAAAAATAAATTGTATAATGGAGATAGAAGAATTCTACTCCTTTACATTTTTACAGTACTAGGCTTTAGCCATTGTTGTTTGCTTTAATAATTAATTTTGCTTTAATAGTTTGCATGCAGGAGTACAGATGTTCAGCAGAAATTATCAAAAGGTATGAGAACCTTATAAAATTGTTCATATTCAGTACCTAATTTTGTTTTCCAATGTTTTTTTATTGGGTCACATCTGTAGTCTTCCACTAATGTTAAGCACATATTATTTCCAAACCCATTAAGTGCACATTGTCCTGTCTGACTGTGACACAAAACTCAACTCCATAATATCTTTTTAGTCATACATAATCACTAAAATGAAAACTGAAACTAATACCCTTTATAGATAAAAATTAAATAGAAATGTTTTGCGAAATAAACCCTAAACTAAAACTAAAAATATATTATGAAGACTGGTCTGACACCACAGTGGTGCTGTACAAGGTGGGTCAGAGCAGATTGTACTTCCTAAGGAGACTCAGGTCTTTTGATGTGTGCGTCAAGCTGCTGGCAATGTTCTATCAGTCCATAGTAGCCAGTGTGGTGTTCTGCACTGCAGTTTCCTGGGGAAGCAACCTGAGCTTAAAAGAAGCATAATGTCTGAACAAACATATCAGGAAGGTTTGCTCCATCTCAGAGCTAACCCTGGGTACACTTGAAGCTGCTGAGGAAATTAGGATGGTGGCAACATTGGATGCTATCATGAAAAATGTCATCCATCCTCTCCAGGAGGCTCTCTCTTTTAGCCACAGACTTATTCCATTACGGTGCAAAGAAGAGTCTCTGGGAGTTTTTTCTGCCCTCTTTCATGAGACAATTCAGATCTTCTTCCCGATGTCCCAAACTAAATGCTAATACTCTTTATGTTCTTTTACAATATCTGCACAATATCCATTATTGATTGATTGTATTATTTGTCCTATTAGTCTATCCTTGCTTTTTAGATTTCTGTTACTGTATGCATCTTAATTTCCCCTTGAGATTAATAAAAATGAATTTATCTAATCTAATCTAGAAGAACTAAAAGTAAACTGAATTTTGAAGTAAGATCAGAAATAACACAGAAATTAAAACTAGTTTAAAAGGTAAATCTGTAAAACCATTTCTGTGGCCATTTCATTTACCACTGCTTGCATGTTTATCAAGTTCAAGAGTCCTCATTCTGTTTTTTTATAAACAGTTATCAATAGATTTCCTTGTATTTTTTGGATTTTTAAACACAAAACATACAGGTATAGATTGTAGAACGAAAAAGGTACATTAAGTCTGTGTATGGTTTCTGTCTGATACTAGCCCCTTTATGTTAAAAACATCACTGCTTCTGTTCCATTTTTTTCTGAGAACCATGTGCAATATATTAGTTAAAAAACTAACTGTATGCATGGCCAGGCTTAAGCTCAAGACAACATTGACTCTTTCAGGCGTCAATGTTGAACCATTCCTAATTGCTAAAGGCTTACAAAATAATAAAATATCAAAAATAAACATGTATAGGTGTAAAGGTTTTCATTTCAGATGGATCAGATTAATAAAAATCTCAGCGCCTCTGTACTAAAGAGAATTTAATGAGCAGTCAGGTACCACGGCTTAATTAGTATAAACTGCAGCTGACATCAAGACTGGAACTTGCAGAACAAGAGGATATTGTCCATAGTCAAGAAACGCTACACTGTCCCTGCAACCTCATAAAATGGTGTTTTTTCAAAATTATTTGAGAGCAGGATTTTTGAATTAAAAAAAAATGTAAAAATGTCAGCACCTTGGCTCCCTGTAAAATTCTCAGCATTTTTTTATAAAATATAATAGCACTATTGACTACTGACATTTGGTAATCATTATCCACTGATGCTGTTTTCTTTTCCGTTCTTCAGTTGCATTTCTCTTCTTTAAAGCCATTTTAATATTTCTTATTATTGTGCTCAGATGTTGATGTGCTATTTGGCTGGTTGACTTATAATGCAATGCAGTCCATTAATCATGGCGTTTACACCTTCTTGTTTATATTATCACCTTCTTAGCACATATGCATAGGAACTTTGTAATCACGAACATGCAGGTGTCCATCCATAGCCAGCTAGGCCTTGGAGTCACTGTTTGAATCTAATCAAGTCACAAAACCTACCTATTCTCCTATGGCAGGGGTGCACAATACATTGATCGCGATCGTCCAGTAGATCGCAAAGATAGTGTTAGTCTATATATCCTCCCTATGGCATTTGCCACTTGATTGATATACAGGGCGGCCAGTCTGAGATTTCTTTTCCTGTAACACACTGGTCATCCCGCACGCATGATCAAATGCGCGAGCTACTGCAAAACTCCAGCTGTGATCTAGTTAGCCTTTCAATTTATGTCGACTAAAGAAGGGATTTAAAAAAATTGTTTGGGGAGGGTATGGGCTGGATGTGGAATTGGAAGAGGATTTTTTTTCTTACAATGTCACAATCGAAGTGCGTTTGTCTGATCTGTTAATCTATCATTATTATTCCAAAGAAGGAAAATGTGGAAAGGCACTTTTGAACTGTTCATAAAAACTACGAAACTGACTTCCTTCCGAAAAGTGATCTGAGAAAGAGAAAGGAGAGGGAACTAAAATCGCAGTTAATCGGACAGCCGTCATTTTTCACTCGGCTGAATTCAAAAGCAAAGGCAGACACATCATTCCGGGTGAGTCACTCGATCATTAAACATAAGAAGTCCTTCCAAGATGGAGAGATGATAAAAGATGCCTTCGTTGAGACAGATGGCTAGGGAGAAATTCCTGCTGAGATTTCAAGACCCCTGGCCGGAGAAAAAAGAGTTTCTCCTTGTCATTAAACATGCAGAATACAAGCAACTTAATAATGATCAATGGCCACTAGACTTGTCATTTTTTTTCTGATCTGACCAACATGTTGAATGAGCTTAATTTACAGCTGCAAGGAAAAGAGAATTCCATGGTCAATATGATTAGCTCAGTTAATGTTTTCAAACGAAAAATGCAGCATCTGTCCTCAAAGCTGCAGCTCCTTGATTTGGGGAACATCCAAAACCTCGCGTCAGAGCTGGAGACGCAATGGAAGGCGTCTGTGCAACTTGACAGCATACGCTACACAGAGCAGATTGAAAATTGCCTGTCAGACTTTGATAGACGGTTTCAAGACTCAGCTTTACATGAGCCAATCGCTACATTTAAGTGCTATTCATTTAGGGAAGATGTTGAGGGTGATTCACCCGCATCAAAAATTGCAACACTGTTTCACCTAAAACTCCTCTACAGTG
>JANRMT010062791.1:78968898-79129967 GCA_026402145.1 Polypterus bichir lapradei | reverse complement strand
TATATGACAGCAACACTCATCACTCACAACAGTGACAAAACAATTACATTGACAATCATGTTACGTTATTTTCAAAATGTTTCCTTTTCTTTTTCATTACTTCTTTAAGACACTACTTCTCCGCTGCGAAGCGCGGGTATTTTGCTAGTATTACATATAATGTCATGTTTTTCTTATCTGGCTTCCCTGTCTCTTTATGATGGGATGGGAACCTATTTTCATTTTTTCCTGGTACTCACTATTTACATTCACATGTACTGTCAAATACACTCACACTAAGGGAAATTCACAATGGTTATGTTATGTAATTATGCAGTCTACATGTGTTCTTGGTTTATGAGTATTCAAAGGAAATTCACACAGAGAAAGGGAGGGATTTTACACAGCCTTCAAGTTTAATAATGAACCCCAATACAAAAGATAAAAGGTTGCATTGCTAAGGCTCCAACACCATGCTTCTCATTTTCTAATGGTTTCTTTAATTAAATTTCAAAAACTATATTAAGATTGCAACCCAGAATAATCCAGCTATTCCCACATGCATGCAAACTAAAGTTAAACGGTTAAGGTACAGTGATCAACAGATCTTTCTTTGTTTATGAAACCTTATATATTGAACACCAGGACAATTATACTGCATACTGGCTTCACTGTTGTGTTCTTCATGTGCTTGCACACTTAAACTGTGCTTTACTGGGGTGACTGATGCTCCATCCATAATACTACTACATTAGTCTGTTTTTGCTTTCCATCCTTTTCATTCCCAAAAATGGAGACTTTTGAAAAGCCATATACTTTTGATGCAGTCTCAGCATGATGGGTGAAAACACAGATTTTCAAAAATGCAGACTCAAATTGTTCTCTGATTTAATAAAACACAATTAAGGTAATAAGATTCAAGATAAGAATTTGTTTTTGATAACTGTAAATAAAGTTTCACTGTTTTTTCTCTTTAATTTGCTATATATCATTTTCTCTCTATCACTGGTTGAACTCAGTCATGAACAACAAGACACTCAAGGCTCAAGGTTGTGCCCTGAAGTGAAAGGAATGGGGCATCACATGTTTAGAATTTTGCTGTTTCATCTAAACATTATTTTCTCATAAAAGTGACACTCTTCTTGGATATTAAAAATTTGTGCTTGTTTGTTTTTATTGACATATTAATAAGGCCAAGGTTCATTTTAACAATAACTCCATGGAAGATATACAGTTGAATGCACGTTATTAAAGTTATCCTACAATTGCAAACTTAAGGGTCAGAAGTACTTTCCATGTAAAATAAGTTTTTAAAAATTATGTGAAATTAAAGAAAATGCAACCGGATACAGAGAGTTGCATACAAATTAAATGAAATGTTTATATACTTTGGAAAATATAGATAGTATACTGTATATGGATGTGTTAAATGATTAGTATGTTCTAAAATTTCTATAGAAACCTGTATCCTCACAGTAAACCAACACAAACATGAGTGTCACATTTAATCTCTAGACAAGGTGAAATCAAACTAAGTAACTAAGTCTGCATTTGGGTATATTGGTGGGTGTATAGTTTGTGTCCAAGCTGCAAGTCATCTCCCATCCTAAACAGTACATAAACTCACTTCCTGTTTTTCGGGAATATGATTTTTATTATTGTTAAATGTGGGACCCAATCCAGGTGGTTTGTTGTGTGCCGAGTGTAGGCAATGCTCCTTAAATGTGTTTTAATTTTCTTTCTCATTCTTCTTCTGTCATTCTAAATTGTTTTGTTAATAGTATACTTTTGGACGATGTTGCATAGAACTGTGACTTTTACCTTTTTATTTTTACTTGAATTTTTGATCTCAGTAAAAGAAGCTTGCCTAACCACAGAAAGGGAATGTGTTAGTAGAGGCAACATGATGAGGGCTACATGCAGCTAAAATTAATCTTACAACTGTAAAAGGTGGTGTTTGGCAATCTGAAAAGATTAGAACCATAAATGGTAACCTGGGGCCTCATGCATAACGGCGTGTGTAGAATTCACATTAAAACATGGCGTAAGGACAAAAGCGGAAATGTTCGTATGCACAAAAATCCAGATGCATAACTCTGTGCGTTCTCCAACTTCCATGTTTTTTTTCCCGCTCCATAAATCCAGGTCAGCATGAAAAGTAACGCAAGTGCACGCGCCTGCTGCCACTCCCCAAACTTATCCCAGAATTAAGCCTCTTTGAATATGCAAATCAATATAAATAGCCTTTAAGCTCAGCGTTCTGTGAAAATGCAATGGCAAAAGCACGGGGGAAAATAGAAGAATTTCAGCAAATACCAAATGGAGGCAAGGAAAAACGTACTATTTGATGGTTCAAACAGTGGTATAAACAACAAAAGGAAGTTGATCGAGTGACATAGACTGTCGGAAAAGCTCAAGTTCACAAAGTCACACAGTGCCTGAAATAAAAAAGAAGCCGTCAAATATCAAAGTCGCCATGAAAAGGCGAGTTTTAGCCCACCGTCTGAGTGTCATATGAAAGCTTATTAGAATACAGAGAAAAGAAAAAAAAATAGGGACACAGTGGTAAAAAAGTTCAAAATGTCAACTTTAATCTTGAAATTTCCACTTTAATCATATGTGCTCTATGTGTGTGAATCACTACGTGCTTCTTAAAGGGGCTTTCTCTTCCTCCGACAGAACACAGAATCCGTTACATTCATGATATTACAGCTCTCTGAATAATTTAAATACTGAGATGTATATGTGATATCATTTTCATGATGATAAGAATTAAAGCATGTTATTAAACATGGTAACACGGTGCCACAGTGATTGTTCATGCCTCACGCAAGATGCTTGCTGCGCCGTGCGTGGCCTTCAATGAAATAATTTATTGCAGCAGTTCTGTCTCTTTCAAACATACTAACCCCCAATTCCTGTCCTTCCTTTTCTTTCTCCAAATACCTAATCATCACACAATCAGCTCTGTAATAGACATTAAGCCATCTGTAAGCTTAGAACGCAGATTCTTCAAAACTTTTAAGGAACATTGAAATATCTTCATAGTACATGTTTAATTAATCTTATCCATCTATCCTTCCAGTGTCGCACCAGCCCTTGCAAGAATACAGCGCGAGGCAGGAACAATCCGTGGACTAGCTAGCGCTGCAACATTGTGTCCTCACATGTTTAATCATTAATAATATAGATTATTTAAATGAAGTTAAAGTTTTATTTGTATAATATAATAAACATATTTCACTGCATTTCATCTTAAAAATGATATCATCATCATATGTAAATACGTGCTTTATAAAGTGGCTCAGGTTGTGCAATATTATAACTGTATTGCATCTTTACAGTGAGGTAATTGCACTTAAAAGTACAAACAGTTCTACAAGAAGCACGTGATGGACTGATTGATTGCGTTTATAGTTCTTGGGATGAAACTGTTTCTGAACTGCAAGGTCCATAAAGGCTCTGAAGCGTTTGTCATATATTTGTCACGATTTGAGCATGGAAACGGGAGTACGGAATATTTATGTGCGTACGCACCATTTATACATGGGCCCCCTGGTCTTTTTCTTGCCTTTCCCATTGCATAAAGGCAAGGTCCATGAACCAATTGGATATCTTTCTGCATGCAGACTTTGTGTACATGTATTGATCATGGCCTATCAAAAAGACATTGGACAGACGGGGGATAGGGGTGTTTCTCACCTTTGCCCTGAAAAGCTTTTAAAAGTTGACAACTTCAAGTGAAACCAGGAAGTGGGAAGAATGAAGATCAGGAGATTCATACCATGCAGAAATTCAAGAGAAGAGCCTCACCGAACACAAACACAACATTGAGTGTCCTGTACAGAGCTGTCTCTGACAACTCCTAAAAATATTCAGGATGTGTGGTGTGATTTTTTCCAGATTTATTTACCTTTTTTTTTACTTCTGTTTTTGGCATTTAAAAATGTTAAATATAGAAGGAATTAATAAAAGTTTGTTACCTGCTCCCCTTGCTTGCTTTAGTATTTGCTCTTCCTTGTTATCTGGGGTATTAATGAAGAAAGAGAAGACATCCTCTAACAGGAGAAGTGAAGCACAGTAGCAGTCACTCCTGGATGAAGATTGTTCTGCCAACCCAGCCACAAGTGTATTGTCTCTGTGCGCTGTGTCTCCTTCTAGACCAAGAGAGTGCAAAAATAAGAGAATTAGAGCAGAGGTGGAGGACATCTGTGTGGGTCTACATAAAAAGGAAAAGTATTTATGTTTTAGTAGAGGGTCACCCCAAAACTCTTCCATGATAAAACACTGTCCTCTTTACAAAGAAGAAAAAACATAATTGCATTAGCCCACAGACCCACGTAGAGGTCTTTTCATTCAGTTAACTATTTGGGCTTTTGCTCATATTCCATTTGGCTAAATGTACTTCAGAATTACTTGTGTGACAACTGCAGTTAAAAAAAACTTCTGGGTACTGAGTAGCAAACCAGTGTGGAACAATTCTTCTTCACAATTTATTTATTTTTTGTTTGTTTTGCATTTAATTTAGTACACCACTTTTCTGCCACCTCTCTTTCTGTACGCTCCACCCAGTAATGCTGATCCTTTTCACATTTTGTGTCTACCACCCCTTTACACTACTACCCATATTACTTTGTGAATGTGAGCTCAGTAAGCTGCCTTCCGCATGCACCACATCCTAATTTAAAGTTGCTGCATTATGGTGCCATCTTGGTTTAAGTACAATTTTGATCAAAATATATTTCCTTATTTCAGGGGCGTCATAAAATATTGCAGTAATTATGTTGAAAAGCCAAACTTGACTCTTCTTACTTGCATTGCACTACAACTATAAAACCCATTTCCGGTAATACGAATTTCCAGCTAAAATATATATGTAGCATTATGTACTAAGTGAAAAAAAAATATTTTCAAATGAAACACATTCTCTTTTACAATGTTACACACATTTTTGGAGAACTACAGGGAGTTCAATATATGTGAATGGGATGTGGTTTTCATTTTTCATTCATGTTTCAATGCATTGAGATCCCCTTCTGGGAGGCAAACCCCCAAGAAGTAGCATGGCGTCAGGGGCCAGTATGCAATTAAATTTACTGTTTGACTGATGTGGCATTTAAATAAAATCAAATGGTAATGTTTCAAGTAAGAACTTGGACATAGAGATATGGAAAGGCCAATCTGCCACCCACTTACTTTCCCTGGAAATTGGTTTTAGAAGAAAAGTACATTTTCCTTTTCAGATGAGTTCCTGGAATAGATTGGGGAGTTTCCATTAATTTGTTCAGAATGAATATCATATTATTGACATAAGATAACCGTACAATATTTTCAGTCAGCACAACATACCCATACGCACACAGGGATTCTTTTTTGGGAACATTCATAACAGTTTGGCTGTGAAAAGTTCAAAAAAGACTAAAAACCAGTAAATATCATCTTGTCTGTAATGAAGTGTTAGATGATTTTAAGTCTAGGAACATTATTCTGGTTATTCAGTTACAGGCAATTTTGAAAGCTTTAGGAGAAAGTCAGGCATCAAACATGAATGGGACATCAGAAACCATACATGTATGTCCAGTTAAACAGAGCCAATTTAGAAAGGCTAATCCATTTCAAATACATTAACATTGGCATTTGGATATGTAAGGAGGGCTATTAAATCTCAAATTAGACAATTAGACTAAAGCTTTATTTTTAAAGATTTTTCAATGGGTGGGCAGACAACCCACCTAATAAAGACCTTTGAAATAGTACTCCAACACTCTGTGTGGTACCCATCATGATTACATGGTGTAATACCCCATTATTGTAGGCCAGTTCCAATGGTATGACCAAAAGTGTGGTCCGATTACTCTTCTAAACAATTAAATAAAAACTAAGCAACTAAATTACTACCATTCTCAGTCCTAACAGGTCTCCTACCTTCACTATATACAGTATATCGTATATATATTAGGGGTGTAACAACTCACAAAATTTATGGTTTGACTATATGTAATATAGTGCTGCATTGATTTGATTCAGCAAAAACAAGGAGGGCCCTAATAATGCATCTTACAGTTTCAATTTAAATTTAAATTGAAAACAATGTGCATTATAAAAGTAGAACATTTGAAGTCTTGGAACAACAGTGTTTTGTCTGACCTATTCAGAGGAGCCGCTCAACAGCACAAAATAAAGGCAGTGTTAAAATAACACTACAATAAAAAACAGGAGATATCATCTCAAATCAACAACCACAAAACTACATTGTTCTAAAGATTTTCTCTTGATAAACTATCCCAGCATTGCCTTAAGAAAAATCGGTATATCAATTTACTTTTTTGATCAGTGTCTTAATTCAAGGTGGCTTGCAACATTAAAGATACAGTTGGTTACATTTCATTTGTTTTTCCAATTGGAGCACTGGCAGGTGCAGTGACTTGCTCATGGTTGCACAGTGTTAGCAGCACGATTTGAAACATCATACTCAGGGTTTGAAGTTCAAAGCTTTACCCACTACTCCACACTAACTGCTATCGAACTATCTGTTGGAAGTAAAAAGCTTCTTGCAGTGACAATGTCTCCCGTGATGGGTAAAGCCCTTGTTTTTGGGGCACCACTATGGAGTGCTGAGCCAGCTTTCTAATATGAAGATATAATTGCTTTCCACCATTCACTATATAATATCACGTCATCTTCAGCATTTCTGGCCATTGTATTTGTTATCCATTTCCTAAACCATAAACAGTTCCCCAAACCGTTCAGCCATGGCAGACTTCTCCTCTTGTGGTGGCGATGCTAATGGCTCTGCTGTTTGGCCCTATGTCTTTGTTTGAACTCAGAATAAATAAAAACTAAATATTAAAAGATGTAAATGTAATAATGCATTCACAATAATATTAAAATGATAATAAAGATATAAATGAAAAATATTTTGTTGATACAGTACCTCTTCCTCAGTGTTCACTTTCTCTTTGGTGATTTCATCATGTCATCCTATAATTTTATGGTCTTTAATAGACTTTGAGAGATCTGGCTCAGTTGCATTGCTATCAGAGATGCTAGATCAAGGACATGTGAAAAACCTCTTATATGTGGCCCCAGACCAGAAATTCCTACTGCATTCAAAATATTTTTAGCATTGTCAGTGGTCAAAGTGGTCGCATTTACTGTTGCTAGATCCCATACTGCTGCTGCCTCTAGTCACTCTCTGGCCAAATTTTCACTGCTATAACCATCAACTGGGTGATTAACTTCTCATTCTGCTCTAAGGTGGTGTGTCATGTGTTGTGATGTGAGATTTTGCATATAACTTGGCAAATGTTTTGTATGTCTTTATTTGTAATTTTGGCAAAGCAATGTAATTTAGTGTTACTTTGGTGAGAGGCATTCGTGTTTGCCCCCCCACCACATTTACGACTAAGTCTCTTTGTAATTTTACAACAGGATTTGGGGGATGTGTCTTAAACCAGTTTGATGAGTATTTCTCTGCTAAAGTCTTTCAACACCCGCAAAGAAGCCAGGTTACGTTAACATATGGTTTGGGGGCAGGTGTTAAGATGTTCTATTTCCCTCATTGGTCTGATGTATGGCTGTTTGGAATTGGCTTGTCTCAGAGGTCTTTAGGTACCATGATGTCCTATTGGCTGTAGGGGTTGGACAGAAAACCCATAAATTTGCTTGCTCAACCACATTCTTTCTCTCTTACTAACCAACATATGATGAAGAAGCATCTCTTGCTAACCTGTGATGATGTAGAACTATCTCTCTCTTACTGATCTGATGAAGAAGACCATCACACCATGAACTGAGGACAACACAATGGAGAGCACAGCTTGGCAGCCATATTGAACAGACATGTGGCTGAAAGCTGAGCACTAATGATGTCTTAACTAGAGACATTTTAAGTAACTACAAGTCTGTGTGCCACCTGAAACTACACATCAACATTTAATCAGGTTGTATGGTTGCCAATATTCAAATGTACTTTGCATTTTGTTATTATTTATGAATATTATCAGTAATACATTATTTTATGTGTAACTTAACTCCTGCTTGTCTTTTTACTTCATCTAATTGCCTGAGGTTATGTATATAGAAGGGAAGGTGGGGATAAGTTATATACTGTATAATAATACCTTATAAACAGTGGTAAGTCTGTGAGATTAGGCATTCTAAGGCTACATATTTATAATACAATAGGGGAAAGTAGAGCAAAATATATTACTCTACCATGTGACAGATAGGAGGTCGCTATCCCTCCCATTAACCCTTGTCCAAGACGCCAGACACCAGATAAAAGTCCAAAAGTAGACTTTATTTATACTGCACAGTGCACAAAGCACCATCTCCTCCACAATACTCATTAAATTACACAAATACTCAATAATATAATCCTCCACTCCCAGACCCGTTGCCACCCTTCCACCCAGCTCAGCTCGCCGCCTGGGAGCTCCCATAATACTTTTATAATCCCTGACCCGGAAGTGTTCCAATCCCCAGTCCATGTGATCTCCTATCACTTCCGGGTCAGATCAAAAGTCCTTTTCTTCACCCCAGAAGCACACCATTCCCCTTGTCCATGTGACTCGGACGTACTTCTGGGGCGTATGGCAAATAGTCACTGGTCCTCCCTGCAGCGCCTTCTAGTGGCCCCTGTGGTATCCAGCAGGGCTGTAAAGGAAAACTCCAATGTCCATAATTCCCTGCTGGCATTCGGGGCACCTCCATGCTTCAGGGAGGGCTCTACCTGGCGGCCTGGGGGTATTGGCCGCGATGAATGGCCGGCCATCTTCCACAACCAAGATAAAACATCATGGTATTCACGCAGCTCACTATAGCCCCCGATGTCCAACACTATGTAAGTAATAGCCACTATTGCTTTTAACAAATTATTTTCAAAATGAACGTTCGTCTTGTTCTACAATTAAGGGATTTCTGCAATACTAATATGTCAGGAAGATAGAATGGTGTAACATGGTTGAAGAACATGTAACATATTTTTGAATCCTGCATTATTCACTAGCAAGTAGGCTCTCATATCTGCCACTGTCAGGTAAAGATACCAATCCCTGCAGTGATTTCTTATGGCCCAGATTCAATCAACAAGGAAAAAAGCTGCCTAAATGTCATTGAAAGACTCGACTGAGGTACATCATGCTTTCTTCTACTTCCATCAATTGACAGAAAAGGGTGATGTCTGGGCTTATTAGTGGACGTGTTTGTGGTATTAGCACAAATATATACTACTCTCATTTTACATATTTGACATACTGTAATTTTTGGATTCCCCACTTGATGGCCATCACCATTATAACTTACAACGAATCTGAAATGCTCCTAAATACCAGACCTTACAGATAACAAGGGAGATTCAAATACTTGTTTGCTGTCAACTGAAGCCAATGTTGTCTACCACAAAGTACACTAGCAATTCAGAATGTATGTTTCTCTTTTTCTATCCAGTTTCATATTAAATCATTAAAGAAGGTGTTTCAAAATATACATCACATAATGCAAGAAACAATTTTCAGCACTGTATGTGTAAAACATATTGTTCAATTCACTTTATTTCAGACTGACAGCCTCATATCAAACTTTATAAAATGATACAGCGTATCATTACACCCCTAATATATTAATTTTGTAGTGCTGCGGAGCATTTTTGCAATGATTTCATTGCTTTTGTTTTTGTAGTTCGCTATCCTTAGAAGGACAACTTACCTTTGCCAGACTAGAATGGCTATTGCGTGACTGTGGCAGGTTCGTTCTTTTCATAGACTCCCCTGTGACTGGCTGGCTTCATTATTCACATGGCACTTCATCTTTGAATAATGGAATGGCAGCGCATACTGCTGCTGCTGACTCAATGCTCATGTCATCTCCAGGTGACGCAAGAGTCAGTGCCATTATTATTTATAATATACAGTATATAGTACTACCCTCAGCAGACAGTCACTTTCTATAATTCAATTTTTGGTCATGCAGCAGGAGAATAATGTATTGTAAAATGATACAAGAAGTACAGATAAAGGTTTGAGATACCACCTTTGTGACCCTTGTAGGTTGCACATGGGATGGATGGGCATCCCGACCAGGAGAGGGGATGGTTCCTTACCCACAAGGGAGACTCTTAGACAGCAGACAGGCATCCTGGGCAAGGTAGAGAAAGTTGCCAGACCCGAAAGAGACTTATTGGGTAAATGCACAGACATCCCGACCAAGAAAGAAGATTTCTTACCCAGTCAGGAAGCCCCATAAGGATGCAGAGGGGTCCCGACTGGACATGTTTGCAATACCTTCCCTGGCCAAGATGAAATGGAATGACAGGTAGGGACTGGCTGTTCATTACCCTGGGACACTAGATAGCAGCAGCACTTGATATCGGCATCCATTTGCTGTCCATGGATGTTGTAGGAGGGCGTTGCAGGGAGATATACTCCCTTTTGTGTGGGACTTCTGTGTCACCCGGAAGTGCTACCAAAGGGCAATAGCCCTGGTACCGGAAGTACTCCCAGGTGCTTAATAAAAGGGAGCTGGGAGGAAGATGAGCAACACTCAACTGGAGGAGGGCAGTGCAGTGGAGAGAGGAAGGGTGAACTGGAGGAGAGAAAATGTGTACTTTTGTTACTTTCGAGAGGTATTGTGTATAATAAACACCCTTTGGTTTGAACTTGGGACTGTATTGGGTCTTTGTGTTTGGGGTTTGGGGCTATTTGGTGCCCCAGTTCTGTCACACCTCATATAATTTAAAATGTTTGCGGCAAATAAACACACAATTAATTGCACAGATGTCTTTGCAGACACAACTCCAAAACAGGTAGCAGGTCGAGGTAGGTGGTTTTCTGGATTATGAAGATAGATAGCAGGAAGGAGCAGGTAGAGGAGGACTTAAATTGGAGATGATGTCAGTGATGGAAGGCCATCAATCCATAAATCACCCAGTCTAAAGAGGGAGAAAGAGAGAAAGGATCAGAAAATAGCGTTGTCAAGTATTAATCCCTTGGACTTTTTAACATTTTATTTTTGTACAACATTGAATCAAAGTGGATTTATTTTTTTTAATAATGACAAATTAGTTTGTAATTAATTTAGATCAATTTGCAGTCACTTTGACATTACATTTTTTTTTGTCTTGATCAATGTTAAAAAGGCAAATAAATTACACTTTGGTTCAAAGTTGTATAATAATAAAATGTGAAAACATTCTGAGAGTTAATACTTTTTAAAATCTCTGCTCAATCTCTCTTTTTTAAAGAACAAATTCCTCAGCACAAGTGCAAAAATGTAAAACATTTCCATTAGAAATATTGTTTAGAATATTACTCAGATATTACCTGAGTTTATCACTCAACCATACAGTAAAGTACAGTGTTATTTGTTTGTTTTTTGTATTCAATTTAAGAGCCACTTGTTTAATTTTCTTTAATTCGTCCTTTTCTCTGAATGTCTATTCTCAGATTAATTTTATAAAGAAAAAAACATAGTGAATTGGTAGAAACCCAGAAAATCAATCTGAAATCAGTTCATGAGGCTCAGAAAAATATTAACTAACTCCAGAAAACAGACCACACTCATATTATATGCAATTATCGAGCCCTCCTGTAGATTTCCTTTATAAGTTTCTTCTTTTTAATTACATTTAAGTAAATCTCAATATGGCAGTCAAATGTTCATTAAAAAGACTTTCTGAGAAAATATAAAATGTTCTTGGAAGATATCTGCAACAAGTTATTTTTCCTTTGAAAACTTGTGAATAGGGCTTGAAATAATAAATTTGTCTTCTTCTTCTTCTTCTTAATCTTGCTGAAGTAAACTGAGGAGTGGTGGTTACTGACATGAAACAGCTTCTGGCTGCAGTCTGGAACCTGATAAGCTCTTGTCTTAGTTGTCAAAGCACAAGCTTGAGGGTCGAGTTACCCATGTAGACTCTCCATTCTCAGTTCCTTAAATGAAAGTACATTAATCCTTGAAATAAATTCCAGTTAGGAATAATTGAACATAAAAGCCATTTAGTCATTTCAGGTTTATGTCCAGACTGTTGCCATGTGTTGGCCAATTACGTGAGTTGCACATAAAGCAGATCCTTTTCACACTTGCAGATTAGTTCAGCCTGGGATTGTCTTTCGCAAGTGTGAAAACTAACCAGGTCCTGAGCTAACTTATCAAGTAAGATAATGAAAAGCTACACCCAAATGCAACAAAAACAAAGCAAATATGTGTTCAAGAAAATAATCAATCAGGTGTAAGGAAATGATTTTTATTCAATTTCAAAAAATATCTATTTACTTACAATGAAACTGTCTAACATTCTGCTGTTAAATGCCATCATTTTATATAAGAGCCAATGAGAGTGACTTGATGGCTCCTACTAATTATTGCATGATGTCACTCTATCTGTTACATCTGCTTGATGTATTCAGAATCTCACAGAAGACATGTGTTTAAAGTGAGGCAGCCAACTGACAGAGAAGCACACTGTAGTTCATGGTGGCAGAGGAGCATTGTCATTGCTCACCTGTCAAACCTCTCTGGGATCTTCCATATCACTTATTGTATATAGCTACTTTACAGTCACAGTCACATTTTATTGTGAAACGTACTGATATAACATTAATTATATTAAATGAGCAACAGCTACAAAGGAAATTAATACAATGGAAGAGCAAAATGTATGATTATAAATGCAGAGAAAAGTAGGAGAAGAAGAACTTGATAACAAGTGGCAATTGTGCATTCAGATAGCTGGAAAACAACTTCAAACGTGTTAATAGATGAACAACTGGGAGTAAAACTAAGTGAAGATGGAAAGAAAAAGGATGAAACTAGAAAAAGAATGAACTACAGTATACTATCCAAATAACAACACCCCAATACGTAAGAAAGAATTAAGTATAAAAGCAATGATGCATTTATATAAAACCATATATGAGGAAGCAATATTTTACCCTGCAGAATCTTGGCCAATACTAGATTAACAAAGATCTAAGATAGCAACAGTTGAAATTAAGCATTTAAGAGAAGTGGCAGATATAAGAAAAGGAGACAGGGTAACAGATTAAATAATCTGTGAAGAACCTGAAACACAACTACTCGTAGAAATCACAAAAATAAAACATCAGAAGTCATACGGACACACAGTATAATAAGGATGAATGATACAAGGTAATTGAAATAGGTGTTTGAAATGAAGGGTGAATGACCTCGGGGAAGATCTAGAAGGGTATGAGAAGAAAACATCAAAGAAGCATCCAGAAAGTGAGAGATTACCAAGGAACAAATGACAAAATAAAATATAATCATTGGCTCCAGACCCCAACACTGAAAATTATAATGGGAGAAGATAAAGCAAGTAAGTACTTACTAAAGACTACATTCTGTAACACAAGGATGCTAGAAGAGTAAGAATTAGAATGAATGTAGAGTAGTGAACTTTTTAAAAATTGAATATCTGCTGAATGAGACAGAAAAGATAAAGTTTAGAAAGAGATGCATGACTTCAGATAGGTGACTGCCCATAAAGTGGCAATAATCCCTAGTTATACCAGGAAGAAAACTGTAAACTTGGAATAACAGCCTAGAGAAGTAGTTTCTGTCACAATCAAACTCAACGTAAAAGTTGTTTTTGTTTTTATTATCATTCATCGGTGGTTTAATGAATTAATTGAATCACCTTGAGGATAACTTAATATATTGGTCTGAATTTTTTTTGATTTCTTGAGCCAAGTGTAAATTTTACCCTAGGATGCTGCCACAACATATGTTTTATTTTAATCCTGTTCCAGGGTTGACTAAGTTGAAATTTCTGGATCCATTTGTAAATCCTTATATTTCTATTCAATTAAAACACTTGGCAGAGCATTACTATTCTATAACAGGGTGACCAGATGTGCTTTATGTCCTGCTATAGTCCCATATATCAGCCCCAATCTGCTTGTCCAAAGGTATTCTTTAAATATTATATCAACCCTGTATTTCTGAAGTTTCTGCATTTTTAGTGCACACTTATGCTGACATTACACCCTGCATTTTATTAAGGGTACAACGTTTAATCATGGATCATGTCAGCTTTATTCAAGGCAGACAAGATCTCATGAATTAGATGCCCTTTGATTTTTAAATGTATGGGCTGAAAACAATTTTACTCTTATGTCAGTGTGCTGGGTAGCCAGATGCTCACCTTACCCATCTTGCCATATATTACTACATGAGTAAAATGCAGCCATCAGACAGAGTAGACAGTGAGGAGTGACTTCAACCACCACCACTTGGATGATTCAAGAACAGTCATTTTTGCTCCTGCATGCTCAACACACATTAACTATTAGGTGGTGAAGTGGTGAGAAAGATAGTTAGCTAGTAAGGGACAGGAGATGTTTAGGGGTCAGAATAGATATATCCATGATAGGCACTATAACCAGGACACTGGGTACACCCTACTCTTTTCTAAGGATGTCCATGGATCTTTTACAACCACAGAGAGTCAGAACCTCAGTTTAGAATCTTATGAAAAATGTCACCATTTTTACAGCAAAGATGTCCCTTTGTCACTGCATTGGGGTATTGATATCCACACATAGATCCCAGGATAAGTATCTCCTTATGAATTCACCAACACCTCTTTCAGCAGTAACTCAAATACAGGCCGGTCCAAACATGCTTACTTTCTGTTGGATTGCATGTTCTGAAGTGCTGGAGGTATGGCTGCTGGCTGATAATACAATATAAAATGGTGGATGACTATAATCTGGGTGAGTGCTGAGGATTCACATTTTCAGGTGGCAGATTAACAGTAAATGGAACAGAGAGAGCAGTTAATTTGGAATCGTTTTCCATGGCTGACCTCTGTATTGCCCTACAGGTCTGCACAAATTTAGTGTGCAGGTTGCTCTATAGGACCGCATTCTTTGCTCTTACCTCATATGTCTGATGGCTACACTGTGGCACCTCTGCAGTAATCATAAGACTCTTCCCAAAGTCAAGCAACTACTGAGATGGTATGATAGCATCCAGGATTTTTAAAGGAACAGATAACAAAAATTCTGAAAAAAATTGCACACGCAGAATAAAAGGCAAAAATGGAAAAAAGGTTTCTTCTCTGTTTCATTACAAACTTAGCTTTCTCCTGTTAAACTTCAGTTACTTTCTATACAGAGGCAATGAAACTCTTAGAACAAGTTTGTTATCATAGTGCAATATGTTGCACCAGCACAAGTGATTCATGCCTGGATGCACAGCAGTGTTTAAATAATAGCCTATAAATTATATAAAAATTGCAATAACTGCTGTTTTGTGGTGTTTTAAGCTTGACAATGATACTGAGACTAAAACTTACATCCACAAATTTTCTCTAAACGCTTTATTCAGCAATTGGCCATGCACAATTGGAGCCTAGCCTTCCAGCTTTAACATAAGGCATTAGGTGTGTCATTCTCAAATCCACATCTTCTCACTGTTTACTGCCAATTGATATATGTTATGAGCTGACAATTATTTTGAATTTTTTATAATTAGTTCTTAGGCTTTAAAATTCATTGTGGCATTATTTTGAGGGTTTACGAGGCTAAGGAATTCATTACTAAAATGTATTTTTTATTTAGTGACTTTTATACATCAAAAATTAATAAAATTCTTCTACTGCAACATTTTATTTGTATTGTGGGTGCTACCATTGTTGCTTTTTGTTTGACATGGTTACCAAACAGTTGCTAAGGAGGGTCAATGGCAGTCGTGCGGAGCATGGCAATATCATGTCAAAGGTATAAAGATCAATGCCATACACTTCCTGATTTCCAAGTTTTGGATATTACTGGTCTGCACCAAAATCTTCATTTAGGTGTGCTGAATCCATTTCTGAAATTGGAATTTCTGTACCACAAACTTTTTCTGCAATATATCAGATTCAATGAAAAAATTATTAAAAAAAACAGTTAAGTTGTTTTATGGTATAAATATTTTTCATGTTCAGAACATAATCTTCTTAATGTTCTTAATGGCAATTGATGTGGATACAACCCAAAATCAAATGTATATGCTGCACATGTTTTTGCTCTCAATCAGTATTTTTTTTTTCTTTCTTTGCATTCCTTCCATATAGGCAAGAATCTGTATTTAAAAAGCTAGATGATGCCTTTTTATCGTTGGGAAGAGAGAAAGTTGCTGTTTAGATGGTTTGTATAGAAACATACAAGGTTGGGTTGAACAATCCACTGTCTTGATCAAGTAACAGGTAAGCAAACTGTAAAAGAGAACATGAAAATGGTCCCTGATGAACATGGGGAGAGGTTCCACCAAGACATCACTAATATGGAAAAAAGTTATAGTGAACAGTGAAGTAAGTCTATGTTAGCAGACATTTGTTGGTCATTCCACCTAGACAAATCTTCTGAGAATTATGAGAGGAAAAAAACTAAGGAGTGGTCTCTGATGAATGTGTGGAGAGATCCCTCCAGGTCATCACTCAGATGGTGAATGTTCGCAGACATTTGTTGGTCATTCCACATGGAAACATCTTCAGACAATTATAAGACGATAAAAAAAAACTACCAAGTGACTACTATTTGTAAGTAATAATTATATCTAAAACAAGTAATTTTAATTTCTTTTATAAAAAATGTGTATTTTTATATTAAACCTGAATTTCTTACGAAAAATGTGATAAAGCAATTCTGTTGCCAGATATGAAATTAGCACCATCAAATCTATAAAGAACACCTAAACGTTTTGACAGGAGCAAAAAAAAAAATTTTTTTTGTATTATCATGTACTGTGGGAAACAACAAAGTCCTCATAGGAAAGTCATCTGAACACAGTGAGAACACATAAACCCTACATGGAGTGCAAGGCTTAAAATCTAATTATTGTCCTAGCACAGTGGGGTGGAAGTTCTACTTACAGTGCCCCTGTGCTGCTCTGCCAAAGCGAAACACAAAGTCAGCTCTGACAATTATTTATGACCAATAAGTTGAGGGAAGCTTTAATGTTTCCGGGTCGTTATTGCCTACTGTCACCATATAGTAATTACCAAGGTGATAAAAATCAATTACCACTTCATTAGTTTAAAGTGGCAAACATTTGAGGCATGTAAATACAATGGATTTCATTATCACCTCATTAAAGACGTCTGCAGAGAAAATAGCTGTAAGGGATTCATGTCTGTGTGTGAATAATCTGTGTTCTGACAAACACATACACAGTAGAAGACCACTGCAGAATTATAGAATACATTTTATGGTTCTATGTGCTTTCATTTGAACAGTTTTGGCATTTTTATCTGGTCCAAAAATGCCAATTTAAGTCCCCAAGTATTGTGACTGAAGTCATTTTGGATATGAAATAATTAAATGGTGGCATTAAAGCGAACAGTACATATAAGCATATTTGCCAAATATAATATGTAGTAAGCTTTATTAAAAGGAAACATTATCTCTTCATAGAAGACAACAAAAATAAATTAATGGACACAAAAATAACAAGAATCCTGATTTATTTGTTTCTATACTTTTAAATTATTTTTTTCCCATAATTTTAAGATGCAGAATCAAAACATTCCGAACACAACAATTGTTGGCTGCTCGGAATTTTTGCCCCCATGATAATACCCGCTTGAACTCTCTCTGTCTTTAGTCACTTCCAGGAGATGGCTTTGAGATAGAAACTTCCTTATCTCAAACATCAATAAGTGTATCGCAAAAAATATGATAAAGCAGAAAATCGCCTTGACTGATATGGGATGCTGGGCTCACCGGCATGCCTTAGTCTGGAGGCAGATTGTAAATTCCAACCATTCTAAGGGCTCTTGTCACCTTGAAATCAGATTTCAAAGGCCTCATGCGCTGTGATTGCTTGTCTTGAGTGATGACAGCCTGCGGTCGAGTGTTTAGTTTATTGTCACCGCCACTCTCCGCAAGTTCACCCCTGCTGCCTCAGCTGTTGGTTGCCTGCAGGTCGTGGCAACATCCAGGATGTAGTAAAATCTCTTGGTAACTTCACGCTAGGCATGGCCTGTGGAGGATAACGCTGATTAAACTTGTGAAATGTAGCACTCAGTTGGGTTCAAACAAGGGCAGCCTTTGTTTCTGCTTATAAACAAGCTGAGAGAAGAAAAAAAAATACTTCACTTCAATGTGTTTCCGTGTCAGCAGGGAACAACTGGTAATGGCAGTGTTAAGCAACTGATATAAATTGCAATTTATCATGACTTCTGGTAATAGTAAATCCCGTCACTTTAGAACTATTTTAGGCCCCAAAGGCAGCAAAACATTATAGCAGGGCATCATTTAATTTTCTCAGTAAAAGGTGACAAGAATTACTCCAGGTAGGATAGAGCCGCTTCCTTTTACTCGTTTCTGTTCATTAATTAACTTTTTTAGGTGCTTTCTTAAAGCTTAATACTCAAATGACAGGAGGAAGAATGCTTTAAGATTGTAGTGTGGTGGACAAGTGAATCAGTAACTCTGCCAGGCAGAAAGGAGTTTAAGATTCAGTAAGGAAGGTCAAGAAAGAGTTTTGGTCTTATTATTTTTTTACTTTTTAAATCTGACCCTCATATTTGCCCTTTTATATATGTATACCGATTAAAAATGTTAACTAATAAAGTGAAAATTTCTTATCAATTTATATGTGTACACGAAAAAGTAGTCCTGTTCATGGTAAGGAGCCCCAGCCAGGGCTTTATGGCAGCAAACATCCCACTAGCATTTAAGTTAGTTAATTTTTTACAGTATCTGTGTGCTTGCTGGAGAGAAGACATGTGATGCTATAAGCCTCTTCAAGTTGACATGAGATGGCTTCTTGGTGCAATATTATATTCCGAGGGGCAAGGGCTTACACAAAGTGTACAATTTAGCAATTGGCATACTACTGGTTCTGTGAGAAATCCAATGAAACCCAGAAACCATTCTGTCGAGGCCCCACATTGTGGACCATTACTATGGTTTTACAGGTGATTATGTATTTTATTTTTGTTTTTCTGATAGCATGCGTTTCATTTTTATGCATACAATTCTGTTTCTATGCATCTCTACTTATCCTGCTATGTTCCATGTGATTTGTAGGTGCTTCCCCAGGAGTGGGGCCACCTGCCTATCACCATTAAGGGGGTAGCCTCAGCCCTGAAAATGCTGAGAAAGCAAGCAGTCCCTTGCGGTTCATTTAAATGTGACTGGTGGTTTTGGTAAGTTTACCTTTGATTATTGTTTATTATTGAGTCTTTGGATTTTTAGATCATTTTGCTCTGCTTTTGATCTATCTGCTGGATTGTGCCATGGAACTTTGCTTTGGGATTGCCTATTTCAGGAAACTCTTGCCATGGCCTTTCATGCTCCCTGGAGCTTTTGTTAAGATGAACATTTTTTTTATAAAGAATATTGTTCTCATTAAAGGCTGATGGATACTTCCACTTGTTGGGGCTTTTTTGTTACTTTATTCTGAAGTATTCCAAGGTTCATGACAATCTCAAGGAAAGTAGTCCTCATAAGTGAATGTGGTGATTATCATAAAAGCATTAGATCTGTTTTCATAAACATGTTATGGTGCTGTGATATTTGCATTGCTGCCGGTGGAAAACATTTTCATCACAGCCTTTAAAATGGTCAATAACTTCCTCAATAACATTCTCTAATAATAATAATAATATAGCAACGTAACTGTTCAAATAAAATATAAAATGTGTTGATCTTTTATTACTAATGAATGACACTAAGACTGGGCTACTTATTCATGCATTGTCCTGTATGTGTATAAATACAGTATTGCCTGCCTCACATACTCCCGATTGTTAACCTACCTTTACAGATCCCTGTATATGTTTTATGTATATGTATATATATATGTTTAATCGCATCTTATTTAGCTCCCAAAAGTCAATAAGTTCATAAAGCTATTGTAAATACAGACTTAAAGATAGCTATGGTGGATTAAAAACATTATTATTATCATTGTGTTATATTTGTAGCATTTTGAATTTGAAAAACTGAGCAATTTATTTAGATTGCTGGTCAAGGTATTATACAAGAATAAACTGGTTAGAAGCAAATTGAAAAATATAGTACATATTCATGAAATACTTTTTTTTGTATTTGCTAGGATGAGATATGGATTTTCTTTTACTAATACGATGAACATTAAACTCTCTGTGATAATTACAGTAATACACCCACCAAAGTGGAAAATACTTTTGTTTTTTGTTAGAAAAAAATCGCATTACCAGTTTAAAAAAATATGTTTTGCATGTCAATGGCATTTTCCTTGACGCTAGCTGTTGAGAAACAGTAAATTCCTAAATAGTCACAGGACAAGATGGAGTCAAAAGGTCACAGGAATAAGGTGAGGAGGATTCCGTGACAGAAACTGATAAAGCTTCGAGCCTTTCTGAGTATTACACATCAGGCCAGTGAGTTGCAAAACAGCCTTTAAAAGCTACTTGTTAAAGGGTTATTATTCACAAAAGGTAATGATTAGCCTACCATCATGCATATTACAAAGCAATGACATGAGATTTGCCAAAAAAAATAAAAGTAATGCGAGAATGCCAAATAAACCGAATATGAGGTATCTCTATCCATTTCCTGAACCCTTTAATTCAGTTCAAGTTTGGAGGAACAAATCCTTGGCAGGGTACACCCACACTTGCAAAATATTTTTTTAATATTTTTTTAAGTTAACATCGTTGATTATCTCAAAGATGGTGTCACAAAAACTTTTAACTGATACTGCTTGTCGTAAAAAAAGAGAAAAATAACTTAAAATGAGCCAACTACACTGTGCTTTTTTATGGTGAAGTATACCACTTATTTATTCCTGTGGATTCTCAGATATCAGGCAGTGAAAACTACTTATTGCACAAAACTCAAGGAAAGGTCTTTAGCTAGTACATTTCAATAAATGTATTAATTTACTAGTTTGTTTAATTTAAAATTTATTGTCACATGTACACAATACAGTGAAAATCTTCCTTGCTTATCATTTTCACTGCTTCTTAACCTTTTTGAGATTTCTGCACACTGTAGTTAATGCATTGTTTGAAGACGGTGGCTCAGTTGAAATGAAATTTTCACAGTTTGAGAAGTTTACTTACCGACTGTTTATCAGTTTTGAATTGGCTAGGTGGGATTCCAGGGTATCAGAACATTAGAACAATCTAGATGAGAACAGGCCATTCAGCCCAACAAAGCTTGCCAGTCCTACCCACTTCATTTTTCCAAAACACATCAAGTCTAGTTTTCAAAATCCCTAAAGTCTTACTGTCTACTTGGTAGCTTGTTCCAAGTGTCTTTGTATATCTATGTAAAGAAAAACTTCCTAATGTTTGTACAAAATTTACCCTTAACAGGTTTCCAACTGTGCCCCCATGTTCTTGATGAACTCATTTTAAGATAACAGTCTTGATCCACTGTACTAATTCCCTTCATAATCTTAAACACTTCACTTCATGTCTCCTCTTAATCTCCTTTTCTTAAACTGAAAAGGCTCAGTTCTTTTAATCTTTCCATATAATTCATCCCCTGCAGTCCTAGAATCAGCCTAGTCGCTCTTCTCTGGACCTTTTTTAGTGCTGCTATTTAATTTTTGTAACCTGGAGACCAAAACTGCATACAGTGCTCCAGATGATGCCACACCAGTGCATTATAAAGCCTGAGCATAACCTCCTTGGACTTGTACCGCACACATCATGCTATATAACCTAACATTCTGTTATCCTTCTTAATGGCTTCTGAACACTGTCGGGAAGTTGATTGTGTAGCATTCTATGTAGGCTTTCTCCAGATACTCCTATTTTACATGCTCTTAAATTGTTTGGAGGTGCTCCATCCAGGATCAGTTTCTACTTATGACCAGTATTGACTTAGATGAATTTACAGGGTGAATAAATGATAATTTTTCTGTATTTTAAAATTTAAAATCTAGTTATTATGGTGTTTGTTTACCTTGACAGTTCCATTACAATGTCATTTTAGATGTTTAGTACTTGCACTAAGAAAGTCCACAGTGAAATAATATCAGATATGGATAGGTTATGCATTGATTACATTTTTGGAACACGTACATATCTTTCTAGATGAATTTATATTACTGGTGTTAAGTCATTTTGTTATATTTGTATTTGGAAATAAATGTACAGTACATGAAATGTGTAATATAATACTATAAGAACAATTTTGGCAAGAGCAGACCATTCACCTTAACATAGCTTGTCAACAACCATTCACATATTCAGAAAATATGATCTAGTCAGGCTCTGAAGACCTCCCTGGTGCTACTCTCCACCGCACTACCTTGTAATTTATTCCACATATCTGTCAAATCTGTGTGATGAAAAAATGTCTAAATTGTTTTTTTAAAAAATGTATCCCTAGCCAGCCTTCATCTGTGTCTTTATGTTCCTGTTGATGAACTCAATACAATGTAACATCTGGAATTTACTGTACTAACCCCTTCATAATTCTGAACACTTCTAACAAGTCTCCTGTTAATCTTCAGATGTTGCTAATATCCTGAAGTCTTGGGCTGAACAACAAGAAAAACATTTGTTTCTACTGCCCATTTTCATACACAGGATGTAGCTCAAAGTGCTTAAGAAGTTGTCAAAAAAATAGTTACAAACAAAGAAAAATAAATTAAAATTTGAATAAGAATAAATATTAAATAGAATAAGAATAATAATGAATAAATAACATATAATAATACACAATTCCATACTGTATAATTAATAGAGAATGGGGGTCCTTATACTTAGAATTGGTTTTTAAGTCTCTAAAGATGAGTCTGATGATAAGGTCAGATGGCTGGAAGAACAGAAAAATAATAATAATAAAACAGTTAAGATGGACAAAAAAGCAAAATCTTTACAGATTCCAAGGCCAAAAGACCACCCAGCCCTGACTGGGCATTCTACTAAACATAAGTGTTCTTAAGGAGTTCCTTATTGTATTTTTTTAGGGTTTGCCTCAGAGGATTCAACGCATTGAGCCTCATGAGAAGTTGGGGTATCTGTTTTAATTCAAGCCTCACAGGTGACTGCACAGGGCTTTGATCAGGTGGTGGTGGCCCACAGAAGAACCAGAAAAGAAAACACAGAAAATAGACATTTTTTTAAATGATCCACAGTGTTAGCCTGCCATATCTCAACTGGTAAAGTATTCCAGATTTCTACTGGACTCATTCTAGTTGCATTTGTTTGGACTCTAGTGTTGCTATATTTTTTTGTAATCTGTAGGTCAAAATTGCACACAACATTCTTGATGAGGCCTTGATTTTGTATAGCTTAAGCAGAACATCCTTTAATAGCTCTCAACACATTATAATACATAACCTGTTCATTTTCTTAATTAAGTCCACTACAATACTGAACGCCTTACCAGAACAAGTATTTTCAAATTTTAAGCACTGTAATGTTTAATTGTACAAACATACCTAATGTTATGTTCTACTGTATATGTGCCATATAACTGCCCATGCATTTGGAAAATCTAGTTAGATAATATTGCATGCACAATTATGATCAAATCCTTTTATTGATCCCTCCATCTATCATCCAACCTGTTATACCCTAACCACAGGGTCACAGGGGTCTCCTGGAGCCAATACCAGCCAACACAGGGCGGAAGGCAGGTAACAAACCCTGGGCAGGGCCAGCCCACCGCGGGGCATGCGCACACCCACACATACACCCACACACCAAGCACACACCGGGGACAATTTATGATTGCCAATGCACCTAACCTGCATTTCTTTGGACTGTGGGAGGAAACCGGAGCACCACAGAGGAAATCCATGCAGACATGGGGAGAACATGCAAACTCCACGCAGGGAGGACTTGGGAAGCGAACCCAGGTCTCCTAACTGTGAGGGAGCAGCGCTATCCACTGCGCCACTGTGCCGCCCCTCCTTTTATTGATTCCCCATAGAATTCTAGTATAGAAATAAAGCAAGATCACCCTCATTAAAACAGTGTTGACTGTTCATTAAATGTATATATGTGCTGCTCAGCCTTCTCTTTAATAATTGCTTTTGTGATACAATTTAAGCTTATTAGCCTATAGTTTCAATGAACAGCTTGATTACATTTTTTATGTAATGGCATAATCTTATGGTGATCCCCAAATATGCAAGGATTTTTGAACTATATGCATTAAGTGTTTTAGAAAATCATAAACATATAATAAGGATTGAGACATTTAGAGGTAACCACTTTTGGTGAAGCTAAAAAAATGTCAAAAGAGACCAGTGGCACTGTCAATGGTCAACTTCCAGATTACAGTCTTCATGGCTGAGAACAACAGCAAAAAATATTTAAGTGAAAGTGTATCCTAAAAATCAGTTCCTGTAAGAGGTACACTACAGTGATCCCTCCTTGATTGCAGGGGTTGCGTTCCAGAACCCCCCGCGAAAGGTGAAAATCCGTGAAGTAAAAACCATACGTTTATATTATTATTTTTATATTGTCACATTTGGGTCACAGATTTGCACAGAAACACAGGAGGTTGTAGAGACAGGGACTTTAAAACACTGCAAACAAACATTTGTCTCTTTTTCAAAAGTTTAAACTGTGCTCCATGACAAGACTTAGATGACAGTTCCGTTTCACAATTAAAAGAATTCAAACATTTCTTCCTCTTCAAAGGAGTGCGCGTCAGGAGCAGAGAATGTCAGAGAGAGAGAAAAGCAAACAATCAAAAATCAATAGGTGCTGTTTGGGCTTTTAAGTTTGCGAAGCACCGCGCGGGAAGCATATCGTATATCATTGAGGAGTTTTATTTAATGCGTACTATGCGCTCTGATTGGGTAGCTTCTCAGCCATCCGCCAATAGCGTCCCTTGTATGAAATCAACTGGGCAAACCAACTGAGGAAGCATGTACCATAAATTAAAAGACCCATTGTGCACAGAAATCCGCGAACCAGCGAAAAATCTGTGATAAATATTTAGATATGCTTACATATAAAATCCGCGATGGAGTGAAGCCGCGAAAGTCGAAGCATGATATATCGAGGGATCACTGTATACTAAAATGTTTGACCGGGTTTATATGTGTAAATATTAATTTCTTGAGTACTCTAGAATAAATGTTATCTGCATGCGCGTCAGAGGGCTCCTCCGCAGGCCTGGTAAAAATATGCAATAACCCACTGAGACGATAGAGGGGCTACTGCTAAATTTGTCCTCTTTGTCTTCTTCTCTCATAGTGCCAAGAAGCTGCCCAATAAGGGGAATGGAGGAAAAGTTTAAAAACTTGCAAATTTGTCCATTTTTCAGGCCACTGTTGATCTACTATTGATCCACATCTTGCAAATAGACAAACATTGTAAAATAGTTCATAAATGTCATTTCTGAACAAAAACACACCAATGTTATGAGATTCAGCTGTTGTAAAAAAGACCAGCCCAACTCAACACTTAGTCTTCCTCTGCAACCCACCAGGGAATGGATTCCTCCCAAAAGACCAAATCACAGCAAACTTTTTTGCCATATGGTTGGTTTAGTTTTGATTCATTTCTGTATTTACGTGAAAATTCACAAAAGCAAATAGAAAACGAAACCTTTCCACTAGAAAAGTAGTACCAGGAATATGCAATAAAACGAATACAGTATTTCCAAACCCATTTTGTTCTCACAGATGTGTTAGAAACACAGAGGGCATGAAACAGTACTCGACAGCTGTCTTGACCTGAAAAATTGACCAGTAAAATTTTAAGTGTTCCCCAAGCCCTATACCATCCATTGTAAAGCGCCAGAGCAAGCAAAATATTTTTTTTATATTTAAAGAAAGTGCATAACTTTAGAAAACAATTTAATGTGGCAAATGTATATATACTTTTGCAGTTTTTTTCTTCTCCTATTAGTTTCTATACATGACTATGCCAACTAAAGCCTAGCTATATTTGTGTTCTTTTTTAGTTTCTATCACAAACAACACCATCAACACTGCAGTTGATTAGATATTCTTCCTCTCTTAGAATATGTTCTTTGATAACTGGCTTGAGTACAGTTTAAATGATTTATCTAATAATAATAATAATAATAATAATAATAATAATAATAATAATAATATACAATATATTTATAGGGCACTTTTTTCATGCTCAAAGTGCTTCAGAGAAATTCAGAAATAACAACAGAGCATATACAACATTGGATGAAACTAATATTGTCATAAAACACTAAATACAGATAAATACAGGATATACCAAATATTGAATTAGAATAACATTAGATAAATCAAATAAAAATACATAAAATATAAAATGTTACGAGAAAAACCATGAACAAATAGCATAATTTGTAATACAATCACATCATCCTGTGCATCTGGATAAAGAAGGTAAACTGAAGAAAGGATCAGAATGTCAGGATAGATAAAATGCCTTCCTAAATAAATAAGTTTTAAGTTGTTTTTAAAAAGAGCACATTGAGCTAGCTGATGTCATTAATACAGGAAATATGAACTACACACTTAGCCAGTGCAGAAATGAACAGTAGTACATGTACTTCATATATTTTATGTATTTTGCTAATACATTACATAGCACTAGGGACTATGGGTTACTGCATGTTTATACAGTACTATGTAACATGTATTTTACAGGAAATCATTATTTGATCTTCATGTGCTCCACTAGTTAGCTGCTGTGCCCATATTGTGTCCTGGAAGGAAAAGACACCTAAAGCTACTATTGCCCGTGGGTTACCTGAAAGAATAAGTTAATGTCTGTGGTTGTTATGTTTAGTTTAGGGAAACCCCCAGTAGCTATTCCTCATTTTTGTTTTTTTGTGTCAATCAGAAATATCAAACTAGATTTTAACATTTTGATAGGAATGGAGGAACCATTTAAGTGTTATAAGGAAGATTACGTTTGAAGAATATCTTCTCTATTTTTGAAATATCTTGGTTATTTAAGCTATCAAAGTAACCAATGATTAACTTTAGCACTAAATATCATTTGCAATTATTTTTGCTCCTTTTCTTATTAATTCTGAGTACAAGTATATAATAAAAGGCTCAACTTCCTCAAAACAATTCAATTACAAAGAAAGTGGCAAAAGTCATTCCAAACAGTCAATTTTTTTGTAAATTTCTTATAAATCTAAATCTGACATAACTGGGTAAGTCAAATACAAAAAAGAGCAAGCTTAGTAAACAATGTGATCAACCGAAAAGAAAAATGACTCAGCAATTGTGAAATTGGAAAAAGAACCTTCCTTCATAGACATCTTGAGAACCACTGGTGTATGGTATGAAGCTGTAACTCATAACCTAACTGACAAATAATTGAAGAGATATTTTCAATAATGACAAGTTAATCTTTGTAGATCACTTTTGCAGTGATGTCAACAGCACATGTATAGAATTGGAAACAACTTGAACCCTCAAGGAAATTTCTCATGTGTCAAAATGTCACAACATTTTTGTCTAATTTATGATCTGACAATAAATATGTAACACCAGAAGTATGCAGTGAGGGATTTTCTCCTAAAAACAAAACTAACTCAATGAATGGGCACATATTATAAGTGTATTATGACTGGACTTCTGTTCATTTATATTATGTGTTCATTTCTATTATTTTTTATGATCTTACACTTATTTTGGGGTTATTGAAGCCATAGAAATCAATTCTAATGTTCATTTTGAATCTAAACATTTACTTTATTAGTTGCTTTATTTTTTGGTCTGTTTGGCCACCATCTTGTATTTTAATATTCGCTGCCTTTTTGGATACCCATCATGAGGATGGTGCCACTCATTGTTAGGGGCATGACCTCAAATGTCATGACCTTCCTCATCCAAGTTGCAAATTCAAAACCCTTTTCAAATGTCCCTTTGCTTAAAACATTTCTAGTCTGATGTTTGTGACTTTGACTTTTTTGCTAGTGCTGTTATACCAACAATAACTGTCTCACATCTTGGCTTGATGATCATGTCTTTTGATCTCCCCGTTTTCCCCTGTTTCTGTTCTTTGTATATCTCTTGGTGCTTACTAAAATATTATCATTCACTGACATAACAAATATACAAACTTTTTGAGACACTCTGTACATGTCATACCTTATTTAAATAATTTAAATTTTGTGGTAAAAATTTTAAATCGTTAGATCTGCAGAATAAATATGTACTTTGCTCTAAACAAATAGTCTTACAATACTAGTTACATTGACAGTTTTTGTTTTGCCTGAATACTTCATTTTTGATTTATCATGTCTATTGTTTCACATTCTAACAGAGAAACGCACAGATAGAGAAAGACATCCATCCAAAATTGGTAAAATCATGTTAGAGGATCCTAAATGTATTGAAAACTCAAAGTCAAAAATTGATCTTGTAACAATTCTTTCTCTCTCTCTCTGTATGTATAATAATATATATAATACACTAGGCATGATACATGTCAAAGGTAGATGATTGAATAATTTAAAAATATTTGCTATCTCTTGCCCTTTAAGTACTATCAGTGCCTTTATTCTGTAGTCATGTATATCTGAACTTCACTTCACCAGCACACCATAATGTCTGCCTCTAAGGCTCTGGCATGATTTTCAAGGTGCTTTTCTTCTCTCCTGTGCAGTTTTATACCTTCAGTCTTTGATGGTGATTCTCTCGGTGTGCGCCTTTACTCCTCCTCAAGCATCTCACACTTGCACTTCCTTTCTTTCTTCGCATCACCAAAGCCAAACTGCCCAATTAGATTACTCTGAGGGACTGGACACACAGACCTTTGCATTTTATTATATTGTAGATCCCTATATACTGTATATAGTCATACAAACGTTCCCATGGAGCATCTCCAGGGCTGAAATCAGGTAAGAACAACAGTGGTTAGGAGTGGTGTGACACCTGTGTTAACAACCTTTACCATTATGCCTTTAGAACAGAAGAAGAATATCGGGAAAACCAAAAACATATTTTCCCCTTCCAAACCAGTAGTCCCACCCCTTCTGCTCCATCTGCTATGTAAAAAAAGAATAGAGCAGAAGGCGTCATTCACTTGTGCGTCATTGACAGCACGTTTGGCTGAGGAACCTAAGATTTTTGACCTGAAAAAGGTCCACTATGGACCCCAACATTTTACCTTTCATTACTCCATTCTACAGGGTGGGCCATTTATATGGATACACCTTAATAAAATGGGAATGGTTGGTGATATTAACTTCCTGTTTGTGGCACATTAGTATATGTGAGGGGGGAAACTTTTCAAGATGGGTGTTGACCATGGTGGCCATTTTGAAGTCGGCCATTTTGGATCCATTTTGTTTTTTCAATAGGAAGAGGGTCATGTGACACATCAAACTTATTGGGAATTTCACAAGGAAAACAATGGTGTGCTTGGTTTTAACTTTATTCTTTCATGAGTTATTTACAAGTTTCTGACCACTTAGAAAATGTGTTCAATGTGCTGCCCATTGTGTTGGATTGTCAATGCAACCCTCTTCTCCCACTCTTCACACACTGATAGAAACACCGCAGGAGAAATGCTAGCACAGGCTTCCAGTATCCGTAGTTTCAGGTGCTGCACATCTCGTATCTTCACAGCATAGACAATTGCCTTCAGATGACCCCAAAGATAAAAGTCCAAGGGGGTCAGATCGGGAGACCTTGGGGGCCATTCAACTGGCCCACGACCACCAATCCACTTTCCGGGAAACTGTTCATCTAGGAATGCTCGGACCTGACATCCATAATGTGGTGGTGCACCATCTTGCTGGAAAAACTCAGGGAACGTGCCAGCTTCAGTGCATAAAGAGGGAAACACATCATCATGTAGCAATTTCGCATATCCAGTGGCCTTGAGGTTTCCATTAATGAAGAATGGTCCCACTATCTTTGTACCCCATATACCACACCATACCATCAATTTTTTTGTTCCAACAGTCTTGGAGGGATCTATCCAATGTGGGTTAGTGTCAGACCAATAGCGGTGGTTTTGTTTGTTAACACAAACACAATGGGCAGCATATTGAACACATTTTATAAGTGGTCAGAAACTTGTAAATAACTCATGAAAGAATAAAGTTACGTTAAAACCAAGCACACCATTGTTTTCCTTGTGAAATTCCCAATAAGTTTGATGTGTCACATGACCCTCTTCCTATTGAAAAAACAAAAGTTAGATCCAAAATGGCCAACTTCAAAATGGCCACCATGGTCACCACCCATCTTGAAAAGTTTTCCCCCTCACATATACTAATGTGCCACAAACAGGAAGTTAATATCATCAACCATTCCCATTTTATTAAGGTGTATCCATATAAATGGCCCACCCTGTATATTAATATACACTGTGTACACTTTTTACATTATTTTTTATTTATATTATAAAACTTTAGCTTAGGCATTACTAATGTTTCAAATGGCTGTTACCTTGTGAAATTAATTTATAATTTACTCTTCACATATGACTGATACCTCCATTTTCAACAGTCATTACTAAAGTGTCTCAGTGATAAACTCTGTTAGCTCATCCTTAATTATTCATGTTTTGATGCTAATTTGTTATTACAGAATCCTTTGTAATTGTGCTGAAACAACTGAAATCTGCTCAGTAAAGCAAGTAAATTGTCTTTCCTTGGGTCGAAAGATACTGTTATTCCTAAAGTTCAATTCTGGATTTAAAAAAGGAAAAAATAAAACAGCTTTCTCAAGAAACACATCAGTCTGTTGTTGTTTTGCAAATTCAAGGTTATGTATTGTGTTAACTATTGTCTTGACAGAAGAGGACAAACTAGATCCAGCCAGGACAGAAAATGAAAGAGGAAGACCAAATGCAAAACTGCACATGAAGTATGAGGGGCCAAACAGGTCATACCCCTCATAATGAAGAGAAGTACATCCGAGCCAGTAGTTTGAGAAACCGGCATCTCACAGGCTGGCCGATTCCCTAAATAGTGTCCAATACCAGTGTTATTTGCAAAGACATGTCCGGGACGCTGGCCCTAGAGGCAGAGTTTCAAAGTAAAAGCCATATCTGAAACTGACTAATAAAAAGAAAAGTTTAAATGGGCAAATGTCTGGAATTAACCCTGAAACTGGTCCAATGCTAGTGATCTTTTGCCCATTTTAAAGATTGTTACAGATGACATTGGTTACATCATCATAGCCTCCACCTCAATGCTTGCTTCTGAAGGTCCAAACAAAATAAAAGAGTCAGGAAGAGACTGACATCCCAGACATAGACATACTAGTATACATAAACGCTGCTCTTCTGTCTGGCTTCAAAGACAAACTTCATTAAAAGCACAGTCTTTGTCACCCCTCTGTGCGTCTGAGTTATCTATTGTCCATGTTTACAATATTTACAATATGGATGTAATTTATTCCCACATCCCACACTTCTTTATTAGATGATGTGGTGATATTAAATTGACTCTGGCTGATTTTGAGGGTTTTTATTCTCAATACTGATGCTCCAGAATTTATTATCTGTTTAAAAAAAGATTGAGTAAAAGAGTTTGCAGGTTTTCTTTTTATTGATTTCTGCTCATAACACTTGTTTCAAAATGTTTCTTTTTTGACGTTTATAAGTTTTAATGAGGTTTAACAGAAATGAATTCAATGGCAATTGGTAAACCCATCTCTTTCTAATAATAATGTAATAATATTTGTATAGCACCTATCTTCACACTTTGATTCCAAAGCTTATGTCATGTTTCTGGATACAGAAAATATGTTTTTCAAGGAGTTATGATACACTGGGCCATTACTTAAGCCAAGAGAGACAGGAGATGATATTAATTTCTTTAACATCCAGACAAGTGAAATATCCCAAAGCTTATAGAACCTGCCATTTATGGTTCCTGCTTCCAGTAAGTTTTTGAATAAATGACTAATTTGCAGCTATAATCTTGAGGAAATCTCATAGCATCCTGACAGCACCCCAGAGAGTCTATTGATTTATTTAACTGAATATTTTTCTTTGAAGGTCACCTTATTAAAATGTTGCTTATCTGCTAAACACTTTGGCTGAGTACAGTAATTGCTATAATGATTCATTTTACCTTTAGAGTACAGAATACATGTTGTCATATTTACAGGCCTAGAGTCAGTTATTCATAGCATTGGTGTTAAGTAGCTTAACCATACTTTGTTTTATAAGGCATCTCCTTACAGATCATACTAGTTTCTTAAAAAGCAGATTAATCTGTACTAATGCTTTACTGTATAGCACTTTAACTATAGTCAGTCACTTGGCAAAGTCACTTTGAGCTTAGAGTTTCAAGTGGCCTCTATGAAAATGCATGCTGAGAGGAGATATCTGAAATGAGTTTTTCTTGTTATCCCTTAAAAATGATGTCCATGACCCTGACTCAAAACACAAGAATAATCTCTTTTTCTCTTATCTCTCCCCATTTCTCTCCTCAAACTTCAGTGTATAATGAGCTTTCCCAATTTCTCACTAAACTTAAAGGCCAAGGACTTTGGTAGTAGGTTGTTGTATCGTGTTAGCCATTATGGATGCAACGAGAAGCCAAACAGAATGACACCTTTTATTGGCTAACTAAAAAGATTACAATATGCAAGCTTTCGAGGCAACTCAGGCCCCTTCTTCAGGCAGACAAACTAATAAAAGGTGTCAGTTTGCTTGAGTTCTCATTGCAGGCCAAGGACTTTTTATATTCATCTGTCTATGTGAGTGGAGGGTCACGTACTGCTCAATTCATCCATAACTGTTGCACAATGCCATGATGGCCCTAGTGTATACTGCATTTCTGACCCATGCAGACACACAATCAAATGGCTAAACACTCCCGGTCACAACTCAGATGAGCAGCCTATCTTTTGGTCAAAAAGACAGAACATCCTTAATTATTTCACTGCCAATTTTTCTGGTGTAGGTGTCACATCACAGACCCAAATGAGCGTATATGGACATTTATTGTCTTCAGGAATGTTGTTAACTGAAATTTATGTTTTGTCCGTTTTGTCAGCAGCCTTCCATGGAACTTCTTTTACCCTATCTTTAATGACATCTGCATTGTTGTTACTGTTATATAACTAGGTATGTTTTTTTACATATGAAAATGTTGCAAGGCTGTGTGTCTTACTATTACTGTATTATATTTGTCAGTCTATTAAGAGAATCGCATAAGAATAAACTGAACTAAATACCTATATCATTAACAGTTCTGTGACTCATCTGCTATTTACACTTGCTGTTACCTTTCTGATTTGTCTTCATCATCTATATTAAACACTACTTTACTTCAGCTAACTGTATACACGCCATACATTTCATTCTTTTTTTTATACACTATAACACTGAATGATCAGTTGACTTGTTTTACTTGGCTCTGAGCACTAAGACCTGTAATTGAGTGTGAATTAGGCAATGTTTCAAATCTAGTAATGCTTGGCTTTTATCAGCACATTCCTTAACATATTAACAGACCATATAATGAGCATTCTTTTTTAAATCGTTGCATGGCTAATGTGTGCCCCATGATTATGTTTGTGTCACTTTTGTTTTTTTTGCAGTTTTGGTTGCCTTGGTTTCAGATTGTTTTTAAAAGTACTTGACTGGCACTAACTTTCAATTTGATTGTATATGTCTTTGCTAAGATTACCCTGGTCTGCTCCAAAATCCTCAAACTCGAAAAACTTTATAGATTTAGCTGTGCTGAATTCATTTCTGAAATTCTCTATCATAAACCATTCCACGATAAATTGGATTCAGTGAAAAACTATGTTTTGAAATAAATTGTTGACTTTTTTTAAATAGAATTACATTTGTTTTATAGCCTAAGTATTTTTGTGTTTAGAATATTACACTTATAATATAAGTATGTTTTGGGCTGAGAAATGGCATACTTCCTAATTTTTAATACCAGTTGTAATGGAAACAACCGGAAATCAAATATTTGGTATAGTTATTACTCTCAATAAGTATTTTTTCTTCTCTTCATATTCCTTCAGAATAGCCAGGAATTTAAAGGTGTCACATGCTTTACAAGATGTCACATGCATTCAATTGGGAGACAGCTTAAAGGCTCTAATTTCCTGCTAAACTAGGCATTGTCATTGCTGATGTCTAATGCCTTTTTTCTTCCTCCCTCTGCAAAATGGAAGATTAACTGCCATTCCACCAGTGATATCGCTTCAGGTGTCTGCCCTGCTGGACACACAACTCATAAAACCGTAACACTGCCATCTTTAATACTGTTCCATTTTGGACTTGCGTCTCAATTGTTACTTTAAAATACTGTTTTTGTTTTTCCTACAATTGCACTGGGTCACCGGGTGGTGTCTCCAACTCTTTATCGTTGTTGTGTGCCTTCATTGCAAAGGTTAGAAAAATATCTCTTTTTTTGTCCAAAAGAGAAAAAGTTGTTTACATTTTTATATAAATATGCATGTGTTGATCTGCAGAAATGTGATTTTCACAGCAAATATGCTGTATTTGCTGGTGACCTTTTTGCCATATATTTTCATGAAAATTTGCTTTGCAACCAGCAGAGACAAACATTTTCTTTCCCATTACCCCATAAAGCTTTGCAAGACCAGTGTGACATCACAGAGCCGTGCCATCAATATGAAGAACTTTCATACAAGTGACCTGTAAGAGCATTGCTGAGAAGTTTTGTGAGTGCATCATGTCACAATTCAAGCAATACTTCAGCCTTCCATTCTGCATGCATTCAAAAAAAAAAACTTCCTGTATATTTATTTGAGGGTTACATTATCTGACCATAATGAAAATTTTATGAGAACTTCCACAAGATATTAAAAACACCAATCCCTGCACCTTGGGCAGCACAGCACCACATGGCTAATTATACATGCAAATGCTGGATCTACAATCCAAGCCAAGCCTTAAAGAAGCCTTCCACTTCCCAAGAAAGAAAACACATGCGATCCTGTGAAATAATAATAATAATGCAAAGAGTGCAATGCATCTGCAAAGAGATTGGAACAAAAAAGACATCCCAGCTGCACCCAGTACCGTGACTTCATGCATTGGAACGAGCCAGTTGCTTACTGTTGCTTTGTCACATGGCTAATGTGTGCCCCATGATTATGTTTGTGTCACTATTGGGTTATTTTTTTATAATATATTTGGTATATTTTTACCTTTATAATGACTGTAAGTCATGTGTTTGGCCACTATTTTCTTTGTTAGAAAGATGGCCACATTGTTTTGACTACTGTGACCCATTTCTACTATGTGATATTTGTATAAAATGGCTGCACTCTGCAGAATCAGGCATCACTTGGTGGATTGAGGACTTGAAAAAGATTTGGAAAGTGTCACTTAGTGTCAAGAAATAAAGTAACTTATTGTTTTGTTACAGTTTTGACCTTTTTTTATTCAAAAGACTCTTGTTTCCTGTTTAATCACCTACAGATTGCTGGTGATTCAATTATTTACTTTAAGGTTTAGACCTATGCTTGTCCTTGACTATTCTCTTGTGTCACCCTTTGTGCCTTCATTCCTTGTATTTCATTCGCATCATAGATACCCTTTACCTTTCTCCCACACTTTGCATAACAGCTACTTTTTGTGCCTGCAATAATACTGCAACATGGTGCTCCAAATCTTCATTGACATATTATGCTCTAACACAATTCAAGATACTATATTATTTGATAATCTTATTATCCAAAACCATGTAGAAAAGTGACAGAATTTGATTTGCATTAATATTATTGAGTTAATTAAAATAAAAATACAGGTCTCTTTTGACGTCAATCTGCAATTTACCGGTGGCTATAAAATACCTCCAGGACAAATTTAGCATGATCACTGGATTTTTACTGGGGTGGGGAGAGGGATAGGTGATTACAATACAAATTAAGCCCACATCTTGTTTGAGTCAAAACAAATATGCTTGAGAGTACATAAACAACAGATTACACTAAACAGAACGTTGTTCTGCAAAACATAATACTATAAGATTGCACTGTAACAAGCCAAATGGAGATTGCACTGATGAAACATGTGTAAGGTGGCACCAGTAGTTTCTACTTTTCAGTTTTTTTTTTTTTAATATTCATTGTTCTATTTTGTAATTTTATTTCGTCTTTTGAATGAATTCCTAATTGGCACAACCAGTACCAAATACTTTTTTTATGTTCATTTATTCTGAGTTGCTTTCTCTGGCTGTATTTTTGACCTTATTTGGAGAAACTCGACTGCATGCACTGTGAAACTGAACCGATTGCTTCCGCAAGAATCTCTTGCCAGGTTCCACTAGTATATTTTATTTATATTGTGAGATTTGTGAGACTCCAATAATCCCCCAATTGCACTGTGCACCGAAACTCTGTTAACGCAGGCATGGATTGGTTTTCCAGTGCCGGTGTAACTGCAAGTTTGCAGGCTCACCACGTAACTCATCTGTCACCCAATAGTTGATGCAGGTAACATTTCAAACCGGCCACTGGCCTGGCCTTACACTCACTTTCTGTCTCCTCTCTTGTGCAGGAAGGCTATCTGTTCTTTTGATCTGAGAAGGGAGCTAATACTGGAGAATGTCATCGTCACTACTTGTATGCTGCATATGTTTGAGTGATAGCTCCAATTTGAATAAATGCTTTTTTCGGAAACCTGGAATCACCTTCTCTCTTGTGCAAGTCTGTGACCCGTACATCACTATATATATATATATATATATATATATATATATATATATATATAGTGAAAGGATTTCAGACAACACAAGAGAAGGTTTGGGGGCAGCCGAAGTATGGCTTGTTGGAATTGTTTGAATTTCAGAATTCAGCTTCACATGAGAAATACATTATTTCAAAGACATTTCCTTGTGTATAGGTGTCTCCTTATTTTTGTGCTTAAGAAGGAAACTGTGAAATGCCAAAACACTGAGACTTATTATAAAGATGACCTGACTGAGTCTTGTGTTGCTGTGTGACACCTGCTTCCTTAGCACTGAATCCCTGAGCACTTCATCTCTTAGGATGGACAAAGCACAAAAATAAGGACACACCTATACACAAGGAAATGTCTTTCAAATCATTCATTTCTCATGTGAAGCTGAATTCTGAAATTCAAACAATTCCAACAATTGAAATTCTACTTTTACACAGATACAGTTTTTGTTTATGATTTTTGTTAATTGAGAGGTCAGGAACTATTTCTATAACTACAATTGGTTTAGCAGGTCCCAGATAGTGTACAGTTCTGCATTGCCTAGCCTCCATGGGTTACCAAGACAAAGTGATTATTTTGCTAACAATATATTTATGTGTGTGTATGTGCTGAGAGTTGTGCTTTCAACTTCAGTATTCAGTAGAAAGTATTTTCAGTATAAAGCGTTCAATATATTCAGTATATTCAGTATAAAGTAAAATCAAGTTCTGATTCAAAAAGAATGTAAAACCTTGCATGGAGCAAAAGATTTCACCCATTCAAGCTTTCTCAATGAAGTAAGTTCTTACTTTACTTTATGAACCATACGGACACATCCTTTGTTCATCTCTGAGCTTCTTTGAAAAAATAATGTACATACTTTCAAGAACATTCTGGAGATTGTGGTATTTCTAGATGATAGAGTGGCCCAAAGCACCAATGGTACATTGCACGATTAATGCCTGGATGTGGCTTTCCACAGCTCTGTAACTGTAAATGGTGAAAAGTGTCTATTTACACCTCCAGAAATAGACTGTCTGGCATGAAGCATCTTGCCACTTCAATTAAAATTTGAGGTTCTACACCCATTGCCAAAGCCCTATAATATCTCTGTATTGGCCTCCTACTAGGAAATGGCAGCTTACTATCTTAAGTTCCTTTCCAATTGCTCAGCTATAACAGCTCTGCCACAATAATTACTGTAAAAAAGGGACTTGTTAGGATTGGATACTAGTCTCTCAGGAAGTTGTACCATTCCTGAAGTGTTAACTCGTAACTGGTCCTTGTTCACTTTCAAAAGCTCTACTTTAATTTCTTGTTATTCTTGCTCCAAAGCAGGAGGACAGATCTTTTTCCAAACATGAGATGGACTCTAGTAGATTATAGTTTGCATCATGCATAGAATAAAAATTTTCTACCAGTGAAGGCAAAGCTCTAGTGATTTCCTTTGCTTGCCACCAACAACAAACATACAACTTTCCGATTCCCAAATTAGACATTATCGCAGCATTGGCCTTGTCATGATATGCTTTCCAAAAATTTATAGGCAGAAGACAAGAAAAGAAGCTCACATGGAGAATCTGTTGACCATTTTAAAAGGCCTCAAATTAAAAACCAACAACAATAATTATGTTTACTCTACACATAAAAATTCCAAACAGCATACAGCATTCCAAAATATCACAGTGTCTTCAACAAAATATTGGTAGACAAAGCTGGTAGACTTCCAGAAACCATCAAATGTGTATGTAAGGACAAAGAGCTAATCGAAAGTTTTACAGCCCGAATGGAATCTGCATTGATTCACCTGAAGCCAATGCTGGAATCCACAGTACTCTGGCATATGATTTCTTGGGGAGATGGAGAAGGATGACACCTTATAATTTGGTAGACACCTTTATGATCATAGAAACAATGTCTCAGTCTACCAGTCTTGATATATTGTAACCACATTCAAGGCAGTACTGTGCAGCTGTTTTAACTAAGAAAAGCATATTGTGTACAATAATTTCTAAGAAAGAGCATATCCACAGGAAGTGGAAGTTCTTATACTGTACACATCATTACCACAGAGTACATTAACCACCAAAATTTACTAAGTTCCACTAAATGTTTACTTCACAGTGAGAACAGTGTGTCCACCAGTTTCACTTTGTTCAGTTAAGGTTAATGATTTCCTGAGAACATGAGGGGTGACAATGCAATAACACTTCCTAAGCCTTTAGTTTGTCAGACCTTTCCTGAATGCAACCACCATTGTTTCATTAGTCTTTTTCATGTATAGGATTTTCCTTTTAAAATCATCTTCTTAGCTCTCTGTAATGGGATTAAATCCAGAGACCTAACTGCCATCCACTTAAGGAAGTTCCACTTTATCTCGCAAGCTTCCTGCATTCTTCCAGGCCAACTATATTTATCTGCCACTTTACAATTTCCTAAGTGAATGCCAGCTCCTTCCCTTCCTAAGAAGGTGACATTCCAAACTACTAGATCCAGTTATCTTCACCAAATTATAATTCATCAATATCAGTCACTTGTCAGGTACTGCTTCTGATCACTACCCTTTGTGAGACGTCAACTCACATGACACTTCCATAAATCTGTTTCTGATTAAATCATTGTGGGCTACATGGGATACCAAAGCAAAGTGTACTTGTTTGCAAACACCATCTCCAGTCATGTCTCAAGTAATGGGTCTGTCCCATTTTGGCTGATTTTTTTTAACTAATACAGGAATTGATTTTTGGATCAGTCTTTTTATGACTGCATGAATTTGTCACGGGTGACCCTACCAAGTATATATCATACTGTTTTTTTATGGATCACTGTGGCATGCCAATCTTCCCAGCATGCTAATGTTCTGACCCTAGTCAATGAACTTCTGGTTAATATGACAGATGTGGAACAGAGTGACTTGTAGAGTCTCAAAATAATTGGGGTGCCAACCTGGCCACCCTGATTAATTGAAAAGCAGCACAAAAGGTATTGAAGTGTAAAGAAACAAACAGGCACACTGGAGTGCAAGAACACAAACTGAGCAAATAATCAATGCTTATATTAGCATGTCTGACTGGGAGCTCCATCCTGTCATAGACTCGGGTCACACAAATGAGATACTGGCTTCTGGGGATGGGGTCTTTTATACAGGAGTGGTGTCAGTCAGTCTCCTGTGCCATCTTCTCTGAATTGTGGAGGGGAAAGTGAAGACATTTAATACAGCGCCCCCTCTCGCCTCTCAGTAGTACCACATAACTGATCGTAGCTAGCAAGGTGGTCCACTGATGCGCATGCATGACACAGCACTGAAAGATACCTTCACCAAGTGTCGATCAAATTCTGGAACTTAGCTGTGAAGGAAATGTTTCATGGGAAATTGAATTTGCAGTGACCTTCATTGTTTCACTTTGCAAAGAACTTCTCAAAACAAATTGTTTTTCACTTCCAGTAAAATTCATGCCATTGACACAGATAGAGAGGTGTGAATTTAATGTCTGGTAGAATCGTCATGCATAATACTGAATGCGTATGGCCTTTCATTTAGTATTTAAACAAAGGTCTCTAATAAAAAAAAAATATGTTTTCACGTCAAGCTAAGCTGTCAAACATGTATTGTGCTGTATTGATACTGGTAAGCGGAAGCTCATTTTGCCAATTATAAAGACAATCCCAAAGAAAAATATGAGACAGAAATGAAAGTGTGCAAGTTCAAGAAACTGGAAAAGCAAAGTAACAGCGGGAGGGGCAGAAATCAGCTTTCCATATACTGCGTTATTCTGTGGAGAAAGCAAAGTAATGTGCACGGTGGTATGTTTTGGTGTGAAGCAACAGACTACACCTCCGTGGTGATGTTAACAGGAGGCATAAATTTGGCAGATATGAAGGAGAAGACCTGCATACACAGCTGTGGAAAAAACACAAGTAAACACAAAAGTGTGGATGAGTCTTTAGGGAGCAATATTCAATTTGTTTTCTACCCTACAAAAAAAACTTTAAACCACCCCTTTAGTAAGTTTCACATTTCATAATTGTGAAATTACCAGTGAAATTAATTTTAGTTTCAGTTTTGCAAAATTACATGAAAATCAAAACTTCCCCGTTCTTTAAAGTCAGAGTGGTCTGCAAATATGACAAGTCTGCTTGCTAAATTTGTATCGGTACCATTGTTATTAAAGAAGAGAAATAACACAAATTTTGAGGGGCTCTCCATTTGTATCTTCACAACCAGTTGAGTATGATCTATCTTTGTACTTCTCTATTTACTGATGCAGTCAGTGTTATGTTAACATAAAACAAAATGTAACCAATTATATCTCAAATGTTTTTTTTTTTTTTTTCTGGAAGCCTAAAACAAACTGTGGCACAGTGAGTACTGCTGCTGTCTTACAGATTTAGTGTCCTGTGTTAGCACCAGAGTTAGCACACTCCCCCATGTCTGTGTGGGTTGTCTTATGTGGATCTTGATTTTCTGCCCATATCCCCAGTGATGTGTAGATTAAGTAAATTGACAATTCTGAATTGGCTCCATGTGAGTGAAGGTGGGTATGTGCATCAGTGAGCCCAGCAATGAACTGATGCCCTCTCCTGCTGTGTACCTAGTGCTGCCAACACAGACACATATGACCCTGAATTACCTTGAGCTGGTTAAACTAAAACAAATTACAATATGTTGCATGTTTTGTTTTCTCATAGCCCTTAATGATTAACTTAGTACCAACACACTTAGACATATTTTTTAGTCCAAGATGTTTAAATTGTGTATCTCAATGCTTGCGGATAATTCCTGTAATGAAATTGGTTAGTTCCAGTCATGATTGACATAAGGAGTTTATGAAATAGAGGGAAGGTGAACAGAGGGTAATAGGGATGTGACAGGTTAGATGGCTTAATGTTTAGGTTTAAAAGAGTACAGTAAATCCATATCTGGGAGGTGGTAACCAATTTTTTAAACAGTGTAAATTTCACTCTCATCCTCTGCACTTCTTCTTGTCCACCATGACGGAGAACATCAAAACACTTTAAATAGCTAACTTGCTGAAAACAAGTATTGCCAGATTTAACACTTAAAACATCTTGACTAGCTAAGAACTGACACATTTTTTTCTGTTATAAAATATTCTGCTGAATTTTTTTTTTCTGTTTTATAGACCCTGGGTTCAAATATTTCGCCCAGTTGTTGTCTAAGTGAATTTTGCAAATTATGCTTGTGTCTGGATACTTTTTCCTTTGGGTACTCAGTTTTTCCACCAACATACTTGGACAGCTGCTGACAAGAGTGGGCTGAGCAATGGAATGGTTCCTAATCCAGGACTATATCCTGCATGTGCCCCTGTGATGCTGGAATAGAAATCGGCCTCCCCGTAATCCTAAAGTTGATTATTCATATTTGAGAATGTTTGTTATTTTAAAATTGAGATGACACTGATGGAGCAATAGTTATGGTTATGTTAATGATTTAATGTCCAGAATTTGAATCTCATGCCTGGTGGCTGTCTGTGTAGACTGTGCACAGTACTCTTTGTGTCTGTGGTGAGGTTCCTCTGGATACACCAATATTCCTCCCAGACACATGGAGATTAGGTTAATTGGAGATTCTGAAGTGGGCCAGTATGGGTGTGTGTGAGTTTGAATGGACTATGTGATGGCACTAATGGCTGGTTTCTGCTTAGCACCTAATGCTCCCAGAATAGTCTCTGGCACCCCACAAACCTAAATTGTATTTTGTAAATGTTATGCAAAATTCATCATTGATGAGGATTAAAGGGGGTTCATTAAATGGTTGCATGTAGTTTGTGTGCAAGCAAATCTATTTAAAAATGCAGCCTGCAACTGAGCGACTCTGTATTTAGGGTGGGGGTGGCAGGGTTCAAGAAAAGGGCAGCAACAGATTATTAAGTGAAATGATTTAATGGTAGCATGAATGTCTCAAGGATAATCCGAGAGTGAGTTGAAAGCTTTGAAAAGCATCCTTGATGTTCCAACACTTGAGATATGAACCAAATAATACACATTCACACTTCTTTATCAGTGGAAACAAAACTGTAGATTTATGAACATAGGAACATTTCTAACACATTAATGGAAAAGTTAACTTTAAAAAAATCATACAAGGAGTTTAACATATTTTATAGGTATTCAACTTGCAAAGTTGTAAGAAAATATTTGAAGGCATGTGAATGATCTGAATTATTTCATGATTAACTCCTACATTGTGATCTTCGTCAAAGTCACAATGGTTAAGACTCTCTGATAAAACATAGAGCATACACTGTACATTATTATATTTTTAATTAACTATTCAAGGTCAAGGATGGAAAAAGGTTGAGAATTTCTAGAAATGAGAGTAAAAACATTAGGCGTTGTAGCCAATATATAACATTTAAGGGTGTGGGTTAGACCTTCCATGCCCTATTAACCATCCCCTGCCACAACCCCAGGTTTTATTTGTCTGTATGTACTGCTACAACTTAGATGGCAGATCTGGTCACATTTTATGCACCAATCAGATATTATTCCAGAAAATTATAAAAGAATAATAAACTGTTCCTCCTAACTTTTTGTTTTGGCAGCTGGTGTGCTTGGTGGTTAAATCAATACAAATTTCAGCCTGTAACCTCAGGAAATCAGTTATTTTCTATCTAATTGATTATGGGTGTGAGTGGATTTTGTGAAAACAAAGTAGTCTTACTTTCTTTGTTTCATTTACAATACAATGATATACATGCTTAAGTCCTCTATGTTACGTACCACAAGCAGGATCATATTCTATGACTTTTGCAGTCATTTTAACACCATTCTGCCTCATTGACTGGGGAAGAAGCTCAAAGCTTTGAATCTTGATGTATCTACAGTCTCCTGGATCATGGATGACCTGACCAACAGACATCAGTTTGTGAGGCTGAAGGACTGTGCATCAGAAATGGTGGTGTGTAATACGGAAACACCTCAGGGTACTGTCCAATCCCTCATCCTGTTCACCCTCTACACAACAGACTTCTAGCACAATACCAGCATTTGCCATCTACAGATATTTTCAGATGACTCTTCCATCATAGGCTGCATTAATAATGGAGATGAGTCAGAGTATAGGAAAGTTGTGGAGGACTTTGTCTTGTGGTGCAGGGACAACAACCTGCAACTCAACATCCACAAGACAAAAGAGCTGATGGTGGACTTCTGATGTGCCAGAAAGGCCCTGAGACTAGTCACCATTCAGGAAGAGGAGGTGGAAGTGGTCAGAGCTACAAGTACCTGGGGTTTCACATGTGTTGCACTGGTCTGACAACACAGAGGTGCTGTACAAGAAGGGCCAGAGCAGACTGTACTTGCAAAGGAGATTCAGACCTTTTGATGTGTTCAGCAAACTGCTGGAAATATTCCCCCAGTCCATATTAGCCAGTGTCTTGTTCTTCACTGGAGTCTCATAAGGAAGGAACCTGAGCACAAAAGAAGCACAATACCTGAACAAATTTTTCAGGAAAGCACAGGGCGAATTCTGGACACACTGGAAGCTGTTGCGGAAAAGAGGATGATGAAAAAATTCAATGCCGTCATGAAAAGTCTCTGCCATCCTCTCCAGGAGGTGCTTTGTTCAAGCACTTTTAGTCACAGGCTAATTCCACCATGGTGTGTTAAGAAGTACCTCTGGGGGGCTTTTCTGCCCACTGCTATCAGGCAATTCAATGCTTCCACCGGATGTACTTGTTAAGGTTATTTTTTATTTATTTTATTACTTATTGATTGACTGACTGATTCATTGATTGGTTTCTGCTGCTGTATGCATCTGAATTTTCCCCATGAAATTAATAAAGTATAGTCTAATCTATATAATTTGTATAATACCTGTATATTTGCTTTGCACACACTTTAGTGGCCATGGGTAGAAGCATCCACAAAATAAATTTCCAGAGGCAAATGTTTAGGGGATTGAATTATTTCTTTTCCTATTTAAAAAATATGTCTCAATATTTCAGAGCTAAATTTATGTCAATGAGCTGAATTTACAGTACTTAACGCAGCAACACAACCTCGACAGCAGTACGGTAACACTTTACAAGTAACACATAAAAGCACTTATTGACAAGCACAGAGAAAAAAAAATGTTTGGACAGAAAACTATGGAAATAGACCTGAAAATGAAAACTGCCAATGGGATAATGAAAAGAACAAATAGGCAGAGGGTCAAAATCAATTTTGAAATCCATTGTGTTAAAAGCAAAAAAATCAGTGGTCAAAAAATCAAAGCAAAAATTATGGAAATTTGTCTTTTGAGAGGTTTATCCAAAATTTGGACGCTAACATTACCGTGCCATCATCTTAAATAGCACTCACACTGCACATTGCCACAAACAGCATGGTCATGACCATCAAACAAAACCCAAAATGATGATAGAATGACATCACAAAGTAAAAAACAATAATTCTTTATTTCACTTGCAGCTTAAATTTTTAACTATGCATAAGGAAATCCCCAGTCTTGCAGTATTGGTTTATTGTGTTGTGCCCTGTGTAGTTTACAGCACACATACCATAAAACCATACATACCAATAGAACACAACAATATCAATAGCTGGTATATACTGTATATTTGATACATGGTAAACGTGAATAAGCATTTGTGAGACAGAATTATATGGTGAGCAATACTCTCCAAATTCCAAATACTATTATGTGATATCATCTACTGTTAAATTCTGCTCTGTACTTGTAATATTTTTATTTTACTATTATACTGTATTGAGGATTACTTGTGTTTTGTTCTATGTATTATATTGTATTGACCCACTTCTCTTTGACACCTACTGCACGTCCAACCTACCTGGAAAGGAGTCTCTCTTTGAACTGCCTTGCCCAAGGATTCTTCCATTTTTTCCCCTACTAGAGTTTTTCCTTGTCTTCTTAGAGAGTCAAGGCTGGGGGGCTGTCAAACGGCACTTCTTGTGTGATTTTGGGCTATACAAAAATAAATTGTATTGTATTGTACTCTCGATGAGTAGTTCATTTCTTACCATCATAGGGTATCCTCCTTCCTGACGTAGACTTCTGAAAGAACATTGTTTTTTCACTTGAAATTTATCCTACTAAGTAGTTTCTCAATGCAAACAAGAACAGTAAAGGATACATTTCTTGTAACTTAGTCATACATACACACATAAAAGATAGGAACAGCAAGTTTCCAAGTGACATTTTAATAAACATAATGACTTAAACTAGTGCTAGCACATATAGAACATACTGTCCAACTGCAGGTCTGCACTGATTACGCAGGATATACTAAGATTTAGGCTTGCCTTGGCATGCTTAGTTGGGATGGGGTTTCTCCAGGTACTCCAGCCTACTCCAAAATCCCAACGATGGTGTTCCATCTAAGCTTGGATTCTGTAATATGTGTGATAGTGTAAAAATATTCTCCAGTTAAGGGGGCTTCAGAAGATTAATTGACATATTAATTAATAAAATTAATTACATTTTTAGCCAATGACTACAGTTATCCTTCCAGGCAATATACCACATGTATTGAGCAACATTCAGTTAAGGAAAGCTGGTGAGCTTGGATCAGCCTAAGAGACTCAGGCAGGTAGTTGGGGAGTCCTAAGAGCTCTTAGCGAAACCTGTTTTGGGGGTTTGTCTGATATGTTTTCTCCAGCAGAGCTTCTCCCACATGTTAGTGGAGGTTAGAGATATGCAGTCAGAATAGACTCTAATCATGACCTCAGTTGTAAGGGCTGGTAGAAAGATATTTGTACAAAATATGGTCTACGGTCATCAAGACTGGGACCATAGAGAAAACTGTTAAACACCAGCAGTAAGGCCAGAATTTAAGAAAAGAAAGAGGACTTCTGCACAGTACTAGTAGGATGATATACTGATTTACCTGAGTGGAACTAATAAACCAAACAGAAATAGAAAAAGCAAAGGCCTGGCTGCAGAGGGAAGTCTGTAAAGGCACAGAGAGTAGCTTTTCAGTTACCTTAAAATGGTTGTGGAAAACTGTTCAACAAATGTTAATGTGACAACACGCAAGCTGTTTTTACCAAGAAAAAGAAAACATTGAAATTAAATGGGGATTAAGTCAAGAACACTTTTAGGAACTTCTGAATTTAGAATATACAGTACATCCAAATGCATATGTTAGGACTGGAACCATATTAGTGGTTTAGGCAACTACAGGGGTTAAAAAATTCCACAAGATATCATTCAGTGATGCATGAGAAGTGAGCAAAATATCCCTGGGTGGGTTGATGAGGGAAAATGTTCTGTTTTCTAAATACCTCACTTCTCAGTATTCCCAAGGCAATCTATGCCACAGTTCTGTAAGCAGTACAGATTTCTGGTTGTGGAACAATTCTTTATGAATTTGGTAGGCCATGGATAGTCTGTCGAAGATGTTTAGATATGTTATGTATGCCAGGAGAGAGCTATGTCCACACATCTTGGAGTATCTTGAGTGGAGTTCTACAAGATTATATGGTTTTAGGGTGGTTGGGATTAAGAGATGTGTCCAGATCTTGCTGTTAAATCCATTTAAGGTCTTGTGTAGGCTTGTCTCCTCTTCTCGTTCTGCTTTTTTGGTAGCAGTATCTTGTTTTGGGACCTGAGGTGTGCATCTTTAAAGTCTGCTGATAATGCGGAGAATTTGTCTTTATCCATCTGTGAATTATGGTTCACAACAAAATGTTTCACAGCTGAGGGTAAATTGGTTTGGATGGGAATCAGCACCCTGAAATTTAAGGTGATGTTTTTCTCTCTTGGAAAAGAGTAGCTTGTTCTTCCAAAAAAAGAGAGGAGCAAGTAGTGCAGTTACCTTGGGGTATTTACTAAGAAAGTGACTGAACAGATAAACGCACTGATATGAAAGATAACAAACATCTCAGTGGAAAGTTGAACATGTTAAATGAAGATCATGGAGCAGAGCTGCTGCAGCCTCTGCATCCCTAGAAGAGCTACAGTAATTAAGTGTTTTTGTTCTGCAAATCAATGTGAGATATGCCTGGCACTACCAGTTGGGATGAGACCAACTGATCAGACTCAGCACACGCTCCACAGACAGCTTGGGAGCACTTATCAATTCTGTATGGGAATCTGGAGAGCATAATTGTAAGTAATTCATTTTCAACATGTTACTTCTGTTGCCACCAATTGGAGAAAAAAATGAAAATGACAATGAGTGATACAAGTTTAAAATAACTAAGTAATAAGTCTTGAACAAATATTTAATGTTTCTTTATGTTTTAACAAGTCATTTACTCATTTGTTTTACATTTTTAGCTGCATCAAAATTTTTCACTCATTGTAAAAGTTTGCAAAAGTTGTTTTTTCTTAAAGAAAGTAATTACAAAGTGCCACTTAATGAGAATTACAATTTAGACTTTGAGCAGATTTACACACCACTTTGGCCAATCTGAAATTAGAACCATAAGGAGACCTGAAGTAATGATGCTGCTAGCTGTGCAGTGGAAAATAATGAATGTGGCAGCATTTATAAAGAGAGACTGTTCATGTGTGCAATAAAAAATTAATTTTATTTCAACGTTGTGGGCATTATTAAAACAATCTGCATGTACTGGGTTAGAGCTGTGAATGTAGTGAAAGATTAAGCAAAAAAAAAAAATGTTTTGTGCATGTAATCTTCCTCCAAAATAATAATTTGACATATTTAATATTTGCTTTCATTTATTTTTAGAGCTGAGGGTGTTAAAGTTTCTGAAGGTTATTTGTAAATAATCCTTCTCAATTTTTATTCCTTGAGCCTACAAAGCAATAAGTAATTGTTCCCTTCTGAATGGCAACAATTAGTAAGAAGTACCATGTTTATCCACTTTACCTAATAAATACGTATAATAAAGTGTGCATTTTGTCCCCATTTAACATCAAATAATCTGGAGAGATTATTATTTCAACTTGGCAAGGTCATCTTTAAATAGCAGACGCGTGTCAGCTATTTCAACAATTTGTGCTCCATTGCTTATGCAAAGTATGGTGTAAGGTTAGCCCAGTGAAAGGCTGGCTTGTGTAAGCTTAAATAAAGATGACAGTTTTAAATGTTAACTTGTCATGCCTATGTGGCTATTTAAAAGGTTATTGACGTGTATAAATACATCATTTAAAACTGATACAATGCACGGTAAAATAATGTAATGCAATTCAGTTTGAACAGCTAGGATTCTTATATTTATTATCTGAAGATACTGTTTGAGGCAACTATTCTACTCCTTTTACCTATGAAAAGTCAAAAATTAATAAACACTTCTGTTATCAAAGTGAAGCTGCAGACACAGATGAGCTGTGGTAACCGCCCCAACATGATTACCCTTTTTAGTCACATAATTTATCTTCACAAAGAGAAGATAAGTGAAACTTCAAGTTATCTCTTGAGTATTTTCTCCCTAGTGATTTATTTTTGCTTGTGAAGGGAGGCAAGGCAATAACCTATAGCCGGGCTGTCCCCCATGTCAGGCTGGAAAAAAAGGGAGTGGAGAATGTTGCAGCTTCACCAAGAAGGTGGGTGTCCTTGTTTGTGTAGCATTAATCAGCATTTTCAAAATGAATCACTAATGAGCAGATAAGGTGCCCTTGAAGCTGTAGTCAAGAGCATCATTAAAAAGTTCACACTAGTGAAAATCAAAGCTTCACTTTGTGCCATACATTTGAGGGTTCTGTTGCCTCCATATGATGTTTGTAAACCGATTACTGGCTGTATTTTCATATGCAGCATTACCATTTATTGACACGTATTTTCAAATTAACGTGCAACTACTTTAACATTCAAACTTGAGATTTTATCTTAGAAGCAACTTTCTTCTTAACTGTTTTGTCATTTCTTTTGTTAGATGCTTTCAGTAGGTGCATTAAAATTATGAGGTACAGTTAGGAATAAATTCAGTTGTTCTATGCTGGAAACATGCATGATACCATGAACTTCATATCTATGGAAGTGAAATGGATCCGTGACAAACACACTATTCAAAAATGTGCCGCATGCTGTTAGCCATACCTACAATTGTCAGTTTGCTGAGTTGTAACATAGTGTAGTATAGTGTAGAATTGTAGTGAGTGTGTCTGTTGGCTATTAAGCCAATTGACATTATTATTGTGTACAATGTTTAGAAAAAATACTTTATGTTAAAGCACAAATTTAACTATATTCCACAAAATATGTTCATACACTTTTATTCTTATTAGGATCAATGCCTAACTTGTACCATTCTTGCTGCTAGAGCTGGCTGTGTTCTTTACAGCCTAATGTCATAATGATGTTGGAAGAAAAAATGCATATACTTTATTTATCAATCAATTTTAAAAGCTGATTAATTCACCATAAGAGGTTCTGAGTTGCCAGATATAATTCAGGCAGCAGCGGGCACAAGGTAAGAACTAGCCAATGCCAGTGTTGTTTATTTATTTAATTCAATTGTATATCTGAAACTAATACATTTTAATGGGAATTCATCCATCCATCCATTATCCAACCCACTATATCCTAACTACAGGGTCATGGTGGTCTGCTGGAGCCAATCCCAGCCAACACAGGGCGCAAGGCAGGAAACAAACCCCGGGCAGGGTGCCAGCCCACCGCAGGGCACACACACACACACACCCACACACCAAGCACACACTAGGGACAATTTAGGATCGCCAATCCACCTAACCTGCATGTCTTTGGACTGTGGGAGGAAACCGGATTACCCGGAGGAAACCCATGCAGACACGGGGAGAACATGCAAACTCCATGCAGGGAGTTTGCGCCTCCGTGCCACCCTAATGGGAATTCATTTCTACTTTAGTTTTACTTTAATCACCCAGTTTTTGGTAATGGGACAGGAGATGTGCTCTTAAATATTATATATGTTGGTAATGTCTTGCTGTAATTCACTGGGTATGTGTGAGTTGAAATAAAAGTGTGACTGTGGTACATCTTTATGAAACATCGGTCTCTGCATTAGATTGTGATCATTATCTGTGTTTCCTCCAAGGATCCTGATTTTCGAATCAAATGATGTCTACCTGTGTTTGTGTAAATTGTGCATTGTGTTATATCCAGTGTAAAACATGTTTTTTATTTCTTCTCTCTCTCAAGATTAAGATCATATGTTCTTTTTTGGAAGAATACAGAGTCTTTGTTCGGAGATCCTGAGGGGACATGGTGTAATGTTTTTTTTCTTTTTTTGTGAAAGTATAGTATTTGGTGGACATGAGATAGCAAGTGGCACGAATGAGATGGTATCTGGTCAGTATGAGATAATAAATGGTGTGCACCAAATTGTTTCCCAGAAATAAAAATTACACCATATCCCCTCAGAGACATGTAACAAACTCATTTCTTCTTTATTTATAATAATTTACTGCACACTTAGATCTTACAACTACAATGTCATAGTTATCTCTGACCATGCTGTTATTTTGATTTCACACTTTTTATATGCTTTTCAGAAAAATAAATTGCATACTAGAAGGACATCAGAACTAATATCTAAGAATATGCAAGATCATCTAGTGCTGCACTCTGAACAAAAGGATATTATAAACAAAATTTAATTTTCTGACCACAAGAGGAACAAAGCAACCAAGTTTTAAGTCAAGATCATGTTTTAGTATGATTATGGAGAAATGGTTAATAAGATTTTAGCTTAATAAATATTCAAAACATAAGTTCAAAATGCAATTGCAAAAATCATTAAAGCAGTTGGACCCAAGATTATTGAACATGAGGAAATAACCAACATATTTAAGGAACTGTACCAACTACGCCACCTAGTAACCTCAAAAGTAAAACAGAACAATGAGCGTAATGACAACCTTCTTTGATTACTATTATTATTTTTTAATAAGCTTAGCTTATTTTGTCTAGGTCCACAATATCAAACTATGGGGTCTTATATGTAAACTACACTATATCCCATGAATGTGCCAAGCAAAACAAAAACAAAATTGCAGAAATTCCCCTGATACTTTAATAATAATGTGTATTTTTGAGTTTTTGGACCTGCAGAACACATTTCATGGAAATGTTTAGATCTTTTTCTAAAAAGCTAATTTTGGCTAACTTCTTGTTTTTACTCTTTATGCAACACAATTGGAAGCATCATGTGACTTCAATTGCCACATTAATGATGTGGCAGGGGTGATGCTATACACAAGCAACAATATTAATAGTCAATGTCTCTTAATGAATAAAACCATACTTGGTTTAGCATTGCTAGATTTATTTGTGGTTTTCTGACTCACACTTATGTCATTGATTTTATTTTATTTTCTTGCCCCTTGGCTTGCGTATATTCAATCCATTTTGACTTTCTGTTTTGTACTTTGTTTCTCACCCTTGACTATGTATTGTTTCCAGTACTATTTCCTGGTCTTTTGTTATTTCCAGTAATCCTCAGACAATTTGTTTGTCTCTTAACATTTATCTCATGTTAGTGGTTTGGTGTATTGATCTGCAGAGTGGAAACAAGGACTCATCAGCAGAAATCAGAAGTAACTATCCAGGAGAAATTATTTGGCACTGTCATATGGTTGTAGGATTTCATGTTTATGCAGTACTTATCTGATCAAGCAGATTTCAGTCCTTTGATTCTTAAACTGGCAAGTATCTTCTATCACACCCTTACTCTTTTAGTGTATAGTGTCCAGCGTCTAACCCACTTTAAGTTTTTCCTGTAAAATATCCAACCTTCACCAAGCCAAGAAAGTTCTCTTCTTCCAGTCCCCACAGTCTTGAAAAAGATTAAAGCCACAATCTTCTGTATGATCAAGGTAAAAGGTTTATGTCCTTAAATATTCCTTTTATAAATAAACATATATAGTCGATTATAACATTCCTGTATTAATAATGTATATCTAATATTCCAGTTATGACTGAATATTCAGTTCTCAGACTGAAACAACTAGTAGACAGGCAAGACTAAATTGCTAAAACAAAGAAATAAGTGGTAAGTGGTGATTCTAATTACCTTGGAAAGGATGAAATGTTTTATTCCACATCTACTTTGATTCCTAACTGGGTCAAAACAAAAATGTACTGAATTAAAACTTGTTAGAATAATAACATTTGTGTTATAGACTGTTATTGTAATAATGATTCTGTTATATCATGCTATTATTATTTTTTTCATTTTCTATTCATTGAAGGCATAAATGTAATTTCTTTAAAAGGTACTTTGCATGTCCTTTTTTTTGTCAGTGTATACTGCTATATTTTCTTTCAAGTACAGGCAGGGCAGCAACTGTTCATTCAGTTACCTTATCCAGTACACAAAATGGTCATGCACAGAGAGATGCCACATGAAAACAGAAGCCGAGCATGCTCTCCTCTCCTGCTTATCTTCATTTACTTTTTTTTTTCTTTTACTTTTTAAGTTCAGTAGATAAACTACTGTGTAGATTCACTGGACTAGCAGGTAGGCATGCATATCGAGGCAACATTTACGAGAATGCCAGCACTTTATTTTCTTATCCAGCCTTACTATAGCATCTACCTCTTCTGCTGTTAGGCTGACAAATCACAACTTCTAAATGCTCTCTCTTCTCTCCTGTTATTCATGGATGTCCCAGTCATATCTTCTGGGTGTCTTATTTTCACTCAGGAATTTAGCTTGTTCCAGATCAAATTTTTGATAGTCAATATAGTTAAATTTTGTTCCATACAAAATGACTTATATGTTTCCATTATTGAATGACTTGTATGTATGTTTGTATATTCTCCAAGTGTGTTTGTGTATTTTGGGTTTCCTTCAAGGTCTCCATAGTCAAAAGACATGCTGTTAACTTGTTGAGATTTGTTGAGCTTAAGTGCTGTCATTAAAAGTACTGTTTATAAAAAAATGCAAAAAAGACATATTGATTGTCCTACCTATGCAATGCCTATTATCAGTTAAGCTGGAATAAAGTGAAGCTATATTGTAAAATGTAGTGCTTCATCAATTATATAATGAGTGTTCTCTGAAAGTGCCTTCTGATGTAAAATAATACATAACAAATAACCTTACATTATTCTGAATTTACACTTGGTTTGGGCCCTTGTTCAGCTTCATCTTTGATCTGTCTATCCTTACACAAGTTCTGGGCTGCCTGCATTTAGAGTTATTTCATTTAAATCTGTAAACATTTCTCTGCCCTTCACTAGAGTAGGGTATACTTATTACCTCAATTTAGAGTTAATTTAGTGGGGCCAATTAACTTAACACACACATTGTTGGGATGTGAGACATAAACCAAAGTAGAACATTAGAAAAGTTTTGACAAGAACAGGCAATTCAGCTCAACAAAGCTTGTCAGTCCAATACACTTAATTCTTACAAAATAAGGTCAAGTCTTCATTTGAAGGTGCCTAAAGTTCTTCTGTCTACCACATTACTTGGTAATGTATCTGGGGAGAATAATATACACAGCCATTTGGAGAATGTGTGAAGTCGTTGCTCAGGCTGGAAATTCACAGCCAGGACTCTTCTGTGAGCAAGAACCACTAACCAGTACTCTATTATATCAACCCTCCATGTTCAGCTATTTCACTTGAAATATTGTGATTACTGATTAGGCTAAAAAATGAAAAGGTATGTTCAACAATACCCATCTGCAAATATTTCAAATATAATAAATCAAATTCAAATTCACATTTGGCCTGTCCAAGGACTGTTTGACGTACTCCCTTTGGCTCAATGGTTGGTTGTGATGTGAACAGGGGGATAGCATTAAAGAGCATTTAGGGGGAAGTGTGGATAAACATGGTGTTGAACACTAGCAGTTGAATTGATTTAAGAAATATAAAATTAAAAATGAACTACATTTGCTTTGTTTTTTGTATGGATGCCTTCATTTATTGTTTTAAAATTAGCTAATAATTTTTTCCTATGCAACTGACAAGATCACAGTTTATTACAATTGCTTACATGCTTTTCAGCTGGAACACTCATGGGCAGTTTAGCTTAGTGTTTTAGCCACAATCCTACAGTATCATAGGAGATATCAAATGTTTTGCCTTTGTTTAAACTTTTTATGTAGCACTTTGAGATTTACTACAAATATAAAGTGCCTTATAAATAAAATGCATTATTATTATGTAATTGTAGTGAAGTTAAAACGAATTCACATGTTTAACCTCAGTCTCCTAACACAGTAGCTATAAGAAATCAGTTAAAATGATGCAAAAAGTCTGACTAATTAAAGTTATTTGGGTGTGCCAATGAACTTGTATGTGTACACATACAAGGTATATATGATGCTAAGAGACAGGGTGAGACGGTGAGACTCAGTAAATGAGAGACGTTCTTTTGTATGGTGCACTAGTTTCTACTTTATTTTGCTTGGTTCTGTTTATTTTATTGATATTTCTCATGATAATTATTTTTTATTGTAACGTTCGTGATTACATTACCATCTTATTGTTGAATTTCTCCACGGGCACAGTCATTTTGAGCTTGATTACCATGGGTGGGACCTGTTTTTAACAATGATATCCACTGTCGGTCACATGTTTGGGTTGTGGCATGTGATGTTGTCACATAAAGGGTGTTTAAGATGCTCACACATCTCATGGTTTTAGTTTCAAAAAATCAAAACAAAACAAGCACCTGTTTGTGTTATTTGGGGAATCATATTGAATTTTGAATAATGAATTTTGACTTTGTCTATTGCATAGCATCTTTTACTTGTTTATTAGTAGCTCTTTTGATATAGCAATCCTTTCAGAATGCTCTAAACAACTCATATGTGTGTGTTGGATGATAGCAGAATACAATCTGTAAATTAAAAATCAGTTTGTATATAACACACTGATTAAGAATTTGACAGGATCTAAGTCTGTCAGCCTTTTCAGATCCCATCAATTACTTCATCTCAAGAGCAGATTTTTAATTGAGATCGTTATACCTGTAGACGTGCCCTTTTTATATTTGGATATTATTTTTTCCAAGCTAAAATTCAGATTCTTGAACACTACAGTGTTTTAAAGTTCAGATTGTTCCTTCAAGTGAATATTTTAGCAGTACAAAAACATGTTTTGGTTCTGCTCCTTTGAGCGTAACAGAAAATTTTATATCATGATGAAACATTTGCCATTAAAAAATAATAGATTGCGGCAATATCTGAAGGATGAATTTATCTTCAGTTGCACATCATGTTTCGTCTGGAAATCTAGCAGCTGTTTTTGCCCTTTAGGGAACAGATTGACACAACACGGTGTAAATAGACTCTTTAAAAATATGATTGAAAGAGGGTACTTTGTGGTTCCAATTGGTGCAAATGAAACATATCAACAAAGGTTTAAAATTTAGAAATTTTCTCCATCCATTTGTCTACTTGTTCCTTTTAAATTTGTGCAACTAGATTTTGTCATTTGTTTTCTTAAGTGGCTATTTCTTTATAAAATAAATTGTTTAAATATTCATGCTAAGTCTCTTTTAGTGTATGTACATTATTCATTGTTTGGGTTTTCCAACATCAATACAACAAGTTTCACTTCATGCAGCAGATGTGGTCATTCGTTGAGATCTGCCTTGGATAAGAAAAAGACATAGAGAAATTATTTGAAAAGATGAGGAGATGAAAGTAGTAAAACACATGGTCAAAAATAGAAAGCAAGTGTCAGGACAGCCAAAGACAAAATAAACGTTTTTTAGCCCTGAAAAATCTTTAAGCAAGTAAACTCTAAAACAGTAAAGATATCTTTTCAGAAAATCCAGAATCTTGGACACTGGGAGGAGTACATTACAAAACGTTTGGGTAACAAGATCATGACATGCAACTTAGTAGTGCTGATGCTATGCACAAAATGGCTGCTGGTAAACAAGCAGAACCTCAAAATGGCAGACATCAAGGTAAAACAAAATGGTGGTTAAAAATTATAATAAAACACGGAATTAATTTTGAATGTACATTAATAAGGTGTCACTGTTATGTTGGTTATTTGTTTATTTTTCTTGGGCTTTGTAATCCCTTGTCACAATCTATACATTGCTTTGGGTTTTTTTTTAGATCAAGGGTTCTGAAAATTCTATTGGTTTTCTCTTCGGCTTTGTAATATCCCCAGTAATGATCTATAAATTGCTTTGGGGTTTTTCTAGATCAACGATTCTATCAGTTTTCTAACGTAATGCTTCATTTTAAACCTGATTAATTTGTTTACCACAACACCACCTCAGATCCCAACAGACTATGCAAGTTTGTGTTGTTTGCATCTCCTGTATCATTGGGAAGAATCCCAGCATTCCACAGGATGTGCAGTTCTAAAGATGTCATAATTGGTGATGGATTTAGAGGATATCTAAAATAATGCAGTAGCATCTGACATTAGGATCCTAAAACCCTTTCTATGCCTTGTCCTTGAGAGTTATTCATTTTTGATCTCCCGGCATTTGATTTCATGTGCTTGTTTCTTGGTTTGTGATTCATTTCTTATGCTCTGTATTTTGATAATTTGGTTAGTTTGATCTCCTGGTTTTGATGCATTTCTACTGTTTACTTTCCTTTTCTGTGCCCTTCCTGACAGGACACAGCAGTCCCAAAAGCTTCATTACATTTCACCAATACTTGCAGCTCTGACTCACACAATTTCTTACAAATAAGTGGCATATCATTGCAGCAAGCCGGTTAACTGTCTACGGTCACGGGCCTAAATAGGGCTTCTTTTAAAAAATGCCTTATTTTGTCTTTGTCAAACCTTAGTTTAGAAATTTACTAGAGTTGTGTGTGAGGTATCAAGGCCAAGAACTTTTACAAGACACTGGACAGCCCTGCCTATAATGTAGCCCATTAAGGGATGATTCCTACCATGCCAGTATAGGCTCCAGCCTCCTGTAACCCTGAATTAGGTAAGGGGGTTTGAAAATGGATAGAGTGGAATCAATCACATAAAAATATTTTCACTATTCGAAAGCTGTATTAGTTATTATTTCTAGATCTTCTAGTAAACATGCCTCCTCTCTGGTTCTTCTCTGGAGAGAGTTAATGCTGGCTGACTCAAATACTCTCTTATTCTGCAGTATGTCCACCGCTCTCAAATGCTTACCCAGTTCAGTCCCAATTGCCAAAACATTGTGACTGCCTTTATTTTTCAGAATGTAATAATTTTTTCTCTATTTAATGAAGACACTCTAACACCATTCACGTAATATTAACATCTCAAAAAATATCATATACAAATGAGTTCAGCTCTAATTATTTTACTAGTATGTCTGCAAAATAAATCATTAGACTAACATCTGTTTAATTCCCAGACAAAGCTATTTTTGAAGTGGCACAAGATGCATTTTAAGCATAGACACCAACAGCCTGTCAATACAGCTGTTATTATTCTAGTGCCTGGCTTTCCTCAGCCAAACTGCCTAGTGCAAGAATGACTGATTGACCAATGTTTTATGTCTCAGCAAAGCACTTGTTTATTATGCCCAGCGTAACAAATATCATTGCCACCTTAGGTAATACAGACAATTTCTAAATTTAGTCGTAACTTTATATTGGTACTGTTTACTGCAGTGTATTTAAACACTGAAGTAGGTTACCAGGCAACTGCACAAAATCAAATGTATCATATATTAGGGAAGGGCTTTAAACTCTGCTGCTTGTGCCACATTCAGCTAGGAGCTTATGCTGCTCTGTTTTGGAGAAGGTGAATTGAGGGCTTTGCACTCAAAGTTAAAAACATTTTCAGATAGAGACATTTATAGACGAGAGGTATGGTAGCCCAGTAGTTATTTCCAGAGATTAGATTTTAGTTCCAGACATGAAGGTTTAAAACTGGGTGTAAATTAGGGCCCAGACACCAACTACATGGATTTTGCTCAATCTCCTTGTCTTTGTGAAGGTATTTTTCAGCTGCTTGGATTTCCTCCCACTTTCCAAAGACATGCAGGTTAGGTTTATTCATGACTCTGAAATAAGTGAGTGTGCACTGTGATGGACTCATATCACATTCCACCTGAGATCTACTTAATGCCCAGTGCTGCATGAATAGTGCTGGAAAACCAGCTTCAGGAAAGGGATGACTTAAATTGTCTAATTATGGTTGTGTGCATGTACTGGGGTCCCATCCACGGTGAGTTCCTTCTTTGTTCTCAATGTAATGTTAGGCAAATTCCAAAATTGAATGAGTAGATGAATGAACTCACACACACACATACTGTATGTAAGTGTGATTTAGTTTGCCCAGCAGAAAAGTTGTATGACTATTTTTTTTTTTTTTTTTTTACTTTATTAACTCAAACTACAGTTGCGTAAAACGCAGTTTACTTGATTTAGTTGACTTTCAAAGTGCTGGTAGACTTCTGTTGACGTCAACATATATGTTAGCAATGCGATCAGAATGAATAAGCGGACACTGCCTATTTATGTGTTATGGCACCAAAGAATTTTCTAATAGAGAAGGCAGTTCCTTTTACCCTCATGCAAGTGATTGTTTTGATTCTAGTCAATGCATTTAGTCCTGAGATAGTCAACACTTCAGAAGCATTAAAGCCTGAAGAATTCAGATGAGCTAAAACTGCAGTGACCCCTTCACCTCTGGAGTCTGGACTCATGTACATGGAGGCCTCTTTTCTAGACCCAGTTTAATCACCAATTGGAAAATGGCGTCTGTCTCGGAGGAAGTAAAGGCTTAGGAGGGCAGACGTTTATCTAAAGTACCAGAATGTTTACATGGGAAGTGAAAGTTGAGACGCATGTTATAAAATAAAAATATCACTGATCCACTTGTGTGAAAGGTTACAACAATGATAAATAACTGCTGTTTTTTATGATTTGGGCAAAAATAAAAAAATAGTTCTTAAATGGTCTGGCATTTTGGCAGAAGATACACGTTGAGAAGTATTTGACAATTTACCTAATAAGCAGCAAGTACTTTCAGTTCAGGATAGTGGGATGCTGGAGCCCTTCTGATAGTATCAAGCACATAGCAAGAAATAACTCTGGTTGTGTCACCAGTTTATCACATTGTGCATTTTCAGTATTTAATTTTAGGTTAGGGTTAGGGTTAACTCCATCAAGATTAAGGATGCTTTTTTCCTGGAAGACTGGGCCACTACAAAAAAAAATCCCATCAACACAGCTAAACAACGAGAAGCCCAGTTTGACAAAACGGTCAGAAACAGTTCATTGAGTAGGGAATAAAACATGTTCATGCATGAGGCTTTTCAGTTACATGTGAGGAAGAAGAGGACTGATAAAAATGAATGAAAAGAATTAATTAATTTCCGTTATCTGCACAAGATGCTGACTCTAAGTGAGGTGCCCTTTTCTCACTTCACCATACCTCTTGTTTGCCATTCATGGAAAATTTTCACTTCACTGGAGTTGAGTTGCCACCTATTCAGTGAGGTCAATTCAACAATGTTGTTGTTGACAGCTTTATGGAGTAACGGTTGCAATAACAACATCAAATAGAAGATTCTTTTTTTAACTCAGTACTTGAGCTGAAATTTTAACCCGTAAAAATGGAATTGTGAAGCAGCTCTGCTACCCTTTACTGTAATACATTCTTTCTGTGTACTCAAGGAACTCCATTTTTGTGTTGTGTGTTAAGCTAATTTTGGACTTTAAATTGTCTTTGTGTGCGTGCAAGAGGCCAAGGTGAAGGATTGGAGCCCATGTTAGGCTTTGTTCGCGCTTTTTTGCCCAGTTTTGCAGTAATGAATATCAGCACTTCTTGATTCTGAAATGTATGAGAAGGCTAGTAAACTAAAATGATTTTTTTATATTGCAGTTGTCACACGCACACGTAAGGGGCAACCAAATGGCCCAAATGAGCATGAAAATACGGACGACATGGGAGTGGAACAGAGTATTAACGCCTTTTCTTTTTCATCAACAGAAAAACGGAAGAACAACAGCCGTAAAATACCTCAGAGCCACGCAACTACAGTACTCTGCAATCTCTCCACTTCCCGGTTCTAATACCAAAGACGTCACCTTTATCCCGTAGCGATTTCTTCAATCCCAGTCCCACGTTGATGACTTCACTTCTGGCTTCCATTGACAACGTCTTCCCTGTCCACCTAAGAAGACGTTACTTACACCTTTTCCTGCCAACTCAGTTCCGTTTTGTGTTCATCCAGTTTCCTGTTTGCTCCTGTATAAAACACCTCCAAAAACTCCATGTCTTTATCAAATGTGTTCTTGTACTATTTATGACCATATTTCAAATCCAAACGACCAATCCATCAAGCCAGACATTATATGGGGAATTCCCCCAACCCTTGATTGCTTTTCTCTGTGTTTTTTGAATTTCACACAGTATAGACTCAAATGCAAAAAAGCTTAAAGCTGTAGCCAATTTATATAAATTATTTGAAAGATAATACCCCAATAAGCATAACATTGTCTGTTGAGTGTTACACACTTTTCATTACTGTAAATTATTTTGACCAAAATTGCAAATATATATATTTTTAATCAGAGTACTGGCAGGTGACTGAGTCAGAGACTAAAGCATGCTTTTAGAACTTTTGAGGTGTATATCTTTAAGATTTTCACTGTCGTTAAGTGATCCTTTCCTATTATTTTTCCCTGCACCTGGATGGTCAGGCATGGGGTATCTGATCTGTTTTAAAAAATATGTAGTATAGTTTGTCCTACTGAATTTAATATACTCATTGTGCACTATCGTTAAAGCCAATTTTAAATAAGTAGTCGTGAAGCTTGGAATTTTTCTCTCTTGCAGAGGAGAGATGCTGAGCATATTGGGAGAAGGATGTTAAAGATAGAGCTGCCAGGTAAGAGGAAGGCTTAAGAGAAGGTTTATGGATGTGGTGAGAGAGGACATGCAGGTGATGGGTGTAACAGAGCAAGATGCAGAGGACAGAAAGATATGGAAGAAGATGATCCACTGTGGCAACCCCTAATAGGAACAGCCGAAAGAAGAAGAAGAATTATTTCTGAATGTATTGACTGGCATTGGTCATGTAAAATCATACTATGCGAGCAGAACACAAATTTGAATTGGGATTTCCAAATGATGTACACTTGTAAACAGTCCTGCGTATTTTCTAGAGATGGTGACAAACTTTTAAGGAGTCAAGCTTGTGCAATGAATTGGGTTGCGGTGTCACAGGTACATGGTCCTGATTTCATATCCAAGTCTGGGTTCTGCCTACCCACGTTTATCTCCTGACTAAAATTTGTCCCTGTATAATCAAATGTGAGTATGTATCCTGGGTCAGGCTGGTTTCGCCTCCTGAAACTAAGGGATGGATAAGCAGATTAGAAAAGAATGGATTGGTGGAAGGGTAGATTTGTGAGTGAGCTGCAAGCTTCAGCTATGTTTGGAATTTAAAGATTTGCTGTACCACATTAGTAACTATGCCGATAATTTTGGTGTTTCGATATTGTCAGTTCAAAAACAAAAAATATTTAATTTGTACAGTGAACCCTCGTTTATCACGGTTAAACCGTTCCAGACTCTACCGTGATAAATGAATTTTCGCGAAGTAGGATTCTTTATTTATAAATCGAATATTTTTGCAGTTAGAGTATAGAAAACCTGTTTACGACCTTCTAAATATGTTTTTTAACATTATTAGAGCCCTCTAGACATGAAATAACACACTTTAGTCACCATTACACTCGTATTACCCAATATATTAGACAAAATAAGAGAAAATAAGACATATTAGACATTACAAATATATTATTACTAGGCTCACCCGCCTTTTAAGGCGACCGACTTTTATCCTCAATTTGTGTGCGCTCCATGTGTACATCAGGCATGTAAGTGTAGGGAATGAGAACATTAAAGTGCCCATTCATAACACCTCCGGAAAAGCTACGTTTTTTTATCCCCTCGAGTGCCTGTCCAAAGTCGTGCAATGTCAGCCCGAATCTGTACCGCTAAAGACGGAGTTTCATGCACTAAATAAGCTATAGATGAGAATAAGCCATCACCATCTCCCCTGATATTTACTACGCGGTGAGGCATTTGTACTCCATCAACATTAATTATTTCCAGAGACATAATTTTGTCTATTTTTCCAGCGCATCGCGCACAAAAGCAAGGGGACGATAGGAGCAGCAGAACTCTGCTCACATCGCGTCGCTTCGTTCCGCAAGCCGCAAGTAGTAAGTCTGTGATAAGCAGAATACCGTTACGCTTTGCAATCCTGACCGCTTTTATATAGTAGATTATTGTACTGTACATTTAATTACATACACACAGTTCTTACACACAACCACTAACCTATGAAGGCACAACCTCAGTAGGAGAGTCTTCAGGTGGTGCAGTATATTCAGCAGGTACATCGTTGTCTTCTTCCGCTGAAGGAGTACTAAGAGTAGGCAGTGGGTATCTGGGTGCGCGGCTGAAGAACATCTTGATAGGCAGTTGCTGGCGCTGTCTTTTCATATGCGTGAGGAGGCTTTTGTAGGGTATTGCCATCTTTGATCATATCCAAGAGTTTCACCTTCTCCTGGATAGCAAGCATCTTCCTCGGGCACTTAGTTTTATTGTCAGAAGGCTTAGAAAAAGCAGCACGTTTATGAGCCATCGTGGGGCTTAGATAAAAGTTCTCAGAAAGCGCATGCATAGTGACGTAAGCGTGTATGAGAAAAAATCGCGATAGAGTGAAGCCTTGAAAATCGAAGCATGATATAGCGAGGGATCACTGTACTAAGCACATTATACCATAACTAGTGGTTGCATGCATTTCTCCATCTTTGTCATTCTTGCATTCAGTATCCAGCACTTGATACTCAGTTGCTCTCCTCCTTCCTATTATGATGTTCTTTATCTCGTCATCAGCCTCTGCAATTTGCCTGACATACAGCAGATGTTGCTGGTCTTCATTTTCTATTCGCAATGTCACCTCATTTGCCGATCCCTTTGCCATAAGAAATCCACAAGTGCAGGTCAGTTTGCTTTTGGATGCAGCTACCAGTGGTGTCACTGTGTTGCTTCTGGGGCTTTAGACCCCAATTTCAGGAATGTAGTCTAAGATCTTAGAGAACCCTCCCACCCACTTGCTCAATGCATGTATGCCTGTAGCATCTGATCTACAAGGGGCCAGCCCTTCTCATTTAGCTCTCTAAAAATGGTTGTACATAACACAAAAACTTTAATGGGGAATCCCCACCCATCTTTAACAGTGTAAAAACTTAAAGGGGTCGGGGTGGGGGGATAAGGGGGGAAAGAAAGAGAGAAAGCTATATCTAATCTATCCTTTTAATCCTTATAATTATAACTTCCAACGTAACAATAGGCTGCATGGCAATAACCCATGGGAAAATTGGAAATTAAGGTTAAAGCTGTCTCACTTCCAGTTAAGACTACAAAATGACATTAAAAATTCAGAATCAATGTCTCCATGATGGGATAGTTAACTTTGTGAGCTGTAATGTTAAAGGCCTGAATCTCAAATTAAAGAGAAAGAAAGTATTCTCTCACCTAACAGGTCTAAACGCTAAAATAGTATTTCTACAGGATACCCACTTATTAAGCAAAGTTCAGTTCCGACTGCAAAAAGACTGGATTGGCCAAATGTTCCATTCCAGCTTTACAAAAAAACTTGAGGTGTGGGAATTCTTATACATAGAACAGTCTCATTCGTAGCATCAGATTTATTATCTTATCCTGAAGGGAGATATGTGATTGTCATGAGCAATTTATTTAACTGTAAAGTGATTTTGATAAATGTTTATGCACCCAAAGACAATGATAGGGAATTCATGCAAAATGTATTTGCATCTATTCCCAATGTGAACACTCATAAAATTATAATGGCTGGGGACTTTAATTGTGCTTTAAATCCACTCTTAGATAGGTCTCATGTCACAGGGGGGATGACATCTAACACTGCAAAGACAATTACACAGTTTTTAACTGACCACAACTTATCAGAACCCTGTAGGTTTCTAAACGCAAACTCAAGAACATATTCCTTTTAGTCACCAGTGCATCATTGCTACTCAGGAATTGATTATTTCTTTATAGATAATAATTTCTTGCCTGCGATTAAATCTTACAAGTATGACGCTATTGTTATTTCTGACCATGCCCCTCTTTTCTTGGAGCTGAAATCATTATGCCCCACATACTCATCTCACAGATGGCGTCTTAACCCACTTCTATTAGCAGACGGGAACTGTACAGAATTTATATCAAAACAAATCAGTTTCTTCATAGAGACAAATACATCCTCAGAGGTCTCTGCATGAATACTCTGGTAAACTCTAAAGGCCTTCTTAAGAGGGCAGATTATTTCATATTTTTCCCACAGAGATAAATTAGAAACCAAGAAGGTATCAGAGCTAATCAGCAAAATTACTAGAATAGATCAAGAACCTGCCAGGTGTCCAAGTGAAGCTCTTCATAGGAAAAGATAGGCTCTGCATTCAGAGCTCACCCTCTTAACAACCAAAGAAACTGAAAAACTCATTTTTAAATCAAGACATCATTACTATGAACACGCAGAGAAAGCTAATAAGCTCTTAGCTCAACAAATCCATAAGCAAGAAGTTCGCAATACAATCCCAGCAATCACCAACATGAACGGAGATAAAATCATTGACCATAAAAATATAATGCACACATTTAGAGACTATTATAAATCCTTATATTCTACTGAGTTCAAAGAAGACAAAACAAAATCTAATGCATTTCTGGATACATTACAGATACCACAAATAGATACTTTTAGTGCTGAGGAACTGGATAAACCTCTGGTGCTATCAGAATTACTAGATGTTATAAAGTCACTTCAGAGTGGGAAATAAGCAGGCCCAGATGGCTTCCCTGTCGAATTTTATAAGAAATTCTCCACTCAGCTAGCTCCCCTCTCATTAGCAACATTTACAGAAGCTAGAGACAATTAAATTCTACCTCAAACTCTTCGCCAAGCATTAATTACCGTCTTTCCTAAACAAAATAAGGACTTATTACAATGTGCATCATACAGACGAATATCACTTCTGAATAATGATGTTAAGTCCTAGCTAGAAGGATGGAGCAAGTGCTGCCTTCGGTAATATCACAAGATCAAACTGGATTTATTAAAGGCCGACACTTAGCTTCCAATCTCCAACGCCTTTTTAATGTAATATATTCACCTGCAAAGTCAAACATCCCGGAGTTATTATTATCGTTGGATGCAGAAAAAGCATTTGATATGATTGAATGGAACTACCTTTTCACTACATTAAAGAAATTTGGGTTTGGCCCGAATATTTGTGCATGGATCAAACTACTGTATACCAATCCAGAAGCTTCAGTTTGTATTAACAACATTTGCTCAGACTACTTTAAACTAGAATGTGGTACCAGACAAGGATGCCCCTTGTCACCACTGCTATTTGCAATCGGCATTGAACCACTGGCAGTTCACTGTCGAAACGCTTATCAGATAAAGGGGGATAAAGGATCAGAGAAGGACTGGAACAGAAAATTTCTCTATATGCAGATGAAATGGTTTTGTATATATCAGACCCCAAAAATTCTGTGCCTGCAGTCTTAACAGCACTTACAGAATTTCAAAAGATCTCTGGTCTCAGAATTAATTTGAATAAAAGTGTGCTCTTTCCAGTGAATTCTCAAGCATACAATATTAGATTGGACACCTTCCCTTTTATTATTGCAGATCAGTTTAAATACCTACGGGTAAATATCACAAGTAAACATAAAGCTCTTTATCAACAAAATTTCACCATCTGTATGGAAAAAATTAAGCAAGACTTGCATAGATGGTCAACCCTCAATCTCACTCTAGCTGGAAGAATTAACATTGTTAAGATGAATATCCTTCCTAAGCTTCTTTTTTATTTCAAAACATTCCAATATACATCAATAAATCATTCTTTAAGCAATTAGATTTAACCATAACCTCATTTATTTGGAACTCAAAACATCCACATATCCAAAGAGCGACCCTACAAAGACAAAAGGCAGAAGGCGGCATGGCTCTACCTAACTTCCAGTTTTATTACTGGGCAGCAGATATACAGGCAATAAGAACCTGGACACAAATAGAAGAACATACACAAGCTTGGTCCGCAATAGAAGTAAAATCCTGCAGTACTTCTTTGTATTCCTTGCTCTGTGCTCCAATAAACACACGTTATCGGCAATATACCAATAACCCAATTGTGCTCCACTCACTTAGAATCTGGAACCAATGTAGAAGGCATTTTAATACAGAGAAGCTTCTATCTGTAGCACCTCTGCAAGAGAACCACCTCTTTCAACCTTCAAAAACATATGCAGTTTTTAATACTTGAAAAAAATTTGGAATTAACTTGCTTAGAGATCTTTATATAGACAACATCTTTGCATCCTATGAACAATTACATTCCAAATTTAACATTCCAGCTACACATTTCTTTCACTATCTTCAAGTCAGGAACTTTGTTAAACAGAACCTTCCCGATTTTCCTCATCTTGCACCTTCATCCATGCTGGAAAAAATATTGCTCAATCTCAAGGACTTAGACACCATCTCTACAATATATAAAATCATTTTAAAATCCCTCCCTTTCAAAGATCCAAGAGGACACTGGGAAAAAGATCTCTCAATCAATATATCAGAAAAGGAGGCAGAAGGTGGCATGGCTCTACCTAACTTTCAGTTTTATTACTGGTCAGCAAACATACAAGCTATAAAAACCTGGACACAAATAGATGAAGATACACAGGCTTGGTCTACAATAGAAATAAAATCCTTCAGTACTTCTCTATATTCCCTGCTTTGTGTCCCAATAAATGCAAGTTATCACCAATATACTAATAACCCAATTGTGCTTCACTCACTCAGAATATGGAACCAATGTAGAAAGCATTTTAAGACGGAGAATCTGTTATCTGTAGCACCTCTGCAAGAGAACCACCTCTTTCAACCCTCGCAAACATATGCAGTTTTTAATATCTGGAAAACATTTGGGATTAAATTGCTTAGAGATCTTTATATGGACAACATCTTTGCATTCTATGAACAATTAAATTCCAAATTTAACTTTCCAGCTACACATTTCTTTCACTATCTTCAAATCAGAAACTTTGTCAAACAGAACTTGCCCTATTTTTCTTATCTCCCAGCTTCCTCTATGCTGGAAAAATATTGCTCAGTCTCGAGAATTCAGACAGCATTTCTGCAATATATAAAAATATTTTACATGCCCTCCCTTTCAAAGCTTCAAGAGCACAATGGGAAAAAGATCTCTCACTCAACATATCAGAAAAGGAGTGGGGTAGCAATGCATTCGAGCTCCATATGTGCAAAACATACAATTATTCAACTCAAAATTATATATCGAGCACATCTGTCTCGCTTGAAATTGTCCAAAATGTTTCCAAGGCAAGAGCCAACCTGTGAACGCTGCAATCAAGTTCCAGCCTCACTGGGTCACATATTTTGGGCCTGCACCAAATTAACATCATTCTGGACAAAACTTTTTAAGCGCCTTTCAGACAGGCTTGGTCTCACAATCCCTCCTAATCCACTAACAGCTGTGTTTGGTGTTCTTCTAGATGGGCTTAAAGTGGAGAAGGACAAACAAACTGTGATTGCCTTCACTACACTGTTGGCACGCAGACTTATTTTGCTAAACTGGAAGAATCCTAACTCTCCATTTTTAAGTCAGTGGGTAACTGATGTTTTATACTATTTGAAATTGGAAAAAATCTAATTCTCACTTAGAGGATCTGTGCAGAACTTTTTCAAAACCTGGCAGGATCTAATTAATAATATTTTAGAATAAGCTCTTAAAGCACTGAGGAAGTAGATTTTCTCCCCATTTCTTTTTCTTCTCCATTTGTCTGTATCCATCTAATAAACTCATCCATTTATTCATTTTTACTATTTTTAAGTTTTAGTCTGTTGGCCATGCGCTCTTTCTCAGGGGTGGGGCGGTTGATGTTTGTTTTCAATCCTACTTTTTTGTAAAAATTGATCTATTTGTATGGAATGATTACAATAAAATCAATAAAATAAAAAAAAAACTTAATGGGGTCCACCCCACCATCGACAAGGAGCAGGGCCTAAGCCCCTAATAAGTGCTCAAAGCTAGCATTGCCACCAGCAACTACCTACAATTTTTTAAAGTATCAGAAGGTATCATTTTTGATCAAAACCAAGATTAAGGTTCTACTTCCAGTAGTTTGTGAGTAATCACATCATAAATGGGCAGACCTTACCATTACATATAGATAGATTACATATAAAAAAGAACTGAACTGTAAAGACAAAACATAATGGTGAATCACACACAGTTCAAAATGTAATACTGTATATACAAATATATATAAATACTTCTCGGGTCCTCCCTGCGTGGAGTTTGCATGTTCTCCCCGTGTCTGCGTGGGTTTCCTCTGGGTACTCCGGTTTCCTCCCATTGTTTTAAAGAGAAGCAGGTTAGGTGCATTGGTGATTCTAAATTGTCCCTAGTGTGTGTTTGGTGTGTGTGTGTGCCCTGCGGTGGGATGGTGCCCTGCCCGGGGTTTGTTTCCTGCCTTGCGCCCTGTGTTGGTTGGGATTGGCTCCAGCAGACCCCTGTGACCCTGTAGTTAGGATATAGTGGGTTGGATAATGGATGGATGGACCACTGTCCCCGATCAGCCACAATAATATAAAAGCACAAATTAAGCAAAGGAATAGGAAGGCGGAGGTGCTAATCATGAGCCAACAAGGATCCCACATCATAGGAATGAGAAAGAACATTCTTTTACGTTACATAAATATCTTGGAAAAATCAACAAAATATAACCAGAGTGCAAATATAACTAGCAGTATTTAAGGCATTGAACTAATACCAAACAAAGGGAGTGAAAACATTATATTCAGGAGCAAAAGAAGAGCCTTGCTGTTTCCTAATACTTTTGTAAGATCACTATTGACATCTAAAATAGATAGCGCCTTGACTTAAAAGGATTCTGCTACCCAGAGGGAGTTGAGCCACTCTCTGATTTAATGCCATTCTATTTCTCCCTGATGAAAGGTTACATAGCAATTGGGTGGATCTGCCATGACTGATGAGACCAGTGTTGTAGGCCGTCATTTATCCAATTAAGAAATACCAATGTGAAAAATGTTCATTATCCTTTTGAAATCTGCACATATCTGCACGTATCCCCACAGATCTAACACAACCTCTCTTGTTACTTCCTGGCACAATGGAAAGCAGAATATTAACAATTGTATTCTGTGACATTAAATTACTGTATTTAACTTGTTAACACATTTTATTGTTTTTATTTCTGTAAGTAATGAAGCGCTGACGAATTCCACCTTTCAATATGATGAAAAGGTTACCAAATAATAATTAACATTTAAATAAATTAAAATAATTTCATATTTAATCAAGATGAAATTTAAAGACATGTAAACATGAACCGATAGATCAGCAAGTCTTTGTTCTTCAAAGGACATCTCACCTACTTCAATGAGGCCTTCTCGAGTTGTCATTTAGCAAGTATCATACTGTAACTTTTGTACTACAAGGTGGTCCAATGTTCCTAACCTTCAAGCCAGTTTTTTACCTTATGTTTTATATCACGTTATCCATGCTGTGCTCCTAGCAACTTCTGCTGATCTATAAAACAATCTGTAATTTGAAAAATTAACTCTCTGCTCCACTCCTGTTTTGTGGCACATCATGTTCAAATAGCCTGGACATAATAATCAACCATCCATTAAACCACCATCTATATGGTTTCATGGTTACTGAAAGTGAGTGCCAGTCATAGCAGCATTGGGCACAAGATGGCAACCAAATGTAGACTGGGTGTCATTCCAGGGCAGAGCACAAATATAACTACACACTGATCCATGTGGGACAATTTAGATTCACCAATTAGCGTAACATGCATATCTTTGGAATACAGAGTATTTGGATGGGTGATCATCTTGGAAAAGCTTCGGTTTTTGCTGGAAAAGGTATTGGTGTGGCCATAAATGGTTGCTTATTCTGTGGTCTGCATGTGAATCCTAAATGCCCCAGTGAAACAAATTGTCACTGTTCTTCAGAGGAGAATTAAAACCAGAGGTCCTGACTCCCTGAAGTCATCAAAGATCCTTCGACATCTTTCGAAAAGAGTAGCGTGTTTCCCAATGTCCTGGCTAAATTGCCTACCATAGCCAGGTCATTCTGTCCCCCTAATCATCCTTTGTCCCTTAATGATTACTTATCTCAGTCAGCTTTTCACCACCTAATAGCTAATGTGCAGTGAGTGGGTTTCGAAATGAATACGACTTAATAATGAAAAATGTTTCCCTTGTAATAATAATCATAATAATAATAATCATCAATTACAATTATTTAGTGCTTTTCTAACCTACTCAAAGCACACTATACATATGTAATCAATTATCTTTATTATTATTACTATTATTATTATTACAAGGAAAACATTTAAGAATAACTGGCATTACTTAGGAGTAGTGATTTAATTATTAAGTCATATATTAATTTCCAAATCCACCTAATCCCATTCAGAGCGTATGGAAGGACCCAACCCTGAATGGATTGCCTTTCCACTGTAGAGTACATTTATTGATTCGAGGCAAAAGTTGAGTTGCCAATTAATGTAACACATATGTCTCTCATACTGTAAGTGGGAGGAAAAAGCATACAATATACCAAATATACCAAATCATTACAGTTAGATCTACACTAGCAAAAAAATGTAGCTGAAGCAGAGTAAAAAAAAGAAATTCTGAGAAAAGGTCACATTCCAATTTGGAGGGTCTAGCACAAGAAACTCCCCTGTCAAAACTGCTAATTATTCCAACCCCACCGCTTTGTAACATAAAAGTATTAAATGTCACATTAAAAATGATTTTGTTCAGAAGTTCTGTTATTGCTATAGAATTTTGAATATTAGTATTTCTAAGGTTTAGCTTCCATCACTTAAAAGTATTAGGTCAATCAGTAACTCTAAATATGTCCATCTTGGTTGTGTGGATGAGTATGCCCTTCAGTATTTCGTGCCTTTTCCAGAGTTACTTTCCACCTTTTATTGCCAGGATAAGTTCTAGTTCCTGTCAAGTCTGAAATGGATTAGTGTGCTGCCAGGATGAGAACAGTGGGTGAAAGTTTGCATGGAAGTGGGCCAGGAAACAACCAAGAGAAATATATAATACATGTCAAAAAAGAAAGGATCAAAAATAGTACTGAAATGCCACAGCCAAAAATCAAAATTTTGCAATGCTTGTAACTATCAGAAAATTTGAATCAGTAACTAAAGAGTTCACTTTTCAAACATTAGTGGAATGGAGTGGTGACCTAACATGTCTCTACTTCTGGTAGTCACAGAACAGCAACAGGATGCTGCTATTAATACTGGAATCCCTGAAGCCTACGAAAAAAGTCATAATGCCGAGCCACCTTAAATTCCATCACACCTCTTCATCAGCATCTTTTGTTTTGTAAATGTCTTACTCAGCACAAGCAGTAAGCAGCCTGCTATCCCATCCCCTACTGACTCAGCTGATGTCACATACAAAATTCTAAGAGCTCAAGTCTGTTTATCTGGGTGTGAGGTGTCTGGAATTGTAAAGGGTAAATAATATATTATTATTTGGAATACATACATTTCACACGTGTTTCGTGTCTACAACGATCTGGAAAAATGATGACAGGAAAGGCGAGGCAAGAAATGTTAAATACATAACTAAAACAGAAACTTTTTTTATGTTATAGTAATAATGAGAAAATGCTGACGTGAAGTGTATAATGTGTGAAGACTGAAGTCAAATTATCAAACAAACACTTTCATAAAAGTTATAACAAAACTAGTGCGCTTTTATTGAAGAATATAACCGAAGAAAAATAAATCATTCTATTTACATGTTACTGTCAATGAGTAAAAACCCAAGCCCAAATATCAATCAATAGAGAGCTAACATGTCTGCTTGGCTGGTGCAGAGATAAGAACTTCTGCCTCATAATCAAGACGTTGGTGGTTCAAACCTTGGTTCTCCCCATTTTGAGTAGTGAGCTGCTATTAATATTACTATTATACAGTATATTAAAAATGTACATTTGATTTGAGTTCGTAACACTTGGTGTAAATTTTTTACACATTTTCAAAACAAAGACACTGATGAAGAGGTGCAAAGGAATTTAAGGTGGCCCAGCATTACAACTTTTTTCGTAGGCTCCAGGGATTCTAGTGTTAACAACAAAAACAGTGGTGCACCTACAAAACAAAATTTTCTTTGCAAAAACGACGAAAAATTGCTGAACTTTTATAAAGTAAGAAAAAAGAAAAATAACACTAGAAATGGAATTGTCATATCAAAGTCTCTGTTCATAAGAATTAGAAAGTGAATGGATGATCATCCACTTCTTCTCAGGACCTGGCTTTGATTTCAAATATGATTTTTAGGTGCCAGTGCTGCAAAGCAACTTGACAATATTTTTTTGTAGCATGACAAACCATTAGTATGGCAACTGTGACTCTCTAGTTATATATTTTAAAGCAGCTCCCTCTGGCTTTAATCTTTTTTGCTTGATTTCTGCTCTTAAAATCACTTCTCATATAGGAGCTGAGCTGTGCTGAATTTTTCCTAGCCTGGTATGAATCAGGATTTGCGGCGACGTAAAAATGATGGGGATATTTTTTATTATGTGTGTGGAAATTCAAGGCAAAACCACAAGGAAAGGCAATTTCTGGGCTAATAAAAACTTTAAATCCCTTGTACTTTGTACTTAATTATTCTTTTTCCAGTCTATGGTGGAAAGCAACTATTCATTTTCTATGTTTACAGTTAAGATACATTGCAAATAATGATGTCAAAAATAAAATTGTATAACACAGAAAGGTTTTTGGATGACTCTCCAAAAGGGTGTATGCGTACATACTACTACTAAGGAGTGAACGGTCCAAATTTAAACTAAGTGAACCATTATTTTATAAAGTTTTGCTTGTTTTGCACTTTTCTTCATAGTGCATTGCTTGTTATTCTTCTCTTGCAAGAATGTCTTTTTAGTAAAGTGCATGCTTTAACCCTCATCTTGCTAAAAAAAAGTGGAAGAAGCTGTGTTGCATTCTTTCTTGTGTATGATGAAAATAAGAACTTTAGCACTCGTTGCATCTCTGTGTTGAAGAGCGGTATTCACGCCCTACTAGTGCTGCCGCTGAAGCACTCTATAAATAACTTTACAGTTCTGTGTCTTCAGCTATGTCACGGTCCAACTGTTGTGCCAACTTTTTATGCTTGCGTAAGCTCCTTACTTGGTTTCTCAGCATAATTTTCTCTTTGATTTCTTTTTTTTTTAACTGACCAACACAAACATTCTTTTATTTATTCCCTTATTTTTCCAATCTGTTTATATTAATCAGGGTCACAAAGGGGAAGCCTGTCTTGGTTGATTTGGGTGAAGGACAGAAACCAACTGCGAATAAGAAGGCCAGTTCATCTGAAGGGCAGGAACAAATGAAAGACCAAGCTCAGCTTAACCTCCAGAAGGAAATCGGTGTACTGTAAGATAATACTCTCAAACAGGGAGAATAAGCAGACTCCACACAGACAAATGTGCCACCAGAAGTCCAATTCATGTTTAGAACATATGGCATGATTATAACACTGGATGGTACCAAGAGAAAAACATGTGTATTAATTAGTAATCCTAATATCTGGTGAAGAAACAATAAACTGATATTTCACTTTTATTAGATAAATATCAGTACAGTCATCTGTTTTCCTAATCTGTTTATACATAGGTACCGAGGATTATGTGTACTCAAACAGCAACAATCAAGTCTAAATGAGATGCCAGATCAAACCAAGGCAGCAAGCATGCACACTCCCACTATCCAACATTTAGGACAAATTTTGCGTCACCAGTCATTTTAACTTCAGGAGCTGAGAGAAAACTAAATTGGTATAAATGGCTTCAAATGTCTCTAAGTTATTTCATTGATCTAAAGTGGGTAATGTGACCAGGTGAGGTTAATGAAGTAGAGGAATAAATGGCACCCAAGCCACAATTCTACCAGGCAGATTAGGACTGAAGCTACATTAAGGATATCTGTGGTGAATTATTATCTTGATACTGTGAATATCCCAAATGAGCATTATGGTCATCCGAGGTACTGAAGAAATGCTGGGGCTGCAACTGGGTCACCTTGTTTAATAGCAATTGTTGAATTAAACAAAAACAGCACACAATGGTGCTATAATGAAAATTACATGCCCACAGCAAGAAATCTTTGCCAGATCAGGCCTGGTTTGAAGGTCCTTCTTTCATGAGTGGGTGTCTAAAATGAAGAGGCACCTTCTGTGAGCATCTTACTTTTATACTGCTCCAGCTGGAAGGGGCGGAGTCAACTGCCCTCACTTGGTGTCTTCTTCTGGCTGCTGGAAGAGAAACAGATGATACTGTTAGCGGCAGGACTCCGGAGTGGTACTGCTAACCCAAATTGAGTCAGGAGGGTGATCCACAGACACACATGTGTGACAGTATTTACTGCTATTTAAATTTGTTATATAATAGTGTCAATAAGTTGGTTACATTATTTACTATCTACCTGGCTCTGAAGAACAAAAGCAAATCCGAAAACATGTCAGCCAAAAATGACTTGATAGGATGTTAATGACTGGATGTTCGTATCAAGCTCCCTTTTAATATCTAGCTTCAGATGCTTAAATTAATATATTTCCAAAAATATCTTGCACTGCTATGACTGCAGAGTACAATGAGAAGTCAGAGGGCTCAATATATGTAGCTGTATAGCTCAAATGTATTGTTTGTTGTGTTGGTTTTGTGATAAATGTGTTTCAGTTACTTGTTTTAAATATACTGCTGTGTTTGGTAATTGCTGTAAGAAACTACAATACCCAGAGAAGACCCACAAGAACTAAGGGTGAATGGGAGCTGTGAGGCAGCAATGTAAAGCCACTGTTGCTGTGCCAACTGCCAATAACATTACAGTGTAAAGAAATTATCCATCCAGCAATCTATTATCAAAACCACTGTTACACACGTGCGACTGAGAGACAACCACAGAACTCGTTTTACAGTAATTACCCTCCGAGCCAGGGATTGGCACTGTCATGGGACAGTCAAACAATGACCAGCTCAAACACACTTGCTCTGTCCCTGAAGATATTTTTGCTATTAACATCATAGTAAACAAGGATCACTTTGGTGCCTTAAACCTTTAAAATCTCTTTTGATCTATTCTTTTAAAACACTTATTCCAGCTCAGAATTATAGCGTTACAATAACAATTTAAGTACATTTAACATTTTTTGGTATACATTTCCCTTACAATTTTTGCAGTTAATGAGTTCAAGTTTGTACAAAGTGAAAGTGCTGGTTAATCTATTAAATCCTAGAGAATCAACTACATGCCAACCCTATGAATTTGTTTTTTAATGTGTGGATTTTTTGACACATCAAATAAACCACCGCAGAATATAGAACACAAATTGAAGGTAGATTAAAATATTTTTACTCCAAGATTTACTATTCTAAAAAATAGTTGAAGAGTCACTCATTTGGTTTGCTCATTATAGAAGAGATAAATCATTGCATAGGTTTTACAGAGCACAGTCCATGATGCCATAAATTGGTGGAAAGTAAATAAATAGATCAGCCTGCAGTGTGATACTGATGACAGGGTGGCCACTAAATCAGTAGGAGTGCCTCCTGCAAGGCTTGCAGTTCTCATGCAGACAGTCTCCAGCTATTTGAATTTTTAACCCCCTAAATCCTGGATATTGATCATCAATGGCATGTCCACAGTCCAGCCTATTTATGGCATTTCCAAAAGATAAGAAATCACTCTTCTTTCAGTCACTTTTTTGTAGTGCGCATGTGTGTGTAAAAAAGATGTTCTGTGTTTTTGTATCTCTAATAGACATACAGCACAGTTTTAATCAGCTAATTGAATATTTGAAAAAGTAGAACAGATGTTTATGATCAAGGTGATGCAGTCTTTAGCACTGCTGCCTCCCACATACCCTATGACATGTAGGTTAGGTCAGTTGGTGACTCTAAAATGGCCCCCATGTGAGTGATTTTTTTTTTGGTCCTATATTGTTTCTCATCTTGCTCCCAGAACTTCCAGGATGCAGTCATGCTCTCTGTGATCCTAAATTGGATTAATTCTTTTTGAGATTTTGTGTACACTACTCTGTACTCACATTAACACTACTACATCTATCACTACTAACACTTGTGTTGACTCATTGACTCATGACGCATTGACTCAGCTTCACTTGAGCTTTCATTCAGTGTCTTGGCTTCTTTTTTTTTTGTTAATATTTTTAGTTAAAAAAATGAGGACTTGCATCTTGTTCTGGTGGTTGTGTTTTATCTGTGACATATTGATAAACTGATAAAATTAAACAGAGATTTTGTCTATGTGTAGATTTTTAAATCAACTTGTCATGTGTTGGATCTGTCTCCTGTTCAGGGTTGTTTTTTGCTTTCTGTCTGATTCTGCAGAGACAGTCTTTAGTGCTCTGGTTATATTTATAATCCTTGCCTTTTATTATTTTTAACAATCTGATGTATGTTTAGTTTTAGTAAACATGAAATAAAATTTACTGCTAACCCCATGTGCCTGCTGCATTAATTTGTGAATCTAAATTGTCCTCCCTTCCACCACTGGCCAAAAGATGATAGTGGAAAGAGAGGAACAAGAACCCAAGTTTACAAAAGAGACTTCCACACGGATCCACCTGCCCTCATTCTCCTAAGATCTGTGACTCAATAACTGGTCTCCTCAGCCATCTATGGACACAACAATAACCTTACAAGCATTACTCTTGTTAACAGTGTTCACTAAAAGAGAGGCACATGCCCAGATAGGCACTGGCAGTCCCAAAAGTATGTAATGAAATATGCAGATTTAAAAAATGCATGGATGGATGGCTGGATGGATATATATATTGTGACCTCCAGGGGTGTTCCCCAACACCAGACACAACAGACACCAGGCACAAGTCCAGCAACACACACTTTTTATTTAGGTGTGGGGAACTCTTTCCCTTTGTTCCCCACAGTACCCAAGCACAATACAGCACAAAGCACCAGTATACAGTACTTTCTTCTCTTCGCCTCACTCTCTCTTCTACCTCCACTCCTCCTCTGGCAAGTTTCATCTTCATCCTCTTTCTTCTCCTCTTCCTCCCAATCCTGGCTCCCTGAATGAAGTGAGGTGGTCCTTTTTAAGGTGCACCTGGGAGCACTTAAGGTGCACCTGGGAGCACTTCAGGTGGTCCATCAACATTATTGGGAAGCACTCCTAGGTTTGGGAGAAGCCCAAAGAAGGGCTCTGCAGCTCCCTCTGGCGGCCCCCACAGAATCCAACAGGGCTGTGCCAAACTCCAATTTCCATGGAGCTCTGTGGTATTTCGAGACACCACTGGCAACCCTGGGTGGCTGCCATCTAGCATCCTGGGGGAGACAGTGCCTTGTGAACATCTGCTCCCCCGGTACTTCCATTATGGTGGCCCCCAAATATATATATATATATATATATATATATATTTATATATATATATATATATATATATATATATATATATATATATATATATATATATATTGTCACACATGGGCGATTAGGAGGCAGTCAAAGAGCCTAAAAGTGAGTAAAACATCGCGAGATAAGGGGTTGTCACGTGGTACTTACCTGATTTCTTTTTTCTCATCAACAGAAAACACGAAGAAATCTAAGTTCCACAACTTCCGGGTTCCAAAATGGCCGCAGTGACATCACTTCTGGCCACCTTTGATGACGTCACTTCCAGCTCCCACAAAACACCTCACTTCCGATTCCTGTTGCCACATCACCACCTTGCCAACCTTTTCCTGTCACATGTCTATTACTTGCTATATAACCACCATTTTGAAAAACAGTAAATTGTTCATTGTACTTTTCAAAAGACTCTGAATCAATTCTTTTCTTATTGTCTGACGACAATATACGGGGACGGTCCCCAAATCTTTATTTTTGTTTTGTGAAGTTATTTGGATCACAATTGGCGTAGCCGGCAGGATTTTTGTTCCAGTATGTCAGAGGAGCAAGACCTGGATACAGTTCTCTCTACCATTATGGGAGACCTGCAAACATTGAAAATTCAAATGGGAGAAACCAGGACCCAATTTGCGGAATCGGAGGCTCATAGTGCAGCAAGAATACGGACGGAGGTCGCTCGGTCACCACCCATTGCTCTGACTACTTTAACAGAAGCAGACGACATTGAAACCTGTTTTTTGATCTTCGAGTGTACCTCTAAGCGGAACGCATGGCCGAGGTCGGTGTGAGCGTACCAACTGGCTCCCTACCTGAAAGGAACGGCGCAGAGGGCTTATTATGATTTAACCGAGGAGCAGGCTGCTGATTATGACGCTCTGAAGTCAGAAGTATTCAAGCGTTACGGCGTATCCCCGGAACAGCAGGCAAGAGAATGGAGGGAGGGGTAGTTTGACCCGGAGAGGGCACTAAGAACCCAGGGCTTTGAAGCCTGGGGAAAGGTCTGTTGTTGGCTACGGCCCAACATAAATGATTCCCATAAAATGGCTGAGATGTTGGCTTGTGAGACCTTTGTGCACGCCCTCCCTGAACACATTGTCCAGCAGGTCCGGAAACATACATATGAGGACATGGATACTCTAATTAAAATCGCGGAGCGTCATTGGGCGGCTTGCAAATCGGGGCGATCAGAATGGTTCTCTCGCCGAACCCAACAGGCACGTGGGGCAGCTTCTGAACCCACCCGACAAGCACCCGAATCTGCCGTTCGTAGAAGGGACAGACCAGCTAATACACCCCGCTGTTTCAAGTGTGGCGAGATTGGACATCTGTCCCCTAACTGTACTTATGAGCCCATGGATTGTTCGTTGGTGAGGGGAGAAAGGTATTGTGCCACAGTGAATAACCCTTTGTCTCTTCCTTATACAGGTGCCGTTATTATAAATGGCAGAAGGGTAAGAGCTATGTTTGACTCCGGGAGTAACATTTCTATTGTTGCTGCTCGTTTCGTTTTACCGCAACAGTGGACTAAGATGAAAACTAGTCTTAAATGTATTCACGGGGATATCCGGTATTATAAGACAGCCAGATGTATAGTAACGGTAAATAGTATCCTGACAAGCATGGCTATGGCTGTATTACCGGATCCCCCGTTTCCAGTCATACTTGGTAGAGATAGGAGTGAAATTATCAGCGGTAAGAACGTAACTGTACCAAAGAAACATGAAGGCTTAGTAACGGAAAATATTATTCCGACTGCCTCCACGCCATGTCCCACAGTAGCACGGACTGATACTAGCACCCAGTGTGAAGAAATTGATGTCCCATCGCCCTCTGCGGGAGCTAATACAGTTAACATGGAGGACGTGGAGGCAGAAGCCCCTCCCCTTGAGGTCGTACAAGACCCAATTCAAACTTTAACTTCCCAATTCCTTTTGACACCTTCATCATTTAAAAGAGAACAGTGGAACGATGATTCCTTAAAATTTGCCAGGAATGCTATAGTGTCCACTGAGGGTTATACAACTTTGGATCCCATGCCACCAACGCCGTTCTTTGTTATTAAAAATTAATTATTATATAGAGTGGCAAATCACGGGGGTGAAGTGCAAGCATCGTTGCTAATCCTACGCACTTTTCTGCGACAAGTGTGTGAGTTAGCACATGCTCACCTTCTAGGAGCCCATTTGGGCTCCAAAAAAACTTTAGAGAGGATAAAACTCCGATTTTATTGGCCGGGAATAAATGAAGAGGTCCGGCGATTTTGCGCTTATTGCCCGGAGTGTCAACTTCGCCAGATTCCTAGAAGGACTCGAGCTCCTCTTATTCCCATTCCCCTTATTGATATTCCATTTGAAAGAGTCGGAATCGATCTCATAGGACCCTTAGAACCCTCGACAAAAGGATTTAAATATATTTTGGTATTAGTTGATTGAAAACACGAAGAAATCTAAGTTCCACAACTTCCGGGCTCCAAAATGGCCGCGGTGACATCACTTCCTGCTCCCACAAAACACCTCACTTCCGGTTCCTGTTGCCACATCACCACCTTGCCAACCGTTTCCTGTCACATGTCTATTACTTGCTATATAACCACCATTTTGAAAAACAGTAAATTGTTCATTGTACTTTTCAAAAGACTCTGAATCAATTCTTTTCTTATTGTCTGACGACAATAATAGGGGACGGTCCCCAAATCTTTATTTTTGTTTTGTGAAGTTATTTGGATCACAATATATATATATATATATATATATATATATAAATACTAGCTGTGTAAGCAAGATTCGGCCAGCTCTCTGGCACTTTCAGTAGGCCTACTGGCCTTAAATCTTACTTGTACATTGTCCCAGTTAAATGTATGTCCTGTTGATTTAGTATGCACATAGATCAGTGATCGTGAGTCCTTTCTTCTTGTGTACAAGTAAGATTTAAGGTCAGTAAGGGTTTGTGTTTATTTCAGTGATGAAGATTTTGATAAACAGTTTTTTTTCTATTAAAATGTTCTACATTTTCCAGGACAGTGTCATTTTACAGTGATTTTTGCCTTCTGGCTAAGAAAATGCACTGTACTTGCACTTATGTCAAAAACTTAGTATTACAATATGCCAAAATGGTCAAGTTATTGTAATTGTGAGCTGCTACATTAATTGCCAACAAATGAGAAATAAAGCTGTTATCAAACATCACACAGGTGTTAAAATCAAGAAAAGTTTATTATTAAATGTATAATACAAAGTCTTAGTATATAGGGTTTGCATTTCATTACAGAGTGCATGGACGTTTAAGAACAATTTTTGATCCTAAAGGAATCTCATTGGAATTCTGATGCCAGAGAGAGGCAGAGAAAGAACCAGAGACCTGTCTTCAGCCATTATTTGTTTGGTAACGAGAGCTGTAAGTATTGTTGGATGGCTTGGGAGACAAGGTTATTGCAAGTATGAAAAGCTGATGTCAGACTGAGGCAGGGTCCAATAAGGCAGAGGTATATACTAACATTATATGTCAATATGTCAGTATGAAGACTAAGGCATGATCAGAGTGATCCTCATCATTGAACCATATGGTCTGAAAGAGTTTTAGTCAGTTGGAATCAATAAAGAGAACAGTCAACAAAATAAAAACAGGGTGAATCTGAAACTAGAGAGAAGTGAAAATTAAGGTGAGCTTGGGATAGTTTAAAAGACATTCAGGCCAACAGAGAGCAAGGAAGAGAGGGAAATGATGAATGAGAGATCAGACTGCCCTTGAAATGTGGCCTGAAACAAAAGAGTACTGAAAAGTTCATGGACAGCAAAAGACAAATGGATTCAGGGGATATCAGGGCCCACTAGAGGGAGGCTCTATTCTGGTGGCTCAATATCTGTGAAACACCTTGTCCCTAGAAATGACTCATCTGGAAGTCACCATGAATAAGACTTTAAAGCTATGTTCAATGAGCGTAGGATCAGGAGATGGCGTGTCCAGATGGCAAGAGTAAAAAGAGACTGACATTTTTCTTTTTGATAGTTTGGATTTTGGGATATGTACATTCTGATTATTTAATTAATTTGTGGATTATTACACTTTTTTTTTAAAAATGTTTTAGTACCACCATTATTTGGGATGAAATTTTATTCACCGTTGCTAATGGGGCTGCTACCTTGTGGCACCCAGAGATCTCAACCTGTGACTTCATCAGGTCAATGGCACAAATGTCAATGCCTTGCATTTCCTAGTGTCTAAATTTGTGGATAAAAAGAAAATATTTTGATGGTACTTAGGAGTCATCGAAAAAAAGGTTTTCACAGCTTTTGTATGTTTTTCTGACTTTGATTTTTGGTTCTGTGTTTGAGTCTGGTAATTTGTACTTTCTCTCTCCTTTTGTCAACTTTTTGCTCCCCTTTTTTGACAATAATTTTATCTTCTACATCTGGTTGTACTTTATTTGGTTAATTCTTTCTGAATTCCACTGTAGGTAAAACAATGAAGACTTAAACATATAGAGTTTGGCAGACATTGGGTCTGTTATTCATTTTGTACTTGGTATATATTTGGTATTTATTTGGTATTTATCCCTCACTTAATAAAATTTCTTATTTTTTGTATATTCTTGCTTCCTTGACATCACCCTTTGTGAGGTGGCATATGAGAGTGGACCCTCCTGTTCACAGCAAATTGTTTTGAAAAAGTGCTCAGCCGTAATCACAAATGAAGATTACTTTATACTCTGTTCTGTCATTGTCTTGTGCAGTTTCATTCTCATTTGGTTTCACACTGCTGTAATGCTAAAATTAGATTAAGCAAGTTAAGAAAAAAGATTTGATGGCCAACTTTGTTTCATACACTCTCTATAAATAGTTCATCCATCCAGTTTCTAAAACATTTAGTCAGTTCAGGCTCTTGGAAAGTCAGTGTCTGTTCTTGTAGCATTGGGTCCATGATGGAAACCAACTTTGGATACAGTGGCTGTATGTCAATGGCACCCTTACTTTTATCATGTCCATGTTTTAAAAAATTAACTGTGTACGGAACATACTTTTTCCATGCATTATTCTTGTTCATGGAGGATATCACATTGAGTTGTTCATAAATGTCATGTCTAACCTCCCAATGTCCCTTTAATTTGTATGTAAAGAGTGCCATTAAATTAACTTTTGCATGCAATTCTATGTGGGGTTCAATCTGGCATCTTGTTATAAGCTAAATAAGCTGTATATGAATAAGATTGCTAGGTATGAGAGGGATTAATATGACCTCCAGACAAGCTCATATTCAAATATTTCTTTCCAAATCAAAACTAAGAGAGTCTTTCTTTTTTAATCAGGCCACAACAACAGGAGATAAACTAAGTATGAAAAGGAAAGCCTGAGATGTTTTTATGTATTTATTTACAAGCACTCAGTTGGTTTTTTTTTGGTTAAAAAACTCACCTTTCCTTAGATAAAGCAAAGTTCAGACAAAGAAATTAACAGAGACAGCATGCTATATAAATAGCATGGCCATGATACCACACTCCAACAGCTAATCACATTGTATAACGACAGCTCGTAGTGTAGCACAACTTTAATGTGGTTAAAAACAAATAAAATAAATGATCATAATGGTAAAAATTGCAAAAATATAATAAACTATTACAAAAATCAGATCTGGTTAAAATCTGCCATAATGACTGGATGAAACATTAGCTATCTTAAATTTATGTACATATGATGCCCCGTACCCACCACATACTTCACAGCAGTCTAACTGGGGGGCATCTAGTAGTCGTACTGAGGATAAACCAGGGTGAATGACAGACAGACATAGAGAAGATGATGCAAAAAATATTTTTTTTTATTACTAACAGGTGATAAATATCCAGAGTCAAAATTCAATCAATGAAGTAATAAAATCACACTATTAAGTCCATCATTGCAAAGTTCCTATCTATTTGGGTTAAAATAATGAAATAAAGAAAAAAATCAAAACAGACAAAAACTCCCATCCTTTCCATTCCCCCTTATTCAGGCTGATCAAAAGGACTCTGAGGACCCTTCAAATTAAAAGATAAACACAACAAGAATCAAAGTCCTTTTCCTTTCTACCCATTTTAGGCTGAAAAGGGAACAAAACACTTCTTTCAAAGGAAAAATGACTCAAATTAAAATAATGTCAAGTTCACCACATTTATTCGCCCTCTCACAGTGCTCTAGGGGACAAGTAAGAGTATCATGCAACCCTCTCCTCCCATGCTTATTCAGGTAGCTCAGGAGTACTATGTTGCACCCTCCACTAAGATAGACTCAACGAAGACCATCTCTGACATCCATTTTCCCATTTTTTATGTCCCTGGGATCCCTTCCTCCAAATCAGATACTCATCCTCTTCCAATTACTTAACACACCTTCTCATAGGTTTTTCTAAATGCTGTTACCCAGAAGGAGGTTTTCAAGTCAGCGGCCAAACCTCGCAGGATTGTACACAGCCACGAATGCTGCAACTTCAATTACCCTCCTTTACGTAATCTCCCTTTTTTCTACCAGGCTGTATACTAAAATTGTAAAGGTTGTACTACCTTTTTTCTCTGCCTCACAGCTCTTTACCTCACTCCTGGATGCTTCCTCCCATTCAGACTTATGAAGACAAGCACTCCATGAGCCCCTGCCACACTGCCCCTTGGAAGCAAACAAACTTGTGCAGCTGTCCTGGCATCTCCTCCACCAGAGTTCTCATCGACACCACCTTCCAAAGCTCAAGATTTATACACACAAGTAAAATCTGTAAATAGTTACCCAAAACAAAAGATATGAATCACCATAGCGCAGCTCACCACAGTATGTAAGTGGCACATAGATGTTTAATTCCTTCAGCAACTTTCAACATTCATCTGTCTCTCCTTCCATCCATTTTTAGATCTTAGGTTTTCAGTGTTTTATATATTTGCTTAAATGATGGTAATAGTCTGATAAAACCAATGAAGTATTTTTTCTATAATCATAACAAGAACAAAATTGACATTTAATACACTTTATAGTTCTGAACATAAACAGTTTGAAAAACTATAGCAAGTCCAAGTCACATTCAAGTCCATTTATCACAACACCCAGATCAACCCATCCCAACACCATCAGGCCCAGCAGACATGCTGTCAGGGTGCTCAGTCAGTTACATTTATTTTGCTTTATTCTGGTACTTTTTCAAATTTGCTTCTCTGTAAATCAATATTTTATTTTTTATTTATTCCCCTTGTTGTTGTCTTTTTTTTAATAACATCATTAAGTCAGTGCTTTCTAGATACATTAATCAGAAAAGTGTTACCTCCACCTCATATATCAATGAGGTGTTGCAGTAACATGTCATCACTTCTTTACAGAAAAAAATAAAGGAAAGATTCTCAAAATCAAAAAGTATTAAAAGCAAACATTTTTGTGAGATCATCTGGGGAACACATTTTTACGTTCTGGCTTTTCTAATTTTTGGGTTTGCCCTGTAAGAAAAACTCTTTCACAATTCAGTGTTTTGTGCTCCAACTTTTGCCACCTGTGATAAAGCACTTGTGACACGCGCTTCCTTTTTTATGAAATGCATTCTTGCTAGCCACAAATAGATGTGAAATAAATTGATAAAAGGACATTCCAAATACAATCTTTGAGAAATTCAGGCAAATATATTTTGGGTAACATATATGTTTTCATTTATATTTATTGATTATTAATTTATTTACCAAGAGCATATTTTGGTAGCATCAGGCCCAAGGCAGGAGCCATCCCTGTACAGGTAGTTGGTCCATCACTGCTAATGCAAGGTGAGAAGGCTTTCAGAAATTGCAACCTTCTGATTGCTTTGTAGAATGCTCAGCCTTATATTACAAATAAGAATCTATAAATGCTGAAATATCAGGATCATAGTAGGTTCAAATCTTCCTGCAGCTTGTTTCTGTGTTTTTTTTTTGTACCACCAAGTAGAAGAATAATAAATATGGGCAGACATTGAGCTCATTCTTCAAACAATTAATTCATTTAGGGTATACACTGTGTGGTTAGTTTGTATTTGTGCAGTTGCTGACCATAAGGAGGACCGGACCTCTTGCTGTGCCTAAAATAAGTGCCTTGCCAATCACTGCTTTGGCTATCAGGAGGCTTCAGGCTCTAAAGTTAGGACAATACACTAATGCTTGTGTGCATTTACCCTAAACTCAGATTTCCACAGCTTTCCAGCACGAGTGACAGCTCTGACAAGTAAACGTCAGTCTGGGTGGCAGACAGTGGCTTAACCCGTCTCTTTCCACTGACAAGACCCACAGATACCAATCAGAGGTGAACTGCCCGGAAGCCCCCAGGAGAAGTACAAACACCTCCTGAAAGCCGTCATCTTTCTCCAAACTACAGCAAACAAACTAGCCAACAAGCAGACGACATGTCTGTGCAGCCATGGGAGGTCGTTGTATCTTTTGAGAAAGAATTTCATCTTGGAAACATCTGACCTCGTTCTTTAGGGATTTTGTGTATTGCTTTCAAGTTTTTTTTTTTTTTCTCTCATGTATGCCTTTGCAGTCGACAAGAACAAAATCTAAATAAATAAGAGGCCCTGAGTTAGCTTTCACTTGAGATATAAGCAGGTTGCATTTTCCAAATGTTCCTTTATTTTGGAGTTGAGTACCTCTATAGAGTAACTAATTTAGAAGTGTTTATTAGTATATCATCACCACACAAATTAATGCATCTTACAACAAGGATATTCACTGCTTTAAAGCTTAGAATGACCGTTCCAACCAATTTTTATTATTGTAGTTTAGATAAGGGTGAAGCAGTGATTCAAAGGTTTGGGTCCCAGTTTGGGTCTGTTTGGAGTCTGCACATTGTTTTTCAGTCAAAAATGAATTTTCCTCCTAACTCCTCAAAGACATACATGTTTGGTGAATTGCAAAATATAAATTGGCCCAATGTATGTGTATAGGGTGGTCCAGATCTAATTATCTAATTTTCATTACGCTATAACTTATTAAGTTTATTACATAGAAAATCACCCAAAAACTCCCAGACCATCAAGAAGTGTGCAAACTGACAGCATGAAGAATCGTCTTCACGCCGAACTGGAATCATCCCTGCATAAATCAAAGTCATCCAGACGATCTGGATCTGCGTAATTAGATCTGGACCACCCCGTATGTGTCTTTGTAACCAGTGCAGCTGTTATGGGCTCTAGTCATTCATGACTTAAAATTGATTTTGATTAGTTTGACGTACAATATTATGTAAAGCTTAGCTCCACCGAACCAAGGAGTTTGCCTAAAATTATATGTGGTGTGTGTTTTTCCTGTGTACGGCTCTAAACTGAATAAGAATGTTTTAAAATGTTAGGCTATTTTATGTCCAGAAAATTCAAAAGCATCCAGTAGTACTATTATGAATGTAGTGAGAAGTCGAGTAAAATGACAGCTATCATTGGCTAACTAAAAACATTACAATGTGCAAGCTTTTGAGGCAACTCAGATGCACATTGTAATCTTTTTAGTTAGCCAATAAAAGGTTTCATTTTGCTTGACTTGTCACTAAAAGCATCCAGTAAAAGTACTCCATTAAATGTTTTGGTTAATATTAATAGATATTCTAACACTGCTAGGTGGGCATTTTTTGCCCATTTTTTTTGGGCAGATTTTACTTTTATTGTACCTTTTAGGCTAAGAAGTCTGTGAATTTCATGCACAAATACACGCATATTGTAATGTTAATTAACAATTTTAATTTGCTCTGTGTGTGTGAAGGGCCACTTTCTGACTTGAACCCTTTGCTGCTATGACCAAAATGGACAAATGTTTGAATAATGGTGCTGTTTACACTTTCAATGTCTTGTAACACTGGTTCAACATACTAAAACAAAGCAAGAAAACACGAAAAGAAGCTGGAGTCCCAGTCAGAAATACTCCATTAATTTATGAAAAAGAATTTAAAAAAAAGTGCCTAAGCACACAGCTGATGTCCCATATGACACATAAACTAAATGCAAATTTTAAGTAGGTCTGACCACATTTCCTGCTTGGTCATCTGATTGGCCCTAATTGAGAATCGAGACTTGTTAATGTGCGACTGGAGGGTTGAGCTAATTCATATATCACTATTGTTTGATGGGATCAGCAACTTCTGAAGGAAAGAAAAAAAAATCAGATATTATAAGTTACATATCCAGCATTGAGCACTGCTGTTTCCTTGTTTATTTTAGGGCGGTTTATGGATTTTATGGTTGTGATGTGCTAAAATGCTGAATTATTTTATTTACTGTATATTGATACAATTTCTTCTTGCAACACAGACTAGGAAAATATGGATCGCAAGTCAAGCAAGCGATTCTTGAGGCCCACCTCTCTGTCTTAATCACTAAAGTACAATTATTGCTTTTCAGAGCAGGTGAACTTCACGTCTTACTGGCCACATAGCCATTTCTCTCTGGTGACCTACAGTACCTTTGCAAGCACTCATACAGTGCTATCTGATAACAGCAATACAAAGACTTGTAATATTATTTGGAATTTCAGGGGAGAGGGAGTGTGGTTGATTTTAAAGCTACCAAAAAGTTTCACTCAAAAGCTGCCTGCCTATATAGTGGTAGAGTTATTAAAACCCACAAACCCAATGTGGCCATATTAAGTGTGCATGCCTATATTTTTCCACATTTATAGAAGGAAGCCTCCAAGTAACCAAGCTTCACAGCTCCCAGCTGTGGGGGCCAACATTCTGTACAAGATCGCTTTTAAAATGTCTGTTTTTTGTTTTATTATTATAACATTTGAAATATGGATGCAACAGATGGAGAAGGAAGCTTGTGACATTTGTGGGGTTCTTGAGAGGCAATACAAATCCAGAATTACTTCAGGAAGGCCAAGGTGAAATGAAACAAGGTGATTTATTCATCAGGACACAAAAATCTACAGGAATAGGTGTAAGGGAAAAAGTAAGAGACAATGTAATAATCAAAATGCTTTAAAATGAACGCACCCTGGCTGTGTCATAGGGTGTCTGGTCCACTTTCCCATTCCTAGGCCCAAGAAGCTCCTACTCTCTTTTTTCTAGCACAAGAATCTTTGCCTCTCAATCCTCTAATTACTCTAAGCCAGGGATGTGTCTAATACCATTTTTTATATTAAAGAGTTCTGGGTTCTGAGTTGCATAAAAGAATTTAATAAACAGTTGTTTTTAAGAGCACACTTTATTCATGAAGAAACAGATTTAGATCCTTTTTGCAACAAATAAAACACAAAGGGAAACTTAAGTAATCTTCAATAAAACTGACTCCATTACAGTCTTCTCAGACTTAATAAAATTTCAAAGGCATCTTCTCCACGCTGCCCAACTGTAGAGGGGCAGGGACGCTACTTTCACAAATGAGCAGAAAGACAGAATCTCTGTAGCTGGCTAGTGAAAAGATTTTAATGAAATTTATAACCGTGAGATATGAGAGTTATGTGTTTAAGTAGCTTGATCCAGCATCTCTCTAGTTACTGTTTGTAAGAAAGTGTGTTTCATTTTAAACTAAACCATGTCTGGAAAGCAAGGGCATATTGTTTTCTATCACATACATCACAATATGCAGAATGAGATGGCCTTCCATGTCACACAACAATCCACAAAAATTACACTCAAGAAACTATTATGTTTCCCCTAGGCTGTGATTCAAATTCATTTTTTTTTTGTCTTTTTTGTTCATTTTTGATTCTTTTGTTTATGTTAATATTGTATTACTGTTTATTATTTGTATAATCATGCATTCTTCTATCATTATTGTTGATCATTCAATTTCTATGTGCCTATGTATTTACTATTATGTTCCTTGTGTTTTGTGGGTGGTTCCCCAAGAGGCGGGGCAACCTGTCCATCACTTTCAAGGGATCACCCTCAGCCCTATAAAGGTTGAGGTAACCCACAGTCCCTTTTCTGTTCATTAAAATGTGTTGGCACTGGTGAGTTCTCTGGTGATTTACTACTTTATTTGATTATTCATTTTTGGTATTTTGACCTTTGTGTTCTGTTTTTTGTGTTGGGACTTGTTTGTGTTTTTTGAATTGAGCCTTTTTGTGCTCCTCAGAGCTTATTTTGTCACAGAGCCTTTTCTGATAATATTTTTTTTATTTATAAAGATCCTGTCTTTGCTCTTTCATGACTAGCTGATGTTTGAAACTCTCTAGTGGGCATTTTTGAGGTATTTTGGGAGTCAGTTTGCTTTCTTTAAAGGCATAATACCATTTAGGTGCATCTGCAGTCATAGCACAAACAAGGTGACTGTGGCCATATAAAAGATCAGCATAAAAGGTTTGTGACTAAAATAGCAAAATAACAATTAAAAACTAAATAATGACAAATTCCCATGCAAAAAAAAATCAAAAACCAAGGTTCATCACAGTGGCAAGTAGACCCTTTAAAACACCAAACCTGAAGTATGTCTGGTAGTCCCATAAATGCCTGCAATCTCATTATTTAAAAGGGACGACTGGTTCTGCTGGAGCCTGAATAAAAGGTGCATCATCATTCTGCTTTAGACCTGGAAGACTAAAAACATCCTATTTTGCATCCCCCAGTGTGCAGTCCTCACAAATCCATTATTTCTCTACCCCAGGAAGGTCAACCTCTGCCAGGGCAGTGTCCAGAGTATAATATAATAATTCCAGCCTCGACCTTCTCTAGATTCACAAGCTGCATCAGCAATGGATTGTTTGAAAAAACATTTTTCAAGGAAAATAATAATGCTGTTCAAACAGTTCAGTAAGTCTTCAGCATAGTGGTGCGTTGCTAACATAGTAATTAACATATTTGAACTAGACTTAAATCACAGAGATTTTCTCAGGTGCCTTAACTCATTACAGTCGAGGTATGCTAAAATGCTGCTCTTGGGAATACTTTGCTGAAGGGTTTGTGTCAGCTGTTAACAAATGAGCCTTTGAAATTTAACCACTTGTCCAGCATAGGCTCAATGAGGCCATGGAATTGTACTTTTGTTTATCCTTTTTACTTTTTTTTCACCAGTGTGCTTTTTATTATTGAAAAATGAAGCATTGATAGTATTTATGGTCTGTGGTGGGCTGGCGCCCTGCCCGGGGTTTGTTTCCTACCTTGTGCCCTGTGTTGGCTGGGATTGGCTCCAGCAGACCCCAGTGACTCTGTAGTTAGGATATAGCAGGTTGGATAATGGATGGATGGATAGTGTTTATAGTTTCACTTTAAAAAGCTTTACATTAAAAACATTTTGTTATTATAAAAAGTAACATGTTTGACATAATTATAAAAAAATCTTTCTTACTCTTATACTTTTAAATACACTAGCATTCAAAAGGTTAGCATCACTTAAAAATGTTCCTTTCTTGATAGAAATTGATACCATTTTTAAATCAAGATACCATTGTATTGATTTTAAAGCACAGCCAAGACATCACTAGTGTTTCTAATGACTATTACTGTTTGAAATGACTGAGTTTGATTGACAAATGACTGCAAAGTCCCTTTTTCAAAAGCAATTCCTTCGGTGTTTTCTTTTTCAACTCTTTTAGTTTATTACTAATTAGTCATGTTTAAATGCTAATTGGTTATTAGAGAAACCTTTGTAGTTGAATTAGCATCACTGAAACCTGTTATTCTGATCACTTGGGTTGCAGGGTACTGGCATTCCAAAAATGTAGATATACATTCAAAAAGTGCCAAAATGAAACTGCTTTCTCAAGAAACCTTTCTGTCTAATGTCTCCTTTTGCAGAATGAAGGCTCTTTCATGTGACAGATTACCAAGAAACTGAAGATTTCATACAAAGGTGTTTATTACTGTCTTTAATTAGTTGTGTTAGTGAATTAAAGGAGTGGATGGATGAGAACTACCTGCCTTTAAACACAGATAAAACAGAGATGTTAATTGTTAGAGGGAATGACGCTGATCACAACAATATGCTGTCATCCTTTAACTCAGTGGGAATCCCCATTAATTTTACTGAATCAGCCCAAAATCTCTGAGTTCTCTTTGACTCTAGTATGTCATTTAAAGCACACATTACAAAGTTGTCCAAATCATGTTTCTTCCATCTTAAAAATGTTAGGAAATTAAGGCGCTTTGTAAATAAACAGGATTCTGAGAAATTAATTCATGCATTTATTTCTAGTAGGATTGATTACTGCAATGTGGTGTTCACTGAATGTTCAAACTATTCTTTATACAGCCTCCAGTTAATCCAAAATGCTGCTGCAAGAATTATCACAAGAACAAGAAAATCAAACACATAACTCCAGTTCTTAAATCCTTACACTGGCTCCTGGTTAAGTTTAGGGCAGATTTCAAAATCCTCTTTTTAACATATAAAGCATTAAATGGCCGAGGTCCGGCTTACTTGCCTAAACTTATCATGACTTACAAACCAGAGCGCACAATAAGATCTCAAGATGCCAGTCTGCTTATGATTACTAGAATTAATAAAATAACAGTGGGAGGTCGAGCTTTCAGTTACAGGGCCCCTAAACTGTGGAATGGTCTTCCTGCTACTATAAGAGATGCCCCTTCGGTCTCAGCTTTTAAATCCCGGCTGAAGACTCACTATTTCAGTTTAGCTTATCCTGACTAGAGCTGCTGATTAACTGTACAGACTGCATCTCTGTTGTTAGTCATTAGCAATAAAACAGAAGTAACATGATAGTTATAATTTGATACTAACCCTCACCTATTCTGTTTCTCTTCTTGGTACTCAAATGTGGCACTTGGTGCCATGGCCACCTGTCAAGTTGTTGTGCCTGCCAATGGTAAAGTCATCCCTGATGGAGGATCGCTGGAATCATGGGAAAGAGGGATCCTTTCATCAGATTGGCTGGCCCAGCACTGTTTCAGCTGTGGAATGGCCAAATGGGGGAGGCAGCTTGATGGATGAGGTCTCCAGAACTCTAAACAAATCCAAATCATATTATGTGATGTCATCCACTGTTAAATTCTGCTATGTACTTCTAACATTTTTATTTTTATACTGTATTGAGGATTTGTTCTGTTCTGTGTATTATATTGTATTGTATTGACCCCCTTCTTTTTGACACCCACTGCACACCCAACCTACCTGGAAAGGGGTCTCTCTTTGAACTGCCTTTCCCGAGGTTTCTTCCATTTTTACCCTACTGGGATTTTTTGGGAGTTTTTCTTGTCTTCTTAGAAAGTCGAGGCTAGGGGGCTGTCAAGAGGCAGGGCCTGTTAAAGCCCATTGCGACACTCCTTGTGTGATTTTGGGCTATACAAAAATAAATTTTATTGTATTGTATTGTACTGTCTTGAGAGAAGAGGGCGAACTGGACCTTACCAGGATAAAAAAAAGGATAAGGCCCAGATGCACAAGTGTGTAAGAGGAGATGGACATCAAAGTATGTAGTTTGAGAAACAAATGACTTACAGGTCCTCAGTTGGCTTCTTCCTTAAATACCAGTGAAAATATTAAAAAAGGTGACTCTGGGATGCTGGCCACAACAGGCTTTTCCAGTCATCATCTGTCAATGTCTGTGTTTTTTTACACATTTTAACTTTTTCTTTTTATTTGAGAGTTTCATATATGCCATTTTTTCTCTTTTCTCTCCAAGCTAGATTTGTAGTTATGAATTTGATTAAACAGTGTGACCTTAATGGAGCAGCACTCTTAAACTTTCACCAAGGACAGAAGAGTATAATAGAAAAAACCTTTAAATAAAGATCAAGGGTAAATGGAGATAAAGTATAATAACCACAACTAAAAAAACATTCACTCTCTCAGTGCGTAACTATAGAGGGCTTAACCCCTTCTGACATGTAGAGTGTATACTGTACCACACTCACCCATAGGGATGAAGCTCAATGTATCTTGTTCTGCTCACGACACATACACAACTGGAGTGCCTGAAGAAAAACACACATAGATTTGAGAAAAATGTGGAAGCTCTGCACACAAAGTGAGCAGGCAGGGATTACACTTTACGTTTCTAGAACTGTGAAGCTGCAATTATGGTCACTGCCATTAGATGAACTAATAACTAAAGGGAACAAATATAATTATATTTTAAGGAATGTCAATGAAAACTGATCAACAAGGCCCAAGCACAAGACCAGAAACAAACTCAGAAAACAGGAAGAAAGAGCTAACAATAAGCCTTCTTGGTGACAGCACATACAGTGGTGTGAAAAACTATTTGCCCCCTTCCTGATTTCTTATTCTTTTGCATGTTTGTCACACAAAATGTTTCTGATCATCAAACACATGTAACCATTAGTCAAATATAACACAAGTAAACACAAAATGCTGTTTTTAAATGATGGCTTTTATTATTTAGGGAGAAAAAAAATCCAAACCTACACATGGCCCTGTGTGAAAAAGTAATTGCCCCCTTGTTAAAAAATAACCTAACTGTGGTGTATCACACCTGAGTTCAATTTCCGTAGCCACCCCCAGGCCTGATTACTGCCACACCTGTTTCAATCAAGAAATCACTTAAATAGGAGCTGCCTGACACAGAGAAGTAGACCAAAAGCACCTCAAAAGCTAGACATCATGCCAAGATCCAAAGAAATTCAGGAACAAATGAGAACAGAAGTAATTGAGATCTATCAGTCTGGTAAAGGTTATAAAGCCATTTCTAAAGCTTTGGGACTCCAGCGAACCACAGTGAGAGCCATTATCCACAAATGGCAAAAACATGGAACAGTGGTGAACCTTCCCAGGAGTGGCCGGCCGACCAAAATTACCCCAAGAGCGCAGAGACGACTCATCCGAGAGGTCACAAAAGACCCCAGGACAACGTCTAAAGAACTGCAGGCCTCACTTGCCTCAATTAAGGTCAGTGTTCACGACTCCACCATAAGAAAGAGACTGGGCAAAAACGGCCTGCATGGCAGATTTCCAAGACGCAAACCACTGTTAAGCAAAAAGAACATTAGGGCTCGTCTCAATTTTGCTAAGAAACATCTCAATGATTGCCAAGACTTTTGGTAAAATACCTTGTGGACTGATGAGACAAAAGTTGAACTTTTTGGAAGGCAAATGTCCCATTACATCTGGCGTAAAAGGAACACAGCATTTCAGAAAAAGAACATCATACCAACAGTAAAATATGGTGGTGGTAGTGTGATGGTCTGGGGTTGTTTTGCTGCTTCAGGACCTGGAAGGCTTGCTGTGATAGATGGAACCATGAATTCTACTGTCTACCAAAAAATCCTGAAGGAGAATGTCCGGCCATCTGTTCGTCAACTCAAGCTGAAGCGATCTTGGGTGCTGCAACAGGACAATGACCCAAAACACACCAGCAAATCCACCTCTGAATGGCTGAAGAAAAACAAAATGAAGACTTTGGAGTGGCCTAGTCAAAGTCCTGACCTGAATCCAATTGAGATGCTATGGCATGACCTTAAAAAGGCGGTTCATGCTAGAAAACCCTCAAATAAAGCTGAATTACAACAATTCTGCAAAGATGAGTGGGCCAAAATTCCTCCAGAGCGCTGTAAAAGACTCATTGCAAGTTATCGCAAACGCTTGATTGCAGTTATTGCTGCTAAGGGTGGCCCAACCAGTTATTAGGTTCAGGGGGCAATTACTTTTTCACACAGGGCCATGTAGGTTTGGATTTTTTTTCTCCCTAAATAATAAAAACCATCATTTAAAAACTGCATTTTGTGTTTACTTGTGTTATATTTGACTAATGGTTAAATGTGTTTGATGATCAGAAACATTTAGTGTGACAAACATGCAAAAGAATAAGAAATCAAGAAGGGGGCAAATAGTTTTTCACACCACTGTAGCTACCTCCATCCACTAAACAAGAAAGTAAATGAGAGCAAGAGATTAAGAGATTAAATTTGGTCATTTAGCATACTTTGAGCTGGGATTTGTCATGTTAGGAAAAGGTAATAATATAAGTAATACTATTAAATGCTCCCATGAGAAAACCACTCAAAATGGTGTCATCTGTGAAAAAAAAAAACAGAAAACTAAGATGGAAATCTGGTGCCATAACTTTCACAATAATAAAATTAATCAACATTAAGCAAAACAAGGGCAAGACATGCCAAAGCACAAAATGCTTCTTAATGATGAAAACAATTGAGATGATGGAAAAAAAATACTCAGAATACAGACACCCCAGTTCAAAAAATGGAAAAGAGTTATCAAGTATTTACTTTGGTGATTTATTTTCACACCATCAGTGAACACTTTAAAGTACTAAATTAATAGTAGAAGCATCCTATCTGAGTGGTTAGCGATGTTATACTAAACATACAGCAACCCTGAATAAATGAAGCAAAGCTACTCTATTATGCTAATTTCCTCTCATTTCCAGAATTTAGAATGCAGAACCCTCTGGCAAACTACTTTCGTTGTCTTTACAGCAGGCATCACATGTTGCCATCCACTTGGAGATAGTAGATGTCAATTTGGTAGTTACCAGGTTACAGTTAGGTATGTAGATAAGGTTACATTATAAGAAAGTAAACATATAAACAGACCCCCTGCAGAGCTGCAGCAATTCAGTCTAGCAGGGCATCCGACGGCCTTTCATTTACCAATCCTTAGTCTTGCCGAGGTGCAGATGAATGTTTATCTAGCCAGAATCTTTCAGTAACTGTAGACTTCCTAAACTACTGTACTAAAAGAGCTAGAGCACTACAATATCAGAGTTAAATACATATCTATATACAGTATAGTTGACAGAAAATCTATCGCTGTACAGATTAACATATTTTTATGTATCTATAGAAAATCACGATCATTACCAAATTTATCAGTTATTTGTGTAATCTAGAATCTCCTACGCATGAGAAGGCTTTTGTCTTTGATGGAATAGGATAGAATAACTTAAAAACAACTACCATGTTAATGCTTAAATATCTGCATACTTCACTATTATGGTACTGTATATCAACTTTCATCCTTCTAGAATACGTGTTCAAGATCAGAATGCCAGTGTACCACAGCAAACCCACAAAAGACCATCAATAAATGTAATGCAGCCTTACCTAAGAATACCTGAAGAAAACCCATGTAAACATATGAAAATGTGCAAACGTTCATGCAGACAACAGCTGGGCTGCAGTCTTACAGATAGGTAGCTCACCCACTTTTCAGGAAACCAGTTAACAGTGGTTACTATTTGAATATGCAAATGTTAAATAAATATTAAAGGTTATTTACAAACTGAGAAGTAAAGAAGGTAAAAGACACAATGTTTCGGCTGTATCAGGTGTGCCATTGAAAAAGAAAAAGTTGGTAACATATGCAGGAGGGAGAAAAGCCAGTGCAGATGAAAGGAGAACATGAGAGTAGGTGTGAAAAAGCTGTCTTTAGAGAAGATGAAAGGAGAGATTAAAATGTTACTCGTCATTAAAACCTGGAGAAGTTGTAGTCCCAGGCAGAGAATGACCTTACCTTCTTATGTGTGAAATGGGAGGACCAGGATTCATTATTGGGGTTTCTCTTACAGTGCATGTTGTGGGGTCTGCTCTTATCAGCCACTGCCTACAGCTAGTTCTGGTTTCAGTCCTGTGATTAAGCTGCCCTTCCGGATCAATTTATTCAGGCATCTGGCAACCCATGAGCTAATGCTACTCCCCAAGAAACTATAGAGCAGATCACTACACTGGGCACTGTGAATTACCAGAACATCTTCAGCAGAAGGTCACACATGTTTCAGGAATCAAATCTCCTCAGTGAAGGTTGCCCTGGCTATACAACAGGTGTTGTTGTCCACTGCTACTGAGACTTCACTCTCAACATCATCAAAATGTTCAATGATGTTATCAGTGCTAGGCTGGACCATAAATTACTTTGGTGGTGAACGGACATGCTTCCTTTGTTTCAATTATCGTTTGAACTCTGTGTCATAGTAATGTATTAAAGATTCATACCCAGTCAAGAAATGTTTCTCACATTTCTACCAATCCATATCATGAGGTTCCTCTTGGAACATAGGATGAGGTGTTACTTCATTTTGGCAGTCAAAGTTTGGGTACTCAAATGACACAGACCTTCCTTGTGTTTAATTGTTAATGAAGAATGGATTAATCTAATCCATAACTAATCACTATGCTATATGTTATCATACCTCTCTTAGAGTAGCCATTATAAATTGCTCCATGGTTGCAATATACGTATTCTTCTGTTGTTGAGGCCCTAGGTTCAATAAATAGAATTTTGCAGTACAAATTTTGACTATGAATTGTCTAAAATGAAGATTAAAAATAATAAGACTGACTTTAGCAGCCTTATGTTAGGTAGAATATCCAGTGGGGGCTTGGTGGTCTTTTGGCCTGGAATCCCAGTAGATTTTTTTTTTTTTCTCCAGCATCTCAACACTGGAGTTTTTTTCTTGTTTCTTTCTGTCCTCCCTGGCCATCTGACTATAGGATTGGACTTATCTTAATGGACATAAAAAAAAACTTATCTTCAAACTAGGATTCTACTACCCGTACATCTGTGTAATGAAAGTGCATATTAATTCTTTATAGATTATTTTTATATATTATTTATTTAGTCATATATAACTATTTTTAACTTGCTGTTTTTTCTCTTGTAACTCTTCTTTTATATTGTGTAAATCACTTTGAACTACATTCCTTGTATGAAAATGTGCTATAGAAATAAAACTGTTGTTATGACACAGAAATGGAACTGGTACACACTAATTAATTGAGAATGAATGTCCAAAGGTGTATTGTTCTTTAGTGTTCAAATTCAATGATCTCATAATACATGATTTTGAGTTTTTCGACATTCATTTTGACTTTGTTCTGAGACAAGATGCAGATGTTATAACCACTGTGATTGATCGACAGTTGGAAACCAGTTTGGCACTGCCAAAATCATTGGGGTACCAACCAGACAATCCCTGTCTAATGAGAACAAAAAAACAAAAAAAGGTGCACAAGGGCACATAACAAAGGACATTGACAAGTATTCAGCCACTACAGAGGTTTCTGTACTCCTTAGTCCTGCTCATGATCTCCAATTAGTCTTATTTCTGGGTCATAAATGGATTCCAGCTTCAGAGGACCACCACCTTTTATAGCAACTCAGCCGGAAGTGATCAAACTTACTCAGGCTGTCACAGTAAGGGCTTAGTGCATCTTTTCCATGACTATGAGAAGAAGAGAAGAGACCATTAGCGGCATTATCCGCTCCTGTCAAAGTGTGGCAGTGCTTACCTTGGTCAAGCCCAGTAATGGATCCCTGGTCACACATGTGTTCTAGAAAAATTTAAGTTCACCTGTTCTTGTACTCAAGAACTTCTCTTTGGCCACTTGACAAAATCAAAGCCCTAGAATATTCTATTCAGGTTTAGGTTCAAATGTATTTCATCATCCCTTACAAAGCAACATTCAAATATATTGGTAAAATGTGCAGCGGGATTAGTGATGTACAAATGCAAGCATTATATATACGTTTAATGTGAAGTCCAGTCCTTGAAGTGAAACCAAATTACTAGCGGTACTCTTTTTATGTTGATATAGAGTCATTCGATCAAAGAGTTGGACTGGGTGGTTCAATGTGAAGCTTTGAGAAATGGGAACTAATGCCTCATGTCCCCTGTGAACATTCACATAAAGGTGCGCTAAGGAAAGTTGCCAGTAATCTATGAATGACAGTACTGACAGTGAGCTTAAGCAAAGGGCAAAAGCATCTTTAAAATAAGTGGTACAAAATAAAGCTGTATGTATTATACAGCCTGGGCACAGCAAACCATACCACAGTGAAATGCTGTTAACTGTAGTGTCTTCACACGCACATGCTTGGGAGGTAGCTTAATGGCTTTGTTGATGGTAAATGCCTGCTGAAGCAGTGGTTGGCACTGTATTCTGATGCCTTCTCTCTTTCTCCCTCTGCAGAATAGAAGACTAATGGCCAGTCTATTGCTGATGTCACTTCCATTGTCGGCCCACCTGGACCCCCCTCTTCCTGCTAAAAGCCCTTATAAATTGGGAGCAAGATATTTCAAATCAGATCTGTGTTTGACTCACATACCTTTGTTAAAAGATTTATCCTTTTCTTTGTTTCACATTATACAGAGCCTCGCAGTAAGGAGACCTGGGTTCGCTTCTCGGGTCCTCCCTGCGTGCAGTTTGCATGTTCTCCCCGTGTCTACATGGGTTTCCGGGTGCTCCGGTTTCCTCCCATAGTCCAAAGACATGCAGGTTAGGTGCATTGGCGATCCTAAATTGTCCCTAGTGTGTGGGCATGTGTGTGTGTGCCCTGCGGTGGGCTGGCGCCCTGCCCGGAATTTGTTCCTGCCTTGCACACTGTGTTGGCTGGGATTGGCTCCAGCAGATCCCCGTGACCCTGTGTTAGGATTCAGTGGGTTGGATAATGGATAGATGGATGGACATTATACATGGTTATGGTCATGCCCCATACCTTTTTCTGTGTTCATTCTCCTCTTTTACAAGTCAAACAAAAATTACTAAACCATTACCTATTCTGAAATCTTCTGCCATCTGATCAAATTCAACAAAATTTTACTGACAGTTAAATAGGACAGGAACTGCATACAGGTTAGTACTAGCCCACTTCTAACATCACATAATTTTTTGTCCAAAATAGGCATAGTAGGAAGCAAATGAAGCTCATCCCATTATTTAACACTCACTGGACCCAGTCTTTTAAAAATGTTAAGCCAATGCCACAGCTTCTATCTTAGTGATGATACTTGTGAAAAATTTCCACTTCTTATTTGCACTAGTGTTAGCTAAAAATATCTTGTATCTGAACAGACGGGAGTTCCTCATAATGTCTAAGAGTGCCATGATCTTTGGTTTCTTAACCAAAATATCAAGCTCTACCCCAAAAAAGCATTTGTGTCTGCAATCTGAAGTAAATGTAAACATTAGGATCAAAACATAAAAAGGAAAAATAATGTTGTGAAAGTGGGAAGCACTCTGGCTTAAAAGGATATGTGTTTAACCATTCTACCTGTATCTTCAATGTATTACTTTATGGTTGCACTCAGTATGAGAGCAAGAGCTGTTAAATGATCGCTTTCCATTTTGGACTCTACAACATTTTTTTGAATCTTTAATGCTTTTTGCCAAGTGGGACCTAAAAACTGGTTTAAACACTTTGCATACTTTCCTTTTATTCATACTGCTGTATTTACCATTTGTTTGTTAAGACGTTTCCCAAAAGGCAGCATTTGTACTGACTAAACAAATAAACCACCGCCAGCACCTTTCTGTTTTTCCCCTCCTTTTGCTGCAATTGTCTTGGCTCAGGCCACGTGTGGTTTGTTATTTTGTGCTCTCCATAACTAATCTCGCAGGAATCTCCTCTCCAGCCAAAGAGTTGTGGGCATGTGTTCTGTCTGTCTGGACGTGAAAGACTTTCTTATCACCAGGCTTTCCCTTCATCCCCACCTCCCCTCGACTAAGTCCCCACCCCAGAACTGCATTATTTCTGCATGTTTCTGACAATTTGCCTGTCTGTTTTTTGGTACTATTGTTATCTCTTTTGTAGAAATAGTGTCTGCCATTTCAGCGACTCTTTACATTTCTCACTCTTATTAAGATTGATGTATGTGCTGTGCTATTAATGACTACCCTAAGCCAAGCCATGGCAATGTGTCAAGGCAGCAGTCATCTTAAAAAAAAAGTGTTGGTTACAGGCACAACGTCTTGTCCAAAAAAGACTTTAAAATGAGAAATGTTTTTGAATGATAGTTCATGTAACTTAAGTAACTTAATGAAACACAAGTAATGAGAGAGTTGCACATTTGGCATATTTAACTCTCTTCATTTTGTTTGCATATACTGTATACCAATTATTAAAGCCACTGACAGATGAGGTCAATAACATTGATCATTTCATTACAATGGCACCTGTCAATGGGTGGGATATACTAGGTAGCAAGTGAACAGTCAGTTTTTGAAGGTGATGTGTTGGATGCTGGTAAAATGGGCAAACATAAAGATCTGACCATCTTTGACAAGGGCCAAATTGTGACGGCTAGACCACTGGGTCAGAGCATCTCCAAAACAGCAGGTCTTGTGGGCTGTTATGGTATGCAGTGGTCAGGATCTTCCTAAAGTTGTATAAAGAAGGACAACTGGTGAACCAGCGACAAGATCATGGGCACTCAAGGCTCATTGATTTGTTTGGGGAATGAAGGATAGCCCATCTGGCCCGATCCCACAAAAGAGCTACTGTTTGCTGAATGCAATGCTGGCCATTAGAGAAAGGTGTCAGAATACACAGTGCATTACAGCACACTGTGTAGTTGCAGACCAGTCAGGGTGCCCACACTGACCTCTGTCTACTGCTAAAAGCACCTACTATTGGACCATGGAGCAAAAGAAGAAGGTGACCTGGTTTAATGAATCTTGTTTTCTTTTAGATCACATTGGTAGCTGGGTGCCTATGCATTGTTCACTTGGGGAAAAGGTGTCAGCAGGACTCATTATGGCAAGAAAAAAACCAATGGAGGCAGTGTGATGTTGTAGGCAATGTTCTTCTATGAAACCTTGAGTCCTGGCATATGAATGTTACTGTGACACGTATAACCTACCTTAAGATTGTTGCAGATCACACACACCCCTTTATGGTAATGGTATTCCCTCATGGCAGTGGCCTCTTTCAGAAGGATAATGTGCCCTGCCACACTGCAAAAATTCTTCAGAAATGGTTTGAGGAACATGACAACAAATTCAAGGTGTTGACTTGGCCTCCAAGTTCCCCAGATCTCAATCTGATCGAGCATCTGTGGGATGTGTTGGAAAATCAAGTCCAAGCTATGGAGACCCTTCCCTCGCAACTTACAGGACTTAAAGGATCTGCTTCTAACCTTTTTGTGCCACATGCCATAGGGCAACATCAGAAGTCTTGTGGAGTCCATGCCTTGACGGGTAAGAGCTGTTTTGGCAACATGAAGGGAACCTCCACAATATTAAGCAGGTGGTTTTAATGTTGTGCCTGATTATTGTATGTGCCACTTAAAGACCTAATGTCAGTACCAGGCTGGGATGCCCTTTGTGAGGAATTTTATTGTTCTCCCTGTGTTTCCACAATCCAAAGATAAAATGTTTTTTAAGTTTTGCCATCAAATTGGACACCAGTTCCCCACAATACCCATGTCCAAACTGAAACTAGAACCACTACAGATTTATCTTGTTTAATTCAATCTCTTATAAAAGAATAATAGTCTGTTACAGTAATCAGTTTCCAGTCAATAAATATTCTACAACACTTATTTGAATAATGATTTCATCTCAACTGATCCACACATCTTGGCTTCATTCCAGAAATGCATATTTTTTTAATGATTTCTTTTTCAGTGTTGGTAAAAGTAAATCTAACGTGCAACATATAAGCTATATTTTCCTTTCCTTTATCATAAAATAAAAGCTGTTTCCATTCTCTTACCTAAATATGAATGCGAGCTTTTATCATCTGTAAAACCTGGCAACAACCACTAACTGTTCATAAATACCTCAGAATGAGCCAAACCCCGATTTTACTCTGGCTTATGTTACACTATATATACAATACTACTTAAGCAGCTGTAAGTCTGTAGCAGATGAAAATAATTTATTAAGAAGAATATTCTTGTCTGTGAATATAATTTCCAAATGCTCATGATAACTTTATCTGCACAGTTTGCAATAAATGCACATTTATGGACCTTCGTAAATAAAATCATCTGCAGCCTTGGTAGGCCAGCAAATGCTATGCAATGCAGTTTATACAGATGATACAACAATCAGAAACCGAGGCTTAAATAATAACTAACTCCAGGCAAAAATGAACTTTTTTGGGATATCTGTTCTAACCCATGTGATTAACGTTTATATTGTATAACCATTTATCCAACTCTTTTTCTGTCTGAATATCTGGTTCATAGCTCTTGAGGGGGCTACAACCTATCCTGACAGCACTGGACACAAGACAGGAACAAACTCTGGACAGAGCACCAAAAAAAAGAAAATGTTAGATTAAAAACAACTTGAAACACATAGTTCAAATTTATTTATTTAACCTTATTTTTACATAGTGCCTTTTCACAGTTAAGTCAATTAGGATTGCTGAATTATATGTTTTAGCAAGTGAAACAGAGGTAGGTGTTAATGGTCACATATTGAGGACGGAGCAACAGATTTCAATCTAAAAGCTTAAGCAAATACCATATTATACGACATCTAGTTGGACAGGATATCAAACTTAACAACTGTGTACTGATTTTGTTTCCTGAAGATGTCAGTTTATATGACTAGAAGGACATATATGCGTAAACTTCATCATTGATATATACAGATAACTGCATAAATTATGGCATTATTTTTAGTATTGGCATTTTCATGTCCTTTGTAAAAATCACAATACCTGTATATATTCAAACAGAAGTAAGGATTACTAGCTGGGTCAGCCTGTTTAAAACTACGGACAAATTAAAAAAAAAAAAAAGAACAAATGCACAGTAGCGTCAAACAACAGAAAACCAGACTATAGCTTTTTCTTGTTTTGTAAATGCTGCTTGGTTGAGCAGGTCTGGCATTGAGGAGTTCTGTCTTCTGGTGTGACTTGAACCAAAGTAAGGTTCCTCCACTGGATTTTTGTCCAGAAGGGGCAGAGTCAGTTGTCCTCACTGGACATTTTCCCTGAGCTGTGGAGGCAGAAGCAGGTGATAATGTTAGCAACAGAGCTCTCTCTTATCGCCTAGTGGCATTACATACCTCTGATGAGCCCAGAAGGTAATCCTCCGATGCAAATGCATCATCATATATTTATAATTATTCTAATCTTAAGTATACTATCCAGTTATATACATATAACAAGAATTATATATAAGCAAATTTTAGAATTCCACTTATGTCTGTATATATCATTAACAACTTATTTAAGGAATATGTTTTTACATTTTATATGTCAAATTAAACTTTTTCAACAATTGAAATATAAATGTATACTTTGGATGCCCCCTAGTGTAGTGAACAGCTCTATCAGCTTCTTATATGGTCACTACAGGTCAACGGTATAAGTTCTCATTGTGGTTGTCTGGATTTTTTTCTGTCTTCACCTTCCTTCTATATTCTCAGGATGACCAACTCATTGGCAAACACGCCGTGTATAGGACTGGTGATGTTCTACAGACTTGGTCCCTGCATTATGTCCAAGGCTTCTAGAACAAGTTCCAGCTCTTCAAGACACTTTAAGTAAAAAATCAGATTTGGAAAACTGTTTTCTTTTTTCTATGATTCATATGATAAAAGTGTTTGATGGAAGAATTCCACCAACATTAACCCATCCAACACATGTGTTGTACTCCTTAAAAAAACAAAAATCATTGCATTTCCAGCACTAAGAAGTAAATTTGTGATTTACTGGGGGATCTAATGTGTGGAATTGATCACAATATGATTAAATTACAACACAAGTGAACAAAATAACTAGTCTTTTCCATACATCCATCCATCCATCATCAAGTCAGATATGCTTCAGGCTCACGATATGCTGAGGGTTAAACATAAACCCCAGGCCCAATGGGATTTTCCAGTCAAACTGAAAGAAATGAAAAGATGTTATTTATAAATCTTTGCTAACCATATTCTGGCAATCACTTCAGATTCAAGAAGTGTCTGATGACTGGAAAGTAGTCAATTTGACTCCAGTCCACAAGAAGGGGGACAAAATTAATCCTAATAATTATAGACCCATAGGCATTACTATCCTGTGCAAAATTATGGAAACTATAATCAGAAATAAATTAGAAAAGCACTTGTATGAAAAATAATATACTAAATAGCAGCCAGCCTGGGTTTATATGGGGAAGATTCTGCCAAACAATTAGACTTTTTTGAACAGGCAACAAGAATCGTGGACAAAGGCAAAACATATGACATCATTTACTTAAACATTTACGAAATGTCAAAGCAGTTCCACACTGAAAATTCATTTTGAAACTTGAAGTCATTGGCGTCAGAGATAACTTACAAAGCTGGACTTGAAGTTGGATAATTAACAGGATATAAAGAGTACAGATAGGAGGAGAATAGGGTGATTGAGTAGAGTCCCACAGGGATCTGTGCTTGGCCTGTAATTCTTTCTAATTTATATCAATGACATAGACTGAAATAGCTGGAAACGTTGTGAAATTAGTGGATAATACCAAAATTGGAAAGATAGCAAATACTGATGAGCATTCAAAATGTCCTGGACAATCTTCAAAACTAGATGAATATTGAAACACATACAATTTAATTTAGAACAAAGAGCTAAATATTAATTATGAACACAAAATAGGTGACAAAAATTTTTGAAAAGTATTTAGGTGTTTACATTTTTGTAAACACTTCTTGTTTAAGCAATGTGCAGAAGTAAACAAAATGTCAAATAATATGTTCAAATTGTAGAATTGGTACAGTGTAGTTATAAACACAATGCTTCAATAAAAGCAATTTGTGAAATTGTGCAGAGAAGGTCAACCAAATGCATCTCTTACTTAAAGGATGTATCCCAGTCTGATAGGCAGAGTGAATTACATTTCTTTTGTCTTAACAAAACAAATCTGACTCATCCAGGTCTTTAGAAATCTCAAAGGCTTCCATAAAATTGATATAACTGCATTCACAGGGAATCATATACAGTTCTTGAGGAAATTAAGGAGAAATACATTTAAGGTGGAAGCCAGGAAGCAATTCATCACACAAAGGTTTGTGAGAATATAGGAGAAAAATCATTTAGTTGAAGCAGGTGCCTTGACAACTTTTGAAAAGTATCTGGATGAGATATTGGGACAGTGTAGCTATTAGATGACCAAATGGGCTCAATGGACTGACTGGTCTAATCTTGCTTGTCAATTTTCTTTTGTTCTTGTTTTCTTATTAATCCATGTAATCCCCTTTCAGTGGGTGTCATCCTGGGGTGAGCATTTCAATATATAGGAAGAGAACATAAATGTAAAAATGATCTAAAACTTTGTTTTTATTTTTTTTTTCAATGTGTGGGGCAAACAACCCTTTTGGGTGAGTACCGTCCACCACTTACTGACTCGTAGTCATCCTTCAGTTTCAGGGTTGTAGGGGCCCCAGACTTTATCCCAGCAGAAATGAGCAAACGTCAGGATAAGACAATGGATGGGTTAGATCAAAAAAAGGCTTTGTCCAAGTGGGCACAAACAGCATCTTTTAATAGTGTGTAAAAAAGTTTAGATATATTTTTGACAATTGGTTCATAAACAGGTTAAATATTTTCTAAGTGTGAGGCATCTCCGTGCCACAATACTGTCATACTTGTGTTTTCACTTTACAGTTACCCCTCTTTATTGAACTTTCTTTTATCCCATTTTTGCTATAACAGCCATTGTCTTTTAAAATTACAGTCAGTATCCAGACAACGTTTTAATTTACGCGCAACATAAACGTACTGCTGTTGACACCCATATGTTCTGAGCTTCTGCTACTTTTGTACCGTTATTCACCTCACTATGATGCACTTGCAGTGGCTGCATTTATTGCTAAATATGTTTCTGTGTAAGCTTCAAAAGTGTCACCAAAAATGGATGGAAATATTTGAAATTGTAGATGTAATTTATCTTTTCTTCTTAAATGTCATAATTACATTTTGCCGTGAGATGAATTCACTGTTCTCATGGGCCTGGGAGGCAATAAAAAATGTTTTACTTTCTCGAAAGTTGGCTAATGAGCATAGAATTTTTCCTTTAATGATGACGTAATGAACAGTTTATTAATTAGGTAACTGATGGAAAAAAAAAAAACTGGTAAAATCAAGGGTTATGTTATTTTTGGAAACTGGTTAGGCTAGGAACATATTATTATTATTATTTTTCAGCTTTAAAATAATGGGAAATCATTTTTTGATATTGAAATTTTTCATTTGCTGACCCTTTGTCAGCAGTAGATTAGGAATAACAAGTGATGACAAGTGATGAATAATTTCGAAGAATGATTTGTTCAAACATGGAACATTTGTCTAGTAAAGAAATCTGAGGAAGACTTTTGCTCAGGTGCCCATGATTAAAGTTATATGCCTGTGAAAGTACATTTTTAATTTGGCTCTGAGTGAGTACACACATCATTATGGCAATCCTTATTCTTATTAAGCAGGTAAAGAGTACCTACAGAGTAAGTACACAGAAATTATGAATTTGATAATTAATTGTAGTTTTTGTTCAGAACATACTGTGCCTTTGCCTGTTATGGACTAGTTTCTCAACCATGGTTTGTTCTTACTTGCCCCTTCCAAGTGACCCTAAAGTGTGGTATGTGGGTTTGGTAATGGATAGATGTATTCAACTGGTGATCACTATGAAAATTTAGCTCCTTATTAATTGTCATGCTGTGCCAGACCTTTAGAACTTCCTTCCATCCTTTTCTTTTGTTGGCTAGTTTTTTATTTATTGAAGCATTTCCTATCTTTGTTAGGCGGGTGAATTACATCCGAAGCTAGGAAGTATCCAAGTAACAAAGCCCAGACATTCCCACCTTGCCCCCTCCTAAATATTCAAAGAATCAACTACACCACCCCAAATTTGTAAGGTACGGGGAACCCAAATAGTATTTCACAATGATTCACGTCCACCGTTCAGGTACTTTTTATCCCAGAGTTGTAGTTGTGCAATAATTCCAGGACACCAGTATATCTATTTTTTTTTATTGGTAAATAATTCTAACATACATACATAAAGCTCACATACTAAAACATTCAAGACCTACTCATATCCCCATCAACCACACTAAAATTAATAATTTCAAAGTCGCACAAAGTCATTGAGTGTCACACAAGTTCTTTCCTCAAAAAGGGCAAGAAGTGAAAAAAAAACAAGAAAAAGAATCCCTCGGAGCGTCATCTTTCGCAATCCTTGCCCAGACACAATGTTCGCATTCGCCATCCATGAGGTCTTAGTCCAGTGTCTTCAATTACGCTCTCTGTCAGCACTGTGTCAACAAGAAAACACACACAGGGCAGTGCTCCATGCAGAGTTACGCAAACTCTGTCTGGGTAGTGGACACCTGCCACACACCCAGACCCTGTTATTCATACTTTGTGGCATTAAGCTGAATGAGACACTATTCTTCTGTCACCTTGGCTATGTTTATTCCTCCACTCTCCACAGACACTCCGTCTCGCTCTGCAGCGATCCTTTGCAGTCCACCTCTGAAACAGAAAGGGGACCGAGATGATAATTACCCATGGTCCCGTCATTCTTTAAAATGCATTTTTTTCCCAGTTCTGCACCGTGCATTGCTTCCTATATGCACCTATATTTTTTTATCTCTTTCCACATCCTTCGGGGCACAGCTGCAGCACTTAAAAATTTACAGCCCCTCTCTCAGCCTATATATCATTGGCAAAAGGTCCACATCATTCAGCCTGCACAGGTAGATCAAACAGGCAATCAAAAAGTTTGCATGCAAGTGTCCAGGTGTGGAAGATTGGCATGAAAAGAGAAAAAAAAAACAAAACACTATAGCTCCCAAACAGAATAACGTTGCCACATAAATCCAATAAAATATATATATAAAATAGTGCTCTACTCCCTAAACAATATACATACAAAAAGTGCTCTATTCTACAAGTGCAAACAAAACAAAAATTTTGCTCCAATCCAACAATGCCAATACTACACTGCAACATCCCCCCACTCCAAACTTTAGCAGCCCCTGCTACAATTCTTTCTAATCTCTATAGAGAGCAGGTAGTTGTACCAAATTAGCTCTGGTTGACAGCCTCACCCCCTCACCTTTTGGGGCTCCATTTTCCTTGACCTTAGAGGCCATCCAAACAATATAAGAAACCCAATTCATGCTGGGCTCTTGGACACATTCTTGGGCTGATTCCTGTGCCAGCTCCTGGTGAACCTGAAGAAGTAGGGCAACGCACATTTTCAAATCATTACGATGGAGAAGTTGTTCTCTTCCCGCCATCTCAGGCCTCACTCTATACACTAACCCTGTTTCCCCTACAGTGTCAATCAGTACATGAGGGCTATTACTCCACCATCCACACACCTCAGTACATGAGGGCTATTACTCCACCACCCACACACCTTACCTCGCCCTTGCCGGCTACAGTCCCGTACCAAAACCCTCTGCCCAGGCATCAAAGGTGCTCCCTGTGCCCATTGGTCATACAAAGCTTTTGCTTGTCAGGTAGCCCAATCCATCTCTCCCTTAAACATAGGGACCCCAGGAAACACAGGCATCATCATCATCATAATTAAGTCTATACTAAAAACAACCCACTAGATATTGCACAACCACAAGAACCTGGAATCCTGCCGACTACGCCAAAATTGTTCGGGGGTGAATTTCACCCGATACTAGGAAGTATCCAAGAAACAAAACCCAGACACTCCCACCTTGCCCCCTCCTAAATATTCAAAGATCAACTACACCATTCCAAATTTGTAAGGTATGTGGAAGCCTAATCTTATTTCACACTAATCCACGTCCACTGTTTAGGTACTTTTTTATCCCAGAGTTGTGGTTGCGCAATAATTCCAGGACACCAGTATATCTATTTTATTATTATTTTTTTTTTTACTGTTAAATAATCCTAACATACATACATAAAACCCACATACTAAAAGATCTGAGACCCACTCGTATCCCCATCAAACACACTAAAATTTTAAATTTCAAAGTTGCATAAGGTCGTTGAGTGTCAAATAAGTTCCTTCCTCAAAAAGGGCAAGAAGGGGAAAAAAAGAAAAAGAATCCCTTGGAGCCTCATCTTTAGAAATCCCTGCCCCAACACAATGCTTGCACTTGTCGTCCACTAGCCCTCAGCCCGGAGTCTTCACATGCGTTCTCTGTCAGCAGTGCGTCTATAAGAAAACACACACTTGGCAGTGCTCCACGTGTAGCATCCCACAATTATTCCTTACTCCAATACACCCACAAATAGAAAAACAAGGTTACTCATACTCTATCTGGGTCGTGAACACCCAACATACAACCAGACCCTTTTGTTCATGCCTTGTAATGTTAAGCCGATTGAGACACTATTCTTCCGTTACCTTGGCCAGCATTCCTCCGCAGTGCACATCCGAAACAGAAAGGGGATTCTGTAGTCGCCGGTCGGAACGATAATTACCCTCACTCTCGTCAGTATTTAAAATGCTTTTTTTTTCTTTTTGCGTTCCGCATCCTGTGTAGCTTCCTATATGCACCTCTCTGCTTCTGACTCTTCCCACACACTTAGGGACACAGCTGACCAGGTGTTGAAGATTGGCGTGAAAAGAAAAAAAAAGGAAAAACCATAGTCCCCAAACACAATAACATTGTCACACAAACCATTCATCAAAATATATATATATAAAATAGTACTCTACTCCCTATACAATATACATATAAAAAAGTGCTCTATTCCACAAGTGCAAACAAAACAAAAATTGTGCTCCAATCTAACAATGCCAATTCTACCCTGCATCTTACACCAGCCTACTCTAGACACTTGTCCTATCAATAACCTCATTAGCAATCCAGCAAGCCTTTTGATTCCAGCAGCATGTTTTATAAGCAATTTAAATACAGCACATATTTTTATAAGAACCCGCAGGATTTCATAACTGTGGCAGAGCTTTGTTCTGTTTATTGACATGGAAGCATTACAGGAAAAGATTGTATCATAATCATTTTTAAAATGAAACTATAGATCAAAGTTCATCGCTGCCAAATATACAACTTTCAAAACATGCTCAAGAGTGTGTCGTTAATCACTGCTGCTGGAGGATTTGATGACAAAGATTAACCTGCTGTAAAAGACACCACGGAGCATCAAATTCTAGCAACTGTCATCAAATACCCTGCCAACTATTAACAGGTCATGAGAGCTGGCCAACACTTTCTTACTAGTACCCTTGACTACATAATCATTACAGTTCAACATAGGAAAATATCTGCAGTTTAAAGGTATTTTTCATAAAAAGTTTTATAAATGTATTGTTTTTCCTCTTAGTTAATCAGTTACAGTGGACATATGTCAGTGTGAGAGATACATTATGGCTAAGAACAGTTTATAGTCCTTTAATCAAAGCAAAATAATCTATTAAAATAAAGAATGGGATCAAGCTCTTTCTCACATATGTAATGTAACTCACAAAGCCGCAACATATTTAACACCTCTTCATTAATCAGTGGATTTTGCATTGACGGATTACCAGATCAATACGGCTTAAAACTAAATGCCACATTTCCAGCTGTTGCTGCAAATTCCCCTGAGGCAAAAGGAACAAGCACCAAGACCATAAAGGCAAGAGTGAAACCGAATCCAATTAATGATAGTCAGACAACTTAATATTTTTCACAGAAGTACATTCTCAACCTAGTAAATCTATGTACTATAAAACAGCCCAGATATTTCAAACCTCATAGCAGATTCAAGTATAGTACCTGCCCCTTAGAGTGTCTATTATTAAATAAAATGCAATCCTTCTATGTATCCAGTTTCATTAAATAAGACTTTATTGTATCCCTAATCCAAAATATGAATGTATCCAAAATATACAGTATTTTGCATCATTCTCCAGAAGAACCCTGTACAGCTGCTGCTTCACACTGAGTAAGAGTGTCTGACTTTGGTTCTCAAAACTACAGGATTTCATAGCTGTCAGACAAATAAGGGACTGCTTTGTGCCAGTTGCACGTTCTTTTGCTTTATTAAATGTTTTCTTTAGTATTTCCAATCACCAGTCAGTGTGTATTTTGACATGTTTTAAATTCTGTGTCAAAGTTTGCCAAAGTCTTTTCTGGCTGGATCAAATATAAGGAAAAGTGTCTTTCACATGGCCCACTCATGCAAATACCCACGCTCACTAAGCTCCAATTTAAAATCAGCACTTTACCTAATATGTTTATCTTTAAAATATGGGAATAAAACCTGTAGAGCCACACAGATATATTGAAAATTTTCAAAACTCCAAATGGACAACAACCGAGAAAGAGATTCAATGCTGACACCATGGGGCAGAAGGTCTAACCACCACCCCACCATACCACCTGTACATGTTTTTATTTTCAGTTAACAATACTACGGTAGATTTACATTGTTCATGAGATTGGGTGGCTTTAATTATTCTTCCCAGTTTCAAACAAATATGGCATTTCTCAAAAGATTTGTTTCCTATCTTCTGTCATCCAAATAACTGATAATATACTTATTGGAAAATCGGAAGTGAACTACCTTTCAAGAAATCTTGGACAGTCGTGTTCATTTAGTATAATAAATGCACTCCCACCTTCATTTGTCCTCCCAGCACACATACTGTATCCATATGAATATGCATTGAAAGTCAAAGAATAAGGCAAAAAAGACTCCTTTGCAAAACTAAGTTAGATGTACTGTAATATAAAGGAGCAGGCTTGTAACATACTGAGCACACCCCTACATGCTAAATGGTTACGAATAATGAAAACTTTTAACTTCTACATGCCACCCAAAAACAAAGAAATTAGTTTTGTACTAATATCTATAGTAAATATAGAATCAGTGTCTTGTGAAATTTGGAATACTAAGGAAAGTGACTGATGATTCTTTTTGTTAGTTCATATTATTGCGTGTCAGCGGCCTCATTGAAAGTGATGTGGGTAGCCTGTTGCTATGCTGCATAAGGTGCAACTACGTACAAACACACGTGCAAGCTGCTGCATGAAATCATTAGCTTTCTTCTGTATGTAAGCAAGTGGTGAGAACAGCATTCTTCTCTCTGTGAAGGCAACACAGGCCCATTCACTGCAAAAAATGCATATGCAAAAATAGGACAAAAACAAAACAACTTCAAGTGGGAATTGTTTTGCTTTTATTTAGCAAAAAAGTCTGTTTATGGGATAAGCAAAATTTACTTGACATGATTTCTTAAAGTAAGCGAAATAATTGCAAATACAAATTTTTGGAGAAGTCAAAAATTCTTACAATAAGGAAAACAAGATTTAATGTCATGGCCTAAATACCTTTCACTTGCTTAGATTTCATTTTTTGGAATGTACTTATTTTTAGTGATCCTTTGTACTTACAAAAAGAACATACGTTTCTAGTGTTTGAGGTAAAACATTACTATTTAGAAAAGAAACAAAGTCTAGGAAATCTTGTGGCTAGAAAAGAGTTTCCTTGGCATCTGATGCTGACAGGATTCACTTCAGCTGCCCGCAACCCTAAAAATGGATTAAGCTGGATCAGTTTATGGTAAGATGAATGAACAGATGCATGACGTTTTCCAAAAGAAACTTAATTGCATATTTGTGGAGAGTTGCAATGCATAACTACATACACTAGGTTACATTTAATGTAAATATGCAATGTCACAGCATTAATATAAAGAAATTGTATTTTTTATATATACAGTACAATAAATATATAGATCAAAATTATGCACATTTGAGACTGACCTTGACAAAAACAATAAAGTAAAGTAATAAGCACAGTATTATATTTTTATTATTTCCCTCATGGATGATAAATATTCCATGATTTACTGGTTGGATGACCTGGATGTGGTATTTCAGAAAATTTGTCCCTAAATAACCTCTCCAAAGCATTTGCCCAAACATGTAATAATACATCCTGTATTCGCTATCTACCTTTTATCTCCTGACATTTTTTGCTCTCTTTCAAGTATTTAAATTCCATTAGGGCCACACATACCAGCACAACTCATCATGTCATGTTCGGCGGCAGACACTATTAACAAAACAGTAATTTAAAAATTGCTAGATGAAAAAAAAAAATCTGCAGGTATTAGTATCCTAACCAAAACAACTACCACAGGTGAAAGGTTATTTAATTGCAGCATTACTTTCCCTTGTCACCCATTACAGAAAAAGGAAAAATGTAATGGTTATTACTATCAGTTAGTTCCTTGTTGACATACAGAAGTTTATTAATGTTATTTGGCAATTTAGAAAAACATTTTTAAACATTTGTTTGGAGTGCAGCAGTCAGCCTGTTTGCATGGTCTCACTATGTGAGTTTGAAACAGTAGTTTTCTTCCATGTCTCAACGATTGGCTAACTGGCACCACTAATCCAGCCTTTCAAGAGACAGTGTGGCTGTCTGAGTGTGCCATATCTAGAGCTGGCTGTGGTCCACAGCCTGGGGCCTCATGTATAAATGGGGCATGCGCACAAAAATGTTGCATATGCCTGTTTACCACACTCACATTGAGATGTATAAGAACTAAACTTGGCATAAAACCATACACAATTTCACGGCAGCCTCACACCTTGCGTAGGCACTTTTCTTCTCTGTTTTGCAAATTGGCAAACTATGTCATTTACCTTTCTTTTTCATATTTACATCCATGATGTGACCATTATCAGATACACCGAAATTAATTGCATATTGTTTACAAATTTAATTCACTTGATTGTGGTCATTCTATAACAATATAATGGTACACAGAATGGACAAACTATTCCAACTACCATGGCTGCTTTAGCATTGTTAGAAGACATTGCAAATGGAAGAATTAGAAGAGAGCACGTATTTGCAGATGATGATGATGACTGGTTTCTAAGTCGATTTTGATTTCCAAGAGCTATCCTCTTGGAGCTGTGTACTGAACTGGTGCCGTCTTTACAAAGGCAGTCTTTGAGGAATTATGTTCTACCTGCTCCTTTGCAAGTTATGCCCACTCTCGGGTTTTTAGCCACAGGAGTTTTTTGATGTGAACTTGCTGACGATCAGGTATTTCAAAAACATCACTGAGTCGCAACATGCCAGCTGTAAAGGATGGTATTATTCACTTGTCATCCAGATATATAAGATTTCCTTACACTGTGGTTGAACTGGGAAACATCAAAGCATAATTCGCAACAACTTTCATTTTTCCAAACGTAATTGGATTGGTCAGCTACATGCACATTGCTACTGCAACAGCACTGGACAAGTTACATCAGCCCGGCATGAATCACCAAAAGAATGAGCTGGCATTACATCATATATATATATAGCAGAAGAGCCTATAAAAACAGCCACTATGCACAATCGCAGGTGCTTTTTCCAACTAGTATGGCAAAAGGCAAGCAGTTCTTTTAAGGATTGTGAGTCACCTCAAAGAGTCATGTAAAGAGCAGAGAATCGATCTGTTGTGGTACTTGGTGCAGATGCTAAAGGCGTCTTCAGAGAATTAATTTGCTTATGTAAATAGAAAGCTTCCACTCTATTAATGTGCTGCTCTATAGTCCACAGTAAGTGTGTCACTTTGTGCAAGCATGTAGTGTGCTGCCTAATGTGGCACACAATTGTGGCTTGCCCATAGCTCAAGGAATGCGGTATGATAAACCTGACCCTGACCAATCAAATGATCAACCAAATCAGACAGCCTTACAAATTCATTTGAATGTAAGTAGCAGAATGTAAAAACAGGTCATTAGATGCAGCATTTATTTTTTAAACAATTCATTTACTTTGTGGTCAATATCACATAGTACCGCCCTTATATTCCTTAGTTCATTGGCCACATCTCTTACAGCATCCACTATTGCATTGCGTGACTCCAGAACAGCATCCGTCAACACACAGCCAGATGGTCACACAGCGGTTTCCGAAGGCAGAGGTGTGTGTGCAGCCAGTGGCCAAGGATGTGCTGAGCACAGCAGCACCATCAACACATGGATTTGTGTCCTCGGCACAGGGGTCAGTGTTTGTAATATTGTCTGAAACAGAATAAACAGATGGTGGGCTGCGACTTGCTTTTCATGTCAACTATTATATCTGAAAACTTCCTTTTTATTTATGGCACAGTGCAACTTTCTGAACTTGAACTTTTGAGTGTCTCCACCACACTGTATCACTCTATCAACTTCCTTTTGTTGATTATACCACTGCTTAAGCCAACAAATAATACGTTTTTCCTTGTCTCCACTTCACATTTGCTGAAATTCTTCTTTTTTTCATGTGCTTTTACCATTGGTTTTTAACAAAGCACTAAACAGAAGGGGCTATTTATATTGATTTATATATTCAAATATATGAAATTCTGGGAGGAGTTGGGGTGGGGCTGCAGGCATGTGCTAGTGCATTACATTTCACGCTCTTTGGAATTTATAAATGGGAAGTGCGTGGAACTTGACATACGCACAGTTTGATGCATCTAGATGTTGTGCATATGCACATTTCTAGTTTTGTCTGTACACCATGTTTTAGAGCCAATTCTATGCATGGTGTTACACATGAGTGCCCTGGTGCTCACAATACTGGCTTCAGATTTCAGGCCTTTGTCACCACACACTAATAAGTGATGTTAGAAAACAAATTATTAATAAATATGTGAACAATTTCCCTTATTAAACAGGAACAGAATAATAGGTTAATGAGTTTATAAATTACTTAAACCTTTATTATGATTGCAAGGTCAAGTATTAACGTAATTTATAGGAGCATATATACTACACATTGCCATGCTCATAGAATTTTAAGCTAATATGTATAAATCTTTTCTCTTTGCAATGCTAGAGTGGCACCCTTATTCATATGTTGTTCCTGCCTCACTCCCTTCAATTGCTAAGATAGACTTTAGCTGCTCCATGACCCGGCTGTAGATAACTGGGTTCAGAAGATGGATGACATACATTTTGTTTCTACTTACTCACATTATTGTTATTACTATTATGTTATATTGTTTACTACATTGGCATTCTGAGAGCCCCACAACTGCTGGACCCAATAGACAGTGGAGGACCTGTGCAAGACAACAGTCAGAACAGTGTCAGGACTACAGCCAGCAAAGATAAAGAGAAAGCATGAAAGAGAGAGTTTGCACATCATAAGAGCTACAGAAACATTCACTTTGCCAATATTTATTTAGAGCCTTCTGACAGTGCCTGTTGCAGACTGTGCTGAACAATTAATTTAAGCTACATTTGAAAGTATTACTTGTGTCATAACTGGTGGTTGTTGCTGTGTTTAATATCTGAGGCGACACTGCATACAGGATGACCTTATCACAGTGTGTTTCCAAGCACTGAATCTGGTCTATTTGTGAAGCTAATGCTTCATGCAGGGCAAAATTTATGAAATTAATTTTAAGTGTATATTGTCGTGAAGTAGGCAAGACTTTAAATGTGTCCACACTAGCTGTTCACTCTGATTGTCTCCTTCTTAATATGCAAAGTAAAACAATACTGTCCCTTATTTTATGCGTTAGCCAAAAATAGTTTAGTGTTGCTTGTATTGTCAAGTCAGAGGAAAATATACCCTTTTCATAGCAGGTGGGGACAAAGAAAATAAAAAGTATGAAATGTGTTGCCTTAATGATTTTTCACCAAAGATTTCAAACTTGTGCTTACAGAAATGGGAAGAAATAAAAGCTATGTTATAGAGAAAACTAGAAGTCCTTTTCATTTTCAGTTTTGTTGCCTGGTTTACACTTGATCTATTATTAAATTCTGATTTTGAATTGCTTTCCTATCATTCGCTTTCCCAACACTCATATCCCCTGCAATCTGAGGTCTTACATACCTCCAATCTCCATTTAATTGCCTGAGGTATGTCTGAAGAGGAAAGCAAGTGAAACAGAACTACATCTTTCTAGTTATCGTCTTGAATGAAAAGCAAACTTCTTTATTTAAAACTGGTTGAAAGCCACAACCCATGGTTGTTTAACTATTGAAATCCAACTACATATTAACAGTTGACATCCAACTTCTGAACAAAAAACAAAATTGCTAGAAATAGGTTCATATTTTAAAGTAGCTTTCATTCTATATCATATATCCAATATACTGTTGTGATGGATGGAAGGAACACAATGCCATCCCAGCTAGGATGAACCCTGTTCCCTTTCCCGGCAGGGAGGCCGGAATAATAGATGGACAGAGAGAGACTGCCTCCCAAACCTGCCTGCTCCCCCAACATGCTGGATGGAAGGATTCCTGGGCTGGTATGCTCAAATATTTACCCCCCAGAACATGCTGGGAGTCGTAGTGCCGTGGGGAAGCCCTGCTGGGTTCGGTAGGTGCCACCAGGTGGAGCTACAGTGAAGGGCTGTCCCTGTTTTTCAAGGCTTCCGCATCTTTTTCCCTGTAATATCACAACATAAAATATCCTGCATCCTGCATTAAAGGGGCCGCCTCATCTTATTTGGGGAGTCAGAGTAAGAAAGAGGTGGACAATGCTCAATGGGGAGGTGTGGAAAAAAGAAAAAAAGAGAGAAATAATAATGAGAATGAGGAGTCTGAAGAGACTGTAAAAAAGTACAGTGTAAATAAAAATACTCTTGTTTACATGCTGTGAATCTGAGTTTTGTGGAATAATTTCATCTAGATCTAGATTTAAAGCATGCTTCTTATTATTTATTTTTGTGCTATACATTATTTGGAGATTTTTTTTTTATGCATGTAACCTTATCTATGGCCAGAGTACTCGTTGCTAGAGCATCTAACATACTTAAATGATGCTGCAATAGTACAGATGCCCTAGTTTTGAGAAAAAGCTCAAGAATACAAATGCTCTTCATGGTGATCTTGTCACTTGTAGGTTGTCTTTCTGTTTACATCTTCTGACTTTGTTTTCTGACCCTGTTTTTGCCTAACCATTTTTACATTTTGATGACAGTTTGTTTTCACTTGCTTCACTTGCATTGAAAACTCCATGTCAATGTTCCTGACAGCTCTTTTAATTTTTATTCAACTTTTTGTTCTTTCCTTTCTACTTACAGGAACTTGCTCTTTGCAAGATCATAATATAATGAATATGTTAACCTCAATTGCCATTTAATATGACAAAAAGAAGATTTTATTATGATGCAAAACTGAAACTTAATGTCAATCTGTACACAGAAAGACAAGGATGAAAAGCTGTAGGGCTGTAGTTTTAATGGAAAACATATAAGATCTGACTAGCTGTCAGATAGAGTAGTTGTTTAGAGTAAAATATTTAGTAATATGCATCCTAGGAAGTAGTCTGTTACTGTTTTTTGTTTTTGTTATTCTTTGATGTGCACATTACATTGTTACATTAGTAATGTAGTAACATGTGATTTGATTGATAGTGCAGAGATTTGCGCTCAGTTCATTGAAGGTGAAATATGTACACGAGTGAACGATATCAGTGTGTATTCTAATACCACTATTCTAAACACTGTTGATGAGCATCAGACAATATTATTCATTTTTAATAATTGTTTTTTTTATTTTACTTTATTTCACAGATTTGTATTATCTTTTTGGTGATGTTTCAACACCATGGTGGTGATGATGTTGGACATATCATTTTTTATATTAACAACACTTGTTTCCATCATGTTTTAATTGCTGGTGCTATTTACAGTGGAACCTATGATGCTTTTCATTTTTGTTTTCAATCTTTTTAGTCATTCTGGTGTGTGTTCAGACCAAAGTGTGTGTGCATATCTATTTATTTATTTAAAGAGATTTTATAAAAAGCCAAATTTCCCCTTGGGACAAATAAAGTTGTGTCTATCTTCTATCTATGATAGAAGCAGCTTCCATGTATGTCAATAAAATGGATTCCAAAAACTTTTTTGTTCATACCAGTTATATGAAAAGGAATCTAATATAGATTGCTATGAACATTTCAAGTTTGAGCTTGGTTTGGATATTGTGTTTTGATTATTAAGTTTATAAGTCCTTCCTGATTAAGACCACCATTTGTTTTACTGACTACTCTTTTGTTTTGCTATTTTTAGTGGGTCATTTCTTGGTCCTTAAAAAAATGTCCTGGGGACAAATTAATTTAGTATGCAAAATTATAAAAAGATCTACAATTAATGAAAGAATGATTTTAAAGATGTCAATTAGCAAATAAAAATCACAGTTTCTCCACAGCTAATTTAACAGCTATTGTTTATCTGTTTCCTCTATCAGGTTCCTAGAAAAAATAAGACAGAAAGGATCTTTGAGTTTTAGTAAAGATTCTGACAAAAAAGGTCATCTCTACTGTATCTGCAACGTCAACTTCAACTTTAAAAAGTAAAGCTGTGTCTGGAAAAATAAAGGTGCAGCAGTAAATGTACTTTTTTAGAAGGAAAAAGCATTCTGGTGCTTTAGAGGACCATGCAAATACAGAAATAATCCCAATAGTTGAGCTAACACTATTAATATTAAATTTATTCTTCACTAATCTAGAAAACCAATTAACCTCTTCTCAAAACTTATTACTGGTTTAGCCTTCCTTCTCTTTACAGTTGGTGGTTTCCCCACTTCATTTGGTGAGTTTTGTCATTTATGTGCTGTTTGTTTCTTTTTTTGTCTTCGGTTTTTGAGTTTTTGCTTGTTTCCTTTAACAATTGTCTGTTTGTTTGAGGAGTCTTTAAAAGCTAGTACATGCATCTTTTATCCTGTTATTCAACTTCAACTCTATTATGATGTGCATGTAATTCTACCTGAAATCTGTCCTCATGGAGAGAGCTATTCCATATTATTGAAGAGTATATATGGTCAAGTAATCTTCTAATTTTTGGGCAACCTTAAAGGGTTAAGTCAAGCTGGGATTTTTTTTAACAAAGAAGCATCCTGCATATACATGAAATAAGAAAAATCATATAAAGAATGACTATTTTCCTCCATGCATTTGGTTCCAGTAACTGATACTTAGAGCTACCTTTTAGTTGCAGCACTCCAGACAGAAGGTCAACGGCGCAATAACATGTTTGATGAGGGGATAATTTATTTGCTTTCTCATTGCTAAAAATAACAGTAAACTTGTCATTACTCAGCAGACACAAAATGAAAAAAAAAATCAGAAGGTTAAAATGTGCAACTGAGTGTTAGCACTAGGGAGACAAAATACAGAATACAGCAATTGGTGTAATGCATGATTGGTCTTACCACCAGACTTTAAAATAATCTACAGGGAAAAACTATGCCAAATGACAAAACGAAAGGACCGAGAGTCCTTAAGTTGGTAAATTAAAAGGAGTCAAAATCAAAGTAAATCATAAGAGGCAAAATATTAAATTCCAGCATGCAAGCCAAAAATCTAAATCAAGATCACCTAAAGCCTGTCTCCCTAAAATCATTTTGTCTCAAACTACATCAAAAAGTTTTATTTTTTGAATCTATAAAGTTGAACAGCATGAATAGCAGGCTACCATCTTAAATAATGACAAAGTGATAACTTCATGCTATGGATGCTCCTGTCATCAAGTAACAGCAACATACACTTTTGCCAACAACAATATGGTTGGCCTCATGAAAAAAGCTCGGAATGGTAGGGCCCAAGATAAACAAAATGGCAACACAGAAATAAACAGAACAGAACATGCACCTTGTTTAATCACATCTTAAAGGAACATTAAAACATCATAGTGCTGAAAAGAGTGAAGAAACAACAGCAGTTTTCCTGTATCTCAAAACTTCTGTATGGGAAGAAAGTCTTTTGATACCCTTTTTCATCTGAAGAAATTCTATGAATCTGAACTTTCGTGACTACGAAGTCCACGCCAGGGTGATTTTCAAATGTGCATAGCTGAGGCTGATACCAATAATCTTTGCAGTCATTCCAAGTATACTTCACTTCAGCCTGCATAAGTGACCAGAGCTGGATGTTTGAGGTAAGGCTGGATGATGGTGACAATGCCAGCACAATCACAATATTAGATATCTTCACAGCAGATGATGCATTCACGTGCTATGGCTCAGTCAAGTCATTACATGTGTTACTCAGATATCTTCTCATGTCATCTTGAAAAAAAATACCATGAAAGAGTGTGAGAAGCCCAAGAGAGACTAAAAGGTGAGTCCTGTGAATGTGAAACTTACAATAATGAAGTGTAACTGGGCAGCCTTATTCAACAGTATTTAATGAAGGACAAATGTGTGACTATGGTTTGTTTTGGTGTTCAAAATCTGCTCAATTATCATGTATATAATTATTATCTGTGCAAAAATGGAGGTCATGCTTTACATGTTTTTCATTTAAAGTAATGGCAGTTATATATTAATTATATGAAATTTTCACCTTACAAAGGGGTTTTCTGGACTGGATTAGCTTTGTAGATCAGGACAAGTCCATAATATGCAGAAAGCAAAGGCACAGATGGATAAAATGATTAAAAACGTTTAAGCAAATAAATTTCAAAATGACAGAGGCTGGCTTCTCCAAAAAGCTCAGACATGCTGATGATCTGACAATGCTTTCAGGTATGGCTTTATTGTCCCAGAATGGCCACAAAAAACATACTACTATACTCTGTGATATCACAAAAATCACACAGCGATAAACAAAAGAAGAAAATAAATGATAAAACATTCACTTTAAAAACTAGACACTGTCAATTAACTGTAGAATACAACAAACTGAAAATGGCAACCTACTGGTGTAAACTTGAATCTTGGCAATGGGTATCAAAAAATATTTAAAAATCAGTACATTTGACTAATTAATTTGAGCATTATGCTTAAATGCTATGAGATCCTACATTCATCAGATTCTTGTTAATCATGTATAACATTTGGCACAGTCCAGTATCAAACTGTAAACAAGCTCTGTTAGTTTTCTATATATGCAGGAGACATTTGGGTTAGGTTAATTGATAACTCATAAGTTGCCCAGTGATTGTGTGTATATTTGTGTGACTTACCCCGCACTGGACTGGTGCACTCTCCAGAATTGGTTCTTGACTTGTGCCCCTCCTGCCCAGATATGCAACGGTCCCCGATAACCTTGGAGATGGATAAAACAGATATTGGAAAAGGAAGGATGAAGTATCATTAAGTGGCTTAACCCCATCAAATGATAACAATGACAATATCATTAATAAATATCCAATCCTCAAACATTTCTTGAGCAATCTCAAATTAAATATAGCATAATGTCTGAGATATGGCACAAAAATGTGCACCTGCTTTAGTGTGTTGTATCTTATTTTAAAAGTTCTCTTCTGAAGTGGCTTTGTGCCAGGCTCAAGTAGATGGTGAGTGATGTAAAAGCCCAGAAGAGTCAATTACTTCATGAACTCAAACTCAGTGGTGTTAAGAGCTTGTTAATGCTCCACCAACATGTCAGTGTGCGTTAAAAATCCCTTTTGAGTATGAAAATACTCTATTAATAAACTGTTGGAAAGTATATTCTTGATTTCTAGTTCTTAGAAAGATTAAATGTTTAATATAATTTAATTCCTGGAAGAATACTTTTCAATTAACAATATTATATGAGAAGCCAAAAAAATGCATGAATCACTGCCTATTCGGGACTTTTTCTTCTAAAGTGTAATAGTGTGAAATTTGAGAGGTGCTATATGAAATAGAAAATAATAATTCCTTATTGTTTAGGAGGTGTTCGGCAAGTTGGTGCAGTGGTAGTGCTGCTGCCTCACAATTAGGAGACCTGGGTTCACTTCCCGGGTCCTCCCTGTGTGGAGTTTGCATGTTCTCCCTGTGTCTGTGTGGGTTTCCTCCCACAGTCCAAAGACATGCAGGTTAGTTGCATTGGAGATCCTAAATTGTGCCTTGTGCTCTGTTTTGGCTGGGATTTGCTCCAGCAGACCCCCGTGACCCTGTAGTTAGGATATAGCGGGATGGATGATTAGGAGGTTTGTTCACTATTTGAAAGCTACTGTATAATTATGTTTCAAGTGGTAAACTCTTTAAAATATGTTGCAAATGAATAATTATGCATATGTGCATACAATTTGTACTTGAGAAATCTATCATTTGAATATGCTCAGGCAAAACTACAAAATTCAGATCGTTAAAGAATACGATTAGTATTATTCAAGGTAAAGTTATTTCTTCAAAATCATGGTATATATTAATACACCCCCTAAAACTGTATTTTAAAGTCAAGCATTTTTTATATATTAAAAAAAACACCTAGTCTGCTGTTACGCTTTAAAATGGAGGTGAAGGGTACCAGCATCACAACATGAAAACAAGATACTTTAACTTATGCTGTTTTGGTTTGGATGCCTAATCATTTGTGACTCTCATAACAATTTTGTGACAATTCTTTTGCTACTTTCCCACTCCTGGTCCCCTTTTAATGGAACTACAGTTTGTTTCAAAACGACTGTTCACAATGAATTTTATCTGGCAGTGTTTTTCTGTTACTGATTGCTGCAAATCAGTAGGTTATATTTTCACTACCTGTTGCAGAGTTTGGGTTGCAAAACCTATTTAAATTCAACAATTCTGATTTTTTTATGCTGAAGTAGCTTTATTTCTGCCCATCTTTCAGGTTTCCATGTTTAAATATGTTTACCCCAAACTAAATGTTCATAGCATTTTATATTTATTACCATGCATTTCAGCACATTGGTATTAAGAATGAAGAGATGTAAGATTTATCTTTTGCAAGTGTAGTGTGTAGGACTAAAATGCAGGCACATCCAGGGTTGCTACCTGTTTTGTGCCTGATGCTGCCAGGATATACGCTGGGACCTCTGAGATCATAAATTGGATTAAGTAGGTTTGGGAATGTTATAATTTGTTATGAAGTGGCTAAATGAATACTGTGCTTGCTTGATTTTTACTCATCACAGCCCTTCTTTTATATTACATTTGTTTATTGCATAGTTATAAATGTGGGAGAGGCATAAAGGTTTGGTTGTCTGCTATAAAGTAAGAGATCACGGAGCAGTACCAGGGCATGCTGGCGGAATTATAAATTCTCAGCTGTCCTAAATGCTTTTGGGTATTCCCCAAAAAGGACTGCAGGAAATTGCTGGTCATTTGAAGAAGTGATCAGACCATCTAAGCCTTTTGCTATATGACTCCCACCAGGAAAAGTGGAACAAAACTGATGATAATGATGAACTGTCCTGCTGCAGTTCAAAGACATTTATTCAGCAGTGCAAAGAACTAATATCCAGATTTAAATTTTCTGACTTGACAATAACTCTGTATTATCAAGGCATTCAGAAAACATTTAACAGTAAAGTATCCACAAGCCATCATGTTGGATGCTATATTTTCTGAAACCACCAAAATGTATTTGAGAGAGGATGATGCTAGAATGTAAAATAAATCTTGTCAGACATTAACTACATTAAAAATTATATATTATGTTATGATAACAAAAAAAAATTGAATGCAAATGGAACTTTTTGAAAAGACTAATAACCAAACTTCACCTGTATTTGTTTTTAAGTTGCTTTTTACCCTAAAACATTGAAAAAATAAGGTTCAGAAAAAAAGATGGATTAATATTCTATAAGTGAAAAAATGGCCTTACAGAGATCAAAGCGCTGCATAAGAGACAGAAAAATTACCAGACATGTAGTTCATTTACATAAAAAACCTGCTTCTTTCTAATTATGTGCATTAACTTCCTGTAATGCTGAATGTATTTGTTTCTGCCATTCTGAGTCTTGTTCTGTCCCTCATGACAAGTGCCATCACACTGCTCTTTTTAAGGTGCTTGCTGACCCATTAGGATTTCCGGATTATGCTAATTTAAAATATTAAATGTTGTACATTTAATTGAAATTGCAAACAAATGTGTGTATTTGGTAATTGTTGTTAAAGGGGTCTGCGGTGGGTTGGCACCCTGCCCGGGATTGGTTCCTGCCTTGTGCCCTGTGTTGGCTGGGATTGGCTCCAGCAGACCCCTGTGACCCTGTGTTCAGATTCAGCGGGTTGGAAAATGGATGGATGGATGTTAAAGGGGTTTGAATGAAGTTCACTATGAATGATGTTTTATGAGGTAAACAGTAGGTAGTGCAAAAATGCATCTATTACTCATTTACTACTATGTAACAAAACTTTACCAAAGACTTATTTGGGTCTTCATAACACTTATAAAGCATCAGTAAAGTGTTTATTCATCTTTGCAATATGACCTACCAACATTTCTTCACTTTGGGGTGGTCTGTGGTGGCTTAACTGAGACACATTTCTCTTGATAATCCATATTTAATATAAGACCTGAGAATCCTTCATATTAACAAATTTACCGTCATTTCAATATGCCACACTGCACAGAGATGAATAGCCCATCTACTGATGTTTTATAAGTGTTATGAAAACCAAAAGAAGCCTTTGTTTATGTCTTGTTCCTAATAGTAAATGAATAATAGACACATTTTTGCAGTGCCTAAATTAAAGTATTGCCAGGTAAACATTGTCTAAGCCGCTGTTGTTCATTTTTACAACAGTGGCCAACAACATCTTTTAAAAATGATTTCTGACAGTGCCTTAGATTGAGTGTTTTACAATTATAGATTAGATTATAAAATTAAGATTCATCGATTGATTGATTATGTATGTCTCTGAAATATTTCCTCCCTTTATGCTTGGAAGGTAGGTTGTGCTATTGGGCCATTTCCATTTTTTTTTTCTTTTGTCAATGCTTACATCTGTGTTAATCATTACTTTTATATATAAGGACTTTATTTGTTGTCAGTACACACACTGTGGCATTAATAAAACTGTATATTGTTTTTCCACTGAAAAGGTAATAGCAGTTCTTGAAAAAAGTTATAAAAAGTCTCATGTTTTATTTTATTTGTAGTCCCCATTACCCTTAACTAGATTAAGCAGATTTAAGGATGTGTATATTTAGAGCTGGTCATTTTATGATTTGGTCTTAGAATGGTTTTCATATTATTGACAATGACCAAAGTGGTATTTTATTTATTTATTTATTTAATTTTAGTTTATATTTTATTTATTTATTTCAGTTACTACTTCATTGTATCAGGATGGTCCTTTAGCTTTGGTACATAGCGTAAAAAGACATATTTTGATTTGTTTGCATATGGAAACCGTGCCAATAAGTCTTTGTCACTCATAAATCTAAAACCAGCTCTTTATACGGAGAGGTTTCAGCAGGTTGTCTTCTCAATGCATGCCGACTTTAAGCCTCTATAAATACATCTTGGCCTTCTCCTTTCTGGTATTCCTGTCCTTCTCATCGCTCCTCCAGCTCAAGGCTTTGCACTTGCAGCTGCTACTCAGCCATAATATTTTCAATTTGATATACTGACACAAAGTTATAACCTGACAGTGTATCCTCCAAAGGGTGAAAGAACTGCAAAAGCAAGAAAAGTATAAATATGAAACAAAAATACCTAAATACCTAAAAATACTAATTACAAAAAGTGACTTCACATAAAACTATAAACTCAATCACAGCAAATAAGTTAAAATGTAATACTGAGTCATTAAAACTGTAAATGTTCCATGAGATTTTCAAACGTTTTTCAATAACTATTCTCTACACAATTTATCCAATTCATAGCCAGAGGGTACAGATGCATACACCAGCAGCACTTGGAAAAAGGCAGGAAAAAACTCTGAATGAAGCATTGATCCATTTCAGTGTGCCATCACACTGAGACAATTTAGAGACATCAAACAGCCTAATCTGCCCATTTTGGGGAACCATTTTTTAATTTTTTGTAATACTTTCAGGTGTTACTGAGAGAGGCATGGTAAACAAGAGTTAACACTGCTAACCCCGTCATAACTCTATGCATCTGGATTATCTTCAAGCCACCATGATTCTCTCTGTACCTGTAAAATGTAATCTTACACTATGATGTAAAACAATCAGGGCACTGCACAAAGCGATACCTGAGTGGCTTGTGATAAAACAGTTATTCCTAGTATATTTGTGACAATATTCTGTAAAGAACTATGAGCAAGGCATATTTTAGAGTGATTAAGACTCTTTGTACCACTATCTTTTTTGTCTTCTAACTTTTTTGAACCATATTTTTTACTACTTCTCACTTATTTAAATTTTCAATACTTCCTCATCTTATATATAAGCGTCTACGTGTGGAAGTGTGTGTGTCTGTCCGGTCCGGAAATGAGTGGTGCAGTTGGGCTAGGGGCTCCACCTCCGAGGATACACAAGCGAGGCCAGCACGTCGGCAAAGCGAAACCTCCGAAGAAAGAGTCACTCTCTTAGCCGCTAATAGAGACGCGAGGTGAACACATTGGCAAAACGTTATCCCTTTTACTTTTCCTCCCGCCGTTAATACACAAGCGAGGCGAACACGCCAGCAAGACAGACAGTTGCTTAGCTGCTAATGCACAAACGATGCAAGTACTGTATGTCAGCAACACAAATCCTCCCAGGAGAGAGATGCCCAGAGTAGTTCCTTTCAATTACCTGACATCTCTACATTTCAATTTTTTTCTGACGATTTCAATAGTTTCTAGGACCTGACTTACACAGCTAGTCTTTTATATTCTTGTTTGGTGTGTCCTTTTCCTTTTTGGAGGGTATTTTAGTGTCTTAAGAACACATTGTGAGGTACAGCCATTTTCCACTTAATATAGATATAACTGTTTGAAAGTTTATCAACATCTTCAAAAGCGGAGAGAAGATACATACAGTATTATTTTGCAAACAAGTTTGTTGCAAGCTCTTCTTACTGGTGTAAGCTCCCATTCACTGGAACAAAAGCATTAGAGAAAATCTGGCTATGTAATGCATAATACTTTGCTTATTATCGTCTTTTATTAAGCAGCTAGTGTAAAATGCAAAAACAGTATCAGTCTTCATCAGTTACATCGTGAGCTAAAGAGTATAGGTGTAATGGCTCAGTTTAGTAAACTAGAGAGGGACAGGAACCGTAATATAAACTATCTATGCTGAGAGAGAAATATCTACCCATGTGGTCTTGATTCTGAGTTTTTTGCTGAACAACATCAGGAACTTTCATGCCTTCATCTGTGGTTACACAAAGATAGAAAATGAATCTTCAGCTCACTTTTTCTCAACAGGTAATGAACAGAAGCATTTTAGTAAGTTGAAACCTGTTTACACAGTTCATGTCTTTGGAATCTGAGCCTATGCCTTTTTAGTCACCCAGTTTCAAGCTATAATAGACAGGCTCACTCTGTTCCACCAAACACGTACAAAGTTATTTGCATTTTGAACTATGTGACCCAGACATTTAGCAGGTGGTAATGGTTTCTGTGTACAAGAGGACAGATGGAGACATTCATGTCTTTAATAGGAGAGGAGTGTTTTATACAAACCTAAGCATAAAGTGGCTTATAAATTGAAAGCAGCAGGAAGTAGTTCTCTCTGCACCTTACTGCTTCCAGCTCAAAAATATTTAAGCTTACTAGACCCAACCAGTATCTTATATTTTGGTAAATTTTTTAAATAGATCCACTGCATTTAAAAAAAGAAGTCTATAGAACAGTTAATCAACTTTCATACAACTTTCAGGATTACACATCTGACAGCACAATGCTAATGAAAACATAATAGACTTTGGTTTCACTGGAGACTAAATTAATTTTTTTTAAACTGATAATGATTTACACCACTAATGATTAATCTTTAAAAATTGTATTTCTTGGAAAAAGCAAAACCTGATCTGTGATCCTTACATTCTTTTCCTACGACTGATCATGGACCTTATGCATGGTGCTTCTCTTGATTGCCTGCCTAAGTAGCAATAACGAAAGTCTTCATAGTTTTACTATTAAAAAAAGGATGGGCAGTCCAGATACTAACTTATAGATAATAATAGTGAGCAAAAACCAAACTGAAAATAATGTGAGAAAACTGGCCCAGGAAAAACCAGAGAATTGGCCGTTTACCCACTAAAAATATAGTTATTTTCGAGTTATTTTAACAATGATTGCAGCAATTAACCTAAATACCTTCCCTTGAGATTGTCAGTATATCTTAGTTTTATATTCTGTTGCATCATTAATTCTGAATGCATTTATTATACGGCTTACCCGTTCATAGAATGATATTCTATAGTATATTTGATACACAGATGTCGAGTTCACAGTGTGGAAAAAGACCAATAATTTACTTTGGATTAGTTTTTCCAGATCTGAATAACTTTTGATTTGTTTGTTTCAAATAATCCAGAAAATATGAGAGAATTAATTCCATCATACATCTGTTGATGATGTTGCCTTGCATACGAAGTGCTGATTTATATTGCAGACTTGGAAACAATATGAATGGTTTGCTTCAACTATGAAAAATAAATAAATAAGTAAATAAGTTAAACACTGAATAAGACTTTTGGACAAAGCAAGGGTGTAGCCAGCCTCCCAGACGGGGTGGGCCTTAAAAAAAAAAAAAATTGATTTTTTTTTTTTTAAATTAGGCTTCTCTTTTGTTCATTTTCAATATATGTTATATAGTTCCCTGGCCTAAGGGTTTCCCGTGAAAAGGTTAAAATAAATAGAGATATAAGATAGACCTGGATTTTGAAACAAGGTCATTTATTTTGTATTCTATTCAGTACATAGCTTTATCTCACTTTTTAATTCTTAAAGCTGTCAAATTCATTTTAATTTCAAAGCAAAATGCAGCCAATACTTTTTTTTTGTTTCTAACTGAACTAAATAAATAAACCCTCTGAAATAACTGTAAAATAGAACACAGTATTTGATAATACTAAAACATAATACTGTCATACTTTTGGACATGTAAAGTAGAAGCAGCAAGAACAAAAAACTTAAAGGTATCATAAGTCATTAACAGTAAATAGCATTTTTCAGCTTTGGTTGCTCCAGTGTTGTTTCAATATTTCATCATGCCTGAGTAGCAATAAAGAAACCCCCTAATAAACAGGATTTTCAGTGCGTTTGCAGATTCTCTGTCACTTTTTGAACTGGTGACAACAGTAGAGCATGGCCTCCACCACTAACTTTAGTAGATGTCTACTTTCTTTGATGTTTACTGCTCACATTTATATGATATAACTGAGACCTGCCTATTTGGTTTTTCAATAGACTGGACAAAAATCTTGGCTCTTTTGATTGCAGCTTGATGACAAACTTTTTTGCGTTCATGCTTTCCTATAACTTCATACATTTTATGCCACTTAAAAAAATGGGAAACTGATTAATACCCCCATGTGCACCCTGTTGCTTTCACTTGCTGCACACCAACCATGAATAATATTTGTTTGCCAGCCTCATGTGGCAAGAGTATGCAGGTAGTTCCTGAAGGATGAAGGAATTGATATCATTGACTGGCCCCCTTGCTCGCCTGGCCTAAATCCAAAAGAACACTTCTGGGACATTATGTTTCAGTCCATCCAACGCCGCCAGGTTGCCCCTCAAATTGTCCAGGAGCTCAGTGATGCCCTGGTCCAGATCTTGGAGGAGATCCCCCAGGACACCATCCGTCATCTCATTAGGAGCATGCCCCGACATTGTCAGGCATGCCTACAAACACGTGGGGCCATACAAACTACTGAGTATGATTTGATTATGATTATGAGTTGCTGCAATGAAATTTTGGCAAAATGGACTAGTCTGCTGCATCATTTTTTCACTTTGATTTTCGGGGATTCTTTGAATTCAGCTCTCTGTAAGTTGATAATTTACATTTCCATCAAACGATGTGGCATCCTTTCATTTCTAACACATTACCCAGTCCGTATCAGTATGGATATACAGCATGATTTTTTCCCATTGACATCTGATGTGTTTTCAAAGTGTTCCTTTAATTTTAAATATTGGCAGATGTTAGATATTGGCTTCCTCAATTCAAAGGAGCTTGCTAATTAAATGACAATTTAGGTAACATTAAAAATCTAGTTGAAAGTCCTACCTTATCTATTCAGAACATTAGAACAATCTAGATAAAAACAGACCATTCAGCCCTGCAAAACTTGCCAGTCCTATCCACTTAATTCTTCTAAAAAACATCAAGTCTAGTTTTGAAAGTCCCTAAAGTCCTACTGTCTACCACACTACTTGGTAGTTTATTCCATGTGTATCTATGGTTCTCTGTGTAAGCAAATAGTTCCTAATATTTCTGCTAAATTTACCATTAACAAGTTTCCAACTGTGTCCCTGTGTTCTTGATTAACTCATTTTAAAGAAACAGTCTCGATCCACCATACTAATTCCCTTGATAATTTTAAACACCTCAGTCTTGTCTCCCATTAATCTTCTTTTGCTTAAACTGAAAAGGTCAGCTCATTTAATCTTTCCTCATAATCCATCCCCTGTAGCCCTGGAATTAGCCTAGTCACTCTTCTCTGGACTTTTTCTAGTGCTGCTATGTCCTTTTTGTAACTTGGAGGCCAAAACTGCAAACAGTACTGAAAATGCGGCCTCACCAGTATGTTATAAAGTTTGAACATAACCTTCTTGGACTTGTACTCTACACTTCATGCTACAGTGGGATGCAAAAGTTTGGGCAACCTTGTTAATAGTCATTATTTTCCTGTATAAATCGTTGGTTGTTACGATAAAAAATGTCAGTTAAATATATCATATAGGAGACACACACAGTGATATTTGAGAAGTGAAATGAAGTTTATTGGATTTACAGAAAGTGTGCAATAATTGTTTGAAACAAAATCAGGCAGGTGCATAAATTTGGGCACCGTTGTCATTTTATTGATTCCAAAACTTTTAGAACTAATTATTGGAACTCAAATTGGCTTGGTAAGCTCAGTGACCCCTGACCTACATACACAGGTGAATCCTATAATGAGAAAGAGTATTTAGGGGGGACAGTTGTAAGTTTCCCTCCTCCTTTAATTTTCTCTGAAGAGTAGCAACATGGGGGTCACAAAACAACTCTCAAATGACCTGAAGTCAAAGATTGTTCACCATCATGGTTTAGGGGAAGGATACAGAAAGCTGTCCCAGAGATTTAAGCTGTCTATTTCCACAGTTAGAAACATATTGAGGAAATGGAAGACCACAGGCTCAGTTCAAGTTAAGGCTCGAAGTGGCAGATCAAGAAAGATTACGGATAGACAGAAGCGACAAATCGTGAGAACAGTCAGAGTCAACCCACAGACCAGCACCAAAGACCTACAACATCATCTTGCAGCAGATGGAGTCACTGTGCATCGTTCAACCATTCGGCGCACTTTACACAAGGAGATGCTGTATGCGAGAGTGATGCAGAGGAAGCCTTTTCTCCGCCCACAGCGCAAACAGAGCCACTTGAGGTATGCTCAAGCACATTTGGACAAGCCAGCTTCATTTTGGAATAAGGTGCTGTGGACTGATGAAACTAAAATTGAGTTATTTGGGCATAACAAGGGGTGTTATGCATGGATGAAAAAGAACACAGCATTCCAAGAAAAACACCTGCTACCTACAGTAAAATATGGTGGTGGTTCCATCATGCTGTGGGGCTGTGTGGCCAGTGCAGGGACTGGGAATCTTGTCAAAGTTGAGGGACGCATGGATTCCACTCAGTATCAGCAGATTCTGGAGACCAATGTCCAGGAATCAGTGACAAAGCTGAAGCTGCGCTGGGGCTGGATCTTTCAACAAGACAACGACCCGAAACACTGCTCAAAATCCACTAAGGCATTCATGCAGAGGAACAAGTACAACGTTCTGGAATGGCCATCTCAGTCCCCAGACCTGAATATAATTGAAAATCTGTGGTGTGAGTTAAAGAGAGCTGTCCATGCTCGGAAGCCATCAAACCTGAATGAACTAGAGATATTTTGTAAACAGGAATGGTCCAAAATACCTTCAACCACAATCCAGACTCTCATTGGAACCTACAGGAAGCGTTTAGAGGCTGTAATTTCTGCAAAAGGCGGATCTACTAAATATTGATTTCATTTCTTTTTTGTGGTGCCCAAATTTATGCACCTGCCTGATTTTGTTTGAACAATTATTGCACACTTTCTGTAAATCCAATAAACTTCATTTCACTTCTCAAATATCACTGTGTGTGTCTCCTATATGATATATTTAACTGACATTTTTTATCGTAACAACCAACGATTTATACAGGAAAATCATGACTATTAACAAGGTTGCCCAAACTTTTGCATCCCACTGTATATAACCTAATATTCTGTAAGCCTTTTTAATAGTTTCTAAATACTGTCTGGCCATTGATAGTGTCGAGTGCACTACAACTAATAAATACTTCTCATAAGGTATATTTTTCATTTCAGATTTCACATTGTGTATTCAAACTTCTAGAAGTAAAGCAACCTATTTTAATGTGTTACTCATTTTTACTTCCTATATACAATACTGTACTTTACATTTATTTACATTAAATTTCATCTGCCACAAATCTGCCAATCCTGTGTGCTGTCCAAGTTCCTCTGTAATTATTCAACGGATTCTACATTATATGCCAATCGACCTCACTTGGTATCATTACCATCTGAGTGCCTTATGGAAGTGTAGTAGGGTATAGAGAAAAGAAAAAAATAGGGAAACACTGAGAAAAAAGGTTGAAATGTCCACTTTATTCTCATAGTTTATTTTGTCATTAAAGTAGAACGTTGTAAACTTAATCTTAAAACCAATGTTAAATTTGTTAGAGTTTCTCAGATCCCATCGTAACTAAAGTAGCAGGTTAAATGCTTCATATTCTATGTGTTTCTCAGCTTCTTAAACGGGCTTTTCTCTTACACCGACAAGGCACAAAATACATTACATTCATGATATTACAGCTCTCTGAACAATTTAAATACTAAGATTTATACTTGATATTATTTTCATGATGAAATGAATTAAAGCATGTATTAAACATGGGGGCACGGTAGCGTAGTGGTTGCGATGAGCTGGTGTCCCGTCCAGAGATTGTCCCTGGCTCCTGGAAGATGCTTGCTGGGATGTGCACGACCCTCGATGAAATAATTTAATGCAGCAGTACTGTCTCTTACAAACGTACAAACCTCCAATTACTGTCCTTCCTTTTCTTTCTCCACGTAACCAATCACCACAAAATAAGCTCTTTAATAAATGTCACACCATCTGTAAGCTTAGAACACCCATTCTTCAAAACTTTTAAGGAACTTTGAAATATCTTCATAGTACATGTTCAATTATTATTATTCCATCCATCTATCCATCCAGTCCCAGCAACCATATAGCATGAGGCAGGACCAATCCCTGGACGGGGCACCAGCTCATCGCTACGGCTGTGCCACTGCGCAAAAATTACGTTAAAAATGTATCTGTATAGTGTAATATACATACTTTAATGCATTTCATCTTAAAAATGATATCAAGAGCTCCAAGAAGAGCCAGTCGTCATCATTTTCTATTGAATTGAATTGAATTTCTTTATTGTTATTGTGTGGTATAATGAGATTCAATATGCAAATCCTCCATAAACTTGTTTTCCTATAAAATAATAAAATAACAATAATAATGATAATAATAATGCGATAGAAAAACAATGAAAATATAATATATGAAAGCATAAGTACAACATACATGTACATATAATACAGATAGTGCAAGTGGTTCATAAAGTGGCTCAGGTTGTGCAGTATTACAACTGTAGTGCAAGTTTACAGTAAGGTAATTGTAATTCTAAGTACAAACAGTTCTACCAGGAGCACTTGATGGACTGACTAAGTGCGTTTATAGCTATTGGGATGAAACTGTTTCTGAACCTCAAGGTTTGTGCATGAAAAGCACTGAAGCGTTTGCCGAATGGGAAGAGTTCAAATAGACTGTAATCATGGCTGAGGAATCGTGTGCTATAATTTTTCTCCGGGGTAGATGGTGTATCCCAATAATCATCTGCGCTCAACACAGCCCACTGTAGAGCTTTCCGATCCACTGCTGTACAGCTGTGTTTCCACACTCAGATGCAGTGGGTTGAAATACTCTGAGTGGTGCACTGAGAATGACAATGCTAAAGCAGCTATGGTATTTGGAATAGTTTGGCCATTCCGTGGACCATTATATTGTAACAAGTTGATTAAAGTCAGATGCCTTAAATTTATAAACAATATGCGGTTAATTTCAGTGTATTTGATAAAGCCGCATCAGGGAAGTGAATCTAAAAAAGAAAGGAAAACCACACAGGAACTGTAGCACTGCTTTGACGCTGGGTGCCGCCAGTTTGCAAAACCAAGTGGAAACTTGCATATGCACAGGGTAAGGTTGGTGTGAGAATGTTTACGCATTGTTTATACCTGAAGCCCCATGTCTTGTGCTCTGCTGTTTGCAAGGTTGTCCCAGTTAATATTCAGGTAGTTAAAGTCCACCATGACTATAATATCCCCCTGTAAACTTGCCTTTTTAATATTATCAAAAAGATACAATGAAATTATTGCCTGCATTAAAATAAGGCCTCATTCTCTAATGCTTTCCAGATGAAGTCACATTTTCCTCATTAAGATGGAGCTCATCGTCCAACTGAAGAGGACTTGTGTTTAAATTGTGTTTGACCTTAACAGCAATCCTACCTCATTTTCTGTTCTGTCTATCCTTCCTAAAAATATGTATCCCTCTATGTCATACTTATCCGAATCTTTATTATTTAGGCAGGTTTCTATTATTGCTATAATATCATAATTATGCTCCTCTACATACACCAACTCACTTGTTTTATTTTTGATAAGTCTAGCATTGATTTGTATTTTTAATGTGTTACTCATTTAACCTTTGCATTTAAATATTGGGTTAGAGTTTATATTAGTATGCATTTTTATTTTTACACTATTGTGTGATACTTCATGTATTGGCCTGTCCTAAACTCCCTGCCCCCTTATACCCTAGTTTAAACAATCCTTGACTTGACACATTTCGATCTGTTCCAAAAGGAGTCTCAATGCCCCATAAACCTATACTCTTCTATCAACTCTTCCAGGGAGCTCTGCCACCTGTGCAACACACCATGTAAGACTCCCCATCTCTGGAGTAAACCTGCGCTTCAATCCCCCTAATGATTTAGTCCCCGACTATCTGTCTTTTTGGGAACTGGTTTTGAAGTGGCCTGTTGGGGTTCTTCATGCCTCAGCCCCGCAAGGATCTGAAAACAGTTTGACACTTCCAATTCTGGGGTTGATGCTCGTGGACATTGTTCACCCCTCACCTTATGTCTGTGACCCACTTATCTCTACCTTTCTGGTCTGGAATCTCCTCTTGTGCATCTTAGGGGTGCACACTATCATTTTAAAGGTCACTTGGGCCATGTCCACCAATTCTCTACTACAACATAGGCAAGCCAAATGTTTTTCCATTTCAGTGATCTTGAGCTTAAGGTACTGGATCAGCTGGCATCTCCTGCAGATGTAGCCCTCTTCTTTGTTTTCAGAATAGCTGTTTTATATTCTGTGACCATCCAGCTGACAGTTTACATTTTCTTTTTCTTCACTTTTTTACCATGGGTTCTTTCTGGAACCTTCATGTGGATGTTTTCTTTCTTAAACTAAAATTTTTTCATGCATAGCATTGCTGTGAAGAACCACTATAGTACCTTTATTTTTAAGACTGTAGGAGGAATGCTAAAAGTTAAAAAGCCTGAGCAATTCCAAAGTGCTTTTCTTTGTAAATAAAAATGTCTAAAAAGTATGTAACAATCTTTTTTTTCCAAATTTCATTCCCATTACCATACTTTATCCTACACTAAATTTTGAAATAGTGAAACTGGAAAAAATATGGCAAAACCATATTTTCTATGTATACAGTCTATATAGAATAAAGTAAACTTCAAACAAGAAAACAGACAAGAGAGACCCTAGTTTGAGATGGCCTCCAAGAGACATATCATAGGCCTAAATGAGTTATAGTTATTTATTGATGAGACAGGAAAACCTGAATGCAACATTCACCTGAGTATTTAGCAAACTTAAAGCTGTTATTGAAAGATCCTCCCCTAATTTTGTCAAAAGACCACTAAACAGCAGTGCAGGATCATTATTTTATTTTACATTCTTCACAAACTCATTCTGACATTTTTCATTCCAAAGCTCCCAAATAGTATTAGGTTCATGATTGCTTTGCTCTGCCTGTTCTTTTTTTTGGTTATTACATAAAATGGAAAAGGGGGCATTTACCAGCAAGTGGGCAGTGTACCCTCACCCTCTCGCTTACTAAATTAGTGTTGGTCTTGACATTGCTCTCCTTTGCTAGTCTTTATTCTTAAAACCATACTATAGTTAGAAGCAGTGAAGATCTACAGGCTATTAGTAATTCTCTTAAGATTTTGCCAGAAAAGTAACATGCAAATGATAACACATGGAGAAAAACATAAAATGTTTTTAATTCTACCAGCATTTATGGTTGTCTTCTATATCATCATCAGCCCCTTCTTTGCTGGGCATATACTTGTGGAGAATTAGGAAATTAAGTGCATAGGATTGGCAAGCTTTATTGGCAAATTCATCCATCCATTATCCAACCTGCCATATCCAAAACTACAGGGTCACGGGGGTCTGCTGGAGCCAGACCCAGCCAACACAGGGCGCAAGGAAGGAAACAAACCCCGGGCAGGGTGCCAGCCCCCCACAGGGCACACACACACACACACCAAGTACACACTAGGGACAATTTAGAATCGCCAATGCACCTAACCTGCATGTCTTTGGACTGTGGGAGGAAACCGGAGTACCCAGAGGAAACCAATGCAGATGTTATTGGCACATTCTCACCAAATTTTTTCTGGTGTTCTGATGTGGAAGAAGATTGCATCATAACTTGTGTTAGGTACTGTAAAATAAATCAAAACACAGCATAAAGGTTTGGGGTTTGTCCGGCCCAGTGTACTGTACAGTTTTGCAATAATAAACAGGTCAGAGATATTCTTTCAATACATCAGACAGTCAAGATGGCGGAGTGGGAAACATTTATGGAGTGGGACTGGAATTGGAACAGAGGCATGCTGGAAAGGAACCGAGTTGGTGGATGGGAGGCATGACGTCATCAGAGGTAGACGAAAGGAAGGGAATGAACACGGAAGTGGCAATACGTGGTTAGGGAATCTGGTGCTTTTCGTGACGGTGTTGCTTCTTTCTTTCTGTAGAAAATTAAGAGAGAGAGATTAGTACCCTGCTTTTCCCTTTTGGCCGGAGTTTTTGTGCTACCGCTTGGGTCCTTACGCGGCTCCCCATGCGCGTGTGCATGACAGTACCCTAATTCCCTAGTGGTGGTGGCTTGTTGACTTAACCCATGCACAAACATTTTCTGTCTCTCCTCTCTCCTTGTCTGTTTTTACACCTTTTGGATGCCTTACTCCAACTAAAGACTTTTTTCACCTTTCCAGTTCAAGTTCAATAACTCTAAGTTGAGGCAGTGCTTCAGCATCATTCCACGGAGTATCTTCTAGAGACAGGGCTCTATCTAAATTACTGGGATTATTGAGAACAGATCTCTTCTGCAGCCCTTATATTTCCAAACTCCAATCCTTTATCCTTAAGTCACATTTCAGTAAGCAAAAAGCCCCTATTTTCTACTTTCATGGATCTCTTATGTCTAACTACCAATCTATCTAAAACTTGAGATCCCACTCAGGCCAGAAAAAATTTTTCACTGCCTCCTAACCCTGGAGCTGTTATGCTATAAAAGTGCACAATGGGACCTTCACTCCTAACTGAGCCAAGCCTAGGTCAAATATATCCCTTCACCAAGGACTCCCAACTTGTGCGTTGCTCATGCAGGAATCCCGTTACTTAGACCTGTTTCTGGAATCCTCCTTTCTCAACCTGACATTTATTTCCTAAAGGTTGTTTCTTCCCTACCTACAAGAAATCCAAAGGTCCTGTCTCTCTCTCTCTCTCTCTCCTCTCTTTGCCCATTGTCTTGTGCCACTTGAGCAACCATTTGCAACATACAGTATAGTTTTAAACAAGAGTTTGAAGAGTTTTGTTAGCTTTATCTTAGGTGTTTAGATTTATGGCAATTTTATTTCAGCTATAGTTTATTTAGAGTATAATTTACTTATGTGTTCATTTATTATGTGTTTTCTTTGTTTTTAATTATGAACAATAAAATAAAAACTGTTCCCAATTTTTCATAGAAGAGATAAAAACAACAACCTTTGGATTATAGCTCCAACCAACCAGTATTTCACTTTACTGCAGCAGTAATCAGAGTGCAAACTGTGGATGGCTGCAGAATACCATTCTCTTCTGAAGCCTGCCACAGCCTTTATAATATGCAACTTAAGCTCCGGCTGATTCATCAGGTTGTTTGTGTAGGAGCCTCTTTGTTTCGTGCCAGAAATCACGCTTGTGCACCTGGTAGCATGCAAGTGTTAATTTCTCAGATTCACTGATAATGACCACCACATCATCCACACATCATTTGGAGCGCTTCCAGGACTGAAGGATTGGCGGGGATCTGTCACCAGCCAGGCAACCCCTGCAAGCCACTCATACTTGTGTTCCAAAATAAAAATCTCTCTCCCTGCTATTGCCATTAGAATTTTCATGTGCTCAACATTTGTCATGGACTTCACCTTCAAAATGACAAGAGCAGTTTCTACGTCTCAGGCCAAGCTAGTTAAATTTAACACATGAGGAGCAGCTTTTACAATTGCAGTTACTGTAGTTGCCATTTCAGTCACCATAGGAGGCATATTCAGTAGAATGAATTTAGCAGATTACAGCCATTAACTTTCCCCTACTGTTTTGTAAAGAAAGCAAGAAAATAACAGCAGGGTGCCACTTTTTCAATTTTATTTGAATATAGATTTCACAGCACTTCATTCTGTTGTTCTGTACAAAGCTGTGTGTTTGCCTTTCTCACATTGACAATGTAATCTGAACAGTTTCAATGAACTGACAGCACAATAACAAAGTGACTATGGGCCCCAAAATGGCCTTTTGTTTGTTTTTACTTTAATTACAACATTATCCTCGAGTTACTATAGAACAGTGTAACCTTCAAAAGAATGCTTCTGGGATAGGCCTGGGTGCCTTACAACACTGAATTGGATTAACAGGGTGTCAGAATGTTATGTATGTTGGTAATACTTATATTACTTTTATTTATTTAATTTATCCAAGAAAACTTACAAAATTTGAGTTACAGTTGCTTTTATTTTTTCCAGTTGGAACACAGTTAGTAACAGGATTTGATTCCACATCCTCAGGGTTTGAACTCCAAAGGCCTTAACCATTACAGCACACTACAGAAATCAGTGATCAGTGGCAGGCCTACATTTTTGGGGTCTAGAAGCTTAAGGGGGCTCCTTTGCGACCAGCAACAATGTTGAGGTAACCATTATTATCTACGTTTAATGTTATTGTTCTTTGACAGTTCAACACAAGTTATATTTTTTTTGATAGTTTAATAACCTTTTTATTTGTATTTTAGTTATTATTTTGTACTGCATTACACTTCATTATTAATACTATTATTTTTAAAAAACCCCATTTAGTAGACTGACAAAACTTTTTAAGCAATGTGGACTAAAGTCAGTTCTGGGGTCCCTTCTGGACTAGACACCCTGAAGCTTACATTTCATTAGTCTCATCGTAGATCCGCCTCAGATGTTATTCATGATAATGATGACAACTATTCCATAATATAAGGGAGTTGTTTGTGACTTGCAAAATTTAAACTCGGTCTAATGATATCTTGATGTAAAACCCAATTAAATATATTAGGTGAAACTTGCACTGTATTTTAGGAATTTGCAGCCTTATTCCCACAAAATACATCAGATAAACTGATCAAGTGACAAAAAAAAAAACTTTAAAGAAGCCTCTATTTCTGACATAAAACAGTATTTAAATTTGTAAAGTATTATGCTAGACTCATGTCCTAACTATTCACATAAAAGAATGAAACCTCATGTTCAGGCAAGCACCAACTGAGTCAGAAAAACTAAATTTGCACTTTGACAAAGAAACTCTTTTAATTCCACTGGAAAACTGAAAAAAAAATTCTGACATAAAAAGTAATACAAAGTCAAATATTACCAAATAAAAAGTGAATATTATTTTTAAAGTTTAAGGCTGTCTTGTTTGAATGAGAATGTGAAATAGAAATGACTTCTAAACAGAGGATGCTGTTGATAACGAGCCTATGTCATCCTAAAGGTTAAAGTGTCTGGTGTAACAGAACATTATTGGTTAACCAACACATAAAATAAATATAAGACACGTGTGAAAAAGTTCATCACTAGTTAATAACCATGGCAAGTTACAGAAACGTTTTTAATTTTTCTGAACCACCCATAATCTTAAATGTGTCATAAAAACAAAATTAAAATGAATATGGAATGAATAAATGTGCATTATCTTGAGCAATTTAATTAAGCCCATAAAAAGTTTCCATTCACTGCAAAAGAACAACTCATTTTTCAAAGAGCAATTTGTGACAGACAATACTAGAAATTGTACATTACGTGCGTGTGTGTATGCATGTGTGTGTGTGCGCGTGTGTGTGTGCATGCAGGTGTGTGCATGTGTGTGTGTGCGCGTGTGTATGTGTAGATTCCTGTTACCTGCAGTAAACGCTCACCTGAAGTAAACTTGCATTCCCAACCTTAACCTCTGGCCTGCTTTTTCTTTCAACATAGTAAATGACAATAAATGAAACAGAAAATAGGTAATTTGTAAATGATTTGAAAATTGTGCTTTTTACAAATGTATAATCCTCTTCAGTTTATTGCCTATTTTTTCTTAAAAAAAATATATAACAGCACATTAAGTATGTGAATTACTTATTTACAATTTTATTGCAAGTTATACTTTGCACTAATTATATATATATCTCCATCCACATTAATAAAGAGTTATACTCTTTAAAAATGGTGATTTTCTTCAACTGACTGCACAGAGTGAGAACATTTTAAATACATGTAAGAAAATAGAACATTCGGGATATTGGATACAAAAAAAGGCACATTATTGTAACTGCAGCAATACAGAAGAAGGCTTAAAAATGGAATTATAAAATAAGCAAAAAAAAAAAAAAAACTGTTGAAAGGTTACAATAAAGAAATATCACTTTCTATTCACAAACAATATCTTACATGAATATGAGATGCCACTTTGCAGTCAGAATATAACTTTACTATAAGCAACCGTAAAACTTATATTCATAGCTGTTTTTGTTATCTAATGGTGAAAGGCAGTTTAAATTTAAGAAAAACCATATTCTTATTCTGGTAAGTCACTGCCACATAAATTAAGTTGTAGACCTTGTCATGAACCTAAGAAGTTAACCTAAACAATGCGATTCAGTTCGGGATGATCCATGACAATGCACATTCTCACCCATTCAGCCAGCCATTTTCTAAACCCACAGGATTTTGAGGAGCCAATACCCACACAAAGCAATATCAGAAGAACCAATTTTGTATGGGATATAATTTTTTAAGATATTAACTAACATGCTTGTTAAATTAATATATGTATTCCTCATAAGTCTCAGCATCCAACAATCTTGTGTAAAAAAAAAAAAAAAAAAAGAAAGAGACAGCCAGTGACTAGAATTTTATAAACTAAGTGACAACATGTGACTTACAATCTCTGTCAGAAATACCATTATTACTGTTGTAAAAGGAATGATGTCTGGAAACCTTAAATGTACATTACTTAAGTTCATCTGTAGCTTTTACTATCAACTGCAAGTTTATATACACCATTAAATGTGCAGATGACTAAGAAAGATGTTTTTTTCCTTTCTGTCATTTTACCAAAAACAGAACCATAATGAATATGATTACCAAATCAATGAATGTTTAGGTCTACACAAGAAAAAAAAAAGTAATGGTGGTATCCTTCTGGATTTCACTGTTCCTGATTTTCTGAATAAATAAGGTCCACTTTCAGTGACATTAAGAAAAGATTTATGGAGCTTGGGCTAAATTTTCCATTTTTTGTATCGTGCCTGTTGATTTCATCATACTGTTACATCATTTTCTGTAGCCTAATGCATAACAGCACTCTAGAAGAAAAAAGTTTTAATGTGTTTATTTTTTCATTATCTCTGTTATACTTTCCAACTGCAAAATCTTCCTCCACTGTTTCATATGACAGTTTTTAAACCATATGTGCTGGAACTTGAGAAGAAGTCGCTAAGTTCCCTAAAGTCCTTGTATCAAAAATATTCTGCTGTCCACTGGTTAACATGTGCACCCCGTCCACTGGAGACAACACTTGCCTATCAGTCATTGTACCACTGGGAGAAGATCCAAGAAAGTTTGCTTGTGATGATGTAATCTTCTCTGGACTAGTTGCAAGTCTAGGTGATGTCGAAAAGTTATATCCATATAAACCATACGGACTGTGAATTCTGAAACTGTTGTAAGCTCCTTGAGGTCCTTGATTAGCTGAGAAAGCATTGCTAGCAGGGCCTGGCATGATATATTGAAGCTGAGAGGATGGAATACTTGAGATCTGTATTGGCAGAGCAGATTGATGACAACTGAAGGCATCTCCATCGCTTGATGTCAGTGACATGTTTGTGCCATTCACTCCAACATATGAAGAAGTCCTGGGAGGTGCAAAGGTTTCACCACTGGGGTTGGTGAGTCTACTGTAGGTCTCTGCAAGAGTGTTGCTGTAGCGGTTGAGTGCTAATCCAGAGCGGGTGCAAGGTGCATAGTCAGCAGGGCTTACAGCACACAGCTGCCCACTACCGTGCCCCAAATGGAATGCAGGAGAGGAGCATGGAGCACCAGAGAGGAGGTGTGCATGAGTAGAGGAGACCCCATTAGCAGTGCTTTGAAGAACTGAAGGTGATCCAGGACTGCCTGCAGAAAATATAGAACAATGTGTCTCTTACAAATAAATAAGTGCAAAATAGTGACTAATACTAATCTATAATAATGGGCAACTGTAAGATGAAATATGGCAGCTGTTTGCTTCTTAATAAACAAAAATCTCTGTAAGTAAAGCAAACTATAAAAGACAAAGATGCATTATAAAATGATTCACTTCTGTGAATTTTATAATCTCTGATCTGCAGTTTACGTAATATTATATCTATCCATTTACTAAACCAGCTTCACCCATACCTAAGATCGCATGGTGCAAGAAAATATTCTTGCAACATTGGGCACAAGGCAGGAATCAACCCTGGACAGAGTGCCAGCCCATTGTAGGTCTCACGCACACATCCTCACTGGGCCAATTTAAAGTCATCAGTTAACTAGGCTCATGTGTCTTTAGGAGAAAATTGGAATAACTGGATTAAATATAGGACTGTGGAGATTTTGTACAACAGTGATATCACTGTGTCACCCATCTATCAGATATGGGAGGAAAGCATAATTCTTGAAGAACAACGCATGAAGCTTCAAAGAGAAGGAGTAAACTCTACGGACAGTGCCTGGACCAGATATGAATAGTCCTTTGGAACTCACCACCATTGCATCTCTACATAACATTTATATACTCAAAATGAGTGAATGAATGACTACTAAATTATTTATGAAAAAGAGTACAAAGCTTATTACTCTATATTAGAAAGTTATAACTTCTTATAGTAAACTGCAAAATTAGCCAGGAAAAATATCATCATAAACAAACTGAAGATAACTTAACTGCAACTCTTTAAGCTAAAAAGTACAGAAACCGAACCTTGCCTTTTTCACTAATTCATTCAATAGTTGCAGACCAGTTTAAAAGATTTATGGATACTGTGAATGGGAATAATGCTTAATTATTGGCAGATGTTGTCAAGGCAAAGAATGGTGTGCAAAAATGCCAACACTTACTTGTTAGAATCTCCTAGGCCACTGCAAGAGAAGTGAATAAAGATGGTGGAAGGATGTCAGAAGAGCAAATGAGTAACACTGTTCTGAGACGCACAGGAATAGGGCATGTGACTCATGTTTTAATATTTAAAGGACTCTAATGATGCAAAGAACAGGTAAATAGTCTAGCTTGATATACCTAAAAATGATGTATTCATCCAAAACACTCATTAAACACCTATTAAAAATATGACTTACTATATAAATGAAGAGAAAGGTTTTATTTTGCTAGCTTTTTTCAAGCAATGCACAACTGGAATGTGGGAAAAGTGGGAAGTCCAAATTTTCAACTGGAATTGAATTTCCCACTCGGAAAGTTGAGAGAGTCGCACCAATCCTGACCTCAAAATCCAAGATGGCCGCATCAACAGTACGTGAAAGCTTCAGTATTATACTCTTTGTCATCACTTCTGTCCACTTGTATCTCATTAAATCAGTCGCATACACACAGTACTATCTGTGGACATGTTGCTACAGTGTTTGGATGTACAAAATACCGTGTAATGTGTTGTTATCAAATGGTTTTGCAAGCACAACAAAGGTTTTCCTAGAAGCACACATATTTATTTTCCAAATGTCAACATGGATGTGATGTCATTCCCTGTTCTGACACCCAACTTTCAGGAACTAAATGGAACAGAGGATTAGATAATAATTATCTGAATATAAATTTGGACCAAAAAACTACCATTTTTATTTCTTAATTTCACACAAAACTAGCACAAATTAGAAAAGAGAAAATATGTACATCCTTGGTACTTTTTTCCTTGCAACTATGAATTAATTAAATATGTAACACTTGCATTTTCAAAAAGAAAGTTTTTTAACCATATCTTTATGTATAAGGAATGTGTAAAAAGTAAAAAAATAAATAAATAAACATAATATGCTATTTAAAGTCTTATTTCACGCATAATTATTGATTATTCAGGGGACACATGTAAAGTGAGTCAGATTTATGATTAAGGACTGTGAAGATAGAAAAATGTAAAAAGTTTTCGAAGTTAGTATTCAGTAGCTTATTTCAGTGATATTTCTTATAATAGGATAATAGCAGAGAAACTGAATATGTGACTGACCTGACACCAGGCACTGATGAGAAAGCAGCACACATAATACTTGCAGTATAATACAAGCATCTGTAAAATTACCTTGCTTAGTAATTCCTGGTATATCTTCAAAAGTCAACGTCCTTAGTGAAGGCCTCCAAAATGCATATGATTCTACCAAAGCTTCAAGGCCCATTCTTCAAAAAAAAAATAAAAAATATAAAGGTAAATAATTCATGCTTTACATTTTTAAAGTTCCTGAAGACGAAATATAACAACATGGGAAAATCAGACAAGTGGTTCACTAGTACAGGCTTGCAAATTTTTTTGCTTAAAATACTTTCTGCCAGCAAACAATTTAAACTTATTTTTAATTCTTAACACCTTTAAGTTAGTGGTTGTGATCAAATTAAAGTTTATTTAAAAAAAAAAAAAAAAAAATTTTTCAAACTAATACTTTCTTGTTCAATGATTTTTTTTCCCCTTATGGACTCATTAATCTGCAAAAGCACCGTTTAATGGCATTGCAGCCCAGATACTAATAGGAACCCAGTCATGAAAAACATTAAATTGGGGCACGTCGGAGGCTGCCAATGTTCTGTTCTAATGTAATTGCTTTCACACTGTTTTTATACAGGGATCATAGCCATTTTACAGGAAGCCATAATAAAATATTTATTAGGGGACTTGAGCTTAAAAAAGAGCTTCATTTTCTGTACTAACGGGGGGCTCTTTTTCTTCTAGTTACCGTGAAGATAAAAGTCGCCTCCTGGAGGGTGTAGCCAAGGCGATAATTTACACAAGATGCAATGAATGTTTCTTTCTGTTTTATGCCAATCCCGCTTGTGCTATCAAATGGTAGAGTTTGTTTAGCGATCTATTTAACTTTTCCTGTATTTTTTCGAATAGGTGGAATAAGGGTGGCTCTATACCTTCCGTAAAGCCCTTTTTATTGGTTCAAAAGCAACAGCTTCACCGAGGAATGAAACCTTACTCTTCGGCACATAAATTCTCGTTTCCACTTGACATTCCCCAGTGAGGACATTTTAAAGGCGCAAACTTAATCATTTATACCTAAAGCTGTACAGTCCAAAATGGGAAGGCCGTCCTGAAACGTGAATTAAGATATAGGGCATCAAAAGTCGCAGGTGTTTTGGATAAACGAACGTTTTATACATTCTGTAAGAATAGTGCGGATGTGTATATTCATTTACATTCACTCTAGTGAGTCCTTTTTTTTTTTTTTTTTTTTTTGCAGGAGCACGTGTAAACTTTTAAACAGACCCTGTTTGCGAAACGCCGCATAATTTATGTCTCTGACCAAAGACTGCGCTTCACATATGGATCTCGTTAATTCATGGGTAATGGGAGGACATGCATTATTGTGATTTTGGCTACATGTGAATGCTCGCGTGCATAATGATAGATGTTGAAAAACGTTCCTTGCACATCTTTATTTTGAACACAAATATTTCAATACACAACGTGCATTAATGTTATAACTCACCGATTGCGGCCGGAGTCCCGAAATCCTTTGGCAAAAGGGTTTCTATCGATCTTCAGCCTTGTAATCTTTTAAGATAATAATAAGAATAATGTTGATGATGATGAAGAAAAACTTGATTAAACGACAAGTGTGCGTATTTTACGACACTGACAATATATCTATCCATCCATTATCCAACCCGCTATATCCTAATTGCAGGGTCACGGGGGTCTGCTGGAGCCAGTCCCAGCCAACACAGGGTGCAAGGCAGGAAACAAACCCCGGGCAGGGCGCCAGCCCACCGAAGCTGACAATATATTCTAAGGTAAAATTATATAAAAAAAATGACTAGCATTTATTCAGATGCAGTAGAATAAAATTACCTGTTGGTTCTGATAAGCCGTGACGGTGGTGAAAACTGTTTCTGGAAATGAGAAGGCTCTGACCCCATCTCCTGACGGGACCGTTTTAACTGGGGAAAGCTCGTCGCCACACTCTTTTCTGATAATGTGTACTCTCGGTTGGTACTTGTGCATTGAATGAAGGATTATCTACGAACAAATAAACACAAATTAAAACATGAATTCTTCGTAAACAGTATTCCTAATATTACGCTCAAATGTCCCTTTAAATAAAACTGAATAACTTCTTGAGTTCCTTTTCATACATTCTTTTGATGATGATGATGATGATGATGATAATTGTGGGGATACTAATACCATCAGGTACTCCCGTGTTCTCTGACATCATCGAAGACGTACTGGTTAGGTTCATTGGTAACTGTGTATTGGCCCCGTGTAAATGTGTATGTTTATGTGTTTGACTGAGAGGCCCTGTGACAAACTAGCACCCTGTCCAGAGCATGCAGGTTATGGCCTTAATGTGGGGTTAGGCACCCGTGGCCTTTGATTAAGAGGGCCTTAGAATGTTATGTGGTGATTTAATATAACACAGAATAAAAATCGTCATCATAATCACGACTAATCACTGTCATTATAAGACACCTCAACATAAATAAAAGGTATGCCTTAGTAACATTATTACTATTACCCATTTGACGTTTAGTCCACGATGTGGAGGAAGTGGTGCTTATTCCTGAAAAAATGTGCAAAGGGCGGCCTCAATGATGAGGGTGACTGTTTAAATTAATATTAATAATAACCCTCATACAAGTGCCATTAACTAATTGTTAATTTTATTACATTTCCATCGTTAACATTCATGGCAATGAAAATACATTGAAACAGCATTCTGCATATATTTTAAAATGCAAAGGAACAGAGCTTTCTAAAATATTCACGAGTACTTATAGAAAGAGTGCACTTTCATTTTCTAACGCCTTTTTTCGAAATTAAAACAACATTATGATCGTGAGAAGAACATTTTCCAGACTCTTGTTTTTCGCATCAACATTCTCTTGTCATTTCACATTATACATAAGCATATGAGCGGAAAACAAGGGGATGCATCGAAATGTCGCAACTGTAATCTTGAGTTCATGAAACAAAAAAAAATATATGATTATTAAAAGCATCAGTGTACCAAATTGCGCACAAAGTATAAAACGTTTGACATAAAGAGAACTGTGAGAAAATGTCATGGCTGAGAATTAATCCATTTTTGCCTGCAGTCCCTGAACCTTAACAAACCAATAACCTAACAACGATAATGCAACCTAATTTCCTGAAAAGTATTTAAACCCTATAAATATTTCTAAATACAAAGGCACAACCATCCAAGTATTTTTAATCATGCAATTTTTTCTGTATTATCTTATTTTAGAAAAATATTACATGTACGGTTTTTAAACAAGGCATGGGTGTGCTGCTGTAGCATTAGATAAAAAACACTAAGCCCTGAAGTTCAGGGTACAAGATAAAGACAATGAAGATCAAATCGTTATTATGTGTATCTTAACTGTCATTTTTAATCCTCCTGCTGTATCCGTGCGTGTAGACGTAGTGTATGTTACCTTTAACTCACTGCAAAATTAACAGATCATACAGTATGAATGACATTAAACAACTAATCCGTTATTTCTTTGTTACTTCACGCAAATTGAAATCTCATAGATAAATTTTCTGTATAATAAATCCAGTCACTTATATATTGAAATGCACACCATAAGGTTTACTTTATCGAACTAATGCATTCCGATAAATCACGTTTTTAAAGTAATGTAATGAAACACTGTGACATAAGGTTTAAAGTGGTAATTTAAATCAGACTAATTTTATTGTGATGTTACTTTCAAAAACATGTTAGTTACTTTTATATAGCGCATTTCTAGACACTGAAGGTGCTTTATCTTATTGGTTCGTTTCGTCCAGATGATTTCAAATAACTCTGCTCTGCTTACCATTGGGCAGCTGTGGATTATATTGTTTATGTGGACGATCAAGAGGGGACTGTGGCTTTTAAACATAAAACGGTTCATGTGTGATATCTAATATAATATTCAAAAATGATAAAGAAAACGTTTGACATGAATTTTGTATCCTGACACAGTATATAAATTACATTGCGCATTATTTTTTAATCAAAAACACAGAAATTAATATGGCTTTCTTGTATTCTAGTATTAATATAATCATTATTAATGGTAGCAATATTAGTATTATTACATAATTTTCATTATCAGCATCATCATCACCACATGTCTATACGGATTGTTTTATGGCTTATTTTTAGATGATTTTACCTAAACTGACGAAGTCAACTGTGAGTTGCAGTCTTCGGTTAAATGCAGTACCGTGTTAAACACAAATGTACAGCCCATAATCATAAGCAGAGTTAACGAAACGAAGAACAAAAAAAAAATGTGTTAGAAATCATGCATCTCTAACGAAACTATCAGTAAACTGCACACTTACATGTCCCTGGTCATCCAATTCATTATTTGTCAACTTCAGCTTGTCAAAGCTGACGACCTGTCGCATCCAAGTCTCTCCAGAGGCAGGTGAATCTGGATGAATGTAAACTCGAGGAGGTACAGGAGAGTCTGCATTACCTGCAACCATCCATTTGGAGCTGTGGTAGACGTACCTGTAAAGAATTTGTTACATGCTGAGCAAGAAACAATGCAAAGCCAGTCCTTCTTGAGCAAATCCGAAATAGAATGTACTTAATCTAAACTTTCCTTTTCATTCAAACATGATATCGCATTTAATATTATTTAGAAATTCAAAAACAAAACCTAACCAGCTTACATCTTACTTATCACTGTTTTTTTGCGTTGCATTTCTTTATGTTTATAATGTTCTTTCAATATGTTGTACTTATTATTTTCACAGCATTTTTACAAAAATCTATCAGATACGATATTTTAGATAAAAATGGAAACGCAGTTCTTTCTCAATATTAGCGCTGTTTATACCAATAAATGTTGTTTATTAGTCGTATAATGTACTAGTAACAGTAAATTTATAGAATTTTTTTATCATTTCCAACTGTATTTTCTCTACTTAAAAGCAATACATTGACTATAAAATTTCGTATTTGTTTAATTTTTCCTTTATCAATAATATCCAATTTCATATGTAACTGTGTTTTAGTATTTGGATATGTGGTAAATCTTTAAATAATTTACGGCAACAAGTACAAATTCACTGCGTAAATCCATTTAACAAATAATGAAATAATATAATATGGCCTTAACACTAAACAGTTACAGATTCCTCGCTTATAGGTTTATTAAACGCTCCAGGCAGATTAAAAATTACTATTAAACCCCGCAGCACTGGCAGAAAATGGCAATTCATCCATCCGAGTGAGTTACTTGTGTCAAAATTCAAAAGTAAGTTTACTAAAGTCAGAATCAATCAAACAAACAATAAATATGTGTCGAATAAATAGCAAATATAAAAAAATATGCTAATGGATTCTAGAAAGCCAGAATGTCTTGTATGTTTACCTGTATCTTTTATTGTCCACAGGAATTATGTCCATAGCGATGTAATATTGCTGATGAGGATCCAGTCCTGACATCTTTACCCTCATAGCTGGAAACATTCGTCTGAAGTTGAAAGAAAATTGATCATGTTGTCTATAAAGCCACTGTAGGCCTATATGTACCTTTTTATGTTTTAATAACATAACTAACATTCAGGCATTTCCATTGACGTTTATTGCTAAGCACACCTCTGAAATTAATTAAAAAGACTTGATGACATTAAAAAAAATATATATATTCAATTTGTATTTCCAAGCCTTGTAATCTTTTCATTCATCTTTTAAAAACTAGCACGTAAACTACGGTCCACAGAGTATTTACAACAATATACAGTGCCATCCGTTTGAATATCCTAATAATTTATACTTACATGCATTCATGTATTACTACAATTTTCATGGTGCATGTATTAAAATTTATTGGAGACCACCAGATACAATGATCTCTTATGCCCGCCGAGTTTTACTTTTTTCATTTGACTCTTCTTTTTAAATAATTGTCAGAAAAAAAATACAATTAAGGAGATGTGTATTGAAATAGTAATGACTGTTTCAGTGTTAACAGTGCAATTCCGAGACACAAACTGAGCTGTCAACTTTCACAACAGCAAACAAATTACTGTACTCCCACACAAGCATTGTTAGACTGACCTTCCAGCTTTGGTAATGATCATTTCAGTCCCGATTTCATGAAAACGTTTCCATAAATCTGCTCCCTGAAGATCCACTCTGATATCTTCTGAAGCGCCGAGGGGTCCTTGAGATGTCACCGCCGAGGACGTGGGGACAGAAGGAGAGGGGCTCGTCAGCAGCAGTTCGTCGCTCTCGGCTATGAGATTACATACATGACATCGGTCAAACTCTTATAAATCAACGCTAATCCGTTTTAACAACCACCTAATAATACTTAACCAAAGCAAAACATATATGATTTGTAATGACTATGAACGCCATTTTTTTCGTAAGGTCAATCTTTTCATTAATTAAAGAGGCGTTATAAAAAGTGAATGATTGCCGTGGAAATAGACTTTTTTTACATTGTCGTGTTTACAAGAACGTACTCCCATATACCTAAAATCTACTATGACATGCATTAACATTTTTGTTCTAATACAAAAGGGAGACGGGTTTCATTCCTTAAACCTGGAGTGCAGATTTAATTAACCTCGAGAATTGCATAGCACAATAGTGGGGCACTGGGGTAAAGAAATGTACGGGAATTGTTCAATTAAAATCACCGAAAGGCAGAACTACTTAAGATGACTGCAACTGGGATGTAAACGCACGTGCATCATTGTTAAGAAATGTTTGAAAGTGCCAGTGACTTAATGATTCGAGCGTTAAACCTGGTCCACTTGCTGCGAGGTTTTTAAAATAAGAGTCATACACAGAGTTTAACTTGCTGCTCTGGCCGATCCGTTGAGGCATATCAAACTTTGGGACTCGATAGTAATCGGCACGCTAGAACTTTGGCAGCAGCAGCTAAAAGTGAAGAACTTGGGGTGACGAGCAAGAGTTGAGTAGAGACACCTACTAGACCCGTCGCTCCTGCAGTCAGTCTCGGGGGTTTTGTCGCAGATGCAGCTGCCTTCGTTTCTCTCTAAGCTGTCATTTCGTTTAGGAATTTTCGATGCCTCCTCTGCATAATCCGCCCTTTCCCTGTCCAGTTTTCTTTTCTTTTCTGCTCCAATAAGGGCTTCCACCGAGAAAGCATGAGCTTTTAAACTCATTGTACAGGGCGACCTCCTCTTCTCTGCCATCACACAATCCCAAATGCGAAATCCCTAAATGAAAAAAGTACAACCGGTCGAATGTGCCCAACAGTTTTCAAAGTGCATCCGGAGCGTTCTCCACTTTTGCACGTTCCGATCTGTCAGATTCCCCTTTTCGTAGAACTCTTGAGAAGCGCTATGAGTAAACGTTGAGCAGAATATGAAAAAATGGGAGGGGGCAACAACTGAAATTTGTTGCCTTGTTCTGTCAGCACTTGTAGACTGCAAAGCAATGGATGAGATCTGATCAAGTGTCAATAGCCAGGAATCAATGGGCCGGGCCCTTAATGCCAATCAGCGTGAGCCATAGCCAATAAAAGTTGTTTACCCCGCCCACTGGAATCAAACCGCGCCTCCTTCTTGCCGAATATGGAATGATGGGATGATGAATGAAGCCATTCGCAAAAGTAGAGCGCCTGCAGTTCCTTAACATTGCGATCATTTTCACACCGACTTTTCAAATGTCTGAAATGCTTACTTATTAACACTTAGACTCGGCTGAAGTAATTTAATAAGCAGTAGAGCAAAATGCAACGTCTGCGCTCTTATCATGTTGCATATCATATGCACGAGGCAGTCATTTAAAATTGCACAAGAGTATCTGGTGCTTAAATTTGAAAACTCTTAACAAATATTAAACATAACTATTCACTTTCATTTTACTTATTTACATTTTATTCAGCGGCGCCTTTCAGTCGATACAAAACGTTTGTTTCAAATGTTAATGAAAAATATTTCCTCTCCTCTACTACTCTGTGCAAACGAATTTCTGTTGCGTAGCTAAAATCATCCTTCACTTTTGAATGCATAAGTGAAAAAACAATTCTCCGTTTTTTAATTCCTACCGTTTTATGCTTTCGTACGCTGGATTATTACCCAGACCAAGTAAACGTTCAGTAATAATCACATTTAGGATCCCAGCTAACAAATACTTTGTATGTTTTTATATTGTTCAACAGTAAAGTGTAAAAAGAAGTGCAAAAAGTTAGCAAAATATTTTTTTCGAAAACTTAGTGACTTTAAATTTTATATTCATTTTTATATACAATTAAAGCTTATATGATTCCATCAATACGCAATTTCCCTTAGTATTCATTTTCCTAAGGAATAATTAATGTTCTTTTGATTACAGAAATTTAAATTTTACGGCAAAAATTACATTTTGAAAATGTTAATGATTAATGATTAATCCTTAATGCTTTTCCTTCGGTTCTGCTTTTTTTTTTTTGGAAAGTTGCAAACAAAATTAAATAATAATAAAACACGTACATATGTTTTGCAATGACAGAAGGTTGTTCCTTTATGAACCAGTTCTGAAGAAATTTTGTGATGCTATATGCTCCCTCCTTTTATATATACCCTCTTTCCGCACCGTATTTTGAAAAATAAAATTTATACGACAGTATTTGATCTACGTCAGTCTTATATGTTTGCTCTGTAGGAATTTTCACTATCAGGAATTAATGCAAATATTATCATGTTGATAGAGACGAAATTGAATGAATGAAAATCAAGAAATGCGTCCTGGAGGAACCTGACTGATGGCAATCGCTGCAACCAACAACAGTTAATCAAAAACACTTTTCAAAATAATTCAATGCAACTGAAATATTTTGCTTTACTTTTTATGTTTCCTCTTTAAGATGTTTGCTTATTCCATCAATTATATTTCTCTACATCAGTAGATGGCGTTAATTAGGTTGTTAGTAGCGTTCAATAGTGTTTTAGTTTGACTGTGTTGTCTTTGTGTGCATTTAACAATTGATTCTTATTTTTGTTTGCTGTACTCGGAATTTCTGCTCCAAAGATTAATTTCTAAATTATTCCACTTCGATAAAAAGGATCACAGACTACAGAAAATAAATATATCATTTTTCGCTCAGTGTGTTCTTCCGATGTGCTGAAAAACCTTTTTCTAGACTGGAAGAATACTGCAGATTATCTGCGCATGAAATGCAGAACGTAACCTGCATAAAAACAGCTCCTCTGGAAATGTAACCAACATTTTAAAGAGTGACCTGCTATACATCACACAGCCATGAGTATGAGTCAAATAAAAAAAACTACTTACCCCGTTCAAACATCTTTAATTAACTGCACATATGAAAAGTACATAAGTACAGACTATTACAGATTTTCATTTTAATAATGTAAAGAGAGTTAATCATATATATGCTGTCTAAATGCTCGCTACAACTTTACACATGTAGTACAAGTAAAATAAGCATAAACATTGGTTACTTTATATCACGATATGCAGATACCCATTTCACGTCTTGCCTTTCCATAGCATAAACCTGTGCTTTCTAAAACATTTTCCACTTTCCCCCCGTACTGTTTAACATTAAACAGACCGTTATGGAATTTTCTTTATATTGTGATTATGCCTTCACAATTATATACTATATTATATACTATTCAAACTCAGCTATCTAGTGTGGATGCAGGGACAGGTAGACTAATTTCAAAACGTTCATGCATAAACTGTGAAAGGTTTTACAGGTATAAGTTTTAAACCTTGTTTATTTTTGTTGTATTCGTCAACATTCCAGTTTGTTCCAAAAGCGAAACTGAGCTTCCTAGTATGCATAGGAAATTCCGAGTCTAAATATTTATCTCTTTTCGGGCAAATGCGCAAGTAAAAAATAAAATTAATTTTGTGAAACTGGGCAGCACAAGAATGAAAAATCTATTAACTTCCATTAAAAGAAGTAAAGATTGGCGTTCAGTAGTTCGTCAGATTTTAAAACATCAAACTGATCTAATCTAACAATCTGTATAAAAACTTCATTCAAATTTATTTTGACTTTATTTCAACTGAAATATAGCATTTTCTTGAGGACATCTTTTTGAGAGATCATTTGTTATTAGCATTTCATTGTGCTTCATTGACGACAGCTCAGATTTTTTCTTCCTTTACTTACACTTGCCTTATTCGAATTATTATTGTTTCCAATTTTAAGTTTATCACTGATGGCTTATCTAATTCAGGTATAGTTATATGAATCCAAGTAGTAATAATAAATAATGTTAAATACTTGCATATTTAATATAAAGTCTATTTTCTTATTATATTTTGAAAATATTTTGTCAAAATTGTCTCCGTGTTTTAACACAGTTAATAGGGCTTGCAACATTTTAATGAATGATTGAGTTACATGTTATTGTATGCATAGTTTTGATGCACGTTTATAATTTTTTGTAACGTTCTTGGTTTAACACAACGAAGATCTTTTTAGTTTTACTGCATATTTTGCTGTGTTTACATTTGAATTGTCCTAATATCATCTTAATTATAAAGAAAAAAATGTAACTGTCCTATATGTGTAAGAGGAGAATGTACTTGGCACACCTGTCGTAGAGACTAAGTGGTGGGACTTCAGACGAGGCAATCCGTCTGCTCCAAGGGACACGAAAAGCTGTTAAAATTAAGCGCATGTTGCCTTACTCTGCATCCCAGCTTTCTTGCTCTCTACCATTTTGCATTCCGTTTAGATTAACCGGCAACTGGTGCTGTTTGTCCTCTGACTACATACAAATTATATAGGCTTCAATGCACGTAGGCACGTATTTGTATATATACTATATTTGCAAAGGACTGTGTGTGTATATACGTCTGTTAAGTTTAAAAAACGGATTCGTATACATGAAACACCTTATCAATTAAAATTACAGCCATCGCAAAGTTTATATTTGATCATTTTTTGCCAGTAGTTTCTGACAAATATCTCCATCAATCTGCAATGATTTGAGGAAAGCAGTGATAATTTAGCGTAGCATTCACTATTTTTGATACAATCCGTGGATGGTTTCAGTGGTTACAACAACTGAAAGAAGCGCGATGCCATCTGCTGTTGGCAAAAGGAGCTGTTTCAGAATTCCATGAGCCAGGTAAACCTTAGAACACAACCGAAGGAAAAATCACGTACACTTGGATTTATATGACAGTAATACAACATGCGTACGCAGTAAATAAAGCAGTACATACTTTGCCAGAATGATACTAATTAAATTGAGTTAATGTACTTCATCCCCGCAATCATCTCTGCGACAGATAACCACAGCATAGACCGTTTATTTTGTAAATTCTGTGGGAAGACAGAGATAGATAGATATATAGATAGATAGATAGATCAAAGCTAAGCTTCATTATACAATTACTGGAGAAAATAGTATAGAGGTTACTGGCGCCCAGTCCACGGTGCTTTCCTTCCTTGCTCCCTTATGTTGACGGAATAGCAGGCTCAGACGTTCCGCAATCCTGGAGTGGAAAATAAACGGTTCAGAAAACAGATGGATGAATTGAATAGAATAGAAATACGCATGTTTGAATGACCGGCGCGCTGTTAGCCATTTTTATACTTTGCTAATATTATTAGTCCACATGAGTGAATATATTTTAACATGTTTCCATATTATCAAAAGAAATCGAAAACAGAAAAACGTGGTACAGGTGAAGTGAAAATACACTCAGATTCCAATGCAGTTTATGGAGCTAACATTTTTGGACAACTTTTGTTTCATAATTAATAGATGTTATATCAGTAATGGGTTGTTTACTATAACCTACTTCGCTTTTTACAATGTTTATTATGTTATTTATGTGCACCGTGTTGTACTTTTAAAATGATTACTTTGGTATGTATGAGAATAAATAACTTTCCCTGTTTTTAATTATTCTGCTTTCAAGATTTGCAATTTAAATCAGGCCTCTCATGCCATCTGTTTATATTTGCAGATACCTGCGTGTTGAATTGTTGATTCGGGTTTCACACCTATAATACAGTGCCTTTCTTTTATTGGGAGAAACCACCATGTATTGGTGATATAACTGATCACGCTATATATTAAAAAACGATTCAAAAGTTTCCTTGTAATTGAGATACACGTTGCATTTGAGATAGATCCTAATGCAATCTCGACTTAACTGAGGCAAAGTATCCGCCTAGTTCAGCATTTAATATAGTGCCTTGCATGGTGAATAATTACTACAAGACGTTTTACAGAGAAGCACAAGATAACAAACGATAACTCACAAACAAGAAAGAAAAACGTAATATGGCTTTCAAATTAAATTCTGCGAATTTCATATGTCAGTAAATCAGTCCATTATTAAATTAGTGAAATAAAGAGCATACACTAAAGAAGCTAATCAGACATTCTACCGTTTATTTCATATTTTATGATGCAGAACTAGTTTATTAGGTGGAATTAATGAGATATATATATATATATATATATATATATATATATATATATATATATATATATATATTTGCAGTGGTGAATACTACAAAACTCAGCTCGCAGTTTAGTGTACATTACTAATGTTAAACGTAAAAAATATAACTTTAAACAGTTCTGATTTTATGTTTCAACCATATATTTGAATCAAAACGATATATTAATACATTTTCGTATTGTGCTAAAAAAATATTATCTCTGCAAAGCAAATTTAAATTTCATTGCTGCATATTGTTTATTTCCTTCATGCTAGCCTTGAAAAACGATAATAAAAAATACATAAAAAAAAAACCATGGGCATTACAGTCGTGTCTTGTGTGTACAGTAGGTGTGTGATTTTTGTTTCACTTGTCAATACATGGAGAGGAAGCACGGAACCCATAAGCTCAGAGCCACGCCATGTGCATTCTTTTGGCTTAGGACTAGAGTGGTGTTGTTTTTTTTATCTCAAGTCTTTCCAAGGAATAAATTATTTACTCAGAAAATCTGGGGATTTCGAAGTAATTTCGAGATGCGTCTTCTTTTATACAACCGAAGATCATGAATCAGTTTATACGCCATAGAAAGGCCGCATGGTGAATTCTGACAGTTAAGGACAACTTTTCAAATTAATTGGATTTTTATGTTTGAAAGTAAAATAATAGAATAGGGTGGTGGTCTTTCTCGTTGCTTTTGCAGTATGCCCCACTTTGTGTGGACTTTGAAGATTCTTTGAAACATTAATTATAAAGTTTCTGTGTCTGGGTAACATATTGTTAACAGTTATTTTGCAAGTGCTAATGGCGAGATGGAAACCTTCCAATAATTTTATTGAGGAAGTGGCAACACAGGGAACTGTTGCATATAGAAGAAACGAGTATAAGGTTCTGAAAATAATTCACTTTGAACAGGCTGAGAAACTGAAGGCACTTAAGTGTGGCTCCAGTACTTAACCACCTTGTTGCCAGTTTTCCAGCTAAGCCCATATTATTTTTATTTGCCTGTGTATATTTGAAATCCTGGGTTTATTAAGGCAATACTTCATGCCAAGACTGGTATTTTCAGGTGAAATGATATACTATGGAAGTACAGCCTTTTATAGGTTCTTTTTTTCAGTCAGTGTAATAATTGTGTACACTTTTTTGAAATCGAAGTGGCTAGAAAAGAAAACACGTTAAAAACAAATTAGAAATCTATACATAACGGAAGAAAAATTAGTATGATTGTATAATATAGTGAATGTTCTATATAATTATTTATGTACTATATGTTCCTTTATTGATGGATTTAACAGGTTTGACAATGCAATTTTAATAACGTTGGCTTCTGCCTCCCGCATGATGCTGCCGAAATCAGCTGCGACTACTCTTGACCAAATGAAAAAAGACGATAAAGAAGATAGATAGATAGATAGATAGATAGATAGATAGATAGATAGATAGA
>JANRMT010062791.1:78891550-78961728 GCA_026402145.1 Polypterus bichir lapradei | reverse complement strand
TTTTTTTTTTTTTTATCACCTGGACCCTTACCTGGCCACAATGATTTTTCAGTCGAAGGACTGGATGAGAGGAACATGCAGAAGGCATTATCTCCCCTGGATCACTGGGTAGCAGCCTGCTTGTTTTGCTACACTAATTCTCGCAGAGCTGGAGTTTGGGACAGCCCTGTTGGCTTCCGGGGATGCCACCAGGGGGTGCTGCAGGGGCTGCGGAGCCCTTCTTTGTTGGGTTTCCACCTTACCTGGAAGTGCTTACGGACCACACTGTTGGGACACCAGAAGTACTCCCAGGTGCCTTAATAAAAGGAGCCAGCTAACACTATTCTGGGAGCCAGAGATGGGAGAAATAGGACAATGCTTGCCAGATGAGAAATGGAGGCAGAAAGACAGAAAGAAAGAGAGACAGAGAGAAAAGCAAAGAAAGTACTGTGTCGAATTATACTTTATTGGTGCTTCTTGCACTGTGCTGCTGTTGGGAGTGAATGAAAAGTGCATTTCCACTTATAAATACTGTATATACGCACACACATATATTGTCACACACGTGCGCTTAGGAGGCAGTCAATAATCCCTGAGGTGATTGACAGATAGAGACACTCTCTCTCTTTTTTGTCAGACAAAAAGAAGGAAATTAACTTACCTTCCATACTTCCGGGTTCCCAAGATGGTCGCCAAACTTCCACCTCCGGCTCCCTCTGATAATGTCACTTCCTGCTCCATCTCAATGATATCACTTCCAGCTCCATCTCAATGACGTCAAGTCCGGTCTCCAGAAGATGTCATTACTTCCACTACATCACTTCCGGTTCCTTCTGATGAAGTCACATCCGTCTGCCAGTCATGACGTCATCTCCTAGCACATCATTTCTGTCCGCCATTTTGTTATAGTATAAATCATCATTGTAATCCACATCTGTCATCTGCTGTAAAACGTATTTGATCAACCATTTTTTGCCTTTTTGCTTTCTTTTGCCCATTGGACATTATATGGGGACAGTCCCCAACTCTTTTCCTTTGTGGAAGCATTATTATTTTCATTACTATATATTGTGACAGACCCCTCCTTGAACCGTCACCTTATTGTGGTGGAGGGGTTTGCGTGTCCCAATGATCCTAGGAGCTATGTTGTCCGGGGCTTAATGCCCCTGGTAGGGCCACCCAAGGCAAACTGGTCCTAGGTGAGGGATGAGACAAAGAACGGTTCAACAAACCTCCAATGAAGAATAAAAACTGTGGACAACGTTTTCCCTTGCCCGGACGCGGGTCACCGGGGCCCCCCTCTGGAGCCAGGCCTGGGGGTGGGGCTCGATGGCGAGCGCCTGGTGGCCGGGCCTGCACCCATGGGGCTCGGCCGGGCACAGCCCGAAGAGGTAACGTGGGTCCTCCTTCCCATGGGCTCACCACCTATGGGAGGGGCCAAGGAGGTCAGGTGCAGTGTGAGTTGGGTGGTGGCCGGAGGCGGGGACCTTGGCGTTCTGATCCTCGGCTACAGAAACTGGCTCTTGGGACGTGGAATGTCACCTCTCTGAAGGGGAAGGAGCCTGAGCTAGTGCGTGAGGTTGAGAGGTTCCGGCTAGATATAGTCGGACTCACCTCGACGCACAGCTTGGACTCTGGAATCTCCTTGAGAGGGGCTGGACTCTCTACCACTCTGGAGTTGCCCCCGGTGAGAGGCGCCGAGCAGGTGTGGGCATACTTACTGCCCCCCGACTTGGAGCCTGTGCGTTGGGGTTTACCCCGGTGGACGAGAGGGTGGCCTCCCTCCGCCTTCGGGTGGGGGGAAGGGTCCTGACTGTTGTTTGTGCGTATGCGCCGAACAGCAGTTTAGAGTATCCACCCTTTTTGGAGTCTCTGGAGGTGGTGCTAGAGGGCATACCTTCTGGGGATTCCCTCGTTTTGCTGGGAGACTTCAATGCCCACGTGGGCAATGACAGTGAGACCTGGAAGGGCGTGATTGGGAGGAATGGCCCCCCCGATCTGAACCCGAGTGGTGTTTTGTTATTGGACTTCTGTGCTCGCCACGGATTGTCCATAACGAACACCATGTTCAAGCATAAGGGTGTTCATATGTGCACTTGGCACCAGGACACCCTAGGCCTCAGTTCGATGATCGACTTTGTGGTTGTGTCGTCGGACTTGCGGCCATATGTCTTGGACACTCGGGTGAAGAGAGGGGCGGAGCTGTCAACTGATCACCACCTGGTGGTGAGTTGGCTTCGATGGTGGGGGAAGATGCCGGTCAGACCTGGTAGGCCCAAACGTGTTGTGAGGGTTTGCTGGGAACGGCTGGCAGAGTCCCCTGTCAGAAGTAGCTTCAACTCCCACCTTCGGCAGAACTTCGACGACGTCCTGAGGGAGGTGGGGGATATTGAGTCTGAATGGGCCATGTTCCGTGCCTCTATTGTTGAGGCGGCTGACCGGAGCTGTGGCCGTAAGGTGGTCGGTGCCTGTCGCGGCGGCAATCCCCAAACCCGTTGGTGGACACCGGCGGTGAGGGATGCCGTAAAGCTGAAGAAGGAGTCCTATAGGACCTTTTTGTCCTGTGGGTCTCTGGAGGCAGCTGATAGGTACCGGCAGGCCAAGCGGAAAGCGGCTTCGGTTGTTGCTGAGGCAAAAACTCGGGCATGGGAGGAGTTTGGAGAGGCCATGGAGAACGACTTTCGGACGGCTTCGAGGAGATTCTGGTCCACTGTCCGGCGTCTCAGGAAGGGGAAGCAGTACAGTGTCAACACCGTATATGGTGGGGATGGTGCGCTGCTGACCTCGACTCGGGACGTTGTGGGTCGGTGGGGGGAGTACTTCGAAGACCTCCTCAATCCCACTAACATGCCTTCCAATGAGGAAGCAGAGCCTGGGGACTCTGAGGTGGGCTCTCCCATCTCTGGGACTGAAGTCACCGAGGTGGTCAAAAAACTCCTTGGTGGCAGGGCCCCGGGGGTGGATGAGATACGCCCGGAGTTCCTTAAGGCTCTGGATGTTGTAGGACTGTCTTGGTTGACACGTCTCTGCAACATCGCATGGACATCGGGGACAGTGCCTCTGGATTGGCAGACTGGGGTGGTGGTCCCCCTTTTTAAAAAGGGGGACCGGAGGGTGTGTTCCAACTATAGAGGGATCACACTCCTCAGCCTCCCTGGAAAAGTCTATTCGGGGGTTCTGGAGAGGAGGGTCCGTCGGATAGTCGAACCTCGGATTCAGGAGGAACAGTGTGGTTTTCGTCCTGGTCGCGGAACAGTGGACCAGCTCTACACCCTTAGCAGGGTCCTGGAGGGTGCATGGAAGATTGCCCAACCAGTCTACATGTGCTTTGTGGACTTGGAAAAGGCGTTCGACCGTGTCCCTCGGGGAGTCCTGTGGGGGGTGCTCCGGGAGTATGGGGTACTGGACCCCCTGATAAGAGCTGTTCAGTCCCTGTACAACCGGTGTCAGAGCTTGGTCCGCATTGCCGGCAGTAAGTCGAGCCCATTTCCAGTGAGAGTTGGACTCCGCCAGGGCTGCCCTTTGTCACCGATTCTGTTCATAACTTTTATGGACAGAATTTCTAGGCGCAGCCAGGGTGTTGAAGGGGTCCGGTTTGGTGGACTCAGGATTGGGTCACTGCTTTTTGCAGATGATGTTGTCCTGTTTGCTTCATCAGGCCGTGATCTTCAGCTCTCTCTGGAGCGGTTCGCAGCTGAGTGTGAAGCGGCTGGGATGAGAATCAGCACCTCCAAATCCGAGACCATGGTCCTCAGCCGGAAAAGGGTGGAGTGCCCTCTCAGGGTTGGGGGCGAGATCCTGCCCCAAGTGGAGGAGTTTAAGTATCTCGGGGTCTTGTTCACGAGTGAGGGAAGAATGGATCGTGAGATCGACAGGCGGATCGGTGCGGCATCCGCAGTGATGCGGGCTCTGCATCGGTCTGTCGTGGTGAAAAAAGAGCTGAGCCGTAAGGCAAAGCTCTCAATTTACCAGTCGATCTACGTTCCTACCCTCACCTATGGTCATGAGCTATGGGTAGTGACCGAAAGAACGAGATCGCGAATACAAGCGGCTGAAATGAGTTTCCTCCGCAGGGTGTCTGGGCTTTCCCTTAAAGATAGGGTGAGGAGCTCAGTCATCCGGGAGGGACTCAGAGTACAGCCGCTGCTCCTCCGCATCGAGAGGAGTCAGATGAGGTGGCTCGGGCATCTGATCAGGATGCCTCCTGGACGCCTCCCTGGTGAGGTGTTCCGGGCACGTCCAACCGGGAGGAGGCCCCAGGGAAGACCCAGGACACGCTGGAGGGACTATGTCTCCCGGCTGGCCTGGGAACGCCTTGGGATTCTCCCAGAAGAGCTGGAAGAAGTGGCCGGGGAGAGGGAAGTCTGGGCTTCTCTCCTTAAGCTGCTACCCCCGCGACCCGACCTCGGATAAGCGGAAGAGGATGGATGGATATTGTGACAGATAGGGGGAGCTATCACTCCCTTGAACCCTTGTCCACGACTCCAGACACCAGGTAAAAGTCCAAACGATGACTTTATTAAATCGCCACAGTGCACAAAGCACCCTTTCCTTCACTTTACTCATAAATCAACAATAATAAATACAATAAACAATCCTCCAACTCCCAGACGCGTTGCCACCCTTCCACCCAGCTCAGCTCGCCGTCTGGGAGCTCTCAAAGTCCTTTTATTCTCCCTGACCCGGAAGTGTTCCCAATCCCCAGTCCACGTGATTCACTATCACTTCCGGGTCAGACACAAATCCTTTCTCTTCACCCCGGAAGCACGTCGCTCTTCCTCTGACGCACTTCCGGGTTATAGGGCACAAAGGAATCTTCGGTCCTCCCTGCAGCTCCCTCTTGCAGCCCCTGTGGTATCCAGCAGGGCTGAGGATAAAAACTACAAAGTCCATGACTCCCTGCTGGTCTTCGGGGCACCTCCATACTGCAGGGAGGGCTCCATCTGGCGGCCTGGAGGTATTGGCCGGGATGACAAGATATATATATATAAAAGTATATGTATGAAAAGTGCATATATATACAAACAGGACTTCAGATGCACTTTTCATACATATACTTTTGGAGTTCCTTTTATTGTACTGTAACACTGATAACACTCACAACTTTTATGTGTGCAGAAGATGACAGTGTATTATTTAGAACTACATTTCATCATCAAGGTTTCAATGTTTCATTTCTTCCTTTGAAAGTTTAAATATTTATGGTGTATATTTGTACCTTTGTGGTTTTTTATGTATCTGGTTACATGTATTCATACTGAGCACTTGCAACTTTCTAAGCTTTGGATAGATATAGAAAAGTTTGTTTAGATATGATTTTCTTACAATGGAGTGATTTTCTCACCTGGTCAGCACTCTTCTCACACCTGGATAAGAGATGAAAGAGCTCCTTGGAAGGGCTTACAGTATGTTTCACCAGTTACAGTTTTTCATGTCTTTTGAGAGACATACAGGCACAATGAGATAAATAGTCCTATACACATAACCAAGTTGTTCTTCACAAAACACTCGAGATTAATGTTTACATTAGAAAGCTTATACCCAGTCTAACTTCAATGCTACTTTCAATTACTGAGCTGCTGAGCTGCTGACAATGAGTGATTGTGGAGTGATGCTTAAATACACATGTCTAGTCAAATTGGTGCCAAGATTAGGTATAATGTGAGCACTGAGGGTGACATGCAGTCTTTATTTTAGTATTTTATAACTTTTTTAACTGTTTGCATCTTGCAGATCACATAAAAATGATGCAGGCATTGGCATGTTGGCATGTAAACATGTAGCTCCCTAAGTGACATCATTAGTTAGGTGCTGAAGGCCACCTTGGGAGCCACTGGTATAAAATCTCTCAGTTCTTATTTTTTGCACATAAATTTACACTAAAATGCTAGAGAAAGCTTTTAGGAAATCTCTGAAAATTCTAATTAGAAATACTAGCATTAAATCTCTGCTACTGTGAAATTGCTTTGTTGTTTTTGGTTTAAAAAGGAATAAAGTGTTCTACAAAATGTAGACAAAGAGAACTGGTCAAATGTTGTAAAAAGTTCATAACTTACATATCATAACATTCATCTTACACTTCCATACAGTTGTTTTAGTATGATGGGAGAGCTGTCCCAAACAAAAATAAAGTTTAAACCTTGTAGCTGGACTGTGAAAAGAGCTATAAAATGGTAGATTGTCAGTTGATGAAGTAACATTGAATAAAGCACAGAAATATTAAAATTAATTTCAATAAATAACAAACCAATATTTCTCCTTTGTTGTAAAACAAAAATGGGCAAACATCCAATATCACCACAGAAAGTTTGGTACTGACTGTGGAAAAACTGTATTGTACTTCTCAAAATTGTTTGAAGGAAAAATAGGTACATACCACTATACACTTTTTCTGGTTTGCTAAATTTGCCAATTCAAAACCCAAGTTACTGATTCAGTCACTGAAACATTACATTTGGCAACATATGTTTAACCAAAGGTGAATTGGTTAAGAAATGTTTCCTGAAAGGGACTGAACTACTTTTTTCCTGTATTTTGATAACAAAAACCACAAAAATATCAAAGACTAATGAAGCTTAACACTGATAAGTCAACATGTATATCAGGGACGGTGTGCCTCACTGTGTGCGTATGATTTCATAAATGTTAAGGATCTACTTAGGAGATTAAAAACACTTCTGCCCATAATAAATGTAGCGATTTAGTGGTTTTGGAACACACTACATCCAAATTTGGTTGTGTTTTGTAATATAATTTACCTTGTATGTTATTTTTTGTACCATTTGTTTATTAATATTTTTTCAAAAAACTTTTTATTTTTGATCATGGCATGACATTAATGTTCTGTTCCTATCACATGGTGGCTAAGAGTTGCAACACATAACATCATGCAACCAACACTATATAAGATGGTGGTACACTGTCCAGGTTTTACTTTTCTGGTTTAGTTCCTGAAAGTCATTTTAAGACTGTATTAGTGACTTTTTGAAGGAACAATTTCAGATATGTGTTAACTTTAACAATTTTTAATTTTGTTTTACTGATGTTTGATCCATGGTTGTTTTTTGGTTTTTGACCTCTCTCTCTCTCTCATCATCTGATCAAGAGCTATTTTTGCCATTTTTGCCTACCAACAAGAGCAACAACCAACAAGAAAATATATTCATTTGATTTTCATATTTTATTCTAATGACCAGAACAAATCAGTCTGAGAGAATTGATACTTCATCTATGGTTAGGAAGGAGGAGGGTCTTATTGTGTTGCTGAGGGAACAAGGTTGAGATCCCTGACTTATCTGTATGTCACTGCCCTCTTCATCAAAAATAAAATAGGTGTAAGGCGGTAGGTCAGAAGGTGAGACTTATTAACTTTCCATCCATCTATTATCCAACCCGCTATAGCCTAATTACGGGGTCATGCTTGAGCCAATCCCAGCCAACACAGGTTGCAAGGCAGGAAACAAACCCTGGACAGGGCGCCAGCCCACCACAGGGTGCGCACACATACACACACACCAAGCACACACTAGGGACAATTTAGAATCACCAATGCAACTAACCTGCATGTCTTTGGACTGTGGGAGGAAACCTATACAGACACAGGGAGAACATGCAAACTCCACGCAGGGAGGACCCGGGAAGTGAACCCCCCTGGTCTGCTAACTGCGAGGCAGCAGCGCTACCCACTGCACCACTGTGCAGCCCCTTATTATTTCCTCCACAAGGGAAAGTGCACTGATTTGATGTTTGGTGTTTATGCTGTTATTTCTTTCTGCATTTGCACTAAATGTAGAAAGAACAAGACAATCTGAGTCTTAACAGATAGAACAATATTCATTTCTTCCTTCTATAGTGAATGATGCTGTTGTTTTTTTAAAAAAAGGCCATCTGTCTGTCAAGACTAATTTTGAAACTGAGATTTCATGCACTTTCTATCCCTGCAACCAAGATGATTTAGTTGAACAGTTGGTTTTTCAGTCACCTCTCTTACCCAAATGCCTTGTCAAACTCACAAGCAACTTTAATATTCATTTTTGTGATCTAAGACAATTTTTATTTTTGTGGAGTCAAAAGTCGTAGGGTAACTTGTTTCAGAGATCACTGATAGGTTGCCAGCTTTGAAGACAACCTCATTGATACAGTGAACTGCATAATAGAATTTTAGATGCATTTGTTTTCAGAAAGGGCACATGGTGCTGTCTTCACCTGTGCAAAGATTTTGCCAAGTTTTTGGACAAGTTTGTTTTTAAAGCAGATTTACAGCAATACAGATTATCAAGTGTAATACTACAAGAGTAGTCGGTACATTTTCTGTATGTTGAATTTTTCTCAAGGCATCGTAATTGTCAGAATAGCTTAGTACTCTCAATCCTGCTTAAAATATTTGAAGGGACTAACAACAGACAACAACTGAAAGTATCCAAATGAATGAACTTTATTAAAAGCGTCACATTCATAAGCATTCCATCACAACAAAAACTTTATTATTGCATGGTATGTAGGCTTTGCCTTTCTTTTTTCTAGATTTATTGAGGAGTGAAAAATGTGATACTTAACATTCAGCAGTTTTTATGACTTAATTTGTATTTTTGGTTATGATACACATAACACTGTTGAAATATGATTTAGAAAACATCATTGTTGAGGTGTATGAAAATAAGTAAACTGATCCCATGCTATTAGTTAAATCTACTATTCTTCAGGAAAGGCATGAGCAGGTTATGAAGAGATTTTAATTCCTTTGTGAAGGTTCAAACCATTTTTAAGCAAACCATCCTATCTGGTAGAGTAACATGGGCAGCCTTGAGTCAAAAGAGCATGATAGCTGAGTGTCAGTATATTTAATGAACATATTTTAAGAGAACATAAATGCTGGAGGATTCTGTTGATCCAAAACTCACAGCCAATATTATTAATTACTAATAAAAGAAATACTGTTGCACTGGTTAAAGCCAAAATAAATATAAATCATAACAGGATGGCCCATTGTAATGCACTTATTGAACAGAATATACATAAAAGAGACAATTACAACTGGTGACTTAAAGTCAGAGGAAATTTCATTCATGGTGGTCAAACCATACAAGGCTGAAAGAAACATTTTGTTAATAAAAGTTTCTTAGATAGTAAGCCAAAATTGTAAATGAGACTGCTGGAAGATTTGCTTGAGATATTGGGTGACCGTCTGAACTCAGATATTGTGAACTTTGGCTAATATTGGTCTAAATAGCCTATTCAAGAAAAAGACAGACATTTGTATAGAACAAGAAGCACAGTCACAGTGGTAACAGTCTGCGTGTGCACTAGAACTACAATAACACAAAAATAATGAGGAATGAAAGAAAAAATCCTTGCACAAAAAAGAAGATTTAACAAGATATTGGTACAGTTGTTAGTTATTTGAGCTTTTTTTTTTTCAAAAAGTTAGGACCTGGTTGTGGAGACTGTATAATTCCATAATGTATGTGCATATTTTTTTCTGGTTTATCGGTTTCCTTTCAAATTAATATTTCTAAATAAAGTTATAAAGTTAACGACCCACTTATTCTTTCATTTTAATATCTTGCTTAATCCAGTTTAGAATTTCAGGAAAATCAAGCATTTTGAAGGAAGTTAAAAATCTCACACAGGATGGAATAGCAGGCCATTGTAGGCTATATGCACATACATTCACGTCCTACAAACATCTGTCAAGTACAAGATGTCTCTACAGTGTAATCCTGCTTGTTTGCCAGCAAGTAGACTGTTAACAGTTTACCGGTGTGCCACACTAAGTGACCCAGAAGTCAGTGACAATGTATGTCATAAACTTTAAAAATGTCCAAAGAACCATATTTTAAGGGAAAGTAGGTATACACATTGACTTATTTATTCACCTGGAACCACCTCTGTAAGAGTGTAAGGAAATAATGCTACTTAATGCTTCTTTACATTTCAGAAAGATTATGAAATAAAAAGTATTCGGCACAATGAAGAAGGTACACAACCTGCTAAAGTTTAAAAATGAATGTAGGTGCTGCCACCTACTGGCACAAACACCAGGTCTGAATTTTAATTATCACTGTTTTCTGACAGATCATCCAGTACAGAGTGCCACCAAATTTGACCAAGCTAATAAAGTTTGAAACAATCATAAATTAATATTTATTTCAGTTCCTAACCCTTTGTTACACTGGATATGCCAGTGTTTATTTTTAAACTAAGATTAGATGTTTTTTTACTGTTTTTTTAAATCCACTTTTCATTTGAGCCTAGTCAGCTGTATTGTGAATGGGATCAAACTTTTAGCGAATAATAACAATTTTAGTTAAATATTAGTAAAATAGGCTTATCATTTGTGTATGGACTCCAAGGCAGATCAAGAATCACTGTGGATGCCAAGAATAATATGAAAAGAAGAAAGACTAAAGAATACATCATAAAATCATTGCAGTTATTTAAAATTAATGTGAACAGCCTCAGCAGAAGTCTCAACAGGAGTCTGTCATCCTAAAATAAAGAGTCTTCATCATTTATTTAATTGATGAGACCAATAGGTTTGTCTAACACTGGCAGGCTGTTCAGTCCAGACTTTGGACACCATGGCACTAAAGGCTCCTCTCCTATAATAGTATAAAATATTCCCAGAATTCTAAGCAGACCTATATCTTGTGATCACAATGTATTCTCCAGAGTACGGGTGCTAGTAAATCCTTCCTGATTTTAAAACTGATTCTAAACTAAATTGGAAACCTGAGAAATTATTTAGGAATTGGAGTTATAATATGTTTTGTGGTTCTGTTAATGATACTTGCTGTTGTATTTTGAAATTATAATAGAAATTGAAGTGAATGTCTAACCATAAAGCTCTCCAACATTGAATTAAATTCAAAACAAATTAATTTTTTTTCAAGATCTTGTAGCTTAACACTTTATTTCAAGTTTGCAGTGTTTTTAAGGTGGAAAAGTAAGTTTAGGAAAGTGTAGAAATGTATTGAAGGTTCAATAGGCATCAAAGATAACTCTTAAACTTTGGATGAACAGAAAGCAATTAGAACAATAACAAGTAGATCATCTAACGCATTAGTTCTAGGGTAACTAATCCTTCGATTTGCTTCATATTAATACTCTAAATAAAAATGCAATTAAAAACTGCTGGAGTATGTTCAGTTTTAGCAAGTAAATGCCAGCTGTAATTTTTAAGTTAGTTCTTTAACTGAAAATAGGCCATAAATGGAACTGGTAGAGGATCAATGTAAAAAAATGTTAGGAAGTATTTCTTAAAACAAAGATTCACAAATACAGAGAATAAATAACCAAGCAGTATAGTTAATAGCATTACTTTGGGATCCTATAAATACTGAAATGACAGCATTTTGTGAAATGTAAGTAAGGACTAATCTGTTACACTTTTCTGGGATGGTTATTTCTGGAAAAAGTTTTTTATATTCTAAATTGCTGTCCTCACAAAATTGGATTTAGTGCAAATAGTAAATGTGAGAGTTCTTCAATGACAACCTTGCTAACTTTTGTCATATCACAGACTATAACAATTTCCACAAGTTATATTAAGTCTTTTTTAAAGCTACATAGGTTGAAAATGCAGCAACATATTACTTGGGTCTTAACTATGATCGCAATGACCTCAAGTTCTTGCCAGTCTTTTTAATAAGTTACACCCAAAGTTGGGTAGAGAAGCCAAACCCAGTATATAAAAAATGTATTATATACTGTATATATAAAACTTTAGTAAAAAGTAAAAAAGCTACACAAGATCTCAAGTCACTTTGATTTAAATTAGGCTTTTGATGTATTGAAACTGAAACAATCCTAAGATTTTCAACAACTAAATGTAAAGTATGTTTTTTCACTAAACTAAATGTACTACTTTCAATAAAACTGAAGTAATCAAAAAGAGTAATTAAATACAAAAAATGTCATGTATTTTTCACAGATTGACTTGTTTAAAACTGCTTACAGATCTTTTGAAAAGTTGAAATGAACTTTGAACACACATTTTGGTAACACTTTATATTAGGTACTATAGTGAGTAGTCAAGCAAAATGACACCTTTTATTGGCTAACTAAAAAGATTACAATATGCAAGCCTTCGAGGCAACTCAGGCCCCTTTCTTACATCTATTATTCATTTATTATTATACCTTAACAAAGGCTACTTTGGGTCTTCATAACATTTACAAAGCATCACTTTTCAATGAGTATTATTCTTTTTCGTGTATGTAATTTCTACTGTCTTCTTAATGTGTATATTGAATTGTAAAGTGTCCTTGAGTGTATGAAAGGCGTTACATAAATAAAACTTAATAATAATAATATTATTATTATTATTACTTTTATTATTATTATTATTATCAGTAAAGTGTATTCATCTCTGTAATGTGACCTGCTAATAAAACTTCACTTTGCAGTGGTCTGAGGTGACTTAGTGAATCCATCATATTAACAAGTCATTTTACTGTCATGACAACTGGCCACATTGCACAGAGATGAATAACCAATCTATTGTTGCTTTGTAAGTGTTATGAAGACCAAAATAAGCCTTTGTTAAGGTCTTGTTACATAAGAGTAAGTGAGTAATAGATACATTTTTTCAGTAGCTAAACTAAAGTGGTCCCCATATTTTTAATAGACAATCCACTATGGTCGCTTGAGTTTCATTATTTTGGTAGCATGGTGCATGTGTGCTCTTTGTCTTCTTATGACAACATAGAGAGATTCATCAGACCTGTAGCGTGCAATCAAGAGCCAGGAACCAAACATTATGCACATCTATTTTAGTTTTAATTAGGTCCTTTAGTAGAGATGTTTTAACATGGGCAGAGCAGTGGTGCACAGCTGCCTCACAGTGACAGAAGCTCAGGTTTGATTGCTAGCCTGGTCAGAATCTATATGGAGTTTATATGTTTTCATTTTGTCTGCGTGGATTGATTGGTTATGACTGAGATCACATACTGTAACTCTGGAAGACTACCTGGATCAGTTCCTGTCTCATGATTGCATGCTACACACATCATGAATTTCTCTCTCCACCTGAGATTGTAAGACAAATGGATGTGTATGCATGATACTCCTGTTGACAAGTAGACAAGATCTTTCTGAAACAATGCTATAATGTTGGAAAACAAGCATTACACCATTGCTCTACCTATGTTAAAACATCCTCGTTATAATTTTTGAGATACGAAGCAGGAAATGAAAACCTTAAATCCCAAAACAGTCTTTATTTATCTTTAACTGATGTATTAAAAACTATAACCAAACAGTAATTAAGATGATAAGGCCCAGAAATAACAACAACAACAACATTTATTTATATAGCACTTTTTCATACAAATAATGTAGCTCAAAGTGCTTTACATGATGAAGAAAAGAGCAAAAAAAGACAAAGTAAGAATTAAAATAAGACAACACTAATTAACATTGAATAAGAGTAAGGTCCGATGGCCTGGGAGGACAGAAAAAACAAGCAAAACTCCAGACTCCAGAGAGAAAAAATAAAATCTGCAAGGGTTCAAGACCACGGGACTGCCCAGCCCCCTCTGGGCATTCTACCTAACATAAATGAAACAGTCCTCTTTGTATTTAGGGTTCTCATGGAAGGACTTGATGATGATGGTCATGTAGACTTCTCCCTTTTAATCCATCGATGTAGGAACATCATGGTGCTTTAATTAGGTGGTGGTGGCGCAGGTCGCCACCACAGAAAACCGGGAAAAGAAACAGAAGAGAGAGTAGGGGTTAGTACGGATTTTAGAGCCACCATGAATAGTTATGATAATAAATTGAATATACAGAGTATCAGGATTAAATTAAAATGAAGTTATGAGAAGGCCATGTTAAAGTAAAGAGATTTTAGCAGTTTTTTAAAGTGTTCCACTGTATTAATCTGGCAAATTCCGATTGGCAGGCTATTCCACATTTTAGGTGCTAACAGCAGAAGACTGCCTCACCACTTCTTTTAAGTTTAGCTCTTGAAATTCTAAGCAGACAGTCATTTGAGGATCTAAGGTTAAGATTTGGAATATAAGGTGTCAGACATTCCGATATATAAGATGGAGCGAGATTATTTAAGGCTTTGTAAACCATAAGCAGTATTTTAAAGTCAATTCTGAATGACACAGGTAACCAGTGTAGTGACATTAAAACTGGAGAAATGTGCTCGGATTTTCTTTTCCTAGTTAGGATTCTAGCAGCTGCATTCTGCACTTGTTGCAAATGATTTATGTCTTTTTTGGGTAGTCCTGAGAGGAGTGCATTACAGTAATCTAGTCGACTGAAAACAAAAGCGTGAACTAATTTCTCAGCATCTTTCAATGATATAAGAGGTCTAACTTTTGCTATGTTTCTTAAGTGAAAAAATGCTGTCCTAGTGATCTGATTAATATGCGATTTAAAATTCAGGTTACAGTCAACAGTTACCCCTAAGTTCTTTACCTCTGTCTTGACTTTTAATCCTAATGCATCAAGTTTATTTCTAATAACCTCATTATATCCATTATTGCCAATCACTAAAATTTCTGTTTTCTCTTTATTTAGCTTGAGAAAATTACTATTCATCCATTTAGAAACACAAGTAAGCCATTGTGTTAGAGAAACAACAGAGTTGGGGTCATCAGGTGCTATTGATAAATACAGCTGTGTATCATCAGCATAGCTGTGGTAACTCACGTTGTGCCCCGAGATAATCTGACCTAATAGAAGCATGTAGATTGAAAAGAGCAGCGGACCCAGGATAGAGCCTTGTGGGACACCATATAGGATATCATGTGTCTTTGAGTTGTAATTACCACAACTAACAAAGAATAATATACTATATTATTTCTAATATCATTAATTTTTTGATTGAAAAATACAGCAATAGCCTCACAGGTTTCACTGGAAGTATTTTGGAGGCATTCCTTTGCGTTACCTGGGTTTAGCAGACGATCAATCGTAGAGAATAAGATTCTGGGATTACTAGCATTGTTATTTATAACCTTAGAGACATAGCAGCGCCTCTCAAGATGGACTGTGTTATTGTATTCTGTTATTTTAACCTTCAATATCTTATAGTGGATAGTTAGTTTCGTTTCTCTCCATTTACGCTCAGCTCTATGGCATGTTCTCTTTAAATCAGACACTCTGTGGGTCTTCCATGGTATATCAATGCTAGAAGATTTTTTAACTGCCTTTTCAGGTGCAACTATGGCAACAGCAGCTCTCACCTTAGTATTAAATTTTTCCACCTTACTATTTACATTATCCTTGCTATTATAGTTAGCACTATAAATGGACTGATTGCTTAGAATGTTTGTAAGTTTTAATGCTGCTGATGAATCAAAGAAGTGTTTTTTAACAATATGCTTCTCATGAATGCTTTCTATCAATAATTCTATATTAAATAGTAAAAGAAAATGGTCTGATAGACCAATATCAATGATCTGCTTTACATCAACTTTTAGTCCTTTGGTAATTACTAAGTCTAATGTATGACCTGCTTTATGTGTAGGCTGATTAACGAGCTGTTTCAAGTCAAAAGAGTCCAGGAGGTTCATGAATTCTTTTACTTTTTGGTCACACTGTTTATCGATATGAAAGTTAAAGTCACCGACTATTAAGAGTGTGTCATAGTTCGTAATTATAATTGATATTAAGTCTGAGAATTCCTCAAAGAAAGATGCATTAAATTTAGGTGGTCTATACACGGATAAAATCTTAGAAAGTGAGAATCTGCATGAATAACAATGGCAAGATACTCAAAGGACTTGAATTTACCAAAACTGACATCTTTACACTTTTACCGGCTCGAGTAAATGTTTGCTAAACCGCCACCCTTCTTTCCCTGGCGATCTCCATAAAAAAAATATGCAAAAAAAGAAAGGGCCCAGTTAGAAAAACAAATTTAAAAAGAAAAGGCCAAATTATTAAGAAGTCCAAAAAATACAAAAAGTAAAATTCTAAAAATTTCCAACAATTACTAAAGACAAAATAGGATATATTTGGGCCCATACCAAACCTACAAACAGTCAAAATAATTGAGGCATAAACATGCAAAAGGGCAAAAATACAAAGCTTAGATCTTCTAATAATGGTGTGCTTATTATTCCAAGAACTAAGCATAAATGAAGTGGTGAGGCAGCCGTTTATTGTTATGCATGAATAATCTGGAATGAACTACCAATAGAGAGATGCAAGGCTAACATTTTCGGTTAGTTTAAAAAACTAATAAAACCCCCTTTTTCAAGCTGGTCTTTTTCACAGCTACAATTTACCTCTACTCCTAATAGGCTACACATGTGTAGAATTATGATATTCTTCAATTAATTTGCAATAGTTATTAATCTCTACTGTTCTCTGCTTTCTTTCCTGTTTTTTCTGATCCAGGTACTGCGATGCTCTAAGTAAGACAATTCCGAAAGACCCACTTCGCCAAATATTCTGGGATAAAGCCAGGGAACAATGAAGAACAACCCAAGTACATTTATGTTAGGTAGAATGTCCAGTCGGGGCTGGGTGGTCTTTTGGCCTTGGAACCCCTCTGGATTTCATTTTTATTATTATTTTTTTTTTTTCTTGGATTTATCTTTAGATACTTACAGTACAATGTTATATACAAGGGCTTTCTCGATCTACTAATTATATATCTATGTTATGTATTAATTTATTTATGTTATCTATCCATTATTATTTTTACCCAATTTTAATTCGTTTTCCTATTCTTGCACCTGTTTCTTTGACATTTTGCAAAACACTTTGAGGATTATTTTGTGTATAAAAAAGTCCTATAGAAATAAATGTTGTTACCTCAGTAGTGACATAATAAAGACAATTTTAGACTAAGTTCAAACATAATTTCATTAAATTATTAACTAGGTTAAAGCAGATGAGATCCTATCAAATTGCAAGATAAAAAAATCTCTGTCTTTTTATTCAAGATGGCACAGAGTTGAAGTATACTTCAAAGACTAATATATATTCGTCACGGATGCATCAGGCAATACACAGTCTCAGTTAATTTGCAGTAATGAAGCTCAGTATTTGGGTATTTTTATAATTGTAGTTGGTATCAGCTGGCTATATAGGCACATAGTATTATCAATCTGTAGTCAGATGTTTGTCACTTTTCAACCTATACATGTTGCTCAGAGAAGTAGCATGTGCCCCTGCATTCACATGGGAAAGTTTTGATGAGTGGGCTCTGGTCAGAGTTCTTTTTACAAAAACGCACATAGCAGCACACCATCTGCATTGCACCTGTGAGCATCAATACATGAAATACAAGCACAACATAAAATAGAAAAGTACACTGCAACTGCCCAAATCTGACAATTTTCATATGAAGCAATGACCTCTGTGCCACCGCAATTAAAAAAGAAGGGCTCATTTAAGTAAGGTGTCTGCATGTCAAAACACTGCTTTATACCTGTGTTTCAATTAGATGAATAAAAAAGGCAGTAAAAAGATGGGATCCCTCCTGTATGGTAGGTAACATTAAATGTTGTAGGCTTTTTTATGCATGATGTAAACAAGGGAATTGTACACTTTTAGGGTCAGCACATATATCTGTGTATAGTCATATGTCTTCCATAGCCTTCCATGGGTCTTGCCTTATTCATTCTTTCTTCATACTTGGTTCCCAGGCATGTTTCACTGCTCTTCATATATACTAAAGAGATCTGTTGCCATTCATTATTAACTGTATCTGCAGCTAGCCTAGACTGCTCGTCCTTGTCTTCTAGGAGTTAGAATCTGTTCTTCTTATAATGCAAAGGCCTTTTTCGTTTTGGGGTCTTGTAGTTCTACTACATTGAATTGCTTTTATTCTGATGTTCTATATTCTATTTTTCAGAGCTACAGCTTCAGAATGGTGGTCACTAAATCAGCTCCCTTCCTCCTTCTGAAGTCTTGTAGTGAGGGTCTCCACGTGCCACTTACCATCAAATGATTAATCTGGATTCCATCTGTACCATTGAGTGAGTGCCAAGTATATTTGTAAATATCATGATGGGAGAAGAGTCCCACCAATTACTAGATAGTTTGTGGAACAAATTTCCAATAGCCTTTGTCCATTGTTATTAATTGCTCCACAATCTACCATTCCCATTTGTGTTGTCCTTTCTCACTTTAGCATTTTTGATTTTATTTTTTTTCTTGATTTGATACACTTGGTTAATCCCAAAGGAGATATTATTGTTTACACCACCCATCTTAGTTTTCATTTCTTGAGACAGTATGGCTTTGAGCTTAGCTTTTTTTGTTGGCAGAAATGTGTCTTTGGTTGTTACTTCCCAATCATTTGTTGGAGCATAGCACTGGATAATAGTGGTGTTGATGTGTTTATCCTTCAACCTAGCTGTCATTAGTCTGTTGTTGACTGGTTTCCATTCTATTAGGACTTCTCTTTCCCTTTACATCGGAAGACAGCTACTCTTCATGATATTGGTCATCGTCTTTTCCTCAGTACAGTAGTGTCTCTCCTGTAGTGGCTTTCATTTTGCCATGTCCTGTCCACCTGGTTACACTGATTCCAAGGATGTGTAAGGTATAACATTTCATTTCAGATGTTACTAGATTTCCTATGCCATATACAGTATAGCTTGTACATTCCAGTATCCAATTCTGGTCTTGAACTTGGCATTCACAAATTTCCTCGTCCTTTCAGTAGTTTAGATAGATAGATAGATAGATAGATAGATAGATAGATAGATACTTTATTAATCCCAAGGGGAAATTCACATAGTTTCCTTGTGGCTTTGGCTAATGACATTCATGCATGCCTTATACAGACACACTGTGAATTCCTGGTGCTCAGAAGTTTTAGAGGTCCTTGTTTCTGTTTCCATAACAAATGCTTTTATACAGGCAAGGTTGTTAGGTTTGTGCCCAACATTTAACCTGAAGAACCAATGGATCACTGTGTCCAGTTTGGGAGACCATGTCAGTAGACTAATCTCCCATTGGCATAACCACTGGGTCTCTGAGATACACAAGCTCCTTGATCATTTCAAGTTGGTAATCCTTTGAGAGGAGAACAAAATAATCTGAACAACTAAATGCTTTTGGTTTGTCACCAAGGAGCTGCTGATTATTAAAAATACAGAAAAAATGTGTCAAAATTACACAATAATATTATATTTAGTGAATAATTTTGGAAAGAATATTAGTTTAAATTTTTATCAAACACCAAAGGCTAGTTTGTTAAGTTTCATGTTGACTCTAAAGTACAAGAGTGTCAATATGTGACAGTCTACATTGCTATGGACTGGTATCCCATCCAAGGTTAAGTCTTATTCTGAGATGGCTTCTTTTGGAATAGGCGTCAGTTCACTTAAAACTATATAGTAAAATAAATTAATCAATGAATGAATTAACACACACAAAGCATTGTTTTGGAAGTGGGGCAAACATAAGAGATGGCACACTTCACCTCTATTAAAGATTTTATAACTTCTATATACTTGTGTGAAACATTCCTGAATATGAAAGGAGGCTAACACAGCTGTGTACAGAAAAGCTGTATGCCAATGACACATAATCTTCCATTTTTTTTTAAGTATGCTTAAATAGAGTATCATGTAGGTCTTCCTAGAAAATACAGTACAATGAGCTACAGTATGTAAGAGCAGTATTTTTTAAATTCTTGCATAATTATAAGATTACAAAAGACTTTTTTTTTATAAAAAAAACTTTTTGACATTACTAACTACATTAAGACAATGTAGGTCTAAATGTACATACCTAAATATCACAGATGAAACAACCGTTTTTGGGGCGAGTGGGAGGTTGGATAATCCCGTTTAGGCCATTTTTGCCCAGCTTTCTTCCTGCTGATTGTACACTGTTCTTTATAATTTGTGTTGGCACTATGTATTTTAAACTGGTACCAATTACTGTTTTAAATGATTTAAAGCCTATAATTACCTAAGAAAAATATACCGCAAACCTCCAAGGCGCTGGCTTCTCTTATTAGGACCCAGAACTGTAAAGCTTTGTGGGTTTCACCCGCAGGACACTGCAAACCTCGGTTTCTGTGTTCACATATTGATGTGTTCCAGTATCAACAAGGAAACTCAAATAAAATTACAGAATGGTGTTTGGATATGCTTGACATGAAATCGTCACTCTGAACGAAAAAAAAAATATACTGCACCTTTTGACCTGAATGCTCCCAATGTAAAATGAAGACTTTAAAAAATGATTCATACAAGGGTGTTTATATACATTTTATATATATATATATATATATATATATATATATATATATATATATGGAACAGGAACAGATGTTATATATCACTATATTTGATTTCAATATTCTATCTTTTTCAGATATACAGGGAGCAGGAGTCTTTCAAATTCAGGAACCCAGTCTTATCTTAAATAGGGATATGTAGTATTAACATACTGAGGAAAGCAGGCTCTTCTTCATGGGTATTTTTTTAAATATTTTTGTACTTTGCTTGGTTCTGCATGTAATGTTCCTTTTGGAACTAATGGTTCAAACAGAGTGAAATTTTAAGAAAGAGCACAGCAGAGATGAGTGGACAAATTAGATAAAGAAAGAGGCCTAAGCATGCTCTGAAAATGAATGAAAAGGTTGATTGTCAAAACCAAAATGATAACCAGTATTTCATGACAAAAAGAAGCTAAATCTTCACCAAAAGATTTTCCTAAAAGATATTTTTTTATTTGTTTTTTCCATCAGAATAAGTGGTCTTAAAATTTTAAGCCTTTTTTATGGGCGCCATGATGTCTTGAGTTTCATGGCACATGCACCACACTGTCTGCAACCATGCAGCATGTTGCAGCTTTACAATATATTAGATCCTGCTAGTCTATAAGTATCACAACCATTATCTGTGATTCTTTTTTTGAGTCAAGAATACAAATGGAGAGGCTTCTTTTCAACACTCTTGGCATGAAAGTACTCTGGGGCCTACTTTAATATGCAATCACAAGCAGGACATGTGGCAGCAGCAACAGATAACCATGATGCTTGATTCTTGCTTCCTTGCCAAAATTTCCATCTTTGTTTCAGAGAGACTACAGGAATGAATTTACAACTGTCAAATACTTGAAATAAAACACATAAGGAGAAGGAAAAACTGTTCACGGCAGCATGGTGTGTAGCGCTGCTCCTTCACAGTGAGGAGACCTGGGTTCGCTTCCGGGGTCCTCCCTGCGTGGAGTTTGCATGTTCTCCCCGTGTCTGCGTGGGTTTCCTCCAGGTACTCCGGTTTCCTCCCACAGTCCAAAGACATGCAGGTTAGGTGCATTGGTGATCCTAAATTGTCCTTAGTGTGTGCTTGGTGTGTGGGTGTTTGTGTGTCTGTGTGTGCCCTGTGATGGGCTGGCGCCCTGCCCGGGGTTTGTTTCCTGCCTTGCGCCCTGTGTTGGCTGGGACTGGCTCCAGCAGACCCCCGTGACCCTGTAGTTAGGATATAGCAAGTTGGATAATGGATGGATGGAAAAACTATTCACACATTATGGACTGTCATTTTGACTTTGAATCAATGGTGCAACACGTCAACCTATGTTATTTTCTTACTGATTAAGCACTAACCATGTCACGTGCTTCAGACAGAAGTATAAAACAATAGTTAAAATGTGAGTACAAGTTAAATGATGTTTTTGTGTTGTTATCCTCTATGTGGATGCAGTGTACTTGACTGATTATTTTATCAAACTTTTGTAAGCATGTGTATCAGTCATGCTGTAGGGTATTCACACCATTCCTAAATGCTGAAAAAAGAAAAATTAAGATACAACACTCAAATGGATACTACTTTGTTTTCATTAAGGTTAGTTCTATGGGACAGCACACAGAAGGAATCCATCTGCATGAATCTCGGTGTGTATGTGTGTGGTTTCATTCTTTATTACTGTGGCCTATAAATGTAGTAAATGTGTACTGGTGCCCAGGAATCTTGCTTCTTATGCATACTTGCCCTGTGCAAAGGCTGCTAAATTTTGAAAGTTTTTCCATACCTTGAATCTTTTCAGTTCAAAAAGCTTTGTTAATTTGTTCATAGAGAGACATTGTATGATTAAAAATCAGAACCAAAAGCCACAATATAATTAAATGTAATCTGTAATTCCTAAGGTGAAAAAAAAAAACTAGGGCCAATGTAGGAATTCAGCTATTTCAGTTATTTAAATTTGTCATGATCTGTAATGTGTTTATATTTTAAAGGGTATGTTGAATCAGCTAAAAGCCAAAGTACTGAGATAATACTAATCTGCTTTTCATTATCTAGAATGCAGTGAAATTTTGCTGTGCAGGAACAACAGTGTAGATATTCAATCAAGTATCGTGATATATGGCTGTGATGATCTCAAAGCATGAGAGTGATTTATTTGAGAATGCTGCACAAACTGTGATTTTTATTCTGCCATTTCAGTTTTTCCTTTTTCATTTAATTCTTTGGTCAAGTTTAAAATATTTATGAATGTCTTTTTATTTATCTGTTACAAATTGCAGTTTCACAGCCGATCAGTAGATGTTGCTGTTTAAATAAGTACACACCATAACTCTAAAAATGACTTACTTGAAAGTAAGCAAAATGTTTGGAAAGATTCCAAATGATGCATTTACTTGGTGTATAATCGTGCAACTAACTCATTGTTTGAAGTGGGCCGGTACTTCTGATTTCAACATTGAGTACCGGCACCTTTTCTTAGAGTACTATTGAGTATTGGCACCTTCTTGCAAATCTTTGTGGGGACCAGCACTCTTTGATTGAGTGGTGATGTATCCCGGTGCTCAAAACTTCACTTGGACCCTGTCTTCTAATTCTTTGATTGAATGTCACTGTACCGCCATAAAAAGAGTATGGCCAGTAATTTGATTCCAATTCAAGCATTGAACTAACTGACTATGTATTGTAACTTTTAGTGTGTAACTTTGTATTATTGAATGCAGGGGAGTCTGGTGAGACTCAGAGTGTCATTGTTGGGTTTCATATTTAATTTTTTTCTGTATTTGCCATGTCTCTTTTTCAAATTTTCTTTTTACCCATTAGGGGTTTTCAATCCTGCCGAATTCATTTTAGCACTTCATGTGAGATTAATATTGGGCACTGTAGATTTTGATTTGCTTTTTACTTTTCAAATGAGCCACCATTTTCGAGGATATTTGTACTGTATACTGTTGCAAGGGCGGTTGTCACAATGGGATGACCGCAGATGAAAACCTGTGTGGTCATTGTGTTAATAGTATAAAGGTTATCATAACTCACTTCTTGATATCTAAGTCTGGATGATAATAAAAACATTCCTTCATTGGTGTATGCTTTTGTTTTCTGACTTCAGTTGTTGATTATGATTCTTGGGTTTGTTGAAAGACAGGACATCCTTTTGGTTATGGAATTTAGGCTTGGCTCCCTTTGCCATTTTCATTCTCTAATTGCTATATACCTCTTTGTCTGCTTCACCATAGAGAAAACATATAGTTTTTCTTGAACTAGAGAGGCAGTAGATGTAAACAGGAGCAATGCGCTATTAAAACTATAACGGCCTGTTGAATCATGTACAGATATGTGCATACCAGTGTGCAATGAGCAACTGATTCATTAACTACCTACTTTCATTAGAATAATCTTGATAGAACAGGACATTCTGCCCAACAAATTTACCAGCCCTATTCACCTAATTTCTTCAAAATGACAAAATCAACTTTTGAAGATCTCTAAATTCCCACTCTCTAAAACAGTTCTCCATACATCTATGGTTCTCTGTGTGAAGAACATTTTAACTTTTCTGTTAAATCTACTTTTAACCAGTTTCCATCTGTGTTTCTGTTTTCTTGGTCAGTCATGTCATCTGCTAATCAAGAGTTCAGTCTTTTCTCTTAGCTCATACTGCTCTGTCACAGAATCAGCATTTCACTATCTGCTGGACTTTCTCTAGTGCTGCTATGTCTTTTTCATAATATGGAGACCGAAACTGCATTCAGTACTCCAGCTGAGGCCTCACCAGTGTGTTATATGCTGTAATTTAATCATAACCTTCCTTGACTTGTGCATCACACAGGGGGCTATATAACCTAATATTCTATTAACCATCTTAATCACTTCTGTACACTCCCTGGATGTAGGTAGTGATGAGTCAACAATTTCTCCTAGGTCCTTTTCATAAGGTGTAGTTTTAAATTTAAGACTTCCAATTATGTATTCAAATCTGATATTTTTACTTGCTATGTGAAAGACTTTAAACTAATTTTCATGAAATTTTATCTGCCACAAATTTGCCCAACTATGCATTCTGTCCAGGTCTCTTTGTAATGATTCAGCTGACTCCACCGTTCTGCCTAGTTTGGTATCATCTGCAAACGTAACCAGCTTGTTGTTTGTGTTCTTATCATGACTGTTTATATATAGTAAAAAGATCAGCGACTTAAACATTGATTCCTAAGATACCACTTATAACATCGAAAATTCTGAAAAAGTTCCTTGTACCAGAACTCTAACCTACCCTAACAGCATTAAATCAAACACTGTACTTAGACCAGAGAACCTGGTGTATATATTATTATCATGATGGTTCATTTAACTTCTATTTATTATTAATTTATTATTTGTATGGTATAATTTGATAAGACTTACTCTAAGAGACATTAAAAAATGAAAAATTGAACAAAATAAATGGAATATCTAAAAGAAGTAATTTGAAAAAGAGAACTTTGACTTGATAAAAATACAAGAGAAACATTTTAATTACAAATTGTGTTAAGTGAAAAAAAGAATGTTTTAGTATTTATTATATGAATTAATTATTTTAAAATAAACATAAAATAAATATTTCACCTATTGATTTACAAAAGAAGAAATAAGTTATGTAGCTTTAATACAAGTAAAAACAATCTGTATGTTTAAATCAGAAAAGTCAGACATTAAGTATATTGAAGACTAACAGAATCACTGAGCCTAATGCAATTTTGTTAGTAATATTGCACAAAATAAAGCATGTTATTTATAAAATATTTAAAAAAAAAACTATCCCAGCACTCATTTAAGAATAAAGAAGGAAATGACATGAAAGTTGTGAGGTTTCAAATATGACTCCAGTCCACAGCAAAATTGATCCTACTAATTGAGGAAAAAAAAAGCCTTACCTCTGTCTCATATCAGATAAAGTGAGCTACCATCAGAAATATACTAGAACACTGCTAATATGAAACACTTTCTAAACAACAGCCAACATTTATAAGAAGGTAAACATACCACATCCTGAGTTGGATTCTCCATGTTCTTCCTGCGTTTCAAGTTTTCCTCACACATTACGCAGCATGTGCTAGTTAGGGAAATTAGTAACAGTAAATTGTGAGTGTTGATGTGTGTTTGCATGTGGGTGATTTCTGTGATGTATTGGCACCCTCGTCAGGGCTGTGTTCTGCATTGTATCCAAGATAGGGTCTGAGCTTTCTTAACCCAGAATTGGACTAAACAATTCCAGAAAAGTTATGTTATGTGCTTTGAAAAAGCATCTGGAATTGTATACAAAAGCAAATAATGTGACATAAGCTTTTTTCATAGAAACTTGGAAATTCCATGGTTAATGATACCAAGAACTAAGTGGGATTTATGGATTCACACATTTCAGTTTGATTTACAATTGCAATTGTATCTGAATTGGTCTAAACAAGGCCAGTTTGTGTCAACATTAATTGCTGCCTTCATTCTTTTTTAATATTGACCAATCACATTTTTTTAAGTGTGTTTAACGATGCATTTAGAACATAAATAATTCTGTAGCTGTTGGAGGTTGGGAGCATGCACTGATACAGTTCGTAGCCGCACTCACCACATGACGAAGCACCTCAGGATCCCAAATTAGGATCCGAGCACAGCTGTGCAATGGAGTAATTGCAGTAATGGGAAAAATATCAGAGCTAAATATATAGTAACTAAGACTGGAAAAATTATTTTACTATATTTTAGTCGTCCCTCCATCAGATTTCACTAGGATATTTCACTCACACATGCCATCGAGGTGTCACTTTACCTTTAAATTCCTGAGATCGCCTGTATATGTCAAAGGGACTACAGCTTAGTTAGACATTCAGTAAACCTCTGAAGAGATTCTACACTGAAATTAAACTATAAAAGTTATTTATATCAGAAGTCAATGATGAAATTATATTGCAAGTAGGCAGAGGATTACCAATAAGAACAAAATGTCACCCCAAATGGAATTAGGTCATCAGTCAGGTCACTTGTCACATTACATGACTGTTGGGCAGGGGGGATGTCAAATTTGATGACTGAAGTTGCTATTGTCTGAGGATGTCAAATTAATCAACCAGATATGTTAGACATGACAAATTACACAACTATTTAATGACTTTCCAGCACAGTTTCATATTTCTAAAATGTGTAGCTTGACAAAGCTGGTGCCGTACAATTGTTATCCAGGTATGGCAAAACGCACTCTCTGACCTTTATTTATTTTTGTCCATTCTATTGTGGTACATAAAACACAAAAATTGAATAGAAGAGCCTTTCAACTGCTTGCAAGGTCCAAAGTACCCATGTTCCTTATTTCTCATAGCTGCATTGTGTGCATTGTACTTCTGGGTTAGTGCTTTTTGATTGTCAGCTGTCACATATACACAGGTCTGTCCCTATGACTTAGGACAAAATCAAACCTATTTACTGCAAACCAGTGATGTCAGACTACATGACTGAGGTCTATGGGAGCATGTCGAGACTGCTTCTCACATGCTAGGATTATGTAAGTCTGCAACTGAAAATCACTGGAAAACGTCTGTAATGTGATAGGGTGTTAGTGATCTGAGCTATGATGGTGATTTTTTTCAGAATTTGTATTAATAACGTAAATGCAATTGAGCCATTTGGGTAAACAAGGATGATAGATTTTAAAAGGTGAGATGAAAGAGAAACAAAGCACTATGACCTTGTTGCATGGTGGAGTTTGACACAGTTGTAGCCAAGGAAGAAGAAAGCTAAAGGAGTAGGTACAGAACTACAGTAACAGCAAAAGATCATAAGCACATTGAGGAAAGGGATACTATACCAGGAAAATGTCTAAAAACAAATGGACAAGAATATAAGCATAAGAAACTCTAGGATATACATTTTTGACTTATTAATCAAAGAAGTGCTGAGTAAGTGTAAAAAGGCCACATAATTACAGTAGCTAAAAAGCTCAAATAAGCAACATTTATGTGTTTACTAACAGGAATGGCCACACAACAACAGCAAAAACAAACAACATGCAGAATGTGTAGAGAGACTAGAAAGACAGAAGGACACAGGAGCTTGAGGGAGAACAAGAATAAATTGAATAGACATGGTAGCCATAATATTAACTGTATATGTGTAAAGACAAGAAAAAATACAGCATCATTCACCATTCTTTTTAAAATCTGCAGCTTTAACAGAACTTAATGTAGTTATGCTTGATAAATAATTAGTCTTCAGCCGTGTTTTAAGTGTGAGATTTATGTGGCATCCTTCATATTTAAATATGTGGTGCCCCAAAAAATTAAACACTAATATTTGGCATTTTGGAGTTTCTGTTGAGAAGTGCATCCATTCAAAATTAGGAAGCCAGCTTTAGGATTGCACTTTTAAGTCATGTTGGACGGTATAATTTCTTTTAGTTACCCTTGTCTTCCCCATATCTGAGGCATCAGACAGACTTTTTTTTCACCACTATAACTGCAAGTTTATGTTGCTGCAGACAGAAAGGGGCCATTTATCTGAAACTGCCAGTTATCAAACCTTCAATAAAAGGCTAAAGTCATGAGTACAAAAGCAGACCAGATGACAGGAGAAAAACACTTAAATGAAACCAAACTGTAAAATGAAATGAAAGACACTGGATATGAGGTTTGCGAGACACCTCCAGGGATCCCACAGAGGAGAGCTGATAAACACTTCTTAAAGGACCACCTATTACTGCTTTACTTTCCAATGTAATTATCAGTTTGGCAATGAAATGTCTGCTTTCTATCAACTGAAAATAAAAAAGATCAACACTCACAGTATTTGGCACAACTTGACCCCACATTGAAATTAAATAATATACATTTTTCAGATTACTTTAGAATTACAAAATGTATAAAGCAAAAAAACAACTTATTACCATAATATTACATAATACCATCAAATTCAAAACATCTTAACCACTAAAACCACCAGTAAGTATTTATTCTTTATAGCTATGCTAATGACCTGTAATTCAGTAAACAAGATCACACAAGAATAGCCGACTATGCTGTTGACATGGTATGAATTTGCACAGCAGATGAAATCCTCTGAAAGCATCTTCTCCTCTTAGTGCTCCATTAAATCCTTCATATGCTGATGTCAGGGTGCATTCATTTATTTTTGTTCTGAACTTTCTTTGTCAAGCTAGGAAGCAATTTGGTCCCTTTCAATCAATCAAAACCAAGATAGATTCTTCAGTTCTCTTCTGCATTCTGCAAAAGACCCTTTGTGCCATTTTGTGTATTGTACACACCATCATGAATTGCTTTGCAAGCTTTGAACAATTCCTTAAATACAATTAGTACTCAGAAAGATGAAATTATTCTCTTATAGCCACTCAGAAAAATTGCTTTGTCTTTCAGACAAAATTATGTTTCTTCTATAGTGTCTTTAATTAATAGTGTGAACAAATTAAAATAGTAGATAGAAAATTACATAGCAAATATAGAAATGTTATTAATTGCAGGAAAAGCTGCAGGCTGCAACAATTTCATGTTGTGTTTTAACTCATTAGTTTTTCTAAATCAACGCTTAACTTATGCATTCTCTTTGTCACCAGTCTGTCTTTCAAAACACACCTTAGAACACCATCTAAAAAAATATTGGAAAATAAAGACAACTTCTAAATATGGATGATCCTAAAAAATTAATTCACAAAGTTATTTGTAATAGAACTGGCCAAGTAAGAAAATATTTACTTTTTCATTAAGTAAAAGTAGAGATATCTTTCTGGAGAGTGTCTCAAATAAAATTAGGAGAAAACTACTGAAGTGGGAGTTTTAGAGTACAGTAATCCCTCCTCGATCGCGGGGGTTGCGTTCCAGAATCCCCCGCGATAAGTGAAAATCCGCGAAGTAGAAACCATATGTTTGTATGGTTATTTTTATATATTTTAAGCCCTTAGAAACTCTCTCACACTGTTTATAAATATTCTCCGCACAGTTATACAGTAAACCCTCGTTTATCGCGGTTAATCCGCTCCAGATAGATAAATTAATTTCCACGAAGTAGGATTCTTTATTTATAAATCTAATATTTTCGCAGTTAGAGCTTAGAAAACCTGTTTACGACCTTCTAAATACGTTTTTTAACATTAGTAGAGCCCTCTAGACATGAAATAACACCCTTTAGTCAAAAGTTTAAACTGTGCTCCATGACAAGACAGAGATGACAGTTCTTTCTCACAATTAAAAGAATGCAAACATATCTTCCTCTTCAAAGGAGTGCCGTCAGGAGCAGAGAATGTCAGAGAGAGAGAGAGAAAAGTAAACAATCAAAAATCAATAGGGCTGTTGGGCTTTTAAGTATGGGAAACACCGCGATAAAGTGGCTGCAATGAAGGGATCAATGTGAAGGTAGTCTTTCAGCATTTTTTAGAGGAGCGTCCGTATCTTCTAAGCAAATAGCCTCTGTGCAAACAGCCCCTCTGCTCACAGCCCCTCCGTCAGGAGCAGAGAATGTCAGAGAGAGTGAGAGAGACAGAGAAAAGCAAACAATCAAAAATCAATACGAGCTGTTAGAGCTTTGAAGTGTGTGAAGCACCGTGGGAAGCATATCATATATCATTGAGGAGTTTTATTTAATACGTAATACGTGCTCTGAGTGGGTAGCTTCTCAGCCATCCGCCAATAGCATCCCTTGTATGAAATCAACTGGGCAAACAAACTGAGGAAGCATGTACCATAAATTAAAAGACCCATTGTCCGCAAGAATCCGCGAACTAGCGAAAAATCCGTGATATATATTTAGATATGCTTACATTTAAAATCCTCGATGGAGTGAAGCCGCGAAAGTCGAAGCGCGATATAGCGAGGGATCACTGTATAATGGGACTGATAGGGGGCACAACTGAGCCCCAGACGCTGAACACAACCAACACAGACACAGTCACGGGTACAAATACAAGGATATATTCTTTCTTGTACCTTTAAAGGCCCTTTTAGAATTCTCTGTATATCACAGGACACCACACAGTAAGATTTGTTTCCTCCTTCTCTGTTCTACTCCAGTTCCTCCAAGCAAGTGTTGTCCTCTGCCTCCCAACTTCAACTCACTTGGAAGAGGTTGAGTGACTTTTTTCTATAACCTGAAAGCAAATTTCAGCTTGCATAAGGCACAAGGTAGGAACAATCTCTGGATAGGGCGCCAGTCCATCGCAGGGCAAACACACACACAGACCAAGGCAATTACAGTATTACCAGTTCTGTTTTGTTAGTTTGCTAAAATAATGTATTACAATACTTGCTTAGTTGATAGTTTGGTACCTCTCAACTATTTATTGTTCTGTTTTATCTTGTCAAAACCAGAGCCAGTTCTCATACAGGTAGCTGATTAATGGCTAGGTCAAATTAAGAGCACATTACTGAAGGTAGCTGGTAAGTGGTACTTTAAATACTCAAGATAGTTTACCTGAAGTCTGACTATGGCTTGGTAGAGCAAACTACCAAGGAATGCCTAATTCATCCTACAGAAATGTAAAGCAAGGTTGTATCCCAAGTCAGAAATCAAATGTTTGACTTTCTTGGACTAAATGGGATGTTGTTTGGTGTAGACTGAATTACACATCTTGCACATGATCATTCAATGAAGCAAACCTCTGATCTGTTAGCTTAAATACTATTTTATTATCTATCCCCTCAACCTCTACTGTTATCACTGACCCAATCACTTTTTCTATACATTATCTCCTTAAAGTCACAGAAACCTGGCACTCTGAAGATGGCTGTCATCTAGTATATGCTGCAAAACCTACTCTTTGCTGGACATGCACCCTTTGACTAAATGAATTGCAGGAAATCCAGTCTTCTATAACCCCTCTGCAACAGCAGCATTGATTCAAGTATTATGAGAATATACTTATCAAGTTTCCTGCTCTGTTATCTTTTAACCCTTACAGAAATATTTCCTCCTCCTCGCAGTAACTCTTCCTTCATGGCAATCGATGACTGAACTAGGTAATGTTCTTATTCTTAATAACAACAACAACAATAACATTTATTTATATAGCACATGTTCATACAAATGACGTAGCTCAAAGTGCTTTACAAGATGAAGAAAGAAAAAAAAAAACATAAAATAAGATTAGGCAATACTAAGTAACAAAGAATAAAGTAAGGTCCGATGGCCAGGAGAACAGAAAAAAAAACAACTCCAGAGGGCTGGAGAAAAAAAAAACACAACAAAATCTGCAGGGGTTCTGAGGCCACGAGACCACCCAGCCTCCACTGGGCAAACTACCTAAAATAAATTATCTAAATCAGTCCTCACGGTTTTCAGGGTTCACATGGAAGAATTAGATGATGATAGTAATGTGGATATCTGGCCTTCAATCCATCAATGTAGGGACTGCACGGTGCTTTGATCAGGTGGTGGTGGTGCAGATCACCACCACAGAAAACCAGATAAAGAACAGCAGAGAAAGTAGGGGTTAGTGCGGATAGTGGATCCATGATAAAAATTACAATTAAATGCATATACAGAATATCAGGATTATACTAAAATGAAGCTATAAGAAAGCTATGTCAAAGTAATGGGATTTTAGCAGTTTTTGAAATTGTTCCACCATATTAGCCTGGTGAATTTCTATCGATCAGCTATTCCAGATTTTAGGTGATTAACAGCAGAAGGCTGCCTCGCCACTTATTTTAAGTTTAGCTCTTGGAATTATATAAGCAGACTCTTATTTGAAGATCTAAGGATACGAATTGGAGTGTAAAGTGATAAGCGTTCCGAAATATAAGATGGAGCGAGATTATTTAAGGCTTTGAAACCAATGTAATGACATCAAAACTGGAGAAATGTGCTCAGATTTTATTTTCCTAGTTAGGATTCTAGCAGCTGCATTCTGCAGAAGTGACAATCGATTGATGTCTTCTTCGGGTAGTCCTGAGAAGAGTGCATTACAGTAATCTAGCCGACTGAAAACAAAAGCATGAACTAATTTCTCAGCATCTTGCAAAGTTATAAGGGATCTAACTTTGGCTATATTTCTTAAGTGAAAAAATGCTGTCCTATTGATCTGATTAACATGTGATTTAAAATCTAGGCCAGAGTCAATAATTACCCCTAAATTCTTTACCTCTGTCTTGATTTTTAAGCCTAATTGATCAAGTTTATTTCTAATATCCTCATTGTATCCATTTTTCCAATCACTAAGATTTCTGTAATATTTCTATATAATTTTGATAAATATGTTAGCCTTCTTTTTGTTTACCTGATGTGTTAGGTACCATATTCAGGCAGCTATTTTTGATCTTCTTTGCCCTCAAAAAAAGCTCAATCTACAGTCTGGCACTTCCTGATCATTTCTCCTTCTCCGTTGATAATTCTCATCCATTTCATACTTCTCCATCTTGCATTAACATTTTCTAAGTGCTGCAAAAAATGTAATTTTTACTCATCATTTCTTCCTTCTTATATCTTTCTTCTGCACCCCAAACCTCCCTCTCAACAACAAATGAGGAGTCTACCTGTACAAAGCCTGTCTGATACATATCAATGCCTTGGTTGCTCTACCCAAATTAGATGTCTTCATTTGCTTCATTTTGCTCCATTAAAGCAATATATTTGAAAAGTTTTAAAAACGTAGGTTTGCCAACTGCACTGAGACTGAAGATCATCTACTGTTAACATTCATACAAGCAGTATCTACGTTTTTCAATTTTCTGTTTTCCACAGCGTCTGCTATTTACTGTCACGGCCACACAATATACCGTACGAGGACTGCTAGTTTTGAAATTCCACTCAAAATGTTAACATTTTTCTAAATGCGTATATACCAGACACCATCTGGAAAAAATATGAAATAAATAAAATAACATTAAAAGATACTTCCCAATCCTGCAGGTAGCTGTTTCATTTGAAATGCTTAATACAAGTAAAAATATTTAAAAACCGTAGGAGAGGAAAAATGAACACTTTCCACCAATGTTACAAAATGTGAATCTGTATCTGGCAGGACAAAATTGAATAATACAAAACGACAGATTATTCCTTTAGGTAATTTCATGGATGACCCAGAGGTCATGAAGTAGTAGGGCTTTGCACTTGTTAAAAAATGAAATGCCAGTCATCATTTAAAAAGTCTTCACCTAGGTGCTCCAGGAGAGACAGCGGGTAGAGAACAAATATCAGAGAACACTTTCAAAACAACATACTGACATTTACTGAGATTTATATTTCACATTTAATCCAATTGGTCTGGGTCAGACATAGATGAGATATTTTGCCCAAAGCAAAATTTTAACTATTAAGGAAGTGGAAAAAGATACAGTGTAATGGGGCACCTTTAAACACATTCTGATTCAAGCAGTAAAAAATGTTAACAATGTACAAATTATGCCAGCAAACATATACAATTAATAAAAAAATACAAAGAATCCTGTCTAAGAGTGGTACAGACAAGTCATTAGTGTGAGTGGGCGAGTAGTAATGTGAGTGAAAAAAGTTCATGCATGCAGGATCCACATGTATGAGTTGCTAGAATGTCTAAGCTATAAATAATGATTTGGCAATTACGTCTGCACAATCATATTCAAAACAAGATAGAGGAAATAAAAAGCATAATGAATAATATTTCCCCACTGTTCTAATTAATGGAAAGTTGGTCCTCCATTTGCTCCAAAAGCATCCTGAAGACATCAGGTCATATATTCATCACTGTGCCACAAGTACAGTATACTGAACAATGCTTTGTCTAGTCTGAACATTATTTCTGTAAATGAGTTGGTGGTGGACCTCTACTACAAGTAGTTCATTTCATCTCATTGATAGATTTGAGGCCTGGTTATTGGAAGGACAATGTAATAGACTGATTTCATCGTTATATTTATCAAGTATTCTAGCATGTAGCCAAAGTGTATGTTATCGCATTTGTGATAAGGTACAGAGAGTTTTGCATTCTAATCTGTATCACCCCTGTTGTACACAGCTGTAACTTGACTGGTTACAGACCATCAGTGCCAGCCCCTGTTCATTTTCTTACCAGTCCAGGCACACACTAGTCTTTTACTGGCAGCTTTTGAGAGGTAGCTGGTTTTCAATATTCACGTGACACTGTTGTGCAAATTTCAGCAGAATTAAGACCTTCTCATTCAGGCATCCATTATCTTGCCACTCTCTTTTGTGCAAAATGTTTAGCCTTGCCCATTTCTCCTTTGAACTGCACTCATTCATAACACTGCCTGCTTTCAGTACCATTATATGCACAAATGAAGTACTCACTTATTGAATATTCAGCCAAATTTTAATTTTACATTCATTAATTATCAAACCTGCTTGAAACAACTCAGGAGTGTACAGATCTAAAGATGTGCTTTTTATTAGATGCTTATTCCAACCATCCATCATCAAACCTGCTATATCCTAATGACAGGGTCATGGGGGTCTGCTGGAGCCAATCCCAGCCAACACAGGATGCAAGGCAGGAAACAAGCCCTGAGCAAGGCGCCAGCTCACCACAGGGCACACACACCCACACGCCAAGCACACACTAGGGACAATTTAGAATCACCAGTGCACCTAACCTGCATGTCTTTGGACTGTGGGAGGAAACCAAAGCCGGAGGAAACCCACACAGACACAGGGAGAACATGCAAACTCCACGCAGGGAGGACCCGGGAAGTGAACCCAGGTCTCCTAACTGCGAGGCAGCAGCGGTACCCACTGCTCCACCATACCGCCCTTAGATGCTTATTATTTTATTTAATTAGTTTACTTAGTAAGTTTATTTTTAAATAATTATTCAATTTTTGTGATTTATGTCTATTTTTCTGCATTAACAGCAAGTGGGGCCTAACTCCACAAAATGTTTTGCAAGGTAAGTAATAAGATTCCATACAGTGACATACAGTATTATTAAAATGTTCATAAAAACCTTCAGCTTTGTCTTCTTAAACATTTGCGTTACAAATTTCAGTCATATGCTGAAAGTAATTGCTTATTTAGCAAGAGAAGCATTGCTTTTTGTAGTATGTGAAGTTGTCTTCATGTTGGGTGCTGCAAGCCTGATGGGCCAGATCAATTGGCCCTGCCATGTTCTCTGTACAATTATGTGTGTTTGCTTATGTCCAACCAGAACATTCCAGTTTAGAGATGGCACTTTAATGTCACTGCTTTATTAAAATGAAAACTGATTTTTTATTTTTATTTAAATCACATATTTGCGCTTCAAGTTTCAGCTTTTCCCAGTCTAGACCATGCAGCATACGCCAGCAAAGAGGTACAAAAAGTCCAATACCATAACTTAAAGGTAGCAATTTGAAAAAAAGAAAAGAAATCAATATCAGGAATGCATCGTTCACAAGACAGTATGCTACATCTTGACTTTCACCCAGCAGGAGTACTGTGCTAAATTTGAAAAGCTACCATGTACTCCATGCATTTGTCAGGAACACACATCCAGTGTATGATTCTCCTTCCTCAAAGAAGCACAGAATCCTAGTGCAGAGAGAACAGGTAATTATGTAGAAATTTTTTCTAGTTTTATGCTGACCAGCAAATACATGGCCACACAGTAGCTACTAACACTGGTAAGGGATGTGCGTTTTGCAGTCTGAGTCATGCGACGGGTGTAGCCTGCATGTTCTTTCCATGTTGTTATAGCTTTTCTTTTTTCACCTCCAAGTTGCTTGATTCTCACCGTGAGATGTTGACATTTCACTTCAGACAATTTTTAAGGGGTTTGGTTTGTGGTGGCATGGTCCTCACTATATATAAAGTTTAAAATCTATATGATTGTATTTTTTGAGATGATGTCAAAGAAGCATCACAATGATCTGATGGCAATTAAAACAGACCAAGCACCGGCATCCCATTGTTTGATAGATGTTTTGGGATGTGAACTCTCCTCCAACTTCCATGTTTTGTTACTGATTAGCCAAACAGAAACATATATTTTTAATTAGGCAAGTTCATATTTAAGTTAGAGAGGTTTGCACACATACATGAAAATTCTGCCATGGCCACACCAGAATTTTCATGCCAAAACTATTACTGAGTAATACAGCACTTTTTCACCAATTAATGAATTATACATTTTGCAGGAGGGGATATTTTTCAATAAAGCCCATTTGTGCCAGCTTGAAGAAGCCAGTACAAACATATATTTCCATAATCATAATATAACCCTATGAATATGACAGGTCTTCTCTCCAGGAAGCACACAGAAAAGTGAAATAGCGAAATTAAACACAATTTGCTTGGGAACTTATCCTTAACTTCACCTGACTACATCTGCTACTTTTAAAACTGGGGCAAAATTCCTCTCAGTGCATAATGCTACTTTTTCATGTGCCGCCCTATATTTATTCATTCTAACAAGTTATGATTGTAGTACCCCCTAAATAAAATTATATAATGACTATGCCACCCTAATAGTGACTTGGTTCTGGACCAGGGGGATGCTTAAATCAAGAAATCAATTAATATTGCCAATTCTTTTTATTGCTACAAACTGAAGACTATTTAAAAACTCCTAATAAACACAAACCATAATCTGATTATATAAGATTTACCTAGGGTGGAAAAAACCATATACAAACTTCATGGTGAAATTGCATATACTGAACAATAAAAAAGGAAATTAATGACTAAATACAGCAGTTAGCCACAACATTAAAACCACTAAAATATGAAGGGAATAACATTAATTGTGTAGTTACAATGGCACCTCTCAAGGGGTGGGATATATTAAGCAACAAGTGAACAGTCAGTTCTTGAAGATGATGTGTAATCAGGAAAAAAGGGGCAAGCGTAAGGATCAAGCTACATTGATTAGGGCCAAATTGTGATGGCTAGACAACTAGGTCAGAGGATCTCCAAAATGTCAGGCCTTGTGGCGTGTTCCTGGTATGCAGTGGTTAGTAACTAACAAAAGTGGAAGAACTACCGGTGAACAATAACAACAACATTTATTTACATAGCACATTTTCATACAAATAATACAGCTCAAAGTACTTTACAAGATGAAATAAAAATGACGTTAATATATAAAACATAAACAAGATTAGGCAATAATATTATACAGTATATAGCAAAGAAAAAGATAAGGTAGGATGGCCGGGAGGACAGAAAAAAAAACAACAAAACAAAACTTGCATGTGTCTTTAAGCTGGAGAAAAAAAAAATCTGCAGGGGTTCCAAGGCCAAAAGACAACTCAGCCAACACTGGGCATTCTACTGAACACAGATGTTCTAAATCAGTCCTCATAGTTTATAGGCTTCACATGGAAGAGTTTGATGATGATCATCATGTGGACGTCTGGGACACCCACCTTTCAACCCATAAAGGCAGGGGGCAGCATTTTACCGTGATCAGGTGGTGGTGGCTCAGATCTCCACCACAGAAGAACCTGAAAAGACAGCAGAGAATAGTACAGATTAGTATGGAATTGCAGAACCCAGCGGAAAATGATAATTCAGTTCCCATATAGACTAATAGGGACACAACTAAAGCTAAAACTGTGAATTTTTTAAAAAAACAATGGGTTTTAGCAGTTTTTTAAATTTTTCTAAAGTATTAGCCTGGTGAATTATTATTGGTAAAGCATTCCAAGTTTCAGGTGCATAACAGCAAAGAGCCACCTCACCACTTCTTTTCAGGTTGGCTCTTGGAATTAAAAGCAGACCTTCATTTGAAGATTTGAGGTTATGACTTGAAGTGTATGGGGACAGACATTCCAAAATATAAATATAAATATATAAATACTAGCTGTGTAAGCCTGTGCTGTAAAAAGCCGGGCTATTGAAATCGTAAGAAAAAAAATTAAAATGTAGAGATGTCAGGTAATTGAAAGGAACTACTCTGGGCATCTCTCTCCTAGGAGGATCTGTTTTGCCATCGTGTTCGCCTCGCTTGTGTATTAGTGGCTGGAGGAAAAGTAAAAGGGATACAATTTTGCTGATGTTAGCGACTAAGCGATTTTGTCTTTCTCCTGAGGTTTCGTTTTGCTGACATGCTGGCCTCACTTGTGTTATTAGCGGCTAAGCGAGTTTTCTCTTTCCTGAAATGTGGAGCCCTTACCCCGACTCCATCTCTCACTTGCGGGCCAGACAGACACACACATTTCCACATGTAGATGCTTATATATTAGATAAAAAGATATAAATATAAAATATAGTCATGAGTGCCCAAGGTTCAATGATTTGCTTGAGGATTGAAGGCTAGCCTGTCTGATACAATCCCACAGAAGAACCACTGTAACACAACTGCTGACCACGAGAGAAAGGCAACAACAGCAACAACAATATTTATTTATATAGCACGCTTGCATACAAATCATGTAACTCAAAGTGCTTTACAAGATGAAGAAAGAAAAGTTAAAAAAATAAAAATTTAAAAATAAGATTAGGTAATATTGGCTCCGGCAGACCCCCGTGACCCTGTAGTTAGTATATAGCGGGTTGGATAATGGATGGATTGATGGATTAGGTAATACTAAATAACAAAGATTAAAGTAAGGTCTGACGAACAGGAGGACAGAAATAACAAAAAAAAAAAAAAAAAAACTCCAGAGGGCTGGAGAATAAAAAAACAAAATCTGCAGGGGCTCTGAGGCTACAAGTCCACCCAGCCCTCACTGGACAAGGTGTCAGAACACTCAGTGCATAGCAGGTTTGTTGCAAATTGGGCCATGCCCAGCTGCAGACTAAGCATGGTTTGATGAGTCAGGCTTTTTTTTAGATCACGTGGACAACTGGGTGTGTGTACATCATTTTATCTGGGGAAGAGATGTCAGCAGGATGCAGTATGGGAAGAAGGCAAGCTGGCGAGGGCAGTGTGATGCTCAGGGCCATGTTCTGGGAAACCTTAGGTCTTGGCATTTAAGAGGATGTTACTTTGACACGTACCATCTACCTTAAGATTGTTGTAGACCATGTACACTTAATGGCAATGGTATTTCGTGATGACATCTGTTAGTTTCAGCAAAATAATGAGCCCTGCCACACTGCAAAAATTGTTCAGTAATTGTTTGAGGAACCTGACAAAGAGTTCAAGGTGTTGAATTAGCCTACAAATAGTCCAAATCTCAATCTGTGGGCATCTTTATGATGTGCTGGAAAAAAAAAGTCTGATCCATGGATGTCCCATCATGCAACTTACAGAAGTTAAAAGATCTGCAGCTTACACTTTGATGCCAGATACCACAGGACACCGTCAGAGGTTTTGTGGAGTATATGTCTCAATGGGTCAAAGCTGTTGTGTTGGCACGAGGGGTACCTAAACAATACTAGACAGGTGGTTTTAATATTGTGCCTGATTGGTGTATAAGCACCCAAGGAAGTATTCAAATCCTTCGTAATGTTAAAAAAATCCACACTTAAATACTTTTCTAGCCTCTACATTCAAACCCAAAACACACATAGCAAAGTTTATGAAAACTAAGTCAAATTCAGCTCAACCTCTCCCAATTACCCTAAAGTGACTCACAGAAGCGAGTACACTGTAATTTAGCAATAAATTAATTAAAAATCAATGGAACAGGGACTGACAACCACCATTAATAAAAAAAATAATAAAAAAGCAATCAATAATTGCCTTATAGTTTATCGTATATATTAAAAATTGAAGGTTCTAATCCACTGAAAAGATCAATAACAACTTTATATCCCAATTCACAAAAAGTCTCCTTTAAAGATAAACCCAAAAATCAGAATTCTCTAAAAGAAATTAGACAAGCAACTCAACCCGTTAGCTTGCTTACCTGCCTTGGTTAAAGCAAAGCATCTTAAGGAGAGTTCAGCAAACGATTCCCAAGACACGCCTTGCCTCTCAAACTAAACAGTACCCTTTTAAATATATACAAATACAGTACAAGCCATGCAGCTGCATAGTATTCACTTGATCCAATTAAAGAAGGCAGAGAGCCTCACTTCTTAACTTGCTCAGGCTAGATTGTTACTTCAAATATGACATCTCAATACGGATGTGAAACATGAAGAGATTCTTTCTAATAAATGTGTTCTTCAGCCCTGTATTTATTTAGCTGCTCACCCAATTCGGTGTGGTGAGCAGCTAATGCCTCTACTGGCAAGAATTTACCAATGGTAGTAAATCATATGAAACAGTATATGCAAACAAAGCCACGCATTCACTTACACTTTGTGTACAAAATTGTGATTATTTTTACTAGATATTAGATATGCTGTTCTTCAGGGATCAGTACTGGGATGGTTCTTTTTCATTTGACAAGGTACTGCTGAGGGATACTAAAATTTTCTTTAATTTGTGTCTAAATAATACTTTGGATCAAAATATATTCTCTTGTTGTGTGATTAACTAAGTGTGTTAATAATTTAAATGATTGGATGAGTAATAACTGCAAAACTCTTTTGAATATGAAAATACAGAAATGTTATTAACTGGCAGAATGATACAGACAGTAACAAGATCCTGTCACTATTTAACTCAGCGGGCCTAACTTTGACTGACTATGTCTGTTATTACCGACCATGGACCACCCAGAGCTATTTTTGCCCTTGAGAATACTGATGCTTGGAGTTTTCCTACTTTTTTTCCTCTTTTATGGTTTGGCTATATCTCAATTATTACATTGTCATTTCTTTTTTACATTAATCATTTAATTTGTTCTTTTTTACAGTGTATTTAGTGTAATTTGTGAATTTATGAATGTAAGCGCTGTATGATTTGTAATTTACTGTTAATAAATCATGTGCAAGTGCTCCAAAACTTAATACAATGAGGAATGCTATACAAACATAAGTTGTATTAAAAGGAATTGAACTTAAACTTGACAAGTATATACTGTACATTCTAATTAACCTAACTGTAAACTATTAAAGAAAACCTGCAAACATAGTGAGATCATGTGAAAGAAATACAGCAGGCACATATTACTGTATCAAGCCTGATCTGAAGTTTATAATATGCACATATAAAAAATAATATATTTTCTAATTTAAAGATTTTATGTTGTGTAATTAAGGACCATTCAAATAAAACACCTTGGGGCACTGGATGGTTTATATATAATCCAAAAGAAACTTTAAAAGCTGGATGCTTTCTGCAGAGTCTGTAATTTACAATATATTCTGATGAGTGATCTTAGTTTCATACTTTCAGCATCTTCCTCTGTTCTTTTTACTTTCTTCTTCATTTGCAAATCTATCGTCAGACACAAAGTGATGGGAAGTGTTTGATGGGTTTGTGCTGGATTAATGCGGGGAAGGAATTGCCTGTAACACTGCTGCTAACATTCATTTGTTCCATCTGTTTATTTAGAGAGGTGGAAGAGAAAGCTACAAAGGACCACTGACTTCATCTCCCTTAAAGAAAAAAGTCCCACCCCTTCCAGAGTTGGCAACGTATATCTCAGAAGATACCTGGAAAGTGGCATTCATTTACAGACCGGCTTTGTAATAACTTGGAGCTCCTCACTAATCACAAAACATCACCACAACTGCCAATCTTTGTTCAGGCATACGTGTGCCATTATTTTGTCTCTTGGACAGTCAGATTAATGAGGCATCTTGTGGCACACCCAGCCTTCATCCTCTTTGTGTTTTGATTAAATTTACAGTATATATAAATACAAATTTTAATACCATCTGTCCATTATTTACATTTTTTGGTTTCATTTGATATTATTTATCCATTTTGCACACCAAGGACTTCACTTCAACCTTCAGATCATAACTTGTCTGTTTCTTTGATTTTTCATTTATACTGTATGTAAATCACTCAAAAACAGCTGAACTGATTTTCGCAAAATTTGCATATAGGTTGCCATTGGTCTAACTTAAAATATAGGATACAAGTCACGTTACTTATCAAAGCCAGGTAATACAATAAATGTATAAATATTTGCTCTATGTGTACCTTCTGCAACTTCCCTTGGTATCCTTGTGTGTCTGAACCTTTCTTGCCAGGTGCTTCCTCTCTCAAGCACCCTCTGGCAAATTCTGCTTTGCAGACTCTGTTAATTTTGAGCTTCTATACTTCCTGTGTTTGAAGGCGACTCTCAGTGTTCCTCCAAAGCCTTTACTTCATCTTGTGTATCTAACATTCGCACTTCCTCTTTTGATTGCATCACCAATTGAGAGATGCATAGATCTTAGCATTTTTTTATAGCAGATAAGGCCTTTCAGAATTTTTATTGGGGTGAACGCTTGTAATTGGGGGATATGTGGGCAACCCAAAAACTGTACATTATTCCAAAACAGCTAAGTTAATCTTGGTGAAATTTTGCTTTAAATAAAGCTAAATGAACTTAAGTCCAGGCTACATGGCATTACAAAAATTTCATTGGGAAGGGAGGTTGTAATTTGGGGGTTGGAGGTGTGTGGTGTTGTGTCAAAGACATGCATCACTCCAAAATGGCTAATGAAGCTCATGAAATTTTGTATTCACATTTCTGTTGATACAGCTTGAAATCTAGACTTTAAGGCCTTTTAAAAGTTCCATCAAGAAACAGGGTTGTAATGGGGGTCACAAAACTAAATCAGCTTTGTCATGGTAAAACAGTTCAGCCAAAGTTAAGGAAATTGGCTTATTGTTAAGTTTTTACTCTACTTACATTGAAGGATAGATGCTGCATCAGTGATTCAATAGAGATGACGACAAGGTTGGGGTGTGGAGAGGAGGGCAGATGTGGTATGATGGGGGACCAACAGGAAAATCATGCATCACTGAAAAACAGTTATGTCTATTCTCACAACATTTCATTTTTCCATTATTGTTCAAGCAAGTTAAAAGTTTCAGAGAATGTTGAGAAACAGAGAAACAATGAAAGAATTTCATTGCGAAATTGTAATAGGAGGGCCAACGCGACAAAAACCACAAATTACTCCAAAACAGCTAAGTGGGTGTTCAGGAAATTTTGCATGTATATTACAGTTAGTCTAACTTAACATCATGAATAGAGGTTCAACATTTAAAAAGACACAAAAATATTTGCTTTCTTATTTTAATCCATTATACAAATATACTTGGGCAACACTGGGTACTTCCGTTACTATCAAAATAAAAATGTGCAAAAAGTTTGTTCATTTCAATATAATGCCAAGTTTATTGTAAAAAGCAAATCTTGAAAAGGTATCCTATGGCATAACTATGTTGTGTTTGTATCTGCTTTGTTATCTTGTGATTCTTTGTATTATATTTTTATTTCTTTGTAAAGTGCCTTGTCATGGTGTTGTTTGCTATTAAATAAACATTTACTGGTCCACTGATATCTGTAAGCCGCGTACTTTAAAATCTGCCTTTTAAACCTTCTATTAACTATTGCAAATTCTATGAATGAAGAAGGAAGAATCAACTCCGCAATTACAAGTACTCAAATTAAATTAACTTTTAGGCATTTTAATTGAACTTCAGTGTCCAGAAGTTCATCTTACATTAGCTGTAACTTAAGCTGCCTTGACACATGCCATGCTTGCAATGTGTTTCTAATATATATATATATTGCACTTATTTAATAATGAAATTACAGTTTGTCTGATCTGTTCTCAAAATGTGGTAGTGCTTGAAGCAGGACCACCTGGAAAAACACACTGCTTCACCAGAAATATTTGCTTGCCTATACAACACTGGAGCTGTTCTAAAAAAAAAAAAGTTATTTTTATTTCTCGCAAAAGGAAGAAATGATCTCAAAGCAAACCTGCTTTCTCAACAGCCTTTCCGCTTCTGAATGTGGCTGGCATAATGGCATAATGAAAACCTGTTTGCGGACACTGGATATACTCCAAAATACACTTCTGGCATAGCTGTAATCCCTCAGGACATAGTTTAAGTTAATCAAAACACAATGCTATCATCTGACAGTCAGCAGTGTGGAGAATTATAATTTGATGCTTTTAATAATAGCATCTAACTCTATGGTTAAAAATACAGATATGTAATCATGAATTCTTAATACTGTAGTTTCCTAACGATCGTAGTAGCTGAAAATGATTGCTGGACTTTGGTTAATTTTTTTCACAAAATATTCACCAGGGTAATGATTCGGTTAGCGTCAATGGATCAATGATTCGGTAATTTGGGTTCAGATTCTGTGACCACTGTCACCATTGTAAGGAGTTTGCACATTAGCCCCATGTCTGCATTTGTTTTTTTTCAGGTATTTCAGTTTTATGCCTACAGTACAATGTGTGCTTTACGATCATTTAGAATTCTACAGGGCTGGTCCCTGTGTTGCTGCAGGGATAGCCTCAGGCCCACCACAATCCAGAATTAGATTAAGTAGCTTTTGATAGTATTCTGCTTTTATGAAAAAAATTCAAAAATGAACAACACATTAGGACGGAGCAGAAGTTGTAACTTCAGTTTGCAATCCCCAAACAACAAGGTTTGGAGATTCTTCTGTATTCATTAACATTTGTAACAGTAGTGTTCTTGCAAACATTTTAATTAGGATGGGTTCCCTATCTATGCTCACACCCTAAATCACTACCTGCTCTCAACTGCCTGTAATTATGCATCTTTGACACGGTCTAGAGCTGCTAGATGACATATTGGTACTCCAAAGCTTTCTTTTTGTTTCAAAACTTTTTCTGCCTCAGATTCTGAAGTCATGTTGAATGAGTTTGATTACCAGCCCAGTCACTGTCTGTGTGGCATTTGCACGTTCCTCCAGTACACATGCAGCCTTTCTATATGTAATTTGTTTGCCACTTTCATCCTAAACACATGTATGATAGTTTAACAATTAACTGTCATTGTGTAAGTGCGTGTGTGCATCTGTTCTGTGAAGGACTGCTTGTCTCTTGCTGTGTTGACCCCAAAGTATAATAAGGGATGGATATTATTTGGATGCTGTCCCCAAATAACATTTCAGCATCCCCCAAGAAAATTACTATTACTGCTACGAAGCAAGGATAACTACAGTGTACAAGCTAAATCAATTCAGTTAGCTTGGAATAAAATTCAAATCTAGGGGCAAAAAAAGATGCTGACAACACATTGTTCCCTTTTTTGAGTACAGTGGTGTCTTATCAAACCAAAAATCAATGAAAATGGACATTATTAAGTAACAAAGTTGCAATTTGTGGGTACTGCCATATCTTCTTTCACATATCAGGACTGTCAGAAGAATATTTAGCAGATCCAGCTGATTCCCTATAGCACATGGAGCATCTGTCCTTCCTAGGTTTTTTTCCTCCACCACAATAATCAATCAGAGGACGTAAACACCGCATCTCCTTCTCCTCTTATTACAGAGCTTACAAAAGGCTGCTATGTTTTATGATAAACCACACCAATAGAAACTGATCCCCTGAATAGCTCATGTGGAAATTGAAATATCCTTTCGGATGTCTACAACCAATCACAGGCAGACAGATCTCCAACTCCACCCATAGGCTTATATACCATCAGACTGTGCTCAATCTCCCAGTTACAAGTCCAATTTCATGGTGTCTTGAATCCTCCTGTATGTGTATACCTCATGTGGAATGAGTCCACAGTCCAGTCTCCTTTTATGAACTCTCTCCAGGCCCTCGTATGGATTCTACTAACCCAGCATTTCACCTGTTGTTTTTTTTCTCACAGGCAGCATAGCACAGGCAGGGTTTCAGCATCACCCACAGATGTGTGGATGATCCACTAGGCTTCTCATGCTTACCCATGCTCATCTGCCATTTCTCATGCAACTGTCCAACTTTTCAAACTGGTACTCTGTCCGGCACCAGTGCAGCCATCAAGCAACCTTCACCAGCTCCCCGTGCTGCACTGTACCTCTTCCTTCCATTGAGGTAAGTAAAAAAGCTTTTATTGCATCACACAGAAGGGTTAACCAGGACTCCCATTGTCATGCTATCCCACGCTCTCACCTAGCCCCAAGACACAGCCTTACTACTTGACATTCTTATTTAAGGTTGAGTTGCATGTCCTAAAGCTGTCTATTAAAAACATGAAAAGACTCCATTGCAAGAAATTTAATTTAAACAATAGGTTCTTGAATTAGACTGCATAGTGAGTTTCAGATTTGTTTTGTCCATTGATTTGGTTTTCAGTCTTTTATCACTCTGTATATTGACCCCTGCTCTGTCTGATTATTTTCTTTGTACTGCTCTTAATTAGGTCTTCTCCACTCAACTGTCCTTATCAATACCAACTCTTTCCTATTCATGAAAGGATTTAAACAGTTTAAATGCCTAATTCTTACTATTTTCAAGCGGGGCTAAAGATATAATAAGTTTTATTGAGCATTGTTATTTACATATGTGTACGACTAAAACCACCGAGATGAAGGCTGGCACTGTTCCTAATGTAATGTAGCCTTTGCCATAAAAAGATGAAAAGGGGCCTGAAAAAAGACACTTCCAGAGCAAGAGGTCTGTCACCTTTACCAAAATGCATATTTTCTTATATTACTGACTGGCAAAAGTACAGCTGCCTTGGTATAAATAAATAGGGGAAAAAATAGTATTTTGGAAAATTCAACATCGCTAAACGCAAACTGCAATTAGACAAAAAGATGTACGCTTAGACAAAACTGTAATACTACTTCTTCTTCTTTCGGCTGCTCCCGTTAGGGGTTGCCAGAGCAGATCATCTTCTTCCATATCGTCCTGTCCTCTGCATCTTGTTCTGTTACAACCATCACCTGCATGTCCTCTCTCACCACATCCATAAACCTTCTCTTAGGCCTTAGCATCCTTCTCCCAATATACCCAGCATCTCTCCTCTGCACATGTCCAAACCAACGCAATCTCGCCTCTCTGTCTTTGTCTCCCGACCGTCCAACTTGAGCTGACCCTCTAATGTACTCATTTCTAATCCTATCCATCCTTGTCACACCCAGTGCAAAAACTGTAATACTGATAACAATGAAATGTTATCTAGATTAATTCAGAAGAAAGCATTGTATGTAACTTTGGTCTTAGGTGAAATTCCACATTGACCCTACAAAACTGTGTGCGCTGATACCCTCACCTCAGCCCCAGCACACTCTTGCTGCCTGATGGGAATTGTAGTCCCTGCATCGGTGGTGCTTTTTGAGTTGCCCCTACCTTGTATTATAACCCCTCTTCCCAATATGACATATAGTCTTTATTTTAAGTTAGACCAATGGGAACATACATCCAAAATTTTGTGAAAATTGGTTTAGATGTGTTTGGGAGATTAACAAACAAACAGACAATCAAACAGACACCCAAACAGCTCTTTGATTTTATTTATATAGATTATAGAGTCAAGAGCATGACATGTTGTATACATTTTCTGAACCCACTTATTAATGTTCAGTCTCACATGGTGTCAGGCCCAAGAAGAGTGGAATGAAATGTAGGAACCAGCCCTGGAAAGGCCCTGGAAAGGCAACTGTACATTTTAGGGCAGGTTCACTGACACACCACCACAAGGTAAATGTAGTATTGTTAGTTCAACAAAATGTATGAAAGCATTAAGATCTTCTACAGATATTCTAAAAATATAGAGAAATTGTATTACTTATTTAAAAGGGCAACAGAGTTTGAAAACCCTGAACAAAACATACATCTAAGGAATGAAAGTGGAGAGCAGATGTTTTACGTGACAGATGTTGTCTTACTTTTAGTAACTGCATACGTATGTTGTAGTCCAGTCTCCAAAAATCAGGAGATGCTTTGCATGTTTTTATCTGTATCTCTAATATTTTGTCTGTGTCCTGTGACTAGAAGGACCGACTTACCATTTTTCTTTTTCTGTTATGTTTAGCCATGTGTTTTATAACTCATTGTAATTTTAAAAAAATATTTAGTTTTGAATTATATTTATAATTACAAATTGTGATGAATATGTTTGATTAAATATAAATAATTTTACAGTATTTTGTTTTGAAATTAAGAAAATGGCACTGTTTTGGCAGCAGTTGCTACCTTTTTGTGGTTTTGTTATGATGCAGCAACTCATTGCCAGGGAATGTGGCCCTGAAGGTTGTGACCTATGGTGTCACTAGCCTAACAGTTGTTAGACTGTCATTGAACAAGGTTATGGATACTACAAAACTCTTCTGATAAAAGTGAGTCAAAAGTAAGAGAATTTATTATTCTAAATTGTACTTTGATTTTAAAGGATTTTAAGTTTAAATTAGCTCTAAGGCTTAAGCATGCGATTGTTTGACTTCCTGGTTTTGATCATTCATCATGTTATCTATTAAAACTTCTGTCAATTTTATCTTCTGCTCCTTTTTCATTATCAGGTGGGTGACACCCTGTGTAGTGGCAAGGTTGACACTTTGGGCGTCCTATAGTTCGGGACCATCCGGGATCAGACATGGAGACACAGACAGAAAAAGTTGGTATTTCCAAAAACAACAATGGGTTTTATTTACAGATGCACAAAAATGCAAAAATAATGTCCCATTCAAAAATAGTGAATGATATTTACAGTGAATTTTGGCAGTCCAAAAAATAAATACAATCAAAGACAAAAAATTGTATTTTACACAAAAACAGTAGTCTTCCTAAATAAAGATAAAATAAAGAAAATACAATTAGGAAGATATTACACAAAGCAAAGTCCAATGAATCCCAAAAATATTTATAAGAAAAAAAAGCAGTGTATCTACAAGAAAGACAAAAAGTGCACCAAAAGCCTGACTGAATAAATACTTCCACCAACGCTAAACTATAACCAGGAAATATCTATATTTATATACAAAAGAAAATATATACAAAAGAAGACACAAGCCCCTATGCTTGGTATACTTTTGAAAGTTAAGCTATACCAATCACACTCTCCACACAACTGAGTCCAAAGGTGACCACCTAGAAGCAGGAAGTGTCTTTTATATCTGGGATCACAACCTCCAGCCAATCTGGCTTCACGCAGCTCTCTTTCCCCAGTAGTAGCTGACAATGTTACTTTCTGCACAAGTGCTATGCTCAGCCCCTGCAAAGTATTTATTAAATAGGCAGGAACAAGTGCACATATGTCATGCTTCACTCGGACAAGCCGACTCTTATTTTGGCCATGGCAGGGGCTATGGAGACACCCCTCTCCAGCACCTCCCCATCCTGATCCTGCTGAAGTCAAAATTCTTGAGGGAATGCACTCACACACTTCAATGATTTAAAACAGTAAGTAGTTTTCTTTCCTTTTCCTATGTGTAAGTTGTCTTTACACTATTTTTCTTTAGAATGGTAATGCCTGGCAGGCAGATTACCACAGTATGTGATAACTCACCGAAGAAAGAGCAGGCACTGCCGCTAATGTTCTCTTCTCCTTCTCTCACAACTTGGAGTAGCCATTCAATGAGGGCTGTTAGCCTCGCCCATTCCGGTGCCCGCTCTATAAAGAAACCTGGTTGCCTGGACGGAGTTGTCATTCCCTCATGAGAGTGATCCGCCAGATGGTGCTCCCAAGGATGACCCACTATTTACTATAGAGCTGGGAGATTATTTTGTTGCATTGCCCAAAAGGCTGTTTTCATTTCCCCCTTCTGCCGTTCATTTCCTTGTGATTTATTTCAAAGTAAACAGGATGACATGATTGGTGCCCCCATCTTTTTGAAGTTGCCTTGCCTGTCATTCTGTACCTAGCTACCATCACACTCCTCCCAACTCTTGCTTGCCTGCTGGGTCTCCATCAGTTCTTTATATAGTCCTCGACCCAGAAGTACTTCATTTCTTCCATCCATGTGACTCATCGGCACTTCCGGGTCAGATGGAGAATTACATTTTTCTTCAGCCCAGAAGTACTTCGGGACTCCTGTCCTCGTGACTTGAGAGTGCTTCTGGGCTATAAATCTGGTGTGAGTCATTCTGCCCTTTTGCAGCTCCCCCTGGTGGCACCCACGGGGAAGCTGCCATCTAGCGTTTTTGGGGAGGCAGTGACCAGGAAAAGTTGCCTTCCCCCGTCCTTCTATCACAGGGGCATCTGCCACTATATACATATATATATATTGTAAGATATGGCCGGCTATGTACCCCGGCCAATACCCCCAAGCCGCCAGGTGGAGCCCTCCTTGCAGCATGGAGGTTCCCAGAAGACCAGCAGGGCATCATGGACAATGGAGTTTTTATGCACCGCCCTGCTGGATGCCATGGGGGCCACGAGAGGGAGCTGCAGGGAGGACCGAAGAGTTCTTCGTGTCCTATGACCCGGAAGTTCGTCATAGGAAGAGCGACGGGCTTCCGGGGTGAGAAAAAGCATTGTTTACCCTGACCCGGAAGGAATAAGGATTTGTGGACTGTTGGATTGGGAACACTTCCGGGTCGGGGGATATAAAAGGACTGTGATTGCTCCCAGATGGCGAGCTGAGCTGGGTGGAAGGGTGGCAACGCGTCTGGGAGCTGGAGGATTGTTTATTGTATTTTGTGATCTACTATTGGAGTATTTGGGAGTGGAGCGTGCTTTGTGCACGTTATTATTATAATAAATAATTATTTGGACTTTTATCTGGTGTCTGACGTGTGGTCCGAGGGTACAAGGGTGCGAGAAAAACCCTAAATCTGTCACAATTGGCGTAGCCGGCAGGATTCTCTGGCCGTCAGTTTGGCGGAGGACCTGAATTTAAAAATTTTATTGTGGACAGAATACCCCAAGAAGACAGCGTCAAAACGCAGAAAAATCGCCAGAAACCTCACCTTTATCAAGTCCGACATGGGGAAGAAGAAGACAAAGCAGAGCGCCAGCAACAGCGGAGGTCTAGCGCTCGACATTGCCTGCACTCAAGACGAGCCATGGAGCAGCTACGCGTTTCGGGAGAGATTTCCGGAGGAGGACGTCTCCGCCGAGGTATGTGTAGGGAATGTACTTTGCAATCTTTTTAATTTAACACCTGTTGTCCCGTGTACATACCTCCCAGATGTCCATCCGAAGGCTCTGCGGGAGGCAGAAGACAAACCCGAAGGCGATGGCGCGCTCTTGTGCAGGCAAACGAGTAACCCGAAGGACTTCCACATTATGGGTGCCGGCGAGGGACACATGACCTACCACGAGGGATTCCAGGAAGGTGACGTTCCGTGTCCAGCTGTTTGTGGCTTCGCCCAAGAAAAGACGGACTTGATTTTTCCGAAGGGGAAAGGGGAGGCGAGCGGAGCACTGCTCACAAATCAAAAAGGTAAGGAGGGTCGGGAAATGGCTGTTCGGGATGTCGTAAAAGTAATTAAGACAGACCTCAGTCCGCTGAAAGCGACCCGATCCTCGACCGCTGCCTTAGAGAACTCCAAGTCCCAGAAGCCTCCGCGAGACCCGTCAGAGCACGTGCCTGAAGCGGGCGTGCTCATTGGCTCCCGGCCGGCAGAGAAGAAAGACGAGGAAGTAAGTCTTTTGCCGGTCGAAATAAATATTGACTTGCGGGAACTCGAGCGTTTGATCGAGCCCGTAAAGAGTTGTTTACAGGTCCTGACGACCATTGAGAAGATCGTCGGGGAATTGGGAGCGGTAGCCAAAGCGCCGTTGGAGAAGCTGAGAGACTACGTGCGGTGTTTTGGTGGGGAGCCTCCCGTATATCATAATGTGGCGGTACAGGTATGTGAAACCCGTACCGTATATAAAACAAGAGGGACGCAGTGTAATCCGGGCCCGCTTTTCATAAATAGCGGGTGCCAATACACGGCGTGCCCTACAAGAAAGGCCGGTACGATAACCGAGTGGCCGGCGGAAGGGCTAATCGATCCGGGACAGCTACACAGTGCTGACTCCCGGAGCGAGACAGCCCTAAAGACGCCGCCACCGGTAATTTACAAATCAAAGGGCGTGCAGACAGTAAAAGGGCTCTCTTTCACTAATAGAGAGACCCAAACTGTGGACAAGCCCCAGAGTAAACCGGAGATACCAAGAATAAAGAGGGGGTCTCCGGACAAAGTTGAGCAGCAAGCTGAGAGCTCAGGGGCGGCTGTGGAACCCTCCTCACTGGACAAAGGGGCGGAGCGAAAGTTTCCAGACTGTTTCCAGACTCGCAGAGGGATATACACTGGAGGAAGGCGGCTGTGCTATGAATGCCGCCGACCGGGACATGGATGGCAAAGTTGTCCTGGGAGGACGTGGAATACAAATCCTTTTTTATTTAATATTCCCCAAGGTTCTCCCGGAAATATTCTGGACTTCGCCAGGACCCGAACAACAACTCCTCCTGGAGGAAGACATCCCTCGCGGGGCTGGCCGCTCCGAATCATGATTCGTCACTGGGGGGGAGTACTGTAAGATATGGCCGGCTATGTACCCCGGCCAATACCCCCAAGCCGCCAGGTGGAGCCCTCCTTGCAGCATTGGACTTTTATCTGGTGTCTGACGTGTGGTCCGAGGGTACAAGGGTGCGAGAAAAACCCTAAATCTGTCACAATATATATATATATATATATATATATATATATATATATATATATATATATATATATGGGAATTCAGACTGGGAAAGGGGATAGCTTGTTACTTGGACAGGAAACCAGGTCGGAACACGTGTTCAATTGGCTAGCTAGACAAAAAGAAATCTTCGTGACCAGTCTTTATAAAATAATGGAAGGACCATTGGAAGCCGGAACTGGTTTGGGGGTCGTACCATGACATGAAGCCCATAATATAGAGTAACAGGTGATATCAATGATTCCCCGTTTACTAGATGGCAGTAACCCCCTTCCGGACAACTGCAAGGAATGCTGGGAATTGTAGTCAGGTAGTGCAGCCCTGCTGGGGTCTGGAGGTGCCATCGGGGGCACTGCAAGGAGTTACACTCCCAACTATTTGGGACTTCTGTATGACCCAGAGGTGCTTCCAATGGGCAAAGCCATGGCACCAGATGTACTCCTGGGTCCTCAGTAAAAGTGACCACACTCTTTTGTCCAGGTGAGTTGGAGCTGGGAGGATGGAGAGCAAAACTTAACTGGAGGAAGGCAGTGCAGTGGTTAAAGGAGAGGCATCGAGGAGAGGAAAACTTGTACTTTTGTGTTTATACTGAGATATTTTTTGTAATAAACACCTGTTTATTTGAACCCGGGACTGTATTTGTTTTTAGTGTTTGGGGCTGACTGGCGCCCAATTTCCATCACAATAAACAAATTATAAAAAAAAAATCTATATTCCTGCCTAATTATTTAAGATAAAACAATGTACAATTAGGTGAAATAACAACCAGAAATTAATTTTCTATAATTGTAGAGATGATGGATTGTAAGACTTTTTCACTCATGCTGTTATGTGGTTGAATGACCTCTGTCAGTATAGCTGAAATTCCCTTTGCCCAAGTGATTGCCTTAGAGGGGAGAGTATGCCTTTACTTGCTTTTTTACACTTAACCGCACTATATATTGTGTCAAGGTTTAATAGGGTTCCTTGTTGTATTCCCTATGGCCAACTAGAAAGTCCACTCACAAAAGTTAAATAAAAGCTCTGCTTCGTCTTTGGTGGTCTGAAAGAAAGTAGCTTAAGTAGTGGATTTTTATTTTACACAGGTGTTTGATACCTTTGCTTTGTAAAACAGTGTACCCTTTTTTGCTTTCTTTCCATTTAACAACTCTATCCACCATGACAAACAACAGCAAGGTCACTTTTGGCACCACTGTCGACTCATGGAAGATTCTTCATTAAGATTTAAACAGAAGCTGATGGACAAAAACAAGCAAATAAAATCACTTGCGCTAAAAGAAAGCCCTTTCCATCAGAGTCATTGGCAATGTTAATCACTTAGTGCTGGAGGAGAAAGAAATATATTAGGAATCAAAAAGGTAGAGTAATATTTTTTGGGAACAACACAGGAAGAGGATCAGTAAGAGAAACTCAATGCAGGGCAGGTCAGGTGAGGTCATTATGCTGGAAAACCATCACATTGGGGATTTTAAGAGCTGGATAGTAAAAATTATAAGACTGCAAATAGCACTTAACAAACCAAGGATAACAGTTCTGCCAAGCCCAAATTGAGAAAAAGGCTACAAAGCAGAAAAGTTGGCACACAAGATTGGTATACAAAAATAGCACAGCCATGCATGTGTCTGTCTTCAACAGGAAACAGTGGAGTTACTCCTTACCATGTTAAGCATCCTCTATACTCCTGTTCTCAGGAAACCACTCCATTTTCCTCCACTTTTTTCACTCTACTACTGTTTTCTTCCAGAACCAGCAACACAGACAGTGAATCTAGCAACAGTTACAGTAAAACAAAAATATTAACTTGTAAATTCAATATGTAATCATATATGAAAGAGTATTGTACATTATGTGCTCCTTAAAATTTTCAAACATACAAAACAAAAAACTTCTTGTATTATCTTTTTAATATCTTCAGAGTCCATCCATACTTTTTTAAAACATACAGATAATCTGTCATCCTTTCATTGTCTAGAGACTTCATTACTGCAATTCCCTCTTAAATAATTTTCTTATAAAATAGTGGCAAACCAGAGCTGGTATTACATGCTCCTGTTAATCTCCTGAAACAGATAAAAGTTCTTGACTGTGGAAGCCTACAGCTGACAATGTCACACTGGCTACACTGGTTTTCTGTCTGTTTCATAATAATTTTATATGACTAAATAATAAACTACAAAAGTCTAAAGTGCAAGACTTTGGAAAATCTAACAATACATATTAATTATGCCCAAATTGACCTTTAGAGATGGATGTCCTCTTAGAATATCTTTCTAGTTGCCACATCCAAGTTTAAGAAGCCACGTGGTGAGCATGATGAACAAAGACTAGGATGTCTCGTGAAGCTTATTGCAGAGGTTCTCTATGCTAGAGCAATGCAACCATACAAGTCAGTCAGTCAGTCATTTTCCAACCCGCCATATCCTAACACAGGGTCACGGGGGTCTGCTGGAGCCAATCCCAGCCAGCACAGGGCACAAGGCAGGAACAAACCCCAGGCAGGGTGCCAGCCCATCACAGGGCACATCCACACACCAAGCACACACTAGGGGCAATTTAGGATCACCAATGCACCTAACCTGCAGGTCTGTGGGAGGAAACTGGAGCACCCAGAGGAAACCCATGCAGACACGGGGAGAACATGCAAGCTCCAAGCAGGGAGGACCTGGGAAGCAAACTCAGGTCCCCTTACTGCGAGGCAGTAGCGCTACCACTGCGCCACCGTGCCACCCCAACCATACAAGTTCCTTTTTTATGTTTCCATCATGTGTCTGCTAATTAGTGTTGCATAACAACAGACACAGATAAGAGGCACCAATGGAAAATAACAAGCAAGAGGATGGGCTAGTGGCAGTGCTAATTCTTGACATGAGGTCCTAATATCCATGGGTATTCACAGAAAATGCAGTATGCAAAATGTGGAAGACATGAGAAAATATGAACAGTGGTGCTAGAACTTTTGAGCTGTTGTAATATCCCAAAATTTTCATAATCCTAAGGACTAAGCAGAAAATATTATGGCATACACAACTTGTGATTAATAAAATTACTGATAGGAGATTACAGATGTTGTTTATGGCAAGCACAGAATATTGTGGGAAATAAATATGCTTAAAAGAAAAACAAATTCTGGTTACTCTTGAGAGAATGAAGTGGCCAAAGTTTGAAATTCTTAAGTTAGAAGACCACAACTTTAAACAGCTTGAGGTGAAGCAATCAGACTAAGAGGGCAAAACAAAACTCAGCGTTTGGAGATAGCAATTTCAAAGCCATGAAATATTCATTTTTAATCCTTTCATCAGAAATTGTGAAGAGTCTTTCCTTTAATGTCTCAAAGTTTAAACAGGGAAGCATCTGCAGCCCTTTACTGTTAAATAAGATGGCAATTTGCAATCCCACAGATTAGTGCATGCACAGTGGCAAGCCTGCAACAGGAAAGTACCCACTCAATTGTGATGCTAACATGAATGGCATTATCAGCAATGCTGGGAACAACGTTAAACATAAAAAAGGCTAATATTAAGAAAGCAAAGCAAGAAAAAAAATATCATAAACACATCAAAATATTCATAAAGTACTATGGATCAGCACAAATGTGAATCATTTTGTATATTTTTAATACCATTAATTTAGAAAGGAATAGTCAAAAATATACATTTTTGCTTTGAATGATTCATAGGAATCTGGGTGAAATATTATTTAGGTAAGAATGTAGTAAATGCTTTTATAATGCATGTTACTAGAATATTTTTGAAATAAAATGTTTTGTTTTTACTATTTTAAAGGCAAACATTTAGTATAAAATTCACTATTTACTAATACTGAAAAATTAAATTAACATTACTATTCCAGTGTATACTTTATATTCCTTACCTACTATTGTCATGACTAAGTCATACTGGCCTACATAAGCAACTATTTATTTAATTAAAATAGGCAGACGGGCTTCAAGATACTTTATTATACATTTTCAGGAAACAGTTTTGGCTGCTGCACACCTTTTAATTGCTCTTCTGGGAATATGTTCAAAATCCTTGAATGTTTTAATAAAATTAACCCACAAGAAGCAGTTCTTTATACACAGGCTAGGGGGAGTCTACAACAGTGCACCTAGTCATTTTATAGAAGCAACTGGTCAAGATCCTGGAGCACATTTTTAATGGTCTCTTTCATTTGTATACTTTATTATGTGATGTTATAGTAATGACATGTGATAATACTTTATGTAAAGGGTATATAATAAAATTGTAATATTCTCTGTGAATCTTTTGAATATTTTGGTTCTGTTTGATGTTACTTACCCATTTTATGCATAAAATACCCCATTTCAAGCCCCAGACAGCATCCTGTATATTTGGTTATCTGTTTGTTTTTTTCATTTGACAATTTTGCAAAAATTGCAGAACTGATTAAAAAAAAAATCATGTAAGTTGCTGCTTCCATTTTAAACATACAAATCCAGATCTTAAACTGTCTTTAGTGTCATGCTCCACAGTATTCAGGTTGTTTATCACTCCCACAAAGTGATGTTTGTCTCAGTTGGACTGATTATTTAAGCAGGCTCAGAATGCTTATTTAGTATTATTTCATATTTGTTTGGATAATTGCCTAACTGGATGTATTTGACTTTTGCTTCTGCTTAACTACCAAGTACTTCTCCCTTTGTTTCTCACTTCAGATTTTCCTTCTATTCTTTACTATGTGCTTACCTTTCCTTAAACATTTATTTATCAGTTGTTTAACTTGCTGACCTTCTGCTTGTTAAGGCCTTGTCAAATAAACATTCAGTATACAGCTCAATCTATGTACTGTATGTATCTATCTATATATACATCTTTGCTTTAACAAAGTCATCAGCTATTCAATCTCTTTGCATTAAGGCCTCTTCGTTCGCAAAGAGAGAGCCTCAACTCAAAACATGGGTGAAGATCCAAATTAGAATGGACTGAACAAGCAATGATGTACCATTTAGGGTGTGCTGTAATATCACAAAAGCATACCCGAGTGCCTTCTTTATTAGATTTTTTAAATATATTCACATGAATAAAATAACATGTATTTACAAGTGCAAGGAGATGCCTAACTAACACCTAGCCAGGGGGCAGAGCAGCAAAACTCACACACAAGACATCAATAGGAGAGGGAAATGGAGAGACACTGGCAATATGAATGTTAGACTGTACATTCCATTGTTTTAATGTAGGGGTCATTACAGGGCAGTATGTCTTGATTTTGTGTTGGGTGCTTGATATGAAGTAGAGAGTTTTTCCTGAGTGGTACAATAAAGTGACAGTATGGAAAAAGGTTTGGTGTACCCAAAGTATGCCAAGTTTAATGAAAACAAAATATTTGCCTATTAAATATATATAAATATATATGCTGACTTCCAGCACAAGCAATTTTTACTTTAAATCCTGAAAGGAAGAGGTGGGATTTCTGGATAGTGGCCAAAGGAAGTGACATCAGTGTCCTAGGGTTGGTTTGGTCCTGGAGTAAAAAAAAGGAGACCGTTACTGAAAACACCCTTTTTCCGCTCATTGGTGGGTTTGCTCATTTTATAATCCCTTTAGTTTCTCCCTACTCACATGTGACTGACAGTGGATGCATATAATGTTCCCTACGAGGCTACGAGTTAAGTGACAAGCAGATGGCATGGTTGGAGTGGTGTAAAGTACACCATCATTGGACTCTGGAGCATTGGAAGCATGTTCTTTGGAGTGCTGAATCACACTTCACTATCTGGTGGTCTAATTGACAAATCTGGGTTTGGCAGATGCCAATAGATTGCTGCATGGTTCTGGTGAATGGTACTATTAATGCTTCAGCATACAAAGACATTTTTGATAGTTGTGTGCTTCTAACTTGTTTAGAACAGCTCTTGGTACATCTAAAAACAGCTATTGTCTGTGTCAGAACTATAAATAAAATAAATAGGATAGGAATGAATTTATGGATATTGTGACCACTGCCGCAGGGAGATATGGCCATCCTACAGAAACTCACTCTTAAACAGCTTTTCATTGGAAAACAAACTCACTGATACACCTCCTCCTCTTTGAATAATCAGCTGCAGGCTTGGTAGTTTGCCGCACAATGTGTTCCTTCGAACATTTAATAGACTGAGACACGGCCGTTCTGTCGTTTCACTCTCCTGTCTCTCTTCCCCTAGACTCCGTCTGCTCTGGCTGTTGCCTCCGAGCCGCTGTACACCCATGATGAAGAAGACTTGGTGTTCTTTTGAGTAGGAGTTGGGGCCGATGCATCAAGTTTGACAGCTGTTCCTTGTGAGGCCAGATCACCTCTGAAAGAGACTTACGTTTCCATTTGCCAGAACAGTAATATAGCTTCTACTCCTTGGAAAACCTCCTGTACTCTCCTTTGCAACTTTGTGACCCAAGCTTGACAATATATACTGTATACACAGTGATGTGAAATAAGTTCCAATCATTCTTTGGCTTTTAATGTGAGGAGATAACTGACATATTTCCTGCTTTCACAGGGCTACAGCAGTTCTGAGAGAGAAAATGAAATGAGGAGATGGCACTGACAGATCAGAGTTCAAGCTGAAGAAGACTAATATTAAATAAGTAAAGATCAGGTATAGTCAGAATCATGGTCGAAGAACAGATCAGTAAGTCAAAAGCAAAGAAGAATCATATAATCAGAGCTAAAAAACATGCAAGACGTAATTCATTTTTTTTGTAATTCGAGGACAGAAAAAGTTTTCATAGCCAGTAACTCTGAAATGGACAATGAGAAAGAACCTACAGGATTTTTGTTCATTGAATCCAGATTTGAATGACTAGTAAAAGTGTAAGTTGCGGTCTTTTATGCAGTTGTGGCCATGACATCACGTATGGCATGCACACTCACACTCCTCGAGACTATCAAACCTATCCCAGAATGGTGGCACCCATAAGGAAAACAAAATAGCACCTCTGGAGAATATTAGTCATATGTAACACTCTGAAAAACACATGGGAGAAACAATATATGTTAACAATAAATTCCTTGACCTTCAAAATCCGAGGAACTATACATAAATATCTTTTAAATGTTAAGGAACAGTCAAAAATAGAAAAATAGAAATCATAAGCCTAATCATGACAATATCATCTAGTACCATTGACACAAAAAAGATAAATCTAAACTCTGAATCTAACCTGACAAACAACACATAATAGATTTTACTTTGTCACTATTCCTTAAAAAAATCTAAATATTTAGTTTCAATCTGTGACAAAGTATGTCCACATCATAATTCAGTAGCCTGTATAACCACTTTTAGCAGCAATATTATAGATAGTAATTTTCTGTATGTTGTTATCTTACAGCACACTTGAGGACTTCTGGAGCACTCCTCCTCACAACACTGCTTCAGTTACAACAACAGCATTTATTTATATAGCACATTTTCATACAAATTATGCAGCTCAAAGTGCTTTACATGATAAAGAAAGAGAAAAAAGACAAAATAAATCAGAAAAAAATAAGGGAACACTAATTAACATAGAAGAAAACTAAGGTCCGATGGCCAGGGAGGACAGAATAAACAAAAAAAAAAAAAATCCAGACAGCTGAAGAAAAAAATTAAATCTGCAGGGGTTCCAAGGCCATGAGACCGTCCAGCCCCCTCTAGGCATTCTACCTAACATAAATTACCTTAATCAGCCCTCGTTGTATTCAGGGTTCTCATGGAAGAACTTGATAATGACGATTATGTGTACTTCTGGCCTTTAATCGATCAATGTAGGGACATCACAGATCGCCACCACAGAACACTGGAAAAAGAACAGAAGAGAAAGTAGGGGTTAGTATGGATTTTGAAGCCACCATGAATAATAATGATCATTAATTGAATATACTGAACATCAGGATTAAACTAAGATGAGAAAGCCATGTTAAAGTAATGTGTTTTCAGCAGTATCTTAAAGTGCTCCAATGTATTAGCCTTGCGAATCCTTATTGGCAGGCTATTCCAGATTTTAGGTGCATAACAGCAGAAGGCTGCCTCACCACTTCTTTTAAGTTTGGCTCTTGGAATTCTAAGCAGACACTCATTTGAAGGTCTAAGGTTACGATTTGGAGTGTAGGGTGTAAGACATTCCGAAATATAAGATGGAGCGAGATTATTTAAGGCTTTGTAAACCATAAGCAGTATTTTAAAGTCAATTCTAAATGACACAGGTAACCAATGTAGTGACACCAAAACTGGAGAGATGTTCTCAGATTTTCTTTTCCTAGTTAAGAATCTGGCAGTTGCAATCTGCACTAGTTACAACTGAGTGATGTCTTTTTTGGGTAGTCCTAAGAGGAGTGTGTTACAGTAATCTAGTCGGCTAAAAACAAAAGTGTGAACTAATTTGTCAGCATCTTGCAATGTAATAAGAGGTGTAACTTTTTCTATATTTCTTAAGTGAGAAAATGAGTTAGTTAAAGAGGTCAACAAATTGTTTATTTTTAATAAAGTGATTTCTAATAATCTGACAATAGTTTTCTCTACAGAGAAGTGCTGGGCTTGTAATCACCAAGTTACTTAAACTTCTCCATGTGTATATAAAATACAGATGGAAATTATGTTTCTAACATATCTAAAGAGTTTTTAGATGACTTAACATTAAAAGCTGTTGCTGCATTTGATTTAGTGGAACATTAGTTGTTACTAATATACAGGGTGGTCCAGATCTAATTATGCAGATCCAGATCATCTGGATGACTTTGATTTAAGCAGAGACGATTCCAGTTCGGCGTGAAGAAGATTCTTCATTTCGACAGTTTGCACACTTCTTGATGGTCCAGGATTTTTCAGGTGATTTTCTATGTAATAAACTTAATAAGTTATAGCATAATGAAAATTGCATAATCTGGACCACCCTATAGTTCTCTATTGGAAGAACCTAAAAAATAAAAATTAACTTAAACACCTTCCCTGCAATCACATTGTTATGATTCCAATTTAATTTTAATTTCATAGCCTTCATTTAGGGTTTTTCTCTGATCTTTATATGTCTGTTACGGGTCTTGGACTATGAAGATTCCAAATACTGTATCTCATTTATTTTTGTACAAAAATGTGTTGAACTTTGTGAAAAATAAAGTGGATTCAGAAAGTATTCAGTGGTTTTCTGCACACTTCATCATGTTTCTGAATTAATTTTTGCCCATCAATGTACACTCAATAGCTAATAATGACAAAATGAAAACATGTTTTCAGAATGGTTTGAAAATTTATTACACTCCAAATTTTTTTGATCAATTATTTATTGAATATTTCCAAAAGAGTAAATTAAACAAAATTGTACAGAACATTTATAATGTTGATAATGTTGAGATGGCACATGACAATTTAAAGGACTCTGAGAGCATGACAAAAAAGATTCTTTGGTCTCATGAGGCAAAAAGTGAACTCTCTGGGCAGAGCTCCAAGCACTATATCTGGTGAAGACCAGGACCTGCTTATCACCACCTAATACCACCCCTACAGTGAAGCATGTGGTGGCAGCATCACCCTCTGGAGGAGCTTTCTAGTGGCAAGAATGGAACGCCTTGTCAGAATTGAGGGAAAGATGAATGCAGCCAAACAGCAAGAGACCCTTGAAGATAACCAGCCCCATACTGCTTGCAGCCTCAGACTGGGGCAATGCTTCATGTTTGATGGGCAGAAATGGCATGTTTATAAATTTAAAATGAAATCTAGAACACAATAAAGTGTGCAGAAAGTGAAGGAGTCTGAATACTTTCTGAATCCACTGTATACTGCACTGTTTCTGATGGTATTATGTGCCAGCATTGAGCTATCCCCATCATCAAGACACTGTTTCCATGTGTTGGGGGCCAGGGTTTCAGAGGTCACAGCGTATGACGCTAATTACGTGACAGGTTAAAGGTCTGCTCTCGCAGCCATTTCTTATCCAAATTTGCAGATAATTTCCTAAAGGACTTAATGTGATTCTTTCTTTTTCATAACCTCAGGCATTTAACTTTTAGACAATGTTTTTGGCCTTCATTTCTGAGCTTTGCTTTGAGGTTGGCAAAAGTGACGTTTGACTCTTGGCTTTGATCTCCGCACATATTTTTGACTGTCTCAATTTCTGGTCCATCTCTAAAATGCTATTTCTGTCTTTAAGTCAGCATATATAGCCTTGCTATAAATTTTTCATACAGCCATCAATCCAATTTCAGAGCCTCTTAACCAAGAGCTAGTACATCACAGAATTCTGTACTACATGATGTCCCAGGCCACAGTAACGGACATTCATTCACATGCTAACACACTCTCATTCAAATTCATTTTGAAGGGGATACACAAGGAGAACAAGCAAATGACACAAAGACAGAGATTCATAGATCAGGTGAGCATTTCAACATGGACAGCAGCACTAACTTCTGTGCCAACATTTGTACTGTATTTAAAGATTATAAGATCTATAAAATAATAAAATCTAATATTCAAAATGCTCCTCAAAATGAAGAAAAAGGCTCATTTTTGAGCATAACTGTGCTTCCTTGTGACATTCTTTTTTTTGCTTCTAAAACCCTGTACAGTTTTATACATCTGTCAGTTTCCCAAGGGATGATTCTGTGGACAGCTTGCTTACTGAACATGAAGGTTAAGGAAGGAAGCTTGAAGTTTTTGTTCACACAAGGGCTAAAAAAGAAAATAATATGACATCTGCATGTGAAAAGAAGGCGTAAAAGAGAGCTGTGCCTCAGTGCCATTCTGTTGGCTGCTGTTTGATTTCAACAGTGTGTGTGGGTTTTACTTTATTCTATTTTTTTTTTTTTTTTTGGTGACACATTTTTTTTTTCCCTATCTGTGGAAAAATACGAAGGAATTCCAAAAATTATGTGTGGAATTAATTTACAAGAAAGATCGTAGTCTTCTTTTCATATTTTTCTGAGGGTGAAATTCAATCTGCCTCAGCAGAGTCCTCCAGTGGTTTCCTGCCCTCAGAGTTTGTAACTTTGGAGCTTGCCCTGTTTGTTTTTCATTTGTCTCCTTGATCCTTTAGTCTTTCCTTTCCTGCTGATCTAAATCAATCTCTGAAAAATCTTTGCCTTATTCTAGCACTTTTGCGCTGAAGTGGTTTCACTCATTAGAATAAAACATGATCTTGTGGTAAATTCTCTGACTACTTGGAATAGATTTAGTTACATGGTTAATACCTTATGCATTTACTTCTACCAGTTTAGCTAAGGACAGAAGAAAACCTAGAGTTCAAATGCATATCAGAAATATTTAATTTCATAAACAGTTACTGATTACTAAACAAGTGCTTCCATTGACTTTCTGAAAGTCTTCATTTCCTTGGTATCCTTAGCATAGAGTTGCACTTCACTCTGTTATCACTTAAATTCTATAGTTTTCATTTTTTGTTTAAATCACGTTTTCATGTTCTTCTTTTTACATAGCTTACAAACATAATCTTAAACAACAACCTGGTATTTATAGGCAGCACAGTGACTCTGTTTCAAATGGCTTAGATAAGCTTTTCCAAGTTTACACCGGTGAGCTTATCATTGTCTCAGGATCTCTTGTCCCCGACAGCCTCCTTCAAGGATTCAAACAAAAGGTATTGGGATGGAGCCAAGCCAGGGCAATGGGGCAGATGAGACTGTATATTCCGCTTGAGTTTCCATCATTAAACCAATGGTGTGAGGAATTGCCTGCTTTACTTTTTCAGTCAGCAGAGTTATATAACAGTACATTGGTGTTTTTTAACAGTTTGGGATGTCTACCTAAATTTACCCTTTCAATCCCAGAAAACACTACCTATCTTATATATTTGTAACAGTGACTAAATAATTATTCTTTAAAATCAGACAATAGTTCAAACAAAACAGAGTGACAGCTGTAGGAATCATAATAACAAAACAGCAAGCCACAGAAATAACAAATGCATAATTAAGTAAATGATTAAAACATACATCTTTACATATGCAGAAACGGTGAATGTAAGAATTGAATGTACTGTATTAAAGTGACAGTTATACAAATTAAGAAATAAAACATATATATTTGCATATATTAGATAGTATTACAAACTGCATATAGAAAATGACAAAAAGGTCAAAAATATCAAAATAAAAAGACAAGAAAAATCAATAAGTAATAACTGTTATGTGGCGAGGTACAAAAAGAAAAAGACATATTTGGGGAACACTTCAGAAGAGAAGTAAGTCCAGGACAAATGAATGTTGTTCAGACATTCAAGTAAAAAAAAAAAACAGGGTCCAAATTCAAAGCAGATGCGTAAAGATCAAAAGACAGTTCAAACTTATAAGCTTTTTAAAGATCCCAGTCTCTTCCCAAGTAGATCTCTTCCCTTTAAATTAACGTGTTGCCCACCTGACCCCTTGAGCCTTATTTCTGCAAACTAGTTTTACATACCATTCATAATACTGAATAAAGTCCCAAAAAATCATATTTTATTAATATCTGTGAACATATTGAGTTACTTAATTAAAAGAATGATCCCTTTATTGACATTTGACAAGCAGACAGAGATGCTTCCTTAACAGTTATGGACACTTGCAAATATCCTGGAGGAGTGCTGAAACAATTAAGTGATAAAACCTATTATGAAATACATAAGCACATTAGGATGCTAAAATTCCAGAATGACTAAAACGGAAGAAAATTAAAAAAGAAAGATAACCTCTGACACTGCAGTATAAATCACAGTGAGGCATTATACAAGTGTATTGCTCTTGGTATAAAGGAGCTTCAGTAGCGTTTCCTGACACACTTCTGCTGAATAATTTGTTAGCTGAAAGTCCTCTGTGTTAGTGTGTCAGAGAGAGGATGTGCAGCATTGATCATAATGGCACTCAGTTTTGTTTTAGTTCTCTGCTTCACTATTACTTCCTGGGGTCCAGGGTGCAACCTATAACTGTGCTTGCCCTTTTAAATAGCTTGTTGATTTGATGAGCTTCTCTTGAAGTGGTGTTACCAGCCCAGCACACCACAGTGCAGAAAATTGCACTGGCCATCACAGAGATGAAGAAAATATGAAGAATGTCATTTCCCACATTAAAAAAACACAGTCTCCTAAGAGAGTCAAGCCTGCTGTGCCCTTTCATATATAGTTCTTCTGTGTCATGAGACCAGTCCAGCTTTGTCATTATTGTGGACCCCCAAGTACTTGTCGGAGTGGACCAACCTCTAAATCCACTCCCTGAATAATGACCACACATAGAGACTGTTTGGTGTGGCAAAAGTTAATAACCAGTTCCTTGTTTTACCCAAAATATATAATATACATGATCCGTAAGGACCGTTCCATCACACACCCTGAATGTGACTCTCTGAGGAACAGAATCAGATGTGCGTAATTCTTTGATTCCTCTGTAAACAGGATGTAGGTCACTAGACCATTGATGGTGTGTCACTTATTCACAGATTCCTCTAACTAATGCCTCCATATCTGTCATCAGCGTCCTGACAGCCGTTCTTCTCAGTTCCCAGTTCAGACCGGAGTTGCCATCAAGTCAAATGCTGCCACTCCTCTCGATGATATCCAGGGTGCCCTGCAAGAGGAAATACCTACTTCTGGGAACATCAGCAACCCTCAGAAACCTTCAGGGACTTATCACAGAATGTCTCCTACATCACTTTAGAATCTGCTTTTGCACCCAAGTCTGCAAGTTCCTCACACAAACTACATGCAAACCCATTAGAAATCAGCCTTATTTTCCTAGTAGGTGATAGCCTACTGGACCTAGCTGGATGTTCAGAGTAGTAACAACAAGTCTGTGGACAGAATTCACAACCTGGGTACTTCTGTAGACCCTGCAATTCTGTAGGAGCTTCTAGTGTTTGCCCACAAGGATGTGATTGATCTCATTCACCAAACCACCAGCATTGGAATACTAAGTCCAATGATGTGGCTCATTGAGCTGGAACCAGGATCCAGCAATCCGCAGCTCATGACTTTTTGGTCACTTTCACCATGGTTGCCAGACCCATGGGGACTGACACAATCCTCATAGCCAGCCCTGTCTGTGCCAATGGTCGCAATGAAGTTACCCATGGTCAGATGAGTGTCACCTCGCTGATGCCCATCAACCACCGATTACAGCTGCAAAAATGTCTCCCTCACCAAGACTCACCGCAGTTGGAGCATACACTGATAAAACAGACAAAGCACCCAGAGAGCACCTTAATAAGAGTCTCATAATGCACTTGTTGAAAGGAGCAACATTGGACACCATTGAAAGGAGCCAATCCACCACAACAACAACTACTCCCTGAGCATGACAGCCATCAGTGCGACACACCTACAGAGATCTGGCCAGTCCCAGGTCTGCACACCTCAGAGAGTGCCACCACTGAAATGTGGAGTTTACAAAGCACTTCTGACAACAGAGGAAGATGATCATAATGCCAGAAAGACAAGACATTCCATGGGCCTACCTGAATGGGCCACATCAAATTGAGACCCTAGTGCTGCTATGCTATTCAGTACCACACTAGATATGATCCCCCACTAGCTGACCCCACTGGCTATTGGATGGTTTCGACAGTTATGGAGATGAGGTTCAAGAGGGCTTTCCCCCTTCCCCTTTATAATGTGAGCAGCCTTCCTGTGCAAAGCTGCAGCAGAGCTACTCCCACGGAGAGCAGAAAGGAGTCCTGTCTGTGATTTTGGTTCTGCATGAAGTTTTTATTGTGGTTAGAATGCCACTCCTGCCACCAATCCCCAAGTTTACCCTGCAAGTTCGAGGACCACAGTTGGTATGATTTAATAATTGAGATTAATATCACATTGATATCTCATTGCTTCAAATTATTATTTCAGATTACTGTATATGTATGTTTTATGTGGGTTTCAGTACTTGAAGGTGTGAAAGAAGTTAGATAGATGGAAATTGGAAACTTTAAATGAAATTGCTAAAGGAATTTGATATTGTACTTCCACTCAGAACAGCAGAAGCTAAGGAGTTTGTGAAATCTGTGAAATGACAAAAATGCCAATACATATGGGATAGAGACTGTAAAGGGAGGCATCTTTATAAAATTCAGAAAAAAATATGTAATATGTTAGAAACAATTAAATATCCCTCGATTCACCATAACGCTTATGCGAAGCTGAGGAAACAACTTCTAGATGCTTTGAATTCATCGTGAGTTACTAATTTTACAATTGGCAATTTATTAAGTTATGAAAGTAATGTTTCCCAAGTTCACAGGAGTGTGTTTAAATTTTTTAATCGCCTCACTTCTTGGGGAAATCACTCACAAAAGACAATAAACATAACACAGACATAGGGATTGCAGCAAATGATAACCAAAAGTAACATTAACATAAATGAAACCCCAGCTAGAGGAAGAACCCTGGCTGAAATATAACATCATCTGGTTACACCAAAGTTTGTTTTTTTCCTCCAACAATCTTTTCTTTACACTCTAGTCCAGCTGATGCCAGCAATGTGCCTTCATGTTGGTCTTCCAACAGTTATAACTATATAAGAAAACACAAAATTCCATTCTGTTTAGAACATTTTAAAGGTGCCCAGGGATTATTGTAAGCAGATAAAGAATAACTAGGAGATGAGAGCGATAATCAAAAACTGTAGTCAGGAAGAGCAAAGGGCCAGAACAAGAAAAAGAGCAGGCAAACAAAGTATAAGTGAAGTGGCAAAAACAAAAATAAAGTCGAAATGCATGGCAAATGGTAATGAAACTAACACGAGAGCCTGTTTGGTTTTAAAGTTAACTAACACTAAGGCTATTGAAGATATTTTTATGCCAGGAATGGCTTGGCAAACATATTTATATATGAATCATTTCCTGTGATGTTACAAATTAAGATCACATTATCAAATTCAGCATGGCTGCCCACAATAAAGAAAACAAGATAACAATAATTTTGAACTTTTAAACAACAACTCAAAAAATTAAATAAGCACAGGGTTGGATTCATCAAATTAAAAAAAAAAACTTAAACAACACAAAATACTTGTACAAATACTGCACCTTGCAAGGCTGATTTCTGCATCAAAGTAGAATCGGTCTCCCACTACAGGGGGAAGAATAGATTGTATGGATTCCAAAACCAAAACCAAGACCTGTAATAAGCAGGTCTAAGAAATGGATGGAAAAATTCAATTTACTAATGCATTGTCCTATTGAGCCTTTTGTATGTTTGCTGTGCAAATGAACACACAGTGGTTGAAAAAATAATGTACCCTTCAAATAATCATGATTTTGATTATTATTAGTCAGCTGTTTAATGTGTCTTTAATGCAATCCTCATAGCATCTGACAAAATTAAAAGTTGATTTAGCTTCTTCTTACAAATTCCCTATGCAGCCATTTCAAAACTATCCAAAGTGTAATAACTTAGACATTTGATAATACCATTTGTATCATTCAAAGGTATTGTTTTCCATTTTATTGTTTCTTTGTGTGACTAACATCATTAAGGAGTTCTGTAATCTTGTTTTTCATTGACTTCAGTTGGCTCCTTTCTGTAAGAATTCGTTTACTCCAAATTGTTCAAATTGACACTACCACATGCTATAGACAAAGTTTCAATTTTTAGTAATTGTTATATCATAATATATTACACTCAGAATCTGGAGTCAGATGGAGCACTTCTATAAAGGTAGAAGCTGTCCCCCACTACAGGGGGAAGAATGGATTGTATGGATTCCAAAACCAAATACTTTTTATGTAGGAAAAAGTATTTCATAAATAAGGTTCCCAGCAAAAAAAGGGAAAATACAAAAGATCAAACTGCAGCATTGAATAAACAGAGAAAGTGGGAGAAACTTCAAAGACTACTCCAAAATTAAATTGCTAATTGAATTCAATATGACATTTTAGGCTTTGAATTTTGTTTTTGCAAGAAATATGAATAATTGTATTGTTGCCTGCTGGGACACCAGCATAATACACCCAGAAACCAAAATAATCTGCCTTCTGTAGTCTAGACTAGAGTAGTGCACAATAACAAGTCAATTTTAGCTAGCAGCAAATACACAATCCATTGTGAAGCCCACTTAATGCATTTGAGGGCCACGTGATACCAGAGTTATCGTCACGATAAGGTAGAACCCAAAAAATGGTTCCAGTCCGTCATAGAGCACTGTAAAAAAATTGCCATTAAAACTCAAGAACTAACCTTTGGGAATGTCAGGAAATGAACTTACTACTTTTTCAATCTTAGTGATTTGGGTAGAAAGATTCCCCGGATGTAAAGTCCAACTCATAAACATGACACCTTTTCTTTTCTTTTGAAACAATAGCTTTCCCAGCATTCAATTGCACTTTCGTTATAAACATCTTAAACAAACAGAAACAGCAGCAGTAATTTTTGACAAGACCCCACTTTTCATTAAATTGATACAAACTTGCTTTGTGTACCTTGTTTTAGAGGATTTCCATTGCCAAGCAGTGTGAAGAACAGAGGTGGCCTTAGGGGTGAACGGGGCCAAGAGCTAACCAACCCAACGCTGTTACCAGCATATGTGGACTGTATAAACTTGCATGTGAATTTAATAAAAATAATGTTAACATACACCAGATTTTCTCATTACAGTATTCAGCTAATTTTTTGCAAGATAACACATGGACTTTATCAAAATATAATGATGTAATCTATTAAAAAAAGTACAATTCATTAGTCATGACAATACAACAACAGTGCAAAATGCGATGCGGTGTCATGCAGAAATTAGATAGATAGATAGATAGATAGATAGATAGATAGATAGATAGATAGATAGATAGATAGATA
>JANRMT010062791.1:78874013-78891540 GCA_026402145.1 Polypterus bichir lapradei | reverse complement strand
ATAGATAGATAGATAGATAGATAGATAGATAGATAGATAGATAGATACTTTATTAATCCCAAAGGGAAATTCACATAAAATTAGCAGGGCCTCTTCTAGAAAAGTACCCAAATTGTAAGTATACTCTCGATATGCAGGATGTCATAGTCATAGCTCACATTGATGTCATGTCAGCTGGTTATCATTATCAATACATGTTTTTGTGCATGAATATTCGGACATGTTTATGGCCTACAAATAAAATATGAGTTTCAGCGTCTCGACAGGAAGTATGAAATTAATGTAGAGGTATCATCATGAAATCCCTTACCAGTTTTCAGGTTCAGAAACAAAAATCCACTTTTTTTGCCTTCCGATTGGAAAAGTCGTTAATGACATCTTCATAGACTAATATGGATGCAATGTCTTTTTCTATAGATAGGAGAAACCAACCCAGCGACCAATGGGCTATACCTGTTTTAGGAAGGGATTATACTGAGGAACATTTATGGGCGATGAAGGTGGACTATGGAATGTTTTCAAAGACGTACATGTACAGAATTTGACCTTAAAGAGGGATTTTAAAAGGGCTCCTCTTAGAAGCATCTCAAATATATATATACAGTATATACTGGGGAATATATCTTGACAAATCCATTCGAATGAGCCATGCAGACCTCAAAAGTGGGGAATTAGGTGCGGGGCCTGGGGCAGTCCCCCCACTTGCCACCCCTATACGCCGCTCTTAGTGAAAAAGTATACATTCATAATATAGTATCTAAATATATCAAGTAAACTGAACAAAAAAGGAGTTAACACATTGTCACATGCATGTTGTCCTCTGCCATCTTTAATTAATTATTACTAACAACAGACAATGAAAACCACACTTTAAATCTAATGTCAGATGATATGTATTATACAAGAAACATACATCAGGAATCAGTTGACAGTACAAGTAATTGCTGAGTTACCTTAGAACTTGAGAAAAAACTGTCCCTGAGTCTAGTGGTTCAGTGCTAATCGTCTTGTGCTGTTTGTAACATATTACAAGTATTAAACATAATTTGTTATTGATAGCAGCATAATAAATAAAATGTTTATGCTCTCATAATAACTGCTTAAGTTGAATAAATGAACCAAAGTGTTACCAAAATAATTATTGTTGAAGGACTGCAACAATTTTACTGTAAAATCTGAAACACTGCTTAATAGAGCAACGTTAATAAAAACTCATCTCTTCAGATTTGACATTCATAATAATCTTTTGCACACTGTAATCAGTGCAAACACTGTATATAGTTCCTGCTTTTTTGAAGCAAAGTTACATCCTTCATCCTATACATGTCCTGCAACAGCACAGTTGGTACTAAAAATTAAACATGACTAGGCATTCCCTGGTACATTAAATGAATGTTCTCTAAAAAAAAAATCCAATATGAGGGTACAGTTTGTTAGAGATAAGCAACTCATAGCCTGTGACAATTCAATTTGTATTTTGAGAGTAGACCTAGTTTCTAATGACATGTTTGAAAGCAACATGACTAAACATCTGAGATAAATCATCTAAGGCAGTTTCTTAATTTTTTTTTTAATAATTACAGTTTTGGCAATGCAGTGGTTCAGGGATGCCAGGACACCTCATGCTGACTGGACGGCGCCACTGTTAGACACATTGTCAGAAAACAGTTGGAAAGAAAACCTTTTAAATGCTTCTCAGTAATTTTTTTGAAAAAAATGGCTGAATTCTTTCACTTGTCTTACATGGAGATAATGTTATCTACATTTGTTACTCTCCTCCTGCCCACCAGGTTTTCCAACAGAGCCGCTCTTTATTCTTATTACAGAATAAATATTTCATTAATCTATGAAATGTAACTAACAGATAATAACTATGTCTTGAATGGATTCCAACAGCAACTCTGATGGTAACTAACAGGGAAATGTCTACTAAGCATCAATTATATACTTTAATGTTAGATCTCAAGCCAGAATGTTAAAATGGACTAACTGAAATAAAGTTTATAGTACATTTGCTCCTCTTCATTTTGTGTCACTCCATATAATATCCACCATGTTTAAAATGACTAGTCTTGTTGAGATTTGAGGTGGCAAAAAGCTAGCAGGGCAAACCAGACTTCCTTTCTTTCTAGCCCCAGATTCTTGCTCCCCCTCTGGGACTTTCAGGCATTCCCAGGCCAGCTGTGAGATATAATCTCTCAAGTATGTCCTCGGTGTGCCCTGAGGTCTCCTCCCAATAGGTTGTGACCAGTATACTTCCAGTAGAAGGCACATGGGGGTATACTGAGCAGATGCTCAAAGCTCCCCTTAGACAAATATTCAGGTACCTCTCCATTTTCTTTAAGTGCATTATCCAAAAAGTTATTTTATATTTAAGTTTTCATCATATTTATAACACAATAGATAAAGAGATGCACTACAAATGGAATTTTACAACATATATTAGGCTTTATAGAAAGAAACATTTTCAATCTCTTATAGAGAATAAAAAGACCTTGTCAAAAGAAATGAATGTATTTATTGTATCTAAAGATTCAAAAACACTTTCTTTTGCATGACAGAAAGAGTTTGTTACAATTAAATTAAACAATCATTATGTATGCATCTACTCAGACACATGTTGGACACATTAAATAACATAATGTAACATTCTAAAACTGGCTTAATCCAGTTTAGGGTCTTTTGGGGCTGGATTGTACCAGCCAACCAAGTGAAGAGCCCACTCTTACATGACCACTCTCAAACACAAAAGAGCCTGTATAGAATAGCCAATTGATCAAACATGCACGTCTTTGAGGTTAAAGTTATTTTAGTTGGTCTGTATATTTTAGTTGTCCTAGGAGGAACATTCCTTTCAGTGTTAATTTTTATTTTGAGATGATTGTCACCGAATAGCCTTTAGTTCCCTAAGACCTTGAACAAAACAGGACAAAGTAGCCTTGTAGCCTCTTCCCCTCTCAAGGTTAAATATATCAAAAGTGGTGGAATTATAGACTACAACACACAAGACAAAGATAAAAGCAAGGGAGCACTTACAAGACCAAAGGAAATGCACCTGCTGTGTTGCTTTTTCGTTCTCTACACAGGTTTCTAGTCTCTGCCTGTCTGTTGGCAAGACAAGCCTACATGCACACTTTAAGGTATAATTAAACATTCCTTCTTTACCTTCCATTTCTTTCTTAAAACTGGCTGCTTCTTCCCTCCGATGAGCCAGTCTCTTTTCCCCCCCAACTCTAAACTCAGTGCTTTAAACTCACCGCTGGAGCTCCAAAAACTTTACTGAGAATAAGGATGTACTTTTTTTGTTAATGAAACATCATGCCAGAACTCCCTGTCGTCCTCAGTGGTTGAGCCTTTAGCTGCCCTTTAGGAGTTTGGTCTCCAATGCAGCTCTTCAGTTTGTCCCACTCCTTACAACTGGGGAACGTGCGCTGCCTCATAACAGATTGGGGGATTCTACTTGGATTTCTATGAATTCACAGTGTAAAAAGAGAAACATAGTCTCACGTTTCCATACCTGGGACTATGTGCTGCCCCTATTGGTCAGGAGGTTTTCTGTCTGCCTGCCAGCTATTAAAGGCCTTACTCTCTCTTTTTTTGGTAAATAGTCAGGCATCCATTGACCTTTTTCCATTCTCTAACTACCTAAGGACATTTCTTGCATCAATCCAGGCAGTATCTGTTTAATTCTTCTGCTGGTGACAGTTCCTGTGCACCCTGGCTTGCCTAATCGGGTATATAATATTTACAAAGGAGAATATACCTCTCTGTCCATTTTCCAAACTCATCTATTAAATTACCCTGTCACAAGGTGCCAGAGATTCTGAATATAGGAACAAATGTAGGAACCAAACTAAGATAGCCTGGGACTATTTTTACTTAAAGTAAATCTCAAGGGGATGTAATAAATTAGTCATGACAAATAATAAGACGTAATTTATTGAATCCAGATTTATGGCAAATGTGTACAAAATCAAAGTATGTCACAATAAAGGTTTAGAGAAGAGAACAATCTAAAATTTACATTTTGTGAATTCTTTACTAATCATTAAGCACCATTTAATGTATTTTTCTGTTTATGTCTTTTCTTATTTTTATTTATTTAGGAGTTTTCCTGTTGCTGAATGGATTTATGTTTTTATTGCTTTCACCAGAAAAATATCTTGGTGAACATTTGGTATTCATTATGTTATACAAGCCTCTAAGGTCATTGACTGTCTGATCCTTCTGAAAATAGACATCGGTTTAGCAGTGATTCAAAATAAATAAAAAAAAGAACTAGAATTTAACTGCATTACTTTTCCTAATAATATTTGACCAATGGACCTAAAGTAAACGTATGTGATGTGCCATAATCTTATATTAGGTGACATAATATGGTATAGCTTGCTGTGTTTTATTTTTTTATTTGCAAAACATAAATAAAAATATGGTGTTGCCGTCTTGTGCAGCTGCTGCAGATTTACTTTGGCTTTGGAACATCATGCGATCTCAGAAATGTCCATCAGCTTATTTTACAAAGGAAATGTGTTTCTGAACATTTCAACATATATTGATAAGCTTCAGATGAAAAGTGGGAACAGGATATCCAGAATGTAAGTGCTGAGCATTTCATTCTTGCTCTTTACTGACCTTTCACCTAGAATTGAGTTAAACCCCAAATCCAAATGAACAAAGTGTCTGCTGCTCCCTCTGTCTCCGTGTGAATATGTGTGTCTGTGTGCATATGTGTGTGTGTGTGGTCCATGCACCTGAAATACAGCCTTGTCCAGTGCATATCAGGTTTATTTGGTTAAAACATGAAGACAGCGCTTTGATATAACTACATTTGAACAGATGTTAACCCCAAGGGTCCAGACACAAAATTAAATTCATTCCATTGGATTCAAAGACTGTTTAAAAAGAAGAAAAGTTCAACATCAAAAGGTTGTCACACTGACGCGTGATTTGGGATTATTATTTGTTTCCAAGAGGATTTAAAACAAGAAACAGCAAGATACAGGTCTTTTGAGGTCTCATTACACAATATATTCATGGCATTTTCAATCTTGTCACTGACACAGGCAAAGAGCAATGAAAGAGATGGCCTAATAAAGCACACTAAGGCAATTCTAGTTTTTCAACCTAAAAGTGTCATTTGCCTTAATATATCCACAGTATATGTTGATGTCAAATATGATGTGATCATGACTATGAGTGAAAGAGAAGCTTTTCTTAATTTACTTCATCATCCATCATTTAACATTTTGTATTTAATTAAAACTCACAATTCCCCACAGTGATCCATTCAAGGATGTCATGGAACTGGAACTTTATTATGGTGCATTTATATGCTCATAGATGTGTTTCTATATAATGTTAGTTTCTTTCTCTGCTTCTGTTTCAGCATTATGTTTTGGTTTCTCTTGCATATCTTTGAACTTTTGTAGCTCTATCATATTTACAATTATTTTACAGTTTGCCAGGTTATAAGTAAAATAAGAAAATTTAATTCAACTAACAAAAGTTATCCTGTGGTGTAGCAATCAGCAACTTACCTGATATGTTTAAGTTTTAATTAATTGCTGAATGAGACAGATAGGCCTCTTGGAAAGGATGGGTAGTATTCATTTTCCCTATTAGAATGTTAATGTAATGGAAGAACTATGAGATGCTGCCCCCCAAGATCATGTGTTCCCCTGCATCACCCCAATACCATACCTCCCACTTGGACATCTGCTTAGGAATTGTAGCTTCAACAGGCATTACTGCTAGGGGTTTTGGGTGCAGCTGGAGTGAGATTCCAAGAAGAAATGTATGGCACTACCTAACTTTCAATTTTACGACTGAGCAGCAAATATACAGGCCATAAAGACCTGGGGCCTCATGCATAATGGCGTGCTTAGAATTCGCACTATAACATGACGTAAGCACAAAAGCCAAAATGTGCTTACGCACAGAAAAATCTAGATGCAGGAATCTGTGCGTACTCCAACTTCCACGTCCTTCCGCTCCATAAATCCCGGTCAGCGTGAAAAGTAACGCTCGTGCACGCGCCTTCTGTCCCGCCCCCAACTCCTCCCAGAATTACGCCTCTATGAATATGCAAATCAATATAAATTGCCCTTAAGCTCAGCCTTCTGTGAAAAGACAATGTAAAAAGCAAGAGGGAAAATGGAAGAATTTCAGCGAATACCAAGTGGAGGCAAAGTAAAAACATATTATTTGTTGGTTAAAACAGTGGTATAAACAACAAAAGGAAGCTGATCGCCTGACATAGTCGCACAGTGCCCAAAATAAAAAAGAAGTTGTCACATATCAAAGTCGCCGTGAAAAGGCGAGTTGTAGCCCACCGTCTGAGTGTCATATGAAAGCTTATTAGGGTACAGAGAAAAAAAAGGCACACAGTAGGAAAAAAGCACGAAATGTCAACTTCAATCTCGAAATTTCCACTTTAATTACCTAGTTTATTTTGTCATTAAAGTAGAACATCATAAACTTCATCTTAAAATCATTTAATTAACCAGTTTCTCAAATCACATCGTAATTAAAGTAGCATATTAAATGCTTTGTTTTGTATTTGATCTTTTGTCTATGTGTGTGAATCACTACGTGCTTCCGCTTTCTCTTTCTCCGACAGGACACAGAATCCATTACATTTGTGATATTACAGCTCTCTGAATAATTAAAATACTGAGATGTATACGTGATATCTTTTTCATGATGATAGGAGTTAAAGCATGCTATTAAACAGGGGAATACGGTGCGTGATTGTGAGCGACCTTCGATGAAATTATTGTAGCAGTACTGTCTCTTTCAAACGTACTAATCTCCAATTCCTGTCCTTACTTTTCTTTCTCCAAATACCCAATCGCCACACAATCAGCTCTGTAATAGACGTTAAGCCATCTGTAAGCTTACAACGACGATTCTTCAAAACTTTTAAGGAACATTGAAATATCGTTGTAGTACAAGTTTAATTATTCTACCCATCTATCCTTCCAGTGTTAGCGTCAGCCCCAGAAAGAATACAGCACAAGGTAGGATCAATCCGTGAACTAGTTAGCGCTGCAGAACCGTGTCCTCACATGTTTAATTATTAACAATACAGATTATTTAAATTAAGTTAAAGTTTTATCTATATAATATAATCAACATATTTTGCTGCATTTCATCTTAAAAATGATATCGTCATCATATGTAAATACGTGCTTTATAAAGTGGCGCAGGTTGTGCAATATTATAACTGTAGTGCAAGTTTACAGTGGGGTAATTGTACTTATAAGTACAAACAATTCTACAAGGAGCACTTGATGGACTGATTGACTGTTTCTGAACCGCGAGGTCCGTACAGGAAAGGCTTTGAAACATTTTGCCGTGGCTGAGACAGCGTGTGCTTGATGCTGTATACCGATATTTCTCTTTCTGATCAGCTGCTGCTGTGATTCCCCACTCAGATACAGTGATAAAAATACTCTGAGTGGTGCAGTGAGAGTAATATGGAAAAAGATGATCTGCTGTGGCAACCCTTAACAGAATCAGCTGAAAGAAGAAAAAAAAGGTGCAGTGAGAGTAATAACGTTAAAGCAGTTATGGTATTTGGAATACTATGGCTATTCCCTGGACCATTATATTGTTACAAGTTAATTACAATCAGATGCATTACACTAATAAACAATATGCGGTTAGTTTCAGTGTATTTATAAAGCCGCAGCAGGAATGTGGCTCTAAGAAATAAAGATAAACCACACAGTAACAGTAGCACTGCTTTGACGCTGGGTGCCGCCAGTCTGCAAAACCGAGCGGAGAACTTGTGTACGACATGGTATGAGGTACCGTGGAAAAGTGCGTGGCTTTACGCCAAGTGTAGGTTTTATATATTGCGATTTGAACGTGGAAAAGTTCTTATGCAACATTTCTGTGCGTACGCACCGTTTATGCATGAGGCCCCTGGATATCAACACAAATTGATGACCATACACAAGCCTGGTCTACAATAGGATTAAAATCTTTTAGTACTTCTTTATATTCCCTGCTTTGTGCTCCAGTAAATACGCATGATCATCAGTACACGAATAATCCAATTGCCCTTTATTCACTTAGAATATGGAACCAATGTTGCATTTTAAGACAGAGAAGCTCTTATCTGATCCACCTCTACATGACAACCACTCTTTTCCACCCTCTCAAACATACATGGTATTTAATGCTTGGAAAACATTTTCTGTATTACTGTCTGTATCTTTTAATTCCCCTTTTCTACTCCTGATGCACTTCACGTCCTCCTTGACTGTTCTTTTTGTACTAAAATAGTGAAAGAATCTCTTTGGGTTATCTTTCGCCTTATATACTATAATCCCCTCTATCTGCCTTTTAGCCTCCTTAATATTTTTCTTAATGGTTGCCCTCTTGTTCTTATAAGCCCTGCGTATCACATTTGAGTTATTAATGTTATATACCTCATACAGCTTTTTGTTGTCTTTGCATCATCTTTATTTAACTCCATATTAACCTAATGCTGAGTTTTTTTAAATTTTTGACTAATTCCAAATCTAAGCCTGAACCTGTCCTGCATTATACTGTAAAATGTCGACTGTCTCCACAATTAAAAGTTTATCCCAGTCTATCTTCCTTAGACTTTGCTGTATTTGCTCAAAATTTGCCCTACCAAAGTTAAACTTAACAGTTTTAGTATTTGCATCCACACTCTTCCAAAACACTGAGAACTGTATTATATTATAGTCACTTTACCCTAGTGGTTCAATCACCTCTACACCCTCCCTCAATTCTATCCTCATATATTACAAAGTAGTAAATCCAGACAGGCTTCACCCTGCGTTGGTGCTTTAACATACTGTGTTAAAAAACAGCCACTGATTACTTCTAAAGCCTCCTGTTCTTGTGCTTTGCTATTTGAAAGGTTATCCCAGTTAATATTCAGGTAGTTAAAGTCCCCCATCACTATAATATTCCCATTATTCCCCTGTAAACTTTCCTTATTGATATTACTAAAAAGACGTGCATTGAAATTACTGTCTGCATTGGATGGTCTATAACACACACCTAAATTAAGGTCTCTTTCCCTAAGTCTTTCCAGACAAAGCCACATGTCCTCACTAAGACGGGGCTCATCGTCCAACCGAAAAGGACTTGCATTTAAATTCTGTTTGATATAAACAGCAACCTCACCTGCTTTTCTGTTCTGTCTGTCCTTCCTAAAAATTGTGTATCCCTCTATGTTATACTCATCCCCATCTTTGTTATTTAGCCAAGTTTTTGTTATTGCTAAAATATCATAATTATGCTCCGCTACAAACAACTCTAACTCACTTGTTTTATTTTTGATAGTTCTAGCATTATGGCAAGCTTTTTTTAATGTGTTATTCTTTTAACTTTTGCATTTAAACATTGGGGTTAGAATTTACATTACTATACATTATTTTTACATTATTATTTGTCCTTCATATACGGAAGAGAAGGTCTGTGATACGGTTTGCATATTTGCACCTGGAGATCCACAAAGGGAGAAAAAATGAATCGCGTATCATGATTAATTTTTTCTCCCTTTTTTAATCTCCAACTGTAAATATAAATATATATATATATATATATATATATATATATATATATATATATATATACTGTGGCATCCGACTGGGGGTGGAGCCCAGCCGGGACGCCCAGGAGGACCGGAGGAGGGCTTGTACCTCCTCCAGACCGCAAGGGGGCGACCGCCCTGGTTGTGTTGGGGGCCACAGGTAGGGGGCTTGGAAGCCCAGCCCTGTAGGGGCCCGTGGCCACCGCCAGGCGGCACCCCAGTGCCTGAAGAAACCTGGAGCCCAGCACTTCCGCCACACCAGGAAGTGCTGCGGGGATGAAGACAGGAGACACCCAGAGGGCTTCCAGATGTGCAGCCGGTACTTCCGCAGCGGGGGCGTGTATGCGGAGTGATGCCGGGAAGCAGCTGGAGCCCATCCGGGTTCCTATTTAAGGGGCTGCCTCCCTTCAGTCAGTAGTGGAAGTCGGGTGGAAGTGGACAGAGCTGGAGAGAGGACTGGAGGCGGCCAGGAGAGAGGCACGAAGGACTGTGTGGCCTGGACTTTGGGGGATCGGTGCTGGAGGCACTGGGGTTGTGAGTGCACGTAAATTGTAAATATATGACTGTAAATAAACAGTGTGTGGTGGAGCCAACAATGTCCGTCTGTCTGTGTCCGGGCCAGCGTTCACAATATATATATATATAAATATAAACAGAAAATATACATATATATATACACATATATATACTCTGTATCATCTGAGGTTCGATCCCCATAAGGGGATGCAAAAAGTGCATACTTTACACCTGACAAGCCCCAATAAGGGTCGAAACATGTGTCATGTACTTTTTGTATTATTTGGCAGATACTGTACCACATATAAAAGTACAATAGTACTGTAGGATGGTGCAACCCCATGATATCACAAGTTGTATGCACTACCATATGCCTGGTTAAAAATGTGTTGGATCTGCTGGCATACTAGACTGGTGTTTGGGAGTAGTCTTTGCCTTGGCTCTCTGGCAAAGGTCAATGGATCTGGTCCTCCAGGGAGTGCCAGGTGATCAATGATACCTACCTGGCATTATTGTTACTGGAGCTACAGATGAAGAGCATTTAATAACCCTGAAAAGAGACACAAAACTTCAGATTGACTAAAAGCTATGTGGGACATATGCAAGTTCCTGAAGCCCAGTGTCAGATATGGTGAGCACACTATACATTCTCAAGGATTACACAAACATCAGGACAAGACTAAGGTAGTGTTGAAGGCCCCACAATCACAAGATATTTTACAGTTAAGACCATTTCTTGTGTTTGTGAACTATTAGAACAGGTTTTTGCCAAACCTGTTAACTGTGCTACATCCCTTCAATAAGCTACTACAAGGTGGCCAAAAATGGAAATGAACCTGAGAACTTAAGCCTTCATTTCATGAGACAAAGAAACTAGTGACATCCAGCACAGTTCTCATACACTTTAATTCACCCTTCCAGTGAAGATGACTTGTGATGCTTCTCCATTCTAATGTTAGAAGCCCATAGCACCTGTATCACCTCAGCGTCTGCAGTCGAGAAGAATTCATGCTCAGATTTATAAAGAGGCATTGAGTCATTTGTGTGGGGTGTCAAAAGATTTAAATAGTATCTGTTTGATAGGGAATTTACCCTTGAAAAGGACCACCAGCCACTAACCTCAATTTTCAGCCCACAGAAAGGAATCACTGCCACAACGGCTGGCCAGATACAATTCTGGGGATTGTTTTTAAGTGGACACAGATACAGATTGAAAGCCTGCCTGTTAAAGCAGACATGGCAAAAATAGAAATGAAACATGACAAAATCCTGTCTTAATTGTATATTGCAAAGCTGAAAGGCTGGACAGCCTGGCAGAAATGCCTGCTAGCTGTATGTTACCTGAGAATTGATGAAGTTACCCTAAATGTTGTCTATGTGATGTGGGTTTAAGGACAATTTTACCCATTAAAGTAATACCCAGAGTGATTGGGGAACTTTATAAAGGCCATCTAGGTGTGGTGTAAATGAAGGTGTTGGCAAGAAGTTTTATTTGATGGCAAGGGATTTTTCAAGGTATTGTGAAATCATCACAGCAATATACTGGCTACAGGTTGGTTTAGAAAGTACCAGAACTTGCACTGCTTCATCTATAACAATGGCCTACAACACCTTGGCATTCACGGGGACAGCTTTCCTGGTGGTAGTGAATGCATGTTCTAAATGGCCAGAGGTCTCCACAATAAGCTCCACCACATCTTCTCATACCACAGAAGTGCTAAGGGATGTATTTGCCAGAACTGGAGTTCTACATTTTACAGCTACAGATTCCCAGACATTTCTCCATAGAAATAGCATCCCGCATATCATACCTGCGCCATGGCACACATCCACTAATGGGCTTGCCTAGAGGTTTGTACAAAGCCTAAACAAGCCTTTTGATCTATGACAAATGAGAAGCTAACCCTCCAGCATAAGTTGGCCAACTGCTTGTTTGCATATCAAAAAACCATCCATGCTACAACTAAATCAAATCCAGCTATGTTCTTCACTGGGTAGTCGTTTACGCTCTAGACTGGACCTGCTCCTACCAAATCTTAAGCAGGCTGTTCAAGACAAACAATTCAAACAAGGTCAGATGGCAACTGACAACACTACATACAGCTTTGTCAGTTCTTTCCAAGAGCTACAGGGAAAACTAGAAATTGGTTTCTGCTGTAGTCAGGGAATAGACCTGGTCTTTGTTCTTCATGGTAGTGATTGCTCCAGTTGTCATATAGCACCTCTACGTCAATCACTTGAAACACTTGGAGCTAGTTAGAGCTGAAGTGCTGCCCACACCGCCTGCTGATCCTTCCAGTACTGCTCTTATCATTTGTCCAAGAGCCATTACCGTCACCTCAAACAACAGATGTACAGAGTCCATGTACATTATCTCATTCACCTTCTGCAGAGCATAACACTGCTTCAACGACTCAAGAGAGAGTGCCCAAAATTAATTCATAAGATCCCACAGAAATTAACTGAGACTTAGTTCTATAGGTAAAATTTAATGTGTTGTTTTATTCTTAGAAAGAAAAAATTGTTACCTGCTTCTAATTTTAGAAGGGAGGAATTGTCATATATCATGATAAGTGTACTTGCCAGTTCAGCCACTGATGCCTACTAGGGTTGATTGATGCACAGTAGTACATTAAACAAAGGTAAGCTACCACAATTGTAAATTTATCAGTGTGACACATTATATTACAGTCAGCTGGGCAATTTGAAAACACTTATTTTTTCTGTTAAAATTAATCAAATGTGGCAAACTGTGGCTTATTATTTAGAAAAATTAAGTTCTTAACATGTATTTAGGAAAGAATAAAAGATCCATGGAAAAAAAAATCACATGGGTGCATGTGAAAAATCGTTGAATCTACTTCTCAAAAATATAATGCAGGTCTGTATACCACTCAGTCCTTATACTGGGTTTTGTCTTTTAGCAGGTTGTCTTAATTAATTTTCCATATGTTGGGTTATCTTTACACAAGTCAAAAATGGGAGCCTCGCTTTATCTAGTGATAAGGACACTCACAGAATTATTTTTGCTTGTCATTTTCTATGAATTTCTCATGAGGTAGTGGAAACTTGCCAAAATTAGATTTTTGTTTCATTCTGGATCCAAGCAAAAAAAAAAGATACAAGAATGTAAATAGTAGAATGAAATATTATAAAAAATATGTATAAAGTTTTGATGTTTAGTTTATATTAGTTCTTTGCTTATTATTCCGTTAGACAAAGGGCTAGGTATCTGCTATTAACGCTACTCAGTAAACATTCAGCAGAACTGTGCTGGCACAGTGTCAGAAGAAAACATTGACCTACATGAAACAGAAGCAATCCGACTGGATCACTTTAAATAGAAAAACCAATCCTGAATTTTAAAAGGTATGAGTTTCAGGGTTTGTGTGGCAAAATTTGAAGTCGAAGGTAGGGAATGTTCTTGATCTGTCCACATAGCCAGAGGCCAAGGAGGCCAAAGTGCATTTTACACAAAAAATATACAATATAATTGAAACATTAACAAAGGCATAAAATAAACACACTTTCAGTCTAACTCTATAGTCTTGCACCCCCAACTATTTGCTAGGGTGGCCTGCCCAGTTGCTCACCACCAAGTGCCACACTAAAGCAGACCTTTTCATATTCCACCTCACTTTCTTTTACAACAACTTGGCCTCTTCTTTTCCACCAGTTGAACCCTTACTCTGTTCACCATCCAATTTCAAGCTTTTGGGCAGACTAGTGAAAATGATCAGTTACGATCCATCCATGGATCATTTAAAAAGTCACGCCACAAGTCACTTGTGGGTTCAGGCTAACTTCTGGAAGTCCTGGGACCATACCCCCAAGGTACCCTCTACTGACACAGGGAATCCCTGCAGTCCTGAGCTGCAAAACATGTTTAATGGGATAGGCTACGCCCAGATAGCCAGGAAACCCTACTGTATAGCAGGGAAGAAGAAAAATTGTACATAAGGCCCATTACCTGCCATTCAATCAATCTTTTTCTCTTTTTCAACCAGACACAACTGTACTCACAGCTGTCCCATGTTCAAAAGGATACTTTCATTTTCTTTTTGAATCAAAAGAAGTTTTTTTTTCTTTTAGAAATAATTTCTTTTCTTTCTCTTCCTCGTCCTCCCAGACGAGCTTTAGCCCTCTCCTGACTGCAACTCACTGGGTGATGGGGGCGGCTCTTTCTTCAACGTACTTTTGGTGTGACAATATAGCCTCTGTGAAACTCTTCAAGGTCAGGTGGAATCTCACAAAGACAGAGGAGTCTACTGCTGGCAGTTCCCCAACAGAGTTGCCCATGGGGTCTGTAATAGCCAAACTGCACTGTAGGTATCCTTCCCGGCAGAAATACTGCCACCCAATGTACTGGGAGAACACTTAGTCTTGGGAGGTGGGCTCTCACCATACTATTTTAGTCTCCTATTTGGACAAATAAATATCAACCATTCAGTCATGATTCTCATCCAACCACAGGGCCCATCCTTGATGGCCTCCTGGTTAAAAAGAGAATATTTAGCATCTTGGTAATGATGCCCATCCATCCCTTCTAACAGTCCATTATAATGGTTTCACTGGAAATGCTTGTATTGCTGTTAACTGAAGGTTCTTTTTCATTCAATATCCTTTACTTAAAATATATACTGTATATTAGTTGACAAAAAAAATATGCAAGTCATTACTGACAGTTACTATGATTAAAATAACAATACAATTGTTCTTTGTCAATTTTAAACATACTTAAAAACTAAGTAAAATGTGATATTGCTGTTATAATACATCATTTTAACTGATTTACATCATTTCTTCTCTTAAAGGAGCTGTTTTGATCCTGAAAGCATGGTGGTGCAGTGATTAATGCTGCTGCTATGCAGTTCTGGAGTCTTAGTTTCAAATCTTGATCTGCTCACTGTATTTGTGAAACTTACACATGTTTACTGTGCCGTTGTGATTTTGTTTACGTACTTTGGCTTATCCTGCAATCCAAAGGTTGTGTGTCAGTTTGTTTGTGGATTCTGTATTCTTGTGATAAGGGAACGAGTTAAGTGCGCTCATCCATGGAAGGTTTTGCCTTGTGCCTAATGCTGCCGCATTAAACACAAATGGAAAATGAATGAACTTTGGTCATATGAGTACTGCATCCTAGTCATGGTTTGTGGTAGCACATTAAACGTAACATGCGTTACATGGTTAGTTTACTTTTTATCTAACACAATACTTATTTTATTGAATTAAATCTGCTTTGCTGCATTGCTTTGGAAATGTATTCCTGCCATTCATTGAAAAAAAAGACTGCATTATTTTTCAATATTGCCTTTTTTCACAAGGATGTTGCCTGCTGCTGTTGGTGTAACATCGTACGTGTACGCCTACTGGTGACAGATAGCGAGGAAGAGGTTAAGCTTGAAATCAAGTGAAAAGAATGGAACAAAAGTTACAAACATACATTAATTTAACCCATGTGCTGTGGGTTAAATTTAATCAGTCCAGTTTAGGGTCACAGGGAGGGACTGATTTTCGCAGCAGCACTGAGAAGCTAATAGTGAGCTGGTCCTTTGTAGGGCTCAGTCGCACACACTCAAGCAGAAAAGTGTGCTGCATGCAATTCAGTAAGTGCAGGTCTAGTTTTAATCCAGCTATTTACTATTGTTATTTTGAAACAGTGTGATCAGGTGGTGCAGCAGCCAATGCTCGTAATGCAAATCTTCAGCATTTGTGTTGGAATGGAAAAAAAGGATGGATGTTATTTACTTCACAGCACATGAAATATATACATATTTCCATTTTCTTCTCCAGGCTGTTTACTTCTAGGAAATTCATGGTTTTTAATCTATACTAATAAAAGGCAAAGCCCTCACTGACTCACTGACTCATCACTAATTCTCCAACTTCCCGTGCAGGTAGAAGGCTGAAATTTGGCAGGCTCATTCCTTACAGCTTACTTACAAAAGTTAGGCAGGTTTCATTTCGAAATTCTACGCGTAAGAGTCATAACTGGAACCTACTTATGTACATTTATACTGGCCATAGCCTGCAGCTCGGTCCCTAATCGTCACGCCTCCCACGTAATTGAGTGCCTGCCCATATAAGGCCACCTGTCAGTGGCAATCCAATAGAAACACTTTGCCGCTAAATATTCGCGGGTGAAGGACTGTGTTTATGCAGACGAAGATGAGATGGTCAGGGTGGTGTTTGGCACAAACTCAGCGAAACTGCAAAAGAAACTTTTAAGTGCCGGGTCTTAGCTAACTTTAAATAAAGCCGTGAACATTGCACGAGATAGCACAAGTACAGCTGAGAACCTTCGATGCATGTACTCCAAGCAGCTCACGTGAACTGACTGTGAACGCAGTACGCAGACAAAAAGCAAAAGCTCCAAAGAGCGTTGAACAAAAATGCATTACACAATTGAGAAGGCAGCAAAAGAATATGAAGCGAGTATCACATACAAGCATATTCATAAGTGCAGCTACTGTAGAAACAAAGCACACGGTGGAAAAAGTCAATGTCCAGCTAAAGGAAGACAGTGTAAAAAAAACCCGTGCATGCAGTGTGTGATGTCTCAAATAAAGAGGAAGACGAGCTGTTTATTGATGCAGTAAGAAAGGAATCGATGAATGAAACCTGTTATCTTTACAACGGTTGACAAACACGGAATGTAACTTGAACACAACACATCCTTCAAATATGAACCTGATTGAAAGAAATAATGATAATCAAATCCTTGATGACAGCAACACTCATAACAGTCACAAAACAATTACATTGACAATCATTACGTTACGTTATTTTTAAAATGTTCCCTTTTCATTTTCATAACTTCTTTAACACACTACTTCTCCGCTGCGAAGCGCGGGTATTTTGATATATATATATCCCGATCTACATACTGTCAAATAAACGAACCACATGCTGTGGTGCAATGCAACAGGCTTCGCCTCTAGCGCTGACGTCCGAGGTTCAATTCCCGAGAGGGGGTGCAGCAAGTGTGTATACCTGACGAGCCCAGGATTAGGGCGAAACACGTATCGCGTACTCTTTGCATTACTTGACAGTAAAACTATTTCAACCATTCTATAATCTGCTTCTCGCAACTGAAAGAGGGCACCGTGGCGGATGTTAGCCGACTTGCTGACCAACCACAAGCGTTATCTGGTAGGTAACCACCCATACAGTCAGATTGTGATTCAGACTACGAATGCCTTGAATGTAATTACCCCGATGTACATACTGTCAAATAAACGAACCACACGCCGTGGTGCAATGCAAGAGGCTTCGCCTCCAGTGCTGACGTCCGAGGTTCGATTCCCAAGAGGGGGTGCAGTGAGTGTGTACGCCTGATGAGCCCAGAATTAGGGCGAAACACGTGTCGCATACTCTTTGCATTATTTGACAGTAAAACTATATATATATATATATATATATATATATATATAT
>JANRMT010062791.1:78822763-78869013 GCA_026402145.1 Polypterus bichir lapradei | reverse complement strand
GGTTTTTTTTTTTACACTGTCTTCCTTTAGCGGGATATTGACTTTTTCCACCGTGTGCTTTGTTTCCGCAGTAGCTGCACTTATGAATATGATTGTATGTATCAGACGCTTCATATTTTTTTGCTGCCTTTTCAATTGTGTAATTCGGTTTTTGTTCAGCACTCTTTGGAACTGTTGCTTTTTGTCTCTGCACTGCGTCAGTTCACGTGAGCCGCTCGGTGTACATGCACCGAAGTTTCCCAGCTGTGCTGGTGCCATGTCGTGCTATGTCCACGGCTGTATTTAATGTTACCTAAGTCCCGGCACTTAAAACTTTCTCTCGCAGCTTCGCTGAGTTTGTGCCAAACACCACCCTGACCATCTCATCTTCCTCTGCATAAGCACAGTCCTTCACCCGTGAATATTTAGCGGCAGTGTTTCTATTGGATTGCCGCTGATGGACGGCCTTATATGGGCAGGCACTAAATTACAAACGCCAGCGGCAGCCTATCTATGAACTTAATTTAAAGTTTAGGTTTACACAGTGCTTTGTTTCCATAGTAGCAGCACTCATGAATATGGTTGTATATGTCACTCGCTCGCTTCTAATTGTTTCGCTGCCTTCTCAATTATATAATGCATGTTTTCTTCACTGCTTTTTGGAGCTCTTCCTGGTTTTCTACGTACTGCGTGATTACGTGGGAGGCGTGATGATGTCACACGAAACTCCGTCCCCACGGCTTTCGAGCTCATCTCCATTACAGTAAATGGAGAAAAACAGCTTCCAGTTATGACCATTACGCGTAGAATTTCGAAATGAAACCTGCTTAACTTTTTTAAGTGAGCTGTAAGGAATAAGCCTGCCAAATTTCAGCCTTCTACCTACACGGGAAGTTGGAGAATTAGTGATGAGTGAGTCAGTGAGTGAGTCAGTCAGTCAGTGAGGGCTATATACACACACACATACACATATATATATATACACACATACATATATATACAGTATATACACACACACACATACTGTGTATATGTGTGTATATGTATGTGTGTATATATGTAGATATGTATATATATATATGTATGTATATGTATATGTATGTGTATATATGTAGATATGTATATATGTATATATATGTGGATGTATGTGTGTATATATATATGTACTGTATATATGTATGTGTATATATATGTGTATATGTATATATGTAGCTATATATGTATATATGTATATGTGTATATGTATATATATGTTTATATGTGTGTGTGTATATATATATATATATATATATATATGACAGCAACACTCATGACAATAACAAAACAATTACATTGACAATCATGTTACGTTATTTTTAAAATGTTTCCTTTTCTTTTTCATTACTTCTTTAACACACTACTTCTCCGCTGCGAAGCGCAGGTATTTTGCTAGTTTAATTATAAATCTTATTCTAACTTTAGTAGTGAATTTATCAATGGTGTTTTCTTTTGCCATTTTGCTAATCTGCAAGTACTCAGTGTACTATAGTTTCATCACTTTGTTTTTTTTCTCTAATTCTATGCTTTAGTCTGCTATATGGGGAGGTTAGAACCCATAGTATATCTTAAGAATGAAATTGTGCTTGTCTGACTGGAATTCAGAAAGATTAGGCTACAAGTAGATGTCTTTATCATCTTTTTAATTCACTATTGGACAGTAGAAGGAATGACAGTCTGTCTGGAGTAAAGCGTAAGTTAGTGACTCATTTGTCAGGATTCCTAGAAACAGATTAGCTGCAGTGGTTGATAATTATAAGACAAATTGCAAATATAAGATTACATTTGAAAAAGAGCAGGACTTTACTTTCTTTATCTCTTTTTCACAGCCTTCAGAAATGGGAAGCCTTTATCTCTAGTGCTGAGGAAAGAAAGTAAACACATAAATGAAAGGCACGGACTGTAGAAACAAAGATACTGTAAATACTTTGACTTAGAGTTCAAGTTAACTTTCATATGTGATGATTTTAGTAAAGTGAGTGTGGGTGTGTATATAGTTTCATTTTATACATCATGTGCTCAAACCTCTTACTTTTGTCAATAAGTGTCTTCCAATAAAGATAAATATTCTTGGTTTTTTTGCGTTCAATGTGATGTTTCTTTTATTTCAAATGAAAGCAAATTAAAATAAATAATTAAGCAAATCATTATGCATATATCTACAACACTAAAATGTCAAGATAGTATGGAAAATGCTAGGAGCAATTTATAAATTCTATTCACCTTGTACTGTATTGAAAACAACAACAACAACAACATTTATTTATATAGCACATATTCATACAAACAGTAGCTCAAAGTGCTTTACCACTTATGTCAAATCTGATGACTGAAACACATTCTAAAAAAGTTGGGAGAGTTGAATGTTTACCACTGTGTAACATCACCATTTCTTTTAATAAAACTTATTCAGCATTTGGACACTGAACACATAACTTGGTTTGGCTATGCAAACACAATTTTCCCCCAATCATCCATTATATGCATCTTCAGCTGTGCAACTGTACAGGACCTTCATTGCAAATATTTTGTGCTTCACAATGCACCACACATTCTCAATCAGAGACAGGTCAGGACGGCAGGCAGGCCAATATAATACTCGCCCTCTCTCCTTACTTAGTCAGGCACTTCTAATCCATTCAGAATATAGTTTGGCGTTGTTCTGCTGGAAAATGTAAAGACGTCCCTTGAAAAAGTGGCATCTGGATGGCAGCTCCTAAATGTATGTAATGTGTACATATATTTTCAGCACTAATGGTGTCCTTACAGACGTGCAACTTACCCATGCCATGGGCACTGACAGATCTCCATACCATGACAGATGCTGACCTGATGCTGATAACAGCTGTGAAAAAATTTCACAAGACACAGAAAAAGGTTTGGAGGCAGCCGCCCGTATACTTGAAATAGGCTGCCAAATTGGAAGTTGTGGTTCAAGTGGTGCAGGTCTTAACAGACTTCAGTCCAACACAGAACAGTACAGACAGGCAAACATGGCAGTTTTAAAGCCTGGGAGGAGAAGTGATGTTATTGGGGCTGGATCTGGAAGTGATGCCATCGGACCCGGAACTGGAAGTGACGTCATCGAGTCCAGGCGAAGTTTCCTAAACTTGGTCTGCCATTGAAAAAGTGGAAGGATCAGTGCACCCTGCCACCCCTTGGTCTGGCATGTGATTATCCCTTTGTGAGCCCTTCAGCTGCCTCTCATACGCCTGTGTGACACAGTATATATGGTCTTTGACCTCTTTGGCCTGGAGAATCCATTATAAATGCATGACGGTTTTTAAGACAGTGACGACTGGGGAATCAGATATCACAGACATTTACAAGCATTTTTTTTTTGCCTTGACCTTTATACATCAAGATTCCTTGAATCTTTGAATTATTTTGTCCACCACAGAGTGTAAAATCCTTCCTCTTGAAGGACTAGGCCTTTCTTGAAGGCTCCTTATAAGACAGAACATAACTGCCTCACCTATTCCACATCCCCTTGTTATTTTAACTTGTCATATCATTATTAGTCCTAAACTATCCCATTCCAGCTTTTTTGTAATGTGTTGCAGGCATCAATTTCAGAATAAAAAACAATGCAAATGATTAGGTAAAACATGAAATACTTTGTCGTTACACAGTTTGTATTTGAATGCAAGTCACTCCTTTTTGTATTAGCATTTTCAATACTGTCCCAACTTTTTTGGAATTGGGGTTGTACATAATATAAGCTGATTTCAGTCCTTGTGTTGGGCTCATTCATCATTAATGTTTACAATGCACCATCTATTTGGAAAGATTCTTTAATTCGTTTAGTGATAAAATGCATTGCATTTTTTATTCCAATGATCACAAAACATTACCACTGCTGATGTGAATTCTATAGCATATGCCATATAAATGAAGCAAAAGACAATCTAAAATTATGACAAAGGAAAAAAGTTAGGAAATAAAGAAAAATAGTAGAAGTACCAGTCTTATTCAGATCCATTAAATATTCAGGGGTCTCATGCATAACGCCGTGTGCAGAATTCGCACTATAACATGGCGTAAGCACAAAAGCCGAAATGTGCTTACGCACAGAAAAATCCAGATGCAGAAATCTGTGCGTACGAAAACTTCCATGTTCTTCCGCTACATAAATCCCGCTCGTGCACGCGCCTGCTGTCCCGCCCCAACTCCTCCCAGAATTACGCCTCTATGAATATGCAAATCAATATAAATTGCCCTTAAGCTCAGCCTTCTGTGAAAAGACAATGGGAAAAGCACAGGGGAAAATATAAAAATTTCAGCAAATACCAAGTGGAGGCAAGGAAAAACTTACTATTTGTTGGTTTAAACAGTGATATAAACAACAAAAGGAAGTTGATCGAGTGACAGAGTATCGGAGAAACTCGAAAGCTCAAGTTCACAAAGTCGCACAGTACCCGAAATAAAAAAGAAGTTGTCACATATCTAAGTCGCTGTGAAAAGGCGAGTCGTAGCACAACGTCTGAGTGTCGTATGAAAGCTTATTAGGGTACAGAGAAAAAAAAATAGCCACACAGTTGGGAAAAAAAGCATGAAATGTCAACTTTAATCTCAAAATTTCCATTTTAAGCACGTAGCTTATTTTGTCATTAAAGTAGAACATCATAAACTTCATCTTAAAATTGTTTAATTTACTAGTTTCTCAAATACCATCGTAACTAAAGTAGCACATTAAATGCTTTGTTTTGTATTTGATCTTCTTTGTGCTCTGTGTGTGAATCACTACGTGGTTCTTAAACCGGCTTTCTCTTCCTCCGACAGGACACAGAATCCATTACATTCGTGATATTACAGCTCTCTGAATAATTAAAATACTGAGATGTATACGTGATATCTTTTACATGATGATAGGAATGAAAGCATGTTATTAAACATGGGAACACAGTGGCGGTACTGTCTCTTTCAAACGTACTAACCTCTAATTCTTCTCCTTACTTTTCTTTCTCCAAATACCCAATCGCCACACAATCAGCTCTGTAATAGACGTTAAGCCATCTGTAAGCTTACAACGACGATTCTTCAAAACTTTTAAGGAAAATTGAAATATCTTCGTAGTACATTTTTAATTATTCTAACAAAATCGTAACAAAAGTAGCATGTTAAATGCTTTGTTTTGTATTTGATCTTCAATGTGCTCTGTGTATGTGAATCACTACGTGCTTCTGTTCTTATACGTGATATAATTTTCATGATGATTGGAATTAAAGCATGTTATTAAACATGGGAGCACAGTGGCACAGTGATTGTTCATGTCTCACACAAGATGCTGCTGCGACATGCGCGGCCTTCAATGAAATAATTTATTGTAGCTGTACTGTCTCTTTCAAACGTACTAACCCCCAATTCCTGTCCTTACTTTTCTTTCTCCAAATACCCAATCGCCACACAATCAGCTCTGTAATAGACGTTAAGCCATCTGTAAGCTTACAACGACGATTCTTCAAAACTTTTAAGGAAAATTGAAATATCTTCATAGTACATGTTTAATTATTCTATCCATCTATCCTTCAAGCATACAGCAATCAATCAGGATCAATCTGTTAACTAGCTAGCACTGCGGCACCATGTCCTCATATGTTTAATTATTAACAATACAGATTATTTAAATGAAGTTAGTTTTATCTGCATAATATAATCAACATATTTTGCTGCATTTTATCTTAAAAATGATATCGTCATCATATGTAAATACGCACTTTATAAAGTGGCGCAGGTTGTGCAATATTATAACTGTATCACAAGTTTACAGTGTGGTAATTGTACTTATAAGTACAAACAGTTCTACAGGGAGCACTTGATGGACTGATTGACTGTGTTTAAAGTTCTTGGGATGAAACTGTTTCTGAACCACGAGGTCCGTACAGGAAAGACTCTGAAGCGTTTTGCTGTGGCTGAGGCAGCGTGTGCTTGATGCTGTATCCCGATAATTCTCTTTCTGATCAACTGCTGCTGTGATTCCCCACTCAGATACAGTGATATAAATATTCAGAGTGGTGCAGTGAGAGTAATATGGAAAAAGATGATCTGCTGTGGCAACTCCTAACGGGAGCAGCTGAAAGAAGAAGAAGGTGCAGTTGGAGTAACAACGCTAAAGCAGTTATGGGATTTGGAATACTATGGCTATTCCCTGGACCATTATATTGTTACAGGTTAATTACAATCAGATGCATTACACTAATAAACAATATGTGGTTAATTTCAGTGTATTTATAAAGCCACGTCAGGGATGTTGATCTGAAAAAGAAAGATAACCACACAGGAACAGTAGCACTGCTTTGACGCTGGGTGCCGCTAGTCTGCAAAACCGAGTGAGGAACTTGCATACGACAGGGTATGAGGTACCGTAGAAAAGTGTGTGGCTTTACGCCAAGTTTAGGTTTTATACATCGCGATTTGAACGTGGAAACGTTCTTACGCAACATTTCTGTGCGTACGCACTGTTTATATATGAGGCTCCTGGTGATCTGCCCTCATTAATGTAGTAAAATGAGTGCTGCAATAAATGGCATCGAAAAATAAGAAATTCAATTTCCAACCATGGAAAGGCCCACTGACCTCCCAGGATGGGAGTTTGAGACCCTGTGATTATACCATTAACTACTTCCCTCTGTAACATTCAGTGGGCTACAACGGGAATTATATGTTCTCCGCCGTTTTTTTTTGTTACTTCCTATAATGTTTTCAAATTAAAATATTTAGTTATAGTAATAATGGAAAAACTCAGTAAATTTTATCAGTACATGCGACAAGTGCCTTGAAATGGGCATGTTGAGAAGGACCACTTGGGTGAGGGTGTCACGAGTGACATTGTAGGTAGGACTGCAGTTGCACTCAGCTGAGAGTTGTAGGAGTCCCAGACCTGCTTTATCTAATTCAGAGACTCTGAAGTAAATTAAAGAATAAGTGAGTAGTGCTCTGTTTGCTACTATACTTTTAACTTTCTTAAATATTTCACCACACAATCAGTGATAATGAACTTGCCAGTGTAAAGGAATACTCTTCCCAAAAATTACATTTTTTATATTTTACTTTCTCCTTGTAGTTTGTCGTTTTGACCGGGAAAACTTTTTATCTTACTTTTTGATGCGGAATGAGAGAAGATAGTTTTTGATTAATGGAATTTAATGGTGACCTGTTCTGTCCATCAGCAAACAAAGTAAAAAAGTGTATGGAAAAAGAAAAAAAAATTGTCACATAACTTTTGTCACAAAATCCACATCTGTTTTTCCATTTTATACTCAAAATGTGCGAAATGCATGTTTTTGTTGGTAAAATAATATAAATACTTCCAGAAAGTATTATGGGGCTGCATCTTTCCTGTTTATCTTGCAGTTTTCTGGTCAGTATAAAAAGGTAAGTATAAATATTGTTTTAGCAAAAAATGTATGCATTTTGCAAATTTTTCACATCATCTGCCATTGGACAGGCCCGGTCACCATTACATCATACATTATTTTTTCTCATTCTGCATGAAATACTTGACAATAAAGTTTTTTCACAGCCACCTCTACAAGCTACATATAGTAAGTAACATATAAAAAAAATATCATTTTTGGGTGGAATATTTCTTTAAAACAAGTTGGAAGGTACCTGAAGATGAAATGTGCAATACAAAAGGATCTGGTGACTTTCATCATAGCATAATAGTGGATGCAGAATGGCCTAACATGTCTTTTGCTGTCAATGTATTTTGGAAGCAGAGTTTTGCACTGTATAGCACTTCAGTGCTTAATGTATGACTAGACCCATTCAGGTTAGGGGAATTTTGTATAAAATATATTGTGGCATTTGATTTCAGAACATTCTGGTTTTCACTCTGGGAATAAACATTTTTCCACTTATTGTGACCTTCAGGAGCTTTCCATAAAAGTCCAGTTGGAACAAACTGCTTATGAAATGAAAAAAATTAAGGGACTTTGCAGAATGGAAGTCACACATACGTGAATTCAGAAATATTAAAGGCCAATATACTGTGCATCAAAGTTTAGGACGTTTGCTAAATTTAAAGACATAAACAAAACTAGATTCATAACCATAAGATTATTAATAAAAAGAGTACTTAAACACAACATTTCTCATTTTATTATCTTTCTTTTCTTTTACAATATGGTTCATACACTGTTTAATGCATGTGTTTATCTTGGATAATTTGGCTGACTTAATGTTGCAGTGCAAGTGACACAAAACATAATACACGCTCTTAATACACTTGCCTTGTTGGTTTGTCTTACCTGCTCCTCTGTGAATTTGTGCTTCTTCAGCTGTTTGAAATGTATCCAAATATTTGTGGTTTATTCAGTACAAATTTCATGTGAACTTTGATTTGCTGTGAATTACATATCTTGATTTATTGTTGTTATGAACATATTGATATATAGCACTGTAGATATTTCATTATAGGAAGTTAATGAAACATTACCATCTGAAAATTCTGGCTTTTTCTTAAAAAACAACATGCAATAATACATGACATTAATAAGACCTTTATTTATTTACAAATAAAATCTATAACACAATACAGACATATTTGTATTCATTAATATCCATTCCTGTATTTCCTAGCCTGCTTTTTCTGTTTAAGGGAGCAGGGACTAGAAAGTATGCTGGCAGGGCTGAAGAAAGGTGGGGACCAGCCTTGGACAGGAGCCACTCCATCACAGAGCACACTGATGTACTCAAGCTGCTTACATTCACACAAACAGACAATTTACACCTGCCTCTCAACCTAAGTGGCACATTTTAGGAATGCAATGCATCTCATCTTCTGGAATTAATATCTACCTTTTTTTTTCGTTGTTGTTATTTTCATTAACATCTTATTTCTGTTTAGACTTTTGTGGTGCTTTTATTTTGTAGCTGATCCCTATGGACATGGCTATATTATTTTGAACTACACCATTTGTTGGCGATGAGTTCGCCCATGTCATTATGTATGATGTCACCCTATAAATTCTACTTAAGATTTTTGCCTAGTTATTCTTTTAGAAACATCTTTAATTAAAAATAATAATAATAATAATTGCGTAGTGAAGGGTAACGAAAAACATGGTAGTGTTAGTATCCTTGGTAACAAAGTTCTTTTTGAACAAAGATTTTTAAGTGTTTTCTGCCTAGTAAAAAACAGGCAGATGGGATTGTTACAAGACTAGAAGAATCAAACCAGTCAAAAGACAAAGCCAAAGTTTAAACCAGGGGCCTCATGTATAAACGGTGTGTATGCACAGAAATGTTGCATAAGAACGTTTCCACATTCAAATCGCGATGTATAAAACCTAAACTTGGCGTAAAGCTATGCACATTTCCACGGTACCTCATACCCTGTCGTACGCAACTTCTCCGCTTGGTTTTGCAGACTGGCGGCACCCAGCGTCAAAGCAGTGCTACTGTTCCTGTGTGGTTTATCTTTCTTTTTCAGATCCATATCCCTGACGGGGCTTTATAAATACACTAAAATTAACCGCATATTGCTTATTAGATTAATGCATCGGACTGTAATTAACTTGTAACAATATACTGGTCCACGGAATGGCCAAACTATTCTAAATACCATAGCTGCTTTAGCGTTGTTACTCTCACTGCACCTTCTTCTTCTTACAGCTGCTCCCGTTAGGGGTTGCCACAGTGGATTATCTTTTTCCATATTACTCGCACTGCACCACTCGGAGTATTTTTATCACTGTATCTGAGTGGGGAATCACAGCAGCAGCTGATCGGAAAGAGAATTATCGGTATACAGCATCAAGCACACGTTGCCTCAGCCACAACAAAACGTTTCAAAGCCTTTCCTGTATGGACCTTGCGGTTCAGAAACAGTTTCATCCCAAGAACTATAAACGCACTCAATCAATTGCTCCTTGTAGAACTGTTTGTACTTATAAGTACAATTACCCCACTGTAAACTTGAACTACAGTTATAATATTGCACAACCTGCACCACTTTATAAAGCGCATATTTACATATGATGACGATATCATTTTTAAGATGAAATGCAGCAAATTATGTTGATTATATTATACAGATAAAACTTTAACTTCATTTAAATAATCTGTATTGTTAATAATTAAACATATGAGGACATGGTGCCGCAGCGCTAGCAAGTTCACGTATTGTTCCTGCCTTGCGCTGTATATTTGCTGAGGCTGGTGCGACACTGGAAGGATAGACGGATAGAATAATTAAACACATACTATGAAGATATTTCAATGTTCCTTAAAAGTTTTGAAGAATCGTCGTTGTAAGCTTACAGATGGCTTAATGTCTATTACAGAGCTGATTGTGTGGCGATTGGGTATTTGGAGAAAGAAAAGTAAGGACAGGAATTGGGGGTTAGTACGTTTGAAAGAGACAGTACAGCTACAATAAATTATTTCATTGAAGGCCGTGCATGTCGCAGCAGCATCTTGTGTGAGACATGAACAATCACTGTGCCACTGTGCTCCCATGTTTAATAACATGCTTTAATTCCAATCATCATGAAAATTATATCACGTATAAGAACAGAAGCACGTAGTGATTCACATACACAGAGCACATTGAAGATCAAATACAAAACAAAGCATTTAACGTGCTACTTTTGTTACGATGGGATTTGAGAAACTAGTAAATTAAATGATTTTAAGATGAAGTTTATGATGTTCTACTCTAATGACAAAATAAACTACGTGATTAAAGTGGACATTTCGAGATTAAAGTTGACATTTTGTGCTTTCTTTCCCACTGTGTGCCTATTTTTTTTTCTCTGTACCATAATAAGCTTTCATATGACACTCAGACGGTGGGCTACAACTCGCCTTTTCACGGCAAATTTAATATGTGACTTCTTTTTTATTTCAGGCACTGTGCAACTTTGTGAACTTGAGCTTTCAAGTTTCTCCAACACGCTATGTCACTCGATCAACTTCCTTTTGTTGATTATACCACTGTTTAAACCAACAAATAGTATATTTTTCCTTTGACTCCACTTGGTATTTGCTGAAATTCTTATATTTTTTCCCCTGTGCTTTTCCCATTGTCTTTTCACAGAACGCTGAGCTTAAGGGCTATTTATATTGCTTTGAATATTCAAAAAGACGTAATTCTGGGAGGAATTGGGGCAGGACAGCAGGCGCGTACACGTGCGTTACTTTTCACGCTGACCGGGATTTATGTAGTGGACAAACGTGGAAGTTGGAGTACGCACAGATTCCTGCATCTAGATTTTTCTGTGCATAAGCACATTTCGGCTTTTGTGCTCACGTCATGTTATAGTGCAAATTCTACGCATGGCGTTATGCATGAGGCCCCAGGCCCTTATTATCTTTTACTTAAGACCAAACAGGATCCAAAATTAATCAACAGTCAAACTGCAAGATCAGCTCACTAAACTCAAACAAAGTAACACACTTGCTAAATCTAAGGTTTATTTGCAATCTCACATGGCTGGGAAGTGCATTGTGCCAATCTTTATACTGTCACAGGTTCCAACCTCCAAGAGCATGTTCTCAAACAACGGCCAACAAAATGGCACTGCCTGTGAAAAAACAAAAAGGCATCGCAAAACATGTAAAAATAATGTAATGACTTTAAAACTAACTTGAAACAAAAAGCAAACATTGGATTTTGATTCCTGGGGTATCGTCACCCCATAAATGACATATAACTTTTAACTTTTATAGCAATAACAGAAACATGCCTAAATAACAAAGATGGGGATGAGTGTAACATAGAGGGATACACATTTTTAGGAAGGATAGACAGAACAGAAAAGAAGGTGGGGTTGCCACATAAGTCCTCTTCAGTTGGACGATGATCCCCATCATGAGGAAATGTGGGTTTGCCTGGAAAATATTAGGGAAAGAGGTCTTATTTTAGGAGTGTGTTATAGACCACCCAATTCAGAGAGTAATTTCAACATACATCTATTTAGTAATATCAAAAAGGCAAGTTTACAGAGAGATATTATTGTAATAGGGGGGATAACCTTGCAGATGGAGGAGCACAAGGGTAGGAGTTTTTAGAAGTAATCGGTGATTGTTTTTTAATACAGTATGTTAAAGCACCAACGCAGAGTGAAGCCTGTCTGGATTTAGTATTTTGTAATAATCAAGATAAAATTAAAGGTGTAGAAATGATTGAACCACTAGGGTCAAGTGACCATAATATAATGCAGTTCTCAGTATTTTGTAAGAGTGCGGATGCAAAGAAAATTGTTAAGTTGAAATTTGGTAGGGCAAAATTTTAGCAGATGCGACAATGTCTAAGCAGGATACACTGGGATAAGCTTTTAAGTGTGGAGACAGTCGAGGAGCAGTGGAACAGGTTTAAAAAGGTATTACATGTAATGCAGGACAGATACATACCTAAATTTGGAATTAATAGGAAACTTTTTAAAAACTCCACAGTGGAATAATAAAGATTTAAAAAAGAAGCTGCAAAGGAAAAAAACTGCTTTATAAGGCATATAAGACTAATAACTGCAAAGTGAATTGTAGAGCGTATGAGAACATGAGAGCAACCATTAAGAAGGATATCAGGGAGACTAAAAGAGAGTTGGAGAAGAATATAGCAGAAAAGGCGAAAGAAGACCCTAAGAGATTATTTCAGTATTTTAGTAGTAAAAGATCAGTCAAGCAGGAGGTCAAGTGCATCAGAAATAGTAAAGGAGAATTAAAAGATACAGACAGTGAAATAGCGGATGCCCTAAACTTACATTTTTCTGAGGTCTTCACAAGTGAGCAAGTGGATAACCTCCAAGAGGTAAATGCGACTACTAAGGAGGTACTGAGGGATTTGGAAATTGTAGAGGGAGAAGTGCTGCTCAGATTAAATAGGCTGAAATCAAACAAATCACCAGGAACAGATAATATTTACCCTCGAGTTCTTAAGGAGGCTAGTGAGTACATATATAAACCAATGACATATATTTTTAGGGAGTCACTGCACACTGGAGAGATTCCGAAGGACTGGAAAACGGCAAATATCATCTCATTATATAAAAGGGGTGACAGGGCAGAACCAAGCAACTATAGGCCAGTAAGCTTAACATGCATCACAGGAAAATTAATGGAAAGAATTATTAAGGATAAGATTGAGCAACATAGGATAGGAGTTTTTTTGAACAGTCAGCATGGGTTCAGAAGAGGGAGGTTGTGTTTTACTAACATGCTGGAATTCTATGAGGAGGCAACAAAAGGATACAATCAAAGTGGAGCATATGATATTAGTTATCTTGTCTTTCAGAAAGCATTTGATAAGGTGCCACATGAGAGGTTGGGCATCAAACTAAAAGAAGTGGGAGTTCAGGGTGATGTTTTTAGATGGGTGCAGAATTGGCTCAGACACAAGAAACAAACGGTGATGGTGTGAAGGGAGCCTCTTCAGAATTGACCGATGTTCAGAGTGGTGTTCCACAGGGATCAGTGCTAGGGCCGCTGCTATTTTTAATATATATAAATGATTTAGACAGGAATATAAGTAACAAGCTGGTTAAGCTTGCAGATGATACCAAGATAGGTGGATTAGCAGATAATTTGGAATCCATTATATCATTACAGAAGGAATTGGATAGCATACAGGCTTAGGCAGATTTGTGGCAGATGAAATTTAATGTCAGTAAATGTAAAGTATTACACAAAGGAAGTAATAATGTTATGTTTGAAAACACAATGGAAAATCGAGAGTACACCTTATGAGTCACCTTAGGATTTAGGAGTCATAGTGGAAACTAAACTATTGACTTCCCAACAGTGTTCAGAAGCCATTAAGAAGGCTAACAGAATGTTAGGTTAAATAGCACAATGTGTGGAGTACAAGTCCAAGGAGATTATGCTCAACCTTTATAATGCACTGGTGAGGCCTCATCTTGAGTAATGTGTGCAGTTTTGGTCTCCAGGCTACAAAAAAAGGACATAGCAGCACTAGAAAAGGTCCAGAGAAGAGCGACTAGGCTGATTCCAGGGCTACAGGGGTTGAATTATGAAGAAAGATTTAAAGAGCTGAGCCCTTTCAGTTTAAGCAAAAGAAGATTAATAGGTGACATGATCGAAGTGTTTAAAGTTATAAAGGGAATTAGTACAGTGGATGAAGACTGTTATTTTAAAATATGGGGACACAGTTGGAAATTTGTTAAGGATAAATTTCACACAAACATTAGGAAGTTTTTCTTTTCACAAAGAACGACACACACTTAGAATAAGCTACCAAGTAGTGTGGCAGACAGTAAAACGTTAGGGACTTTCAAAACTCGACTTGATGTTTTTTTGGAAGAAATAAGTGGATAGGACTGGGGAGCTTTGTTGAGCTGAATGGCCTGTTCTCGTCTGTAAGCCCAAGTAGACAGAGAAAAAATGAAATAAAAATTCCTGATCATAACCTAGTGACTTTTTACTTACTCTCTCATTCCAGTTTTTATCTGTTCTTTTTTGTCTCTTCATCTCCCAGTTCAATTACTCTGATCCCATTATATGGACTCTCTGGCTTTATGTTGTCTGCAACATGTGGTAATTTTAATTTTTTTTTTTTTTAACTCTACCTCAACCCTACCCTGAGACCCTGACTTTCATTAAATAGATTTGAGAATTGTATATTTTGGTATGTTAATTTGCATTTTGGACCATTTAGTTTAATTTCAAGGTTATAATGAGGCACTTCACTGCTGCTGATACTCTTTATAAACCCACAGTGCATTCAGTGCAGTGTCCAAGATTACGGATTCAAACCTCAAACAACTTTAGCATCTGTGATTCAACTAATAAACATGTTTTGCATATCAGCTTTTAGCAATTCCCCTTTCAACTTCATTAACAGCTTAGCGTTTAGGTTATGGTATAATGGTATGATACCTCTTTTGGTGATTTCTGGCAATTACTGTTTTCCTACTGTTTATGGTTTATTGTTTTGGTTTTGACAACAGTTCTCCTAACTTTTGAACACATACACATCTGGCTACCATCTGCCCCAGTGACTTGCCACTTTCCACCTATTTGGCAGAACAACAATATACTGTAAAATCACAATTGTCGTACACCTCTTTACTTATAAGGCATCTTCAGACGATACAAACATGCCATTTACAAGAATCATTTCTTGAATTGCTTACTCAAGCCTCTGTCACTTTGTACAACTTTTTTTTTGTCATGAGTCATATTGAAGAACATTTTTTATTTTCAACCTTCTGGCAAAATGTTTTACATACAGCACATTATGTTGGTGGCTACTTCAAAAAACCCATCAGATGACTCCAATGAAGTAGATTTGTGGGCTAACAGCCGGGTGTGGAGGCGAGGCTGAAAGCGGTTTGGGGTACCTAAGTTTTAGACAAGAATGGCGCCATGGCTCAGCATGATCCCATGGCATTGCATTGACAAAATAATGACTCATGTCTGGATCCCTGGTGCTATATAACTGTAAATGTGTTACAATATGAATCTTATTATTTATGTTCTAACAAGTTTTCTATTCGGTCTAAGGGGCCTCAGTCTGGCTTTGCGCCTCAGGCCTGAAAAGTCTAAATCTGTTTTTCACTAATTAAAAGGTTTTTCAAAAATTAACATACTGTAGAAAAAGAATCAGTTTAGAATAAATTTTAATGTCCTGTGCATCACGATAGAAAGTGAAGGCACAGAACATCAGTTGCAGTTTACTTGGTATGTTTCCTTACTGTTTGCAGGCTTAATGGGATGTCTGCAGTCTTTCTGGATTGCTACTTGGATGGGAAATCAAATTTCAGTTTTTCTTTGATCATTGTTTTTGAGTAATTGTCTCCTTATTTTTGCAGAACTATAAAAAACACATTTCAATTTGCAGCATAGTACTGAACACTGTTTCTTTGGCTATTTCAATTGATGACTTCTCCTTTATTAACTTTTACAACATACAGCTGTCCATCCATGCATTCTTTGTACCTACTTTGTCCAAATCAGAAGAGGGTGTCAGCAAAGCCTAATATATGATGCAGGATCTCTTTTATCTGAACTTTGCTTCTGCCTGTTCCTCAATGAATGTTCTTGTGAAAAATTTAGCTGATTATTGGAGCAAATAGAAAATGCACAAAAACATTTATGGAACTTTCTAGGCAAACCCCCTCTACTGTTGGGTTCATGGAACTCTTCAAATGTTTATATTGTATGCAAATTAATAAAATAGTTTATTTCAATACATTTGTCACATTGTTCTTTACTGCCACCCTGTGGACTGAACAGCTTTTATCACTTTAAAACATTACAATAATTTTGTCAAGCCTGGGTGGACCTTTAATCCAGGGTCATAATCCGTATTGTTTATAGTTATAACATAGTTTATAATTATAACATAACATTCTCAAAACAACGATATCTGATTCAGGGTTTTTGCAGCATTGAGGGCCAGACAGCAAACAGGCCTGGAGTTGGGCATAAGCCCATTCCATGGCCAACTCACATGCGAACCCACACTTGCATTGACATGATCAATTTACATTTGTCAGTTAACCTAACATCCAGGGCCTTGTGAATGTGGAAGAAATTAATTGTCTGAATTGTTAGCATAGACAAAATTTAGTGTGAATTTCATTATTTGTTATTTTTGCATGTAAAATTTTGTGACTGCTGTGACAAAAGTTGCCCACTTTTGAACTGCCTTTAGGAAATTATACACTTTCATAAAAACTGTAGAAAGATAACACATTTCAGAAGAGAAATGTATGTTACACAATGAGTAGGCAAGAATAACTCCAAGGGTGTAATTGAACTGCTAATAAAATTCAAAAAGGTTAGATTAGGCTTCAAATGGTGGTGCATTCACAGTTAGTTTATCAAGTATATTAGGACAAGAATTTGGTTCAATGTGACCGATCAATTAAACTTATTAAGTGTAACATAACCTAAAAGAATAGTCTCAAAACAGTTTAATACAATTTAGGCCCACTAAAGACCAGAGACTCTATAACATCTGGCACATTATAGTAACAAACTTTACCAAGGATTTATCTAACTTTTTGCTAAACTGCCTGGAAAGCGTGATATTTTGTTGCATCTGTTCAGACTGGACAATTTTTTTTTCATACAAGGTACAAAATATGGGAATTTACATATATAACATGCATAATATCCAAAAACACATACAAAGTTTATATCAGGCAAATATCCCCACCACAGTGTTTGTCACCACTTTTCAGAATTTTGACCCGAGAATGTGGGCAGTGCTAATTAGAACAAACCTCACCCAATTATATACAGTATGTTGCTCTTGCCAGATATACAACTGTCATGAACATTTCCTCCACAGGTAAAATCACAAGGCTTTTCACTGTTGGACCAATATCTGACAGTTATGCAATTATATTTGCTTTTCAAATTGGCACAAAATCGTGAGAAAGTCATTGAAGGTCATAAAATGACTACTTACAAATTATTGACAGCGCAATCTGAGTGGGTTCTGAGATGTTGGTTTTCTGACATGTCAAAAAAACTTTGGGCACTGTCAGCTGGAGGTCATGGATGCAAGAGGAGACTGTTTATGCCTTTCCAAGCACAGCTGCAAAACATTTGTAGACACACAGGACTGAGGATAGACTGGTTGAGTTGTGGCAGGAGAACTATCTATTGTATGTGATTGCTTTGGAGAAATGCCATGATTGGTTCTTAAAAAAGACGTATTGGGGAACATTGCCCAGCAGCTACAAATTCTTGGTGGCATTGCATATTTGTATTTTTAAAGGTTTAGAATATAAAACATCTTTTTTTGTATTGAAATAAAAGTTGCACAAGAATAACAACTGCATTCTCTGAATCATTTGTTCAGAGTGTCAGATTCAGGAGGTACTATAAAATCTCTTCTAGAGTTCTCGTCGTGCAGTTACATAAGATCATACAAAAGGCTCCAAGTGTTCGGGAGACCAAAATTACACATTTCTGATTAGCTATCAGTACAAATGATTGGTTAAGGGTGAGAGAGCTCCAGATCTCCTGATATCATAACATGTGAGAATACTGTACAATGTATGCCCACATTTAATTACAGTATATAATAGGATTTGGGCTATTTTTAATCTAATTTGTTTTCATCACAGTATCGATGTAGTAACCACTCATAACTAGGAAACAAGCTAATTACTCATGATGCACTGTGCCTAGTAGGTCTCCCCAGGGATGCACCCAAAACACATCAACTGATTTCTCTCAATCTGGAGAAGCGATTGTTGTACGATAAGGTCCTGCCATACTGTTGATCTAGTCTACAAAACCCAAACAATGAGTTCAGCAACATTAAGCCAGAACATCACTCACAATTTCATTCTTTCTGATATAATTCTGTCTTTGTTTCGTTTTGATTTTTTGGAACTTTTGTAAATTTCCGTGTTCCCTTATTTGTCCAGTCTGTGATGTTTTTGTTTGTTTTCCAAGTTTCTTTCTCACTAGATTGTAATTAGGGTCTCCTGTTGTAACCTGAAGAGATATATGGAATCCTCTAGTTTGCACAAATTTTGTTCCAGGGCATTATCTATTCCCTGATTTTGTTTGTTTCTCCCCCTTTTTGTGCTTCCCTCCATTTCTGGTTCATTTTGTGAGTTGTGTTGGTCTTTTGACCATTTTTAATGCAGTTGCCATATCTGTCAGTCAATCTGTCTGTCTATCTACATGAAACAATTCTGCTCCTAGTGAACTGATACTGTTGTAATTTGTTACACTTGCTCTTGTAGAAACATTTTCAGGTAAACTGCAATTTTCATTGACAGACCATTAAGTAGAGTGTGCCACACATATTTCTGAAATTTCAACATTTCCCAGTGAAAAGCATTGGTGAATCTGCAAACTCCTCTACCTTTAAATAGAGACACATTCTCTTAGATCTTGCTTGTAAAGAAGTCACGGCAACTTGTATATTTTGTACATTTTCCTTTTTTACTCATCCAACATCCACTCCTGACAGAAAAATGGATTCACAATACATTTAGTCAAATGCCATGAGAGGCACACACATGCCACCCTCTTGTACACAAGCTCACTTCTGCTCATTGAAGTAAGTTAACCGTCACTTTACTAGAAATTAATCTAGGAGGAAAATAATTATGTAAGCATTGCTCTGTATAATAAATGAATAAATATGCACTCTATATTTACATTACAATAAAACAACCTGGCAATTACTTTATTTGCACATTATTTTCATTCGGTATTTCTCTGACACCATAATTTAACAACAAAGCTTCAAATCTGCTGCTATACAGCCAACAATGGTATCTTGTGACTACAACAGAGATTTTAACTGTCCATCATGTGCTTCTGTCAAGAATGTTATATTTTAAAAACCTGAACTACAGATAGTAACACATACCCTTCACAGGGTAGGGAATAACCTACAAAACACATGGAGCATAACAAAACAAGCATAGGCACATACCAATTAAATTATACACAAAAATAAAAAATTAATATAACTAACAAAAGAACATAATTTTAAGAACAAAAATGAACAAAAAGGAAATGAAAAAGGAACCTGAACACCAGCCAAGGGAGGATGCCTGGCTGAAATAGAACTGATAGAATAATAGTGTGGAACATGCCCCAGACACAGACAGACGGACATCGTTTTGTCACCCAACACACACATTTATTATGTACAATAATTTACAGTTTAGTCAAGTGCACAACCCGGTGCCTCCAGCACCAATCCCCCAAAGTCCAGGCCTCACAATCCAGTGCCTGCCTTCTGGCCGCCTCCATTCCTCTCTCTCCAGACTCCCGTCCACTTCCACCCGACTCCAGTCATCAAATGAAGGGAGGCGGCCCCTTTTATACCAGCCCGGCTGGGCTCCAGCTGCTTCCCGACACTCATCTGTGGACACTCCCCTGTGTGGCGGAAGTGCCGGTTGCACACCCGGAAGCCCTCCGGGTGTCCCCAGTCTTCTTCCCCCCAGCACTTCCTGGTGCGGCGGACGTGCTGAGGTCCAGGGCTCTTCAGGCACCGGGGCGCCCCCTGGCGGTGACCATGGGCCCCTACAGGGTTGAGCTTCCAAGCTCTGCACCCATGATCCCCAGTGCAACCAGGGCGGTCGCCCCCTCGTGGTCTGGAGGAGGCGCAAGTCCTCCTCCGGTCCTCCTGGGCATCCCGGCTGGGTACCACCCCCAGCCGTCCGCCACAATAGATTAAATAGATAGATAGATAGAGAGATAGATAGATAAGGAAATTATTTTGAAATGCAGTTTAAAATACACATAATTTGGTAGAAACATATCTACAAAGTATAACAATATTCTTAAGTAATATCTGAGATCTTTTCAGATATCTAGCAGTATAATATTATTTAGATGAAAAACTTTCTGAAATTACTGTTTCCTTCATTTCATGGCATTAGTTATATTATTTTGAAGGTTGTTCATTCTTGCTTCTGGAAAGTGGATTTGTGTCTGAAAATTAATTGTTAAGAGTTTTCTAAATAAAAGACTTTTTAACAAATTTTACCACAGATTTCTTTTTACTGAAATAATGAAAGTGATGAAGGGCATTGAGTATACATTTAATAGAGATCACAACCTTTCTAAATTTTTTTGAAAACAAAATTTTGTTTATTATATTCCCTCAAATACACTCATTAAAAATATATTGCTTTTCAGGAAAAAATAATAGAACTGAATCAGTACATGCCAAATACATTTCTATAATTAAAAAAAATAATAATAATATTATCTGCATTGTTATTCTCAGATCTTTAAAAAGTATTATTAAGCCACAGATTCCTTTATTGTAGCAAAGTAGGCATTATTTTTTTGATTTTGGTGTAAACCTGCTACAGATTCAGCCCTCCAAGTTTTTTGTTCAAATATATTAACTGTTAAATCATGTTTTTTTCATATATTATGAGAGCCACGCCTGCAATTTACATAACATAACATGGCATTCTTAAGAGCAGGCTAAGGGTGTAAGAGGAGTTCAGGGGAGTCTTTAGGGGTGTCAATGCACTGATAGAGTAAAATATCAGTTTTAGTACTCTTGGTCCGTAGTCTATAAAAGTTACAAAAGTAAGTTCATTTGGATTTCTCATGTTTAGAAAACTCCACAATACCGTATATCATATGTAAGTAACAGATATAATACAAGTGAATCAGGCAGTTTGTTTGCTATCACCAAGTACTAATAATGGCCTTATGATAACCTTTCCTTGAATAAACTGTTTAAAACATTCACCAACTCATCAGAGCTAGTCTTTTATCTGATGAATAATGAATACACCAAAAAAATGAATTCTTGTCCATTGGCATTGGTGTCTGCCTCTAATATATAAAATTATATAGCACAAATCAGATATAAACCTATATAATGTCCTTTGGTTGACTAGAATTTTCTCTGTATATGTGAGGTTACCTTGACTTGGAAATTTTTTTGTGAATGGAAACTGACAAGCGATGTTGGGCTAAATGATCATCTCTAATTAAAATTTTTGGATTTTCTTGATATTTCTTTGGAGGGTACATGTCACAGTAAGCAAATCGCTAACCAGTAGAATGAAGTAGAGAAAGCAATCTCAGAGGTCTAAATATTGAAATACAAGCATTATTTCTATTTTCTACAAAGGTGGCCATGCTTGATGAGTTACGAAAAATGGGGTTACAGACTTAGCCCAAATTGTAAATGGAATTATTCGAAAACAATGCTTTAAAAAAGCAATGCTTTGCATTGGGACAATTCTGATAGTATGAACAGACAAGTACAGACAGAGGCCTTATCATACAAGTAGCTTTGGATTTATAAGGCCAATAAATAAATAAAGTAAAAGAAGTAAGTGTCCAAAGAAGGAGATGTATAATAGGGTGAAGAACATTAAGATTAAGTCACCAGCATTTTGAATGAACCGTTGTCAATCTTATTATTCAGGGATTGTCAAAGAGTTGAAATTCATGTGACCTCTCTAGAAAATGCCTGATGTCCACAGTATAACTCAACTTGAATTTTATAACTTTTGGAGCCGCAGAAGAATTCCAAAGGACAGACTTAGCTAAACATGAGAAAAGTTCACTGTCAGTAGCCCCATTCATAGGAATATATCCCTTGCATAAAAACCTGTAGTCATTTTCCTGTACTTCCTAAATAAAAAAAAAATCATGTAGTGATTAAGCAGACAATTCATACTTAAATTAATTTTCTATTAGAAACTTATATGCTCACATACCAGCTCTTGATCAATACTGGTGCAATCAGCAAGCCATAAACAGTAAAACTTCCAGTGTTAAATGAATTCTTATAAAGATATACCTTAAAAATATGCATATTGAAAGAGTGTTTCCATATATAGACTTTCAGCATTAATTTGCATTGACACAACTATACCATAATGCGTAAAATTACATATAATATGTGTGTATTTACACACTTGTGCACACTTTATTGTGTTGTAGATTTAATTTTATATCCCCATCCATCTTTGCTCAATAACCCATAATGCAACAATGAGAGCATGTTTACTAAAATATCTGGAAATTTCATAAAAAATCAAACAGTAAAATCTCTCGTTAATATGTGTATTCATAGCCTTTGCTGTGGCACTCCTAATTGTAGTCAGGTGCATCCTGTTAGCTTTAATTATGTTTGAGATGTGTCTAGAATTTGATTAGATTTCACCTGTGGCAAATTGAATTGATTGGGCATCATTTAGAAAGGCACTCACATGTGTATAAACTCCTTTTGGAACAGATGGGACCTGTTCTGCCGTGACAGGTTACTTCTGAACCGAATGTATTGGGGAGGCATATGAGTAGGTCAGTCGAGGATTGTTTAAACTAGGGAGTTTAGGACAGGCCAGGCTTAGAACTATACATGGAGGAACAGACAACAGTATAGAAATAAAAATGCAAAGTAATGTAAATTATAACCCAACATTTAAATGTAGAAGGAGTAACACATTATAAATACTGTAGTTTGCCTTAATGCTATAAGTATCAAACATAAGGCAAGTGAGTTGGAGTTGTATGCAGCAGAGCATAATTATATTACAGCAACAACAGACACCTGGCTAAATAACAAAGATGGGGATGAGTGTAACATAGAGGGATACACATTTTTAGGAAGGTATGATACAACAGAAAAGGAGGTGGGTTTGCTGTTTATGTCAAACAGAACTTAAATGCAAGTCCTCATCAGTTGGACAATGAGCCCCATCTTAGTGAGGACATGTGGTTTTGTCTATAAAGCATCAGGGAAAGAGGCCTTATTTTAGGAGTGTGTAATAGATCATGTAATGCAGACAGTACTTTTAACACTAATCCTTTTAAAAATATTAAAAAGGGAAGTTTACAGGGGGGATATTATAGTCATGGGGGACTTTAATTATCCAAATATTAACTGAGATATCCTTGCAAATAGTGAAGCACAAGAGCAGGAGTTTTCAGAAGTAATTAGTGACTGCTTTTTAACACAGTATGTTAAAGCACCAACGCGGGGTGAAGACTGTCTGGATTTAGTATTTTGTAATAATCAAGATAGAATTGAGGATGTAGAGGTGATTGAACCACTAGGGTAAAGTGACCATAATGTAATACAATTCTCAGTATTTTGTAAGAGTACAGATGCAAAGACTAAAACGGTTAAGTTTAACTTTGGTAGGGCAAATTTTTAGCAGATGCAGCAAAGTCTAAGGAGGATAGACGGATAAACTGTTAAAGTTGGAGACAGTCGAGGAGCAGTAGAACAGGTTTAAAAATATTTTACTTGTAATGCAGGACAGGTACATACCTAAAATTAGAATTTATATGAAAATTTAAAAAATCTGCAGTGGGTTAATAAAGACTTAAAAAAGAAGCTGCAAAGGAAAAAACAATTGTATAAGGCATATAAGACTAATAACTGCAAAGTGAATCTTAGGGCATATGAAAACATGAGGGCAACCATTAAGAAGGATATTTGGGAGGCTAAAAGACAGTTTGAGAAGAATATAGCAGATAAGGTGAAAGACGACCTGAAGAGATTCTTTCAGTATTTTAGTAGTAAAAAAAACAGTCAAGGAGGAGGTGAAGTGCATAGTAATGGGGAATTAGAAAATACAGACAGTGAAATAACTGACGCTCTAATCTTGCATTTTTATGAGGTCTTCACAAGTGAGGAAGTAGATAACCTCCCAGCAGTAAAATAACTACTAAGGAGGTTCTACGTGATTTAGAAATTGTAGGAGAAATACTGCTTAGATTAAATAGGAGAAATCAAACAAATCACCAGGGGCCTCATGTATAAACTGTGCGTATGCACAAAAATGTTGTGTACGAACGTTTCCATGCTCAAATCGCGATGTATAAAACCTAAACTTGGCGTAAAGCCTCACACATTTTCACGGTAGCTCCAACCCTGGCGTACGCAAGTTCTCCGCTCAGTTTTGCAAACTGGCAGCACCCAGCGTCAAAGCAGTGCTACTGTTCCAGTGTGGTTTCCCTTTCTTTTTTAGATCCACATCCCTGACGCGGCTTTATAAATACACTGAAATTAACCGCATACTGTTTATTAGTTTAAAGCATCTGATTGTAATTAACCTGTAACAATATAATGGTCCACAAAATGGTCAAACTATTCTAAATACCATAGCTACTTTAGCGTTGTTACTCTCACTGCACCTTCTTCTTCTTTCAGTGGCTCCCGTTAGGGGTTGCCACAGCGTATCATCATTTTCCATGTTACTCTCACTGCACAACTCAGAGTATCTATATCACTGCATCTGAGTAGGGAATCACAGCTCTACAGCAGCTGACTGGAAAAAGAATTATCGGTATGCAGCATCAAGCACACACTGCCTCAGCCATGCTGTCTATTGAACTGCTCTCCTACGGCAAATGCTTCAGAGCCTTTCCTCGCGGTTCAGAAACAGTTTCATCCCAAGAACTATAAATGCACTCAATCAGTCAATCAAGTGCTCCTTGTAGAACGCTTTGTACTTATTAGTACAATTACCTGACTGTAAACTTGCGATACAGTTATAATATTGCACAACCTGAGCCACTTTATAAAATGCGTATTTACATATGATGACGATATCATTTTTTAGATGAAATGCAGCAAAATATGTTTATTATATTATACAGATAAAACTTTAACTTCATTTAAATAATCTTATTGTTAATAATTAAACATGTGAGGACACGGTGCCGCAGCGCTAGTGAGGAGCTGGCGCTCCATTCACAGATTGTTCCTGCCTCGCACTGTATTCTTGCTGGGGCTGGCGCGACAAAGGAAGGATAGAATAATAAAACATGTACTACGAAGATATTTCAATGTTCCTTAAAAGTTTTGAAGAATCGCCGTTCTAAGCTTACAGATGGCTTAACGTCTATTACAGAGCTGATTGTGTGGTGAATGGGTAATTGGAGAAATCACCTGTCTAACCTTCATGGGGAGCAGAGCATTCAGCTGTTCTGCTCCCAAGCTCTGGAATTCATTACCTACTGAGATTAGAAATATCAAATCATTTTCAACCTTCAAATGTAAACTTAAAACGCATCTGTTGAAAATGGCTTTTTCTTTATGATTACAGTGGCTTTGTTTGGTTTTAATTTTTATATCTTCTGTTTTTTCTGATGTTTTAAGTTGTTTATAATGTGTCTTTTTATTTATTTATTTATTTATTTATTTATTTATTGTTTGTACAGTGTCCTTGAGTTCTCAGAAAGGCGACTTTTATAAATAAAATGTATTATTATTGTTGTTAAAAGTAAGGACAGGAATTGGGAATTAGTACATTTGAAAGACACATTACTGCTGCAATAAATTATTTCATCGAAGGTCGCACAGCAAGTATCTTGCATGAGGCATGAACGATCACTGTGCCACCGTGTTCCCATGTTTAATAACATGCTTTAATTCCTATCATCATGAAAATGATATCAAGTATACATACATTTCAGTATTTTAATTATTCAGAGAGCTGTAATATCACAAATGTAATGGATTCTGTGTCCTGTTGGAGGAAGAAAAAGCCTGTTTAAGAAGCACATACTGATCCACACATATAGCACATAGAAGATCAAATACAAAACAAAGCATTTAACGTGCTACTTTAGTTACGATGGGATTTGAGAAATTGGAAAATAACACAGTGCATAGACTTCACACTATAACATGGCGTACAAACAAAAGCAGAAATGTGCTTATGCACAAAGAAATCCAAATACAGGAATCTGTGCGTACACAAACTTCCACGTTCTTCCGCTACATAAATCCCGATCAGCGTGAAAAGTAAGGCAAGTGCACGCACCTGCTGTCCTGCCCCAACTCCTCCCAGAATTACGCTTCTTTGAATATGTAAATCAATATTAATAGCCCTTAAGCTCAGCGTTCTATGAAAAGACAATGGCAAAACCACAAGAAAAAATAGAACAATTTCAGCGAATATCAAGTGGAGGCAAGGAAAAATGTACTATTTGTTGGTTTAAACAAGAAAAGGAAGCAGACACTCGAAAGCTCAAGTTCACAAAGTCGCACAGTGCCCGAAATAAAAAAGAAGTTGCATATCAAAGTTGGCGTGAAAAGGCGAGACGTAGCCCACCGTCTGAGTGTCATATGAAAGCTTATTAGGATACAGAGAAAAAAAAGCACACAGTGGGGAAAAAGCACGAAATGTCAACTTTAATCTCAAAATTTCCACTTTAATCATGTAGTTTATTTTGTCATTAAAGTAGAACATCATAAACTTAATTTTAAAATCATTTAATATACTAGTTTCTCAAATCCCATCATAACTAAAGTAGTACGTTAAATGCTTTGTTTTGTATTTGATCTTCTATGTGCTCTATGTGTGTAAATCACTACGTGCTTCTTAAACCGGCTTTCTCTACCTCCGACAGGACACAGAATCCATTACATTCATGATATTACAGCTCTCTGAATAACTAAAATACTGAGATGTATACTTGATATCATTTTCATGATGATAGGAGTTAAAGCATTTTATTAAACATGGGAACACGGTGGCGCAGTGATCGTGTGCGACCTTCGATAAAATAATTTATTGCAGCAGTACTGTCTCTTTCAAACGTGCTAACCTCCAATTCCTGTCCTTCCTTTTCTTTCTCCAAATACCCAATCACCACACAATCAGCTCTGTAATAGACATTAAGCCATCTGTAAGCTTATAATGCCGATTCTTCAAAACTTTCAAGGAACATTGAAATATCTTCGTAGTACATGTTTAATTATTCTATCCTTCACGCCAGACAAAGTGAAGCATACAGTGCGAGGCAGGAACAATCTGTGAATTGAGCGCCAGATCCTTGCTAGCGTAGCGACACCATGTCCTTTAATTATTAACAATATAGATTATTTAAATAAAGTTAAAGTTTTATCTGTATAATGTAATAAACATATTTTGCTGCATTTCATCTTAAAAATGATATCATCATCATATGTAAATATGCGCTTTATAAAGTGGCTCAGGTTGTGCAATATTATAACTGTATCGCAAGTTTACAGTGAGGTAATTGTACTTATAAGTACAAACAGTTCTACTCGGAGCAGTTGATGGAGTGATTGTTTGCGTTTAGAGCTCTTGGGATGAAACTGTTTCTGAACCGCAAGGTCCGTACAGTAAAGGTTTTGAAGAGTTTGCCATGTGAGAATCATGGCTGAGGCAGCGTGGGCTTGATGCTGTATACCGATAATTCTCTTTCCGATCAGCTGCTCCGAGTGGTGCAGTGAGAGTAATATGGAAAAAGATGATCCACTGTGGCAACCCCTAATGGGAGCAGCTGAAAGAAGAAGGTGCAGTGAGAGTAACAACACTAAAACAGCTAAGGTATTTAGAGTAGTTTGACCATTCTGTTGACCATTATTATTGTTACAGGTTAATTACAATCAGATGCCTTAAACTAATAAACAATATGCGGTTAATTTTAGTGTATTTATAAAGCAGCGTCAGTAATGTGGATCTGAAAAAGAAAGGATAGCCACACAGGAACAGTAGCATTGGTTTGATGCTGGGTGCCGCCAGTCTGCAAAACCGAGCGGAGAACTTGCATACGACAAGGTATGAGGTACCGTGGAAATGTGTGTGGCTTTACGCCAAGTTTAGGTTTTATGCATCACGATTTGAGCATGGAAACGGGAGTACGGAACATTTTTGTGCGTACGCACCGTTTATACATGAGGCCCCAGGTGTGCAAAGCTTGTAGATGGTTACCTAAGAAGACAAAGCTGTAATTACTGCCAAAAAGGCTTCTACAAAGTATTGAATTATTGGTGATTATGGGTTATTAAGTGTAAGTTGATGGGCAAAAATGCCAAATTTATCCATTTAAAATTAAGTCTACTACCCAATAAAGTCTGCAAAAACTGAAGGGGTCTGAATACTGAGTGTTTGTGTGTATATAAAATTTTTCTATTCAGTAAGGATCCTGCTACATGAAAGACTTGTCAGTAAGACTGGTTTGATCTGTAAGTTACCCTGGTCATTTGTGGTTGAAGTGTTTAGGCTCACCTTACATAATTTTCTGGCTTTCTTTAAAAAACAATTTTCTATGAATACTTTACAGGTTGGTAATGCAGTGAATTGAGAGGGACTGATAAGTTAACTCATGCACACAATGTACTAGTTCTTGGCAACTTATTAAAAATTCATACCTTTAATATTATTCCAGGCAATACTTTTCAGTTTATAATTAAGTATGTATTTATACATTTAAAGATTTTTGATAGTTTGGTGGAAAGTGGACACAATTTTGGTGGTAGGAGGAGAGTTTGTCAGTGCATTATTTCTTTGGTATGTGTATGTGATAAATCGTTCCCCTTGCTGAATATAAGTTGTGGACATTACACAAATAAATTAATTTGCGGAACTCTTTCTGATTTGCTTAATATGATTAAAAGAGCTCAGTGGGAGATTTTTTTTCTCCAAAGGGAAAGTCTAAGTAATAAGGCATTTATGCCTAGCTTAATACATCTGGTTCAAGTAACCAGCAGATTAGCACATTAGCACTCAGAAAATGTGGATGCAATCTTCTCCAAATGTGGTCTTCACAGTCATGCCTTCTGATTTCCAAATTGGCTCTTATGCCCATATACTATTGGAGGAGAAACAAAGAAGACTGAGTATACATTTTTTAAGGCAAGAGGCCACAGTCATGCATGAAGCTATGTAATTAACAGGCAGCCTTAATGAGTCCTTCAGCCTGAATGGCAAACAACTACAAAGGAGTGGCTGCTCAGTCCCCTTTCTGCAGGTCACCTTATTATATCAATGTACTAACATTAAACTCTGCTTTTGGTACATCTGGAATAAATTATAACCTATTAAAACAGCCACATCTAAGTCTTTAAAAAAATGAAAAACTTAAAATGAAAAACTCTGACTTTTTTATTTTGCTTTGTCAACGTTCATTCAGACTTAAGATGTTCACACCGGTTGGCGGCAAACTTAACTGAAACAGAAAACAAGTGATACCAAATTGATTTCTTTAGCCTAATTTTAATAGCAATGCCAACTGTTACAACAAAATAAGCCTCCTGCTTTCCCTCTGACTTTTATAGGTTTTCTTAATTGCCTTGCCTTGGTATAAAAACAAGTTGTTCCTCTTGCTTTTCTAAGCAAATTGTAAAATGTTTGTCGTCATTGTTCTTTATCTGAAATCTTTAGGTTGTTTTTGAAAATCTCATTCTGTTTCAATGATACCTTTATATAATATAGTATGACATACTTGCAGATGACATGGAAATAATTCATTGGCAACCTTGATGTTATTTGACCAGTTACAACAATCTTGTAACATAGGTATTTTTATGTTATAAATTCATGGTATAAAATGTATTCTAGATGCAAAGCCAAGTAGTAGCACTAGTATTGTCATGTGTACAGAGTACAGTGAAATTCATACTTACATTACATATCCAACCATTACAAAAAAGAATGTACTAAAATACATATCTTTGTTTAAATTTAGTATAAAAAATTAGTCATATATATAGTGTATTTCTAAAGTCTACTCTTATTGAAATTGCATCTTTTATGTAAAGAATGAAATCAAGACAAAGTATGTGAAACTTACCATATATTAACCTTTAGTGACATCATCTAACTCAGAATATTTAAGTGAAAAACATTTGCGTGTAAAACATTTGAGTGATAGTAGAAGGTAAGGAAAACACTAAGTTAGCTGTGCTACTGTCATTAAAAAAAATTTCCAGCCAAGCAAAACCTGTCCTTGGGCAGGTGGTGTGGTCTTTTGACTCTTTATTTTAAGGCATTCATTTTTTAGGTTAGTTTAGTTACTGTTGAAATAAGTACATTAGAGGGTCAGCTCAAGTTGGATGGTTGGGAGACAAAGTCAGAGAGGCGAGACTGCGTTGCTTTGGACATGTGTAGAGGAGAGATGCTGAGTATATTGGGAGAAGGATGTTAAGGATAGAGCTGCCAGGGAAGAGGAAAAGAGGAAGGCCTAAGCGAAGGTTTATGGATGTGGTGAGACAGGACATGCAGGTGCTGGGTGTAACAGAACAAAATGCAGAGGATAGAAAGATATGGAAGAAAATTATCCACTGTGGCAACCCTTAACGGGAGCACCCGAAAGAAGAAGAACAACAACAAGAAAGCTCTCAGCATTTCGGTTTTAAAATAAAATGGTTTTTGTCCAGGCCAACCTAAACCTGAAGTTTTACATACCTTCCAATGGAGATGGTGAGAGGAGTATCTATGGATAATATGGACATTTTATGTTTGATCTCTATGGATGTTTAGTTGTGGATTGAATCAAGTTCTGATGCCAAGAAACATGCTTTCTTTTATAGATTTAGATTTAAGTACAGAAGAAACAAAGCATTTAAGTCACATTTCCTGGTATACACAGGTTTCCAATGGTTGGGGACTAAAATTGCAACTTTGCGGTTTTCCCATGCCACACTTCCTGAGATAAAAGGAAAACCTTTATTTGGGTAAAGAAAATAGGCATGTTCCCCTATATTCAAATGTAAAGTGTTTATTTTTCTGAGAGGTTCTTTTCACAAATTATTGCACTTAAACTAAAGTCCAGTCTCAAAGCGTTAGGCCTTCAGTGAGTCTAGCCAAGTTTCTGTTGTCAAAACGGATCACCACCAGCTACAGTATTTATATCTTTTGATGAATTACACAATGACCAGCCATTGCAATTTGAAAAAAATTCATACTGTATGAAACAAAATGAAAACAATTCTGTTAATAGTCAGCATAGTAAATGATATACTAGTCAAGCGGTTAAGTGCTATTTTATTTTTGTGGTAGACTTTAAAAGCATTGATTAGTCATTTGTTTCTTTGCTTTGATCATATTGTAGTGCAGTGTGGAAATGAGAAAAGAGCTCACCCAGCATATCCCTGGACATTTTCAAATTTTATTACTTATGATCACATTTGGAAAAATGGAATTTCAATTGGATCTCTGGAAGAAAAGAAATAATTATTAGATCAGAAAATTAAAGGTCTTTAAAATGGAAAATTGAAAAAACGTTCTCAGAAGCCAACCTAATGTTGAATTACAAAAAGATGGTGGTGAAAACACCAAAAACTAGAACAAAGTTCAAAATACAAATTAGAGAAAGAAAGAGTGAAAATACAAAAACCCTAAAGTATAAAGGTGTAAGTTGTAGTGCTTTTAGCATCCCTTACGCTAGGTCTTTTTTAAGTCCTTTCAGCATGTCATATGCTAGGTCTTTCCTTTGTTACTTAGCCAAAGTATAGACATCTTTCTGCCAAATTTTATAGCGGCAGCTTCATGGCAACACATATCACATGACTTTTACATCCTATGGTTGGAAAAAAGTGCTATAGTTATAAATAATATTACAGCACGCACAGAAAACAAGGCACAAAATGGCAGCACCCATAAAACAAAAATGATAACGTGGAAATACTCCAAAATTGATTGATTACATTTTTAAGCAACAAATAAAATAATACAAACAGTCCAAAAAATTTTACAAAAAGAAACAACGTAAATATTGACACAATCCTGACATTGTCTTTGACATTGATCCGTGAATTCAATTTCTGAAATTAGCATTTCTTTTGCAAAAACTAGTCAGGACTTGTATTTCAGTAACCTTAGGTTAAAGGCAGACACTAACCCTGAAAAGAATGCCATTCATCAAACTCACACTCATGGGGCTAATATAATGATTCATCAGGTGAAAACTGGAAAAAAAATCACACTGTCAGAGGGAAATCATGAAAATACCACAAAGACAATTGTTGAACTTGAATAAAGCCACTGTCACATTATGCAACTTCTAGTCGTTGAGTGTGTCACACTTGCCAGCTCCATGTGCTGGACTTGTTTCTGGAGCATATCAGTTTATACGATTGAAAGATTGCTGGGTATGTAACATTTAACTACTGAGTGCCTACCTTGTAGTGCAGCCATGCATGCCCACTTTTGTGACAGCTGTACGAAGGGTTACACATATGGCCACAATCACAGCCCTTCGTTTCTTTCTCTCATTCTGTCATGGTATGAAAAGCATGACACATCATACAGACAAGCTTATCTTCTGTTTTGGGTCTAAAACACCCAAGTTCCTTATTCTTCGCTGCTGCATCATATGTATTGTTCCCGATGAGCATTCACTGATTGTAAGCTCTCATACACACAGAGCCTAAACACAAAATCAGGCCTGTTAGATTTTGTTGGAGTGAGTCATGAACTTGTTGGAGTGAGTCACTGAGAATGCCACATTACAAAACCAACTCCATGAAAGCCAGCAGATGACTGCCTCCAACTCGCTAACATTATGCTAATGCAACTGTAATGTAAATCCCTGGGCCACATATTTTGGTAGTGCACCAAATTAACATCACTTTGGACAAAAATCTTTGAATGCTTATCAGACAGCCTTGGTGTCACATTCACTTGTAACACATTAATTGCTGTATTTGGTGTACTGCCAGATGGGCTTAAAGTGGAGAAGGACATATTGATTGCAATTGCCTATGAAATACTACTAGCACGTAAACCTACAGTGCTCAAATGGGGGAATCCCTCCCTACCTTCTATACTATTTGACACTGGAAAATCAAATTCTTGCTTAGAAGATCTGTTCAAATCCTTTTTTTAAATATGGCAAGATTTAATGAAAAAAATTTTAGAATAAGCATTTATATCAGTGGAGAACATTTTTTCTTTCTTTGGTTTTTTTTTTGTTCTATTTTTGTTCATTGTGAAAGACATGAGGCAGTATTGAGACCCAACTGACATGTCACAGGTTCAAATAACAGTTTTGTTATTTTCCCATAATACCTTCCTAACAATACAGAATATAAATGGACTTTATTCCCGCAAGTGTTTTCCTCTGCCTCCCGGCTCTGACTCTCTTGAATTGTGCCAGAGCAGTCCTCTTTAAACCGGACCCTGTGAGTACTTCTAGTGTCTGCCCAGAATCCAATGGAAGTATTTCTGGGTCAGGCGGACATCTCTAGAAGGCATGGACAGTTCCTTCCTGCAGCTCCCCCTGGTGGTAGACATGGTATACCACAGGGATGTAACATGGGACTACACTTCCCAGCATGCCTGAAGGTTGAAAAGCAGGGGGAGCGACACAAGAATGCTGCCCTCCAGTGTTTCGGAGAAGTATAGACTCTGGGAAGGCCAACTTCTCTGATCTCTTCATCCTTCTGGCCTCCCTTACTGGCAAGGGATCAGTTGTTGACCTGGTCGGGATGCCAGATGATCTCTGATTGCATTTACACCATACAGTTGGCTCTCCTCTCTTTCTTTCAGGTGGGGATTGAATTCAGTTTTGTGAGGTTTCGTCTATTTTTGTTCCTGTTTTCCTTTTTTTAAGTTTCTGGTTTGTTTTCTTCTTTTTTTCTAGTTTGACTATTAAGTCATTTGTTGTATATGTTCAACTTGATTGTATACAATGTTATTTTCTTCAAATAACATTTAAAAAAAAATCATGTAAATAAAGGGTACAACTAAAAATCACCAGAAAACATGAAGTGTGAAATGTGACACGATCTTTAGAAGGAGTTTTTAGAGCATGGCATACGTAGATTAATAAAGGTTTACTTAAAAGGAATTGCAAAGGGATGGTCAAAAGACAAGAGAGAGGGTCTCTTGTCAAAACATTAACTCAAGAACAAGATTCTTTTTTTTCCACAGTTTCTTAAATATATGCACAAGTCCTAATCCATTTAACACCATCCTCGCGGCTGTTCACTAATTCTTTTGGCAGCAGGTAATTTAGAGAAATCCAGCCAAGCCATTTTGGAAATTCACAACAGGCATAACACTACCTTCATTTAAAGTAAAATTGTGCTGGCATTCAACACCATGTAAGTGTTTGTTACATGGCCCATTAAAGAGCTGTGTCCATGGCCATAAAATTGGAAGTGCTATTTAAAACACAAATAGAAGGATCAACAGTTTCACAAAAATAAAATACAAATGCAAACATTTTAAAACAAGACAAAGTGAAATACACAGCTGCTGTAATGCATTCCTAGCAGTAATGGCCAGGCCGACAATCAGACCCATTTCTATCCTTGTCTTAAAAAAAGGAGAATTTTAATGTGTTTTGTTCACATTTTTCTTGATAATTATCAACACAATAAAGCTATAATAAAACAGTGACAGAACAAATCTGAAAACCCTTCCGTAAATGTCTTTCAAATTTGCTCACTTATGTGTACTGATAGAAATTCGCCAGGCTAATAAGGTGAAACACTTTTAAAAACTGCTAAAAACCCATTATTTTAATATGGATTTCTCCTAGCTTCATTTTAGTGTAACCCTGATATTCTGTATATGCATTTAATTTTCATTTTTTTTATGGCTCTGCAATCCATACTAGCCCCTACTTTCTCTGCTGCTCCTTTTCCAGTTTTCTGTGGTGGCGAACTGTGCCACCACCACCTGATCAGGGCACCATGCAGTCCTTACATTGATGGACTGAAGGCTAGAGGTCCACATGACCATCATCATCTAATTCTTCCACGTGAAGTTGATTCCAGTGATTGAGATAATTTATGTTAGGTAAAATGCTCAGTGGGGCTAGGTGATCTTGTGGCCTCGGAACCCCTGCAGATTTTGTTGGGTTTTTTTTCTCCAGCCCTCTGGAGTTGTTTCTTTTTCTGTTCTCCTGGCCATCGGACCTTACTTTATTTTTTGTTACTTAGTATTGCCTAACCTTATTTTTATATTTTTCTTTTTTCATCTTGTAAAACACTTTGAGTTACATCATTTATATGAAAATGTGCTATATAAAATAGGTATAAAACATTCTGCAGTAAAAGATGATAATACTTGGCTGCCCACACCATATTGTCGTCATACTCCTTCATCCTAAATCAGCTCTCTCAGTTCTATCTGTCTTGTCTGGGTAGTGTGACTTCATGGGCTGGAAAGAACAGGGTCAAAGGTCACCCTGACTCTACTCTCAATTTAGAAATAAGCTAGCAAATTTATTATATGTGTGAAGTGCTTGTGACTTGTGTTTGCCATAAATAGGAAGTAAAGCTTCTTATTTTCCTTGCCACTCCCTCAAGCAAAGATCCCACTGTCTGTAAGCTTTTATTTATTTATTAAGCACAGTGCAACTTTCTGTATCAAGCGGAAAGTATAATAGCATTGCTTTTTCTTTAAAGGATAATTCTTTCTTTCTGGCACCCATTTTTCTCAAGTTTTGAGCCACATTACTATGAATATCAAAATTATATCTGCTAACGAAAATTGAGTAGTAAATTTAGTTGTTACATGACTTTTTGTTTTAAATTTGTAACATAGCAATACTAACTGGAGAGACAAAAAAAAATACAGTGCAAATGTTCTTTGAAATCATAATATTTCTCATTCATAAAATGCACTATTTTGCTTTTTTGTGTGTGTTTTCCTGTGTATACTTTTTCTTTCACATATTTTTCTGCAAGTTTTTTCGTGTGTATCTTTATATTTAAATACCTTCTTTGATTGCCCAGTTTTGTTTGGCAAATGAGGTGTACCATTAACAGGATTACACCATAATAATGAGAAAATGTGGAGGCTCCCCTGTGAGACCAGATGGTGGTGTGTAAAATAAAAGACGAAAAAGGGGAAAAAAAGAAAAGAAAACCTGTCCTAAATAAAGATGTAGTGCCACCTTAGGCTCCATCTGTTTTTAGTTTTATCCAGCAGTTCTTCTAACCCTGTATTGTCAAATGCTTTTCACTCCAGCTGGCAGCTGTTGTAGCCAAAAAAGTATTGGGGCCCAAGGAGATTCATTACCCTTTCCCATGATCTTACGCATATGAATTTTATCTAACTTACGCTTGATGACTCTGTTAAGTATGCCTGTTTCAATCTGCAAGTTATTCCCAAAAGATTTTGTGTCATCCCTTTGCTTCTTTTTGTCAATAAACTAAGTGTAACTGGAGCCTAAATACACTGTGATTTTTAGATATGTACACAAATAGTGTAGTGTATCTCAAAATGCTCTAAAAATCAACACTGAATTTAAAGGCATAATCTGAATATGTGAATTGTGGGGTACACTTGAGGGGAAATGTGGGTTTGTATAATATGTATTTTCATATACAGATCAATAGATACTGCAAGCATGCAAAGGTAGCAGAGAGTAGGGATGAGGTCAAGAAAGAACTTTAGAGAAGTAAAGAGACAGACCCTGGCAAGAATGGTATATGTTATCCTGCCAGCTTAAGAAAAAATGGGAGTACTAGAGGGTGGTATTCCTGGCTAAGGTTCTAGGTGTCCCAAAAAGCCATTAGTCAGGGTTACCAATTTAAGAGAAAAAGAAGTATGAGATGGGAACAAGATGGCTAGATGCACCATGAGATTAGGAGGAAGGCCCAGAAGTCACTATGGTTAATTGATCCTCTAACTAAGATGTAATGTTCAGGAATTAACTCCCAGAGTGGAGATTCATACGTGTAAGTGAGGTCAGATTAGAGAAATAGGTGGGTTGCCCTTTTCAAGTCACTTGATGGGGATGGAAGAATGGAGTGCAGTTCACCTGTCCACTGTTATGTTGTTTGTACTCGTATCTCTACCTATCCATAAATCCATTATCTAATCCTCTAATTTACTGGTAATCGACTTCAGTTTCACAGACACTGAAGAATATCCGAGTAGTATTAGGTGTAAGCCTGAAAGTAGCCCGGACCGAGTCCCAGTCCATCACAGGATACACTGCGCTCTAGCTCTCATTTCCCCAAAACTAGGAAAAGTAGGCTACTAAATAGATATGTATATATTAATAGTACAGTGAAACTGGTATGACAGGGGCACTTTTACAGCTCCAGGAGTTTCTTAGGATTTTTGAATGTACATTGAAGATTAATTTGCAAATCTAAACTGGCCTGGTATTGTGGAGTTTACTCTGTAATGGACAGGAGCCCGATACAAGCCTGGTTTTTCCCTTACGTCTGATGCTGGTAGGTGATATATAATGTGTATTAACCACTATAAGCCGCAAATTAGTTAAAAAAAGGTTCATTGTAAAAAAAATGAAAACCACAAAAGGGCACCTACAGTTCCAAGCCCCAATTTCCAACTAAAGGGACAGACGATCTCCAGATCATTTTCACACTGTAATGGATAAGTGGAATCCACATATAACATACTGTATAGAGTCTCCTGTAGCCACTTAACAAAGTAGGAGTCATCGCTACAAAATACTGTGTCAGCTTGTTTTGGACATCTTGGGAGAATCACTGTATTTTCCTCACAAAGATGCACTCCTTACCAGTCTTTGTAATAAACCAACTACTAACCTTTCTGGGGTAATGTAAATAATTCTGCATCCCTACTGTTGATAGTTCAGTTCCCCTGGCACTTCCCAAAGAGGTACTTTTCCCAAAGAACTCTCTACCAGGAAATCTTATGACCTGACTGTTGTGCTGTCCTTTACACTACATTCTGAAGCCCTATCATGATCGGGTTTGTTTATTTTTTATCATTAATGGAATACATATATTGATATAAATATGCGTTTTCACGTATATGCGCCTGGGGATCACCTTCCTGGCTCAACTGAGGTAAGCACCCTTCAGAATAAGAGGGGTGCTAATGCTTATTGTTTCTTTCACCTGCATTTCCAAGAAGATGTCCAGTGAACCCACCCAAAGCACCCAGATCAAGTCCTGCCACTTCCAGTCTGGGTTTCATAAAACTGAACTGAACCGAATAGAGGCGTCTTATGTTGTAGTCTAATGCCGACAAAGACGGACAATCCTGAATTTAACCTTTTCCCTGTTGGAAATCTTTTCGGGCTATTGTAGCTGACACTTCCATTCTGCCACCATGAACCAGTTTTCTTTCTGTGTTTATTTATTAAATGGGGTCACCTGGTTGGTGCACCAACTGTTCTTTGTTTACTCCAGTCACCCTTTTAAACGATACCAACATATATATGGCTATGTAAAAACAAACCCTAATGGGTAAAAATGAAAAGCCACAAGTCCTTAGAATTATATTTTAATTGGTTGCTGTAATTCATTACTGGATTTTCTCTGGCTAATTTTTATGGACATTTTCCTGTAGTTTCCCTTAATTTCATCTCTTAATGTGATAAACTTTGAAGTACATTTTGTTTGGTTTACGCAACAACTAAAAAATGTATTGAAAAATGATTGCTTTATGTTTTTTGTGTTCAGATTTTGATCAGCTTTGTTTACTGGATTGGGTGAATTATGCTTTCCTCATTTTCATGCCATGTCTTTCTACAATTGTAAAATAGAGCTTTATAACATTTGCATCACAAAGCTTTATTTTTTACTTTTTCTTGAATTATTGCCCGATCCAAATTTTCTGCATTTCATTACTCCCAATCAGTAATCCGTCTCTAACGCTGTTAACTTTGGCAACAGATTTAATACTCAAATAAAACAGAAAAAGTGCAAGAAATTGAGAACAGATTTCTTCACACTAAAATGCATTAATGATGAAGTTGTGAAAAAGGGGAAAACTTAACTGATTACAGCGAGTGGAAAAAACTAATGGCTCGGCAGGTACACTTTTTATTAACAAGTCATCAGCAAGCAGGTTGTAATTCATAGCAAAGAATTTACCCTAAGGAGTTGCACATAACTGTAGTCCTTTAACTTCCCTAAGAAAATACATATGTTGTTCCACTCTGTTTCCTTTCAATAAAACCTAACAGTTAGCACTTCATTTTCAAGAGGTTCTGACAAATCATGCAGGTTAGTTTAAGAGAGGGAGAAAAAAAGAAACAGAAGCCAGTCTCACGGCTAAAGATTTTAGGGAATTTTTAATTAGTAAAATAAATTCTCTTCAAATGAAAAGGAAAACCAAAATGCAATGTTGTTAAAATCGGACCATTTGGGACACTGAACAGAAATTTTTTATTAGTCTTCATTTAGGCTTTATTTACTGAAGGCTCCAATTAACAAAGGGGAGAAAAGTTATATTGGTAAATCTTTTTTGACATTTATCTTGAAATATACTTGGCTATGCATATGCAGAATTTTGCCATCATTTTCATTAATAGGTTAAAAGACAAAAATGATTTTACTTCTTTAGAAATAGCATGTGAAGTACAAGAACTATATATAAATGCATTTGCTATATATATATATATATATATATATATATATATATATATATATATATATATAGTATGTGAAGTAAATTAAACATATTTTTGACAATAACACAAATCAACTGACTAAATTATAGGGGGCAAAGTAGGAACTCGTTGCAACTATGGCTGTGATCTGACCCACTTTCCTGCCTATTGTCATATCCGCCTGTCTTTTCCAATAAGGGAACATCTACTTCATTATCTTGTCATTGTTTGAGCAATTGGCAGCAATGTACTGTGCATCTTCGTGGAAGCAGTACAGTTATTGTAAGTTTAGGGCAGATTTCAAAATCCTCCTTTTAACATATAAAGCATTAAATGGCCAAGGTCCGACTTACTTGTCTGAACTTATCATGAATTACAAACCTGAGCGCACATTAAGATCTCAAGATGCTGGTCTGCTTATGATTCCAAGGATTAATAAAATGACAGTGGAAGGTCGAGCTTTTAGTTACAGGGCCCCTAAACTGTGGAATGGTCTTCCTGCTTCTATAAGAGATGCCCCTTCGGTCTCAGCCTTTAAATCCTGGCTGAAGACTCACTACTTCAGTTTAGCATATCCTGACTAGAGCTGCTGATTAACTGTATAGACTGCATTTCTGTTGTTAGTCATTAGCACTAAAACATAAGTAACATGATAGTTATAATTGAATACTAACCCTCACCTATTCTGTTTCTGTTCTCGGTACTCAAATGTGGCAATTGGTGCCACGACCCACCTGCCAAGTTGTTTGCCTACCTATGGTAAAGTCATCCCTGATGGAGGATCGCAGGAATCATGGGAAAGAGGGGTCCTTTCATCGGATTGGCTGGCCCAGCACTGTTTCAGCTGTGGAATGGCCAAATGGGGGAGGCAGCTTGATAGATGAGGTCTCCAGGACTCTAAAATATCCAAATCTTATTATGTGATATCATCTACTGTTAAATTCTGCTCCGTACTTCTAAAATTTTTATTTTTATGCTGTATTAAGGATTTGTTCTGTTCTGTGTATTGTATTGTATTGTATTGAACCCCTTCTTTTGACACCCACTGCACGCCCAACCTACCTGGAAAGGGGTCTCTCTTTGAACTGCCTTTCCCAAGGTTTATTCCATTTTTCCCCTACAAGGTTTTTTTGGGAGTTTTTCCTTGTCTTCTCAGAGAGTCAAGGCTGGGGGGCTGTCAAGAGGCAGGGCCTGTTAAAGCCCATTGCGGCACTTCCTGTGTGATTTTGGGCTATACAAAAATAAATTGTATTGTATTGTATTATTGACAATAATGTGCTTGAACACCTTCTCTACGCTCAACAATCTGTACAATAAAGGATTATCTCACTTATGTCCCATCCCTTCCCATTTTCATACCTGCTTAATATCCAGGGCTGCAGCGGCACTGGACACAAGAGAGAAGAACACACTGGACAGTGTGTCATTTAATTGCAAGTCCCTTTCATGCTCATTCCTGCTTTAACTCAGAAGCCAATTTGGAATAGCCAAATATTTTTTGGGAATGTGGGAGGAAATCCCACACAGGGTCAGGAAGAATGTACACATTTCACATGAACAACATTCAGGCATAGGATTCAAGCCCAGATTTCTGGAAATATGAAATGGCAGCATACCAACTATACCACCCTGCTGTCTACTCCACAATACAGATTGTGGGTATATCGCTGTTAAAGGGTTGTCTTTCAAGTCCATATAGCCAAGGTGTTGCCTTTAAGGGCAACATTATGTGTGTGTTTGGAGGTACAGCAGGAGCTACTGAAAGAAACTCTAGCTTGGTGTCTCCTTTACAGCCTCTGACTTGGAAGAAAGTCTGATCGGGAATGAGTATTGGCAAGAGGGGCTTACATTTTGAGTTTGAATGGGTCTTCCTGCCACATAGCTTCTGAACTTCATTTGGATGAATAAGGATTGGCATAGGTTCAGCATAAGGGAGGAAGGAAAGCCAGAGTTGGTAGAATAGGTGTGGAAATTGTTAGAAAAATTTCTGTTGAATACAAGGAGGTTAAGAAATGAAGTACTTTCTGAGCTAATCAGTGGGTTTTAACCTGTTTAGGAAAGCCCTTTTGAGGTACAGATTATTTTCCACTTTATTGAATCATTGGATTTATTATTTTTACCTTTATTTTGTGCTTTTGTTTTTATATATTAAAAGTTGTACAGTTCATAAAGCAAAACCTGAGTTATTCAGTGGATTAAAAAAGGAATATACAGAGAAACCTACTGATTTAAGAAAGTTAATTATTAAGCTGGGGTTAGATATCAAAGAAGTGAATGGAAAAATTACAGAGTCTGAATGATATACAGCAGAAAATGAAGGATAAAATGAATCCCTTAGGTACATACTAACAATCATACAGAGAAATTTGTAAATAAAACTGAAAGTGATATGAATAAAAGTAAGCATGTAGGATATATGTCTGGTGCCAAACCCAATGATACAAAGTATGTCAACATCTTGTATTTGATAATCTCGAGGTAGAAATCATAATTGTCGAAAGAATATCTACCAAGAAAAAAAGAGAACTAAAGGACTAAGTAAGACAGAAATCAGAAGTCAAGCCAAAATGAGTTACTAAAATATACTAGGGAGAACTAATCAGTAAATCGGGAAACAAAACTAAAGCTGAACTCAACCAAACAAAGCCAAAAAATGTAAAAACCTTGATTAAATTCAGCAAAATCTGGTAATCATATTGGTGGCTAATATCCGAAGCTGAAATATTTTTTAAAGAGTACCACCATCTATAATGTGATGACATCATACGTCATGGCATCAACAAGTCGTGAGCAGCAATGATACTGTCATGAACTAGAAGTTATAAAGCAAATAAGTCTCAATAACTTCCAAAAGTATTTCCAAAAAAGCCCATCTATAGGGGAATATCAAAGTCAAACGCCAGCTTGTAATAAGGGCAAATATCCATCCAACCATCCATCCATCCTCTTCCGCTTATCCGAGGTCGGGTCGCGGGGGCAGCAGCTTGAGCAGAGACGCCCAGACTTCCCTCTCCCCGGCCACTTCTTCCAGCTCTTCATGGGGATTCCCGAGGCGTTCCCAGGCCAGCCAGAAGACATAGTCCCTCCAACGTGTCATGGGTCTTCCCCAGGACCTCCTCCCGGTTGGACGTGCCCGGAACACCTCGTCAGGGAGGAGAATATAGAATAGAGAATATAGAATCTTTATAAATAAAAAGATTTTATTATTACAAAAATGCTAACACAAGCAACTTACATACATAAAATCAAAACCAAATAAATAATGTGCATAGTCAAAAAAGGTAACATTAACATAACTAAAGGCTGAATCTGAACCCTAGCCAGGAGAAAAACCCTGGCTTAGACATGAGCGGTGCTTGTTGTCACCACCAATATTGCTGCAGTCATGAAAATCAATACGAAATCAAGAGACAAGATGGCGTCACGTTGACCCAATGAAATTTTAAAAATCATTAAGTATGAGAAAAATGATTTCTAAAAATTAAATAATCATTGAAGGAACCAAGCATGATTCTAAATGAGAATTACAACAGTACTGAATAGCTGTAACAAATAAATACTACTGATAAAATGGTAATTACCTTAGAAAACTAATGGAAAATTCTTTGCTTTTAATTAATGGGCTTGGAAGGCACAACAAGAGGAAAAAAATTTATTGTTTTTGGATTCTTGGTAGAATAAAGAAATCTGACAGAATTCATGCCACAGTCTTTACCACAACACTGGTGACATTATTATAGTGTATCCTGAAGATGAATGAGTAAATCGTTTACCTGGTAAATGTTTTTTCACAGATTCATCTTTAACTTTGATAACCTTCAGGAAAACGAAAATCTGCTATAACAGACTTGTTATGTTTCAGCCAGGGTTTGTCCCTTTGATTGTCATTTCTGTTGATTTTCAATTATTATTTTCCAGGTGTGTATTATGTACATTAAAGTTTTAGTTTTATATATTACTTAGTGGTTATGTATTGTGTATTTGTGTCCCCTGACTATATTCCTTGTTTTTTGTGGGTGGAACCCCAAGAGACATGGGCCCCATATGCCACAGCTGATGGACCACCCTCAGACTTCATATTCAGGATGAGAGTCACTGAGGGTTGTGGAGTTAATAGTATTTATTGTAAATACTGTTTAGATTTTTCTGGCTTTGTGGATTTTGCTTTAGGTTTCTGGATTTTGTCTATAGGTTTACAGACTTTATAGACTGGGCTTGGTAGCTTTGAGTTGCCTATTTAGGAAAAACCTTTTTGCCTTATTTTATCCTTACTTTCCCTTGATTTCTCATTTTTCTTTGTTTATTTAATTAATTTCATTTTAAGAACATTGTTTTACATTTTCCTTTTAAGCTAGGGGTTTCTGGTTGTTCTTTCCCCTGAAAGGCATTTTTCTGCACATAAACTATTTTTGAACTTTTTAACCCTATTTTTGCCCTTGCAAGCCTTAAAGCCTACTTTTTGAATTTGGGCCAGGAAAACCAGTGAAGTCATCGTTTTTAAACATTTTTGGTGCTATATCATGATAATGGCAAAGATAAATGAGCGATCCTATCTAAGAACAATTGGATCATTAGTTTTCCAGACTCTTATGAGGTTACAGCTGAAAAGATGGCTGAAGAAAACGACTGATGTAAAGCAATCTATTGCAAATTAAATTATTTTCCTGTTTAATACACTATGGACAAAAAGAAAAAACGTCAATCTTGAGTGTTAACAAAACATTAGAATCAGGTATACCTGTTGAACACATTTATAAGGAATTTTATGTGAAAAAATAAACTATGTCAGATATTCACAAAGTAAAATACTCTAAATAAATTATTTTAATGTGTGATGTCAATTCTAAAAATAATCCAAAAAATATGAAAATAGCACACACATCTTCACTATAAGATTCTGTGTTGAAATAGTATTTGCAACAATAATCTGGAGTTAAAGTAAGAGGGACTGGGATGAAATTTGCAGCAAACATGCTAGCATACCTCATAAATACCAACTGACAATAAACGTGGGAGTGGAGAAACGTGATTCCTCCTCAGAATAGATTAACATAATCTTTATTTTTATTTCTTTTTGAAAGAGGTTAGGTAATTACTGTTATTTATTGTATTCCTATTTTCGAACTCATGATATGTAAAAAACAGCATATAGAGAAATGTGAATAATATTTTAAAGAGGCTTTATTTTTTCTTATCTTGAAAATTGAACTCTACAATATAAAAATCATTTTATATTGATTATTCATTAAAGTTAATAAACTGGAATGTTAAAGGTCTCAATCATGAACTCAAGAAGGAAAAGTGATATCTTAACTTTCCCTGTTCAGGAGACCATTTAACTAGTATTAATCAGTTTCATAAAATATATTTGGTTTTCCACCGTTTCATTAATTTCTAATTCTAGTAAGAGACTCTCCCTTTTCAGCTGCTCCATAATTATCTAATATCTTCAGTAACATCTTTACATTTCACAGAAAGAATATGTGGTCCCTGCTTGTTTCACACAAACAGCCATTCAAAAGTGTAACATTTGAATGACTACAAGCTCCACATCACTTCACTTGTGATGAAGTGCTGTGAGAGACTAATGCTGGAAAACATTAAAAATAAAATTCCAGATAGTCATGTCTAGTTTGCTTATCACCACAACCAATGCTAAGAGAATGCCATATCCCCAGCCCTTCATACCATTCTGGCACATTTAGATAATACTAACTTCTATGCTAGAGTCCCGTTTATAGGCTACAGCTCGCCATTTAACACTGTTGTATTAACAAAAATGACCGCCAAACTCTTCTATGCTGACTCTCAACACAGACACTTCACAAAGGTGGTTTGCTGAGCCATCTTCGGTACTCCTTGTTCACCGATAATTGTAAACAAATGCAGGTCCAAATTCATCATTACGTAAATTTAAGGATGACATCACCATCAAAGGCCTGATAATCAACAATGATAAGAGAGTTTAAAGAGAAGAGGTCTACTTTGTGACCCAACAGTGCTAAGTCAACAATCTCAACCTTAATTTCAGCAAAACTAATGTGCTGGTCATAGACTACAGAAAGCAGATTACAGAATAAATTTCCATCTGCTTTGGAGAGGATGCTGTTGAGAGGGTGAACAGCTATAAATTGCTTGACTTGAACATGACCTGATTTGGCCACAACACATTTTGGCTTTCGTCAAAAAAACTCACCACCTACTCTGCTTCCTGAGATAAGCAAGGACAGCTATTATTTGTCTATCTATTGTCACAAGTCCATCTGTACTGGCTACATCACATCCTACTACCTTCTGTTTAGCAAATATTAATAAAACTCGCTGTCTAAGAAGTGCAAGTCACACACATGCGCATGGGAGGTAGCTAAAGAACTGAAAAGAAGGTAATTCCATGCCAGACAAGGAGGTGGCAGACTGCACTGATCCTTCTCTTTTCTCCCTGCAGACCAGTCACAGGAAGTTCCACCTGGGCTCAATGACATCACTTCCGGTTCAGAGTCAGATGATGTCACTTCTGGTCCTGGTCCCAGTGACACCACTTCCGGTTCCAGACTCAATGACATCATTTCTGGTTCCTCTCCAGACAACATAATTTCTCCTGACTGACATTAAAAATTGCCATATTCCTCCTCAGTTCTGTTTTTAACTCGTATCTGTAAAGAAACCTATTATTGAATTTGCCTTTTTTCCAGCCAAACTTGAACTATATGGGATGGCTGCCCCAAACTTTTTTGTCAAGGTGTGTC